>VDFB02047397.1:81559044-81832033 GCA_007258455.2 Sequoia sempervirens
GATTAGCTCATACTTTAACTTGTCATTCCCTTCTATTAGTCCCTTATTATCCCTTACTAATTTTTGAATCTAAGCCTTGGTGAACTTGGCCACATTTAAATTCAAGTCAACAGTCTCCATGGAATCTATTTTCCCTACTCTTTGTATCAATAAACATCCAAAGATTTGATCATGATTGCTAATAAGGGAAGGCCTTTTGCCTCGTGGGTAAAGTTCCCACAACTGTAAAGTAGTATTATCAGGGTTCTACCCTAATCCAATATATATCTTGTCTCCAGTCTCATCTATCAACTGCTAGTTCTTGTTTTTCCTCTTCATAAAGCTATCAAACACAAAGGTTGAGCTGATATCCCATCCTAGAAGGAGCATAACCCCAACTTCTTGCAATAATGTTCTTCCTCTTTCAGTAGTCATATTCTTCATCTGTTCATCAACCTCATGTTGAAGCTCTTTTAAGGCATCTTCTTCTCTCTTAGGGTTGATGTCTTTTATCCTTTCCCTTATTAATTTTCCCTTATACTCATAAATGAAAGCCTTGAACTCAGAATTTTGAACAAATGTGTCATATGTGTTACTTTTTGGCATATTATGTACAATATTCATTTAGTTTTTGTCTTCAATGGTCTTGAATCTTTTATAATTTTCTACCTAAGTCAAAGGATTTTTCCTTCATTTTAGTCTTGGTCATGGGTTCCTCTAAGTTCCAAACCTATTGTCATGCATTGTATGAGTTTTGAAACCTAAGTTGTTGGCGTTGTATGTTTTAACTTTGTCAACCATTTTACTACAAAAGAATGAGAAAGGTATAGAAGCCCCTATCTCTTTCATGAGTACTCCTCTGAAAAAGTATGAGCTTAAGTACTCTCCTCTAGAAAAAACATGCATATGTTGTGGTCAAGCAACTTAAGAGTTTTAGGTTTTACATTCTTCATTCTCATACTATTTTTTTATTCCTGAAACTGTTGTAAAAATTATTCTTACATAGCAAGTTGTTGGGTGAAATAAAAGAGGGTCTTGGATAGATCAAAACCAAGAATATGATCTAGATATTAAGCCCACTAATTTAGTGAGGGGAAAGGGACTGGCAAAAATGATTGCTAAAAGTAAACCAATTGAATAAGAGGATTTACCATTAGTACTATTTACAAAAACAACTGATGGGTGGTTTTCTGATATATCTTATTATATGACCTATGGTGATTGGCCATCACATTTTTTTTTTGATAGTTGAATAGTTGCTTTGTGGGGAAGCACCCTGAACACTTTTGACTGGAGCTATGAACCAATGAGACCACATTGTTGAGGGGCCTCATCCTTAGATATATACGGTAAGCAACACCCTTACACCTTGAGAATTCTTTAACCTTATCACTCCAAGACCAACCAAAAATATCCCTAGGCATGAAAGACTCATGAGGGTTTGGTATAGAACTATCAGGTATGGAAGACTTATGTGGGTCTGATAGAAGTTTACAAGAAACACACACCTTCAAGAAACTAGATCCATGAGAAGCACACACCTACAAGAACAAGCACACTCGGTCACCACATCCACCAAGATCACTTGCATGTCATCCAAGATCAGCCACCACAATAACCTTCGAGCACGATGTGGGACTAGTAGTAGTATTTCCGCTAGTAGGCCAAGTGGGGATTTCAATCTTGGTTGCACCACAAACAGGAAACCATCTCACCGTTACACCAACAGGTGATCGCTGATTTCTCGTCACATTTATCATCAAAAGAAAAGAGGAATTTAAAACTTAAATCCAACAAGTATTTTATTTGAGAAGGGAATTTGTACAAAAAAGGTGTAGATGGGACTTTCCTGAGGTGTTTTGATAATGAAAAAAAAAAGAGGTTATTGGAAGTCTTTCACAATGAATCATGTGGTGGACATTTTTCTGCTTTGTAACAACCTTCAAAATTATATTTCATAGATTTTATTGGCTAGGTATGTTCAAAGATGCTTATGAATGTGTATCAAAATGTGAAAAATGTTTAAAATTTACTAGCAGACCGGAGCTTGCTTCCTTATCTTTGAGACCTATGGTAATTGATGAGCCCTTTCAACAATGGGGGCTAGATTTTATTGGGCCAATCAATCTAAGTTCTAGTGTAGGATAGACCCACATACTGAATGCAATGGATTATTTCACCAAATGGGTGGAGGCTATTCCAATGAAGCATACTACCACTAAGATTGTGTGTAATTTTTTGAAGAAGAATATTCTGGTAAGATTTGGAGTACCCAAGAAAATTGTTTCCAAAAATGCTAGCTCTTTTTCTTCTATTGGAATCACTCTCTTCTAATATGATTATGTCATTAGTCTTGCTCATTCATCTAATTATTATCCCCAAGGAAATGGGTAAGCTGAGTCAAGTAATAAGAACTTGATCTCCATTATCAAGAAGTTATTTGATGAAAACTAAAAGGGGTGGCATAAAAATTTATATGATGCTCTGTGGACTGGTAGAGTTACTTATATAAGGGCCATCAAAATGTCCCCTTTCCAATTAGTATATGGCATTGATAACACCCTTCCTACACTATTGGAGATTTTGGCACTCAATTTGTAGAAGACTATAGAAGGTGAGTAGTTTCAGACTGCTTTAGAAAAGTGAATTATGTATTTGAACAAGCTTGAGGAAGAAAGGGAAGTTGTGGTAGATAGGATTGCCAAGTTTTTCATAAAAAGGTTAGACAAAGGGACTTTGTAGTTGGTGATTCAATTCTTCTCTAAGATAGAAGGATAGAGGAAAAAGTAGTACATAAGAAGTTTTATTCTCTCTAGAGAGGACATTTCTTGATCAAACAACTTGTTGGTGATCATGCTTACCATTTGGCTTATCTTGATGGTACTATTCTACCTCTTGCCTATAACAAGCAAGATTTGAAACTTCTTGAATAATTGTTCTACCTAGTATATCCTTGTACATAGTTTTTATTTGTTTTGTATGGTTTTGGTTTGTTTGGTTTTGACTTTATTTCCCAATGAATAAGGCTTTATGCCATGTTTCTAGATTCTTTGTGTTTTGTCAATCCTACACCCCATTCGGAGCCAATGTTACCTGTTGGCATATTATGTACCATATTCCTTATATTTTTGTCTTCCTTGGTCTTCATCTTTTATTTTCTGCCTAAGTCTAAGGTTTTTTCCTTCATTTTACTCTTAGTTGTGGGTTCCTCTAAGTTCCAAACCTCTTGTCATGCATTGTATAAGTTTTGAAATGTAAGTTGTTGGTGTTGTATGTTTTAACTTTGTCATCCGGTTTTTGTTTTTCCTAACTTCCCGGCAACCCGATTTGTTCTTTAGTGGCATCAAGTGAGTCGGTTCATTATGAAGTTGGGGAATCAAAGGTTTTCATAATGCTGTAACTCCTGAATTTAGGTTGTTAAGTTCTAGTTTTCCACCACAAGGTAATAAGTTGTGTACCTACATGTTTCAAGGAATCACCAATGAATTTAATGAGGCATATAGTACAACCTAGAGATGTCTAATCAAGGATTTTTGCAAGGCACACAAATTTTATTGTTTTCTTTATCGAGGATTTAAATAAAGTGCCATATTAATTCATCACTAAACACATGTCCTATCATTTGAACAACTTAAGGTGGTGAAAATTTATTTGGTTTAGCTTGCAATAGCACCTCTACAATCTACAATTATTTATTCAAGTGTACAAGTGTTTTTCTATGCACTATGAGCTCATGTAGTATGGAATCAAAAATTGTTGGCTCGGCATGAGGGACACAGAGCTAGGATCTTTACAGTTGGAAGAATTCTGGGTGCACCTTGAAAGTGATAAAAATACTATTGTTGATGCAAATTATTAGAAAATGGGTTAACTCACGCTGAGGGTTTTCTAGAATCCATCCTTGGTGTGGACTTAATAGGTGCATGTGCAAGAAGATACATTCTAGAGAAACATGAAATCAAATCCATGGATGGGACTATTGTTTCTAGAATTTCTCATGGAACTGTTCCTCACACACTAAGGATTCTTGAATGAGCTCCCATGAAGGATATGTCTATCACAGCAGCTAGTGAATTCTTCAAATTCAATGAAAGTTGGTGCAAGAATTCTATAGCCAAAGGATGGTTGAAATTAGAAAAAAGAGGTAAGTCACAACTACTTGCTAAACTCAAAAGAATGCATTTCAAAGGAGAAATTGTTGATGCTATTACTCTATTTCATTGTATTGTTGGGAATGCACAAATTGATTCTTTTGAGCATTGGATGTGTCAATTCATTTTGGATGTTTGTGATGAAAATGTATACATTAATTGGGCCAAGATAATTTTCTTCCATTTAAATGAACATTTGATCAATTTTCAAAAAACAACTACTTTTCATCTGTGTTCTTTCTTAACATATGTTATAGCTAGTAAGAGGTCATTTTGGCTGGGATTGAAACCACAAATACCCCCAGATTTTGGTGTGCCTATGTATAAGTGCTACCCACAATTTACTAAGTAGGTCAAGATGGGATATTTTTCCCTTAATGATGCATTTTTAATGGAAGTTGTAAAGAAATTAGATTGAAATCTTGAAGTCTATTTCTCTAATGAATCAATGTCTTTGGTGAAATAATTTGGAATTTTTTATATTTAGCTTGATAGATTTTCCTATTTGAGGATAGGTGGTTTTGAAAAAGCCCCACTAAAATTACCTAGATACCCTAAAGATTTGCTAGTATTCTTGGAAGTATGTAGAAAAATGGCTATTGTAAATGTGAAATACTTGGGTATGGGGAAGAGGGGGTATCCTTTTCCATTGAAAACTCCATATTTCACATGTAAAAGTAATCAAATGACTAAGTTTGATGAAGGCCTTAAAGAATTTAATCTCCAACATTTATTTCTAAGGGCTAACTTTGATAGCAAGGGTTTTGTTAAATGAAATTTATATGGAGGAAATTCATATCAACATCATCCCACTATTGAGGATTCTTAGGAAGATTGCACTGATGAAAATGAAGTAATGAAGAGAGATTACATGAGATTAACCCTTGAAAAAATACAAGATTTTGGACTACCTTTCAAGATTCTTGAAGGAACAATTGATGATTCAATGGTCATTGACCCCAAATATAAGAAGTTGTCTGATAAGTCACATCCCAAGGTTGGTTGGAATGAGAATGAAGTCTTGGATATGAATATATAGGCTACGTGAGTTGTGAAGAGAACTTAGGATTGGCTGGAAGTTAAATGGTGACAAGTGGTAGGTTCTACTCAAGAACCAAGGTCTTCTTAGAAGAATAAACAAGGATCTTCTCACACAATTATAGTCAGCATACCCTCAAGGAGAATGGCTACAAGATCTTCTAATGCAAATTCACAGTCTAGAGGTGATGGGGAGAAACCAAAAGAGGTGATTAAACTAAAATATATATGTGAGCAAGACAATCCTTCAAGTCCTGCTCCTAAAAAGAAGATTAGTCAAACAAAACCTTTGTATGAGGATTCAAATGCTATTTTGAAGCACATTTTTTGGGATAATACTTTCCCTCCATTGTCTGAGGTGCTCTCTTCCCGAATGGAAATAATACCTATAACTCTTGGTGAGACTAGAGAATTTATTCTAGAGAATAAGAATTTTGCTTTGATTTAAACTTCTCCAATATGGTTAAGAAAAGCAGTAGAGAAAAAGAGGAAGTACACCTACGGAAATAATTGGAGTAGATACAGTTACAAAATTGCTCCAAAATTCTTCAAGACCAAAGAAATCTCAGAAGATGTAAAGGATATTGAATGATCCTAATTTTGGAAATCAAGTGTTGGAAATTGCTAATAACATAAAATATTTGAATGAAAATGAGGTAATAGTAACTGATTGTAAGATCACACATGTTGATATGGGACCCTAGACACTTAAGGGGATATATATAATGTTAACTATTCAATCAATGCTTTGATCAAGTGGGTAAAAGAGAAAAGGAAAGAAAAAGTGGCACTACAAACCCAGGTTCTTGATTTGAAGAACTTTATTTCTTCTATAGTACCTTCTTCTATATTTGGTGAAGCTTATTTTATTTCATTCATGAGTCCACAATGCAATTAATTAGAAAGAATTTCAGCTATTCTAAAAAATTTAGTGAATGAATTGATGAGATGCTTGAAGAAATTGTCCTCTTTATCAATAAGTCCATACTTTTCTATACCCTAATGGTTGACAAAAGGAAGGAGTTTATGGAAGAGCTACAAAATTTTTGAAAGGATCAAACTAGCCTTTATGTTCTCTCACAGGAGTTTAAGGAATTAATTTCCATGGATTGTATAAAACTAGTAAATGAACAAATTGTAGGTGATCCAAAGGAATTAGACCCATCATGGCCTAATGCATTAGATTGGAAATTGAACATCTATGATACTTTGGTAAAAGAAATTTTTGCAGTACTTGAGAGGTACCTGGACATATTAGTGGAGATAAAGGGAAATTGTCATGACTTGAAGGTAGAGATAACTGATGAATTTGATGAAATAATTCTAGACTCAAAAGAGGTTTGCCTTAAATTTAGAGAAATATTCAACAAGGAGATGATTGACCTTGCCACCATGGCTAAGGAATCTTTCTCAAAGCTAAGTAGACTACAGGTTTACCTCACCTCCTCTAAAACAAAGGTGAGTAGGAGGTCTGATACATTGAATGAGTCTGAAGCATCCCTAGCTCAAGTAAGAACCGGATTGCAAATTACAACTACTCTAGGGAGCAAAGAATTGCTTGCAATTATCTCCAAGTACAAGGATTGAAACACCAAGATGAAGGAACAAGAGAAGTAGTTACAACAAGAAGCTGTTGAAAATTTGGAAGATGAAGAAGTTGAAGTGGTAGGAGATGATGCATAATTAATTTTAGTATTTCATGATAGTTTTTGTATTTTGGCTCTTTAAGTTTAAAACTCTTCTAATTATTCGGTGTGGTTACTTTCAAGAAATTGTTACAAAGACTATTTATTTATGCTTTAAATATGGATTTAGCTAGTATGCTTAGAATCCTTTGGGAAAACTTTGATTTTCTCATTAGAACAAACTCCGTTATCTAAATATTTGTTTCCTGTTATTTTGATATAGAAGAAAATGGTGGAATTTTTGCATGTGTAATCTTTGAATTATGATGTATGAATATGTTCTTCTTATGTTGAATGTTCTGCTAGTGTTAAATCTATGATTGGGATAATAGATAGTTCGATTGGTGCATCAATATAGTATCATTTATTTGTGAATAAGGGTTCTGTGGTGATATTTAATTTCATTCAAGTGTGAAGTATTTTTAGTTTTATTTTATGAAGTTATTAATTAACATTAAAGCTTTCTAGTTAACATCCCCCACCTTTATTTGCTTTCTGGTTAAAACAAATAGAATTTAAGATTATTCCTTGAATATCAAACAAAGGTAGTTGCCACCTTATAAAATAAGTAGAGAATCAATTTGTGAATTATATGATTACTGATTCAACTATGGTTACATTTGTCACCTTTGTGGGAGTGAGAATATAGAGTTAGGTGATAAATATATCAACCTATAGATTTTTGGTGACTCTACTAGGGATAACTTAGAAAAATAATTGTTGTATAATGAGTTTCTCTATGGATAATAGCGATGGTTCTTCAGAGGCATAATGCTCTTGTGTTTTAGCCTAACGTAGATTGGTTAGTTGGTGATCAAGAAGATATAATTACTAGTCTCAGGTTACTTGCTTGGCAACAGAGAATAATTGACTATCAGTATCATAGAGTTAACAAAGTGTTGGAAGAAGAGAGGAGGAACTTGGAGATAGGGTATGTGCAGGATCATGATGGGCCAAAAAGTGGCAATATGATGGGTATGTGGCTAACGACTATTTTTTTATCAAAATTGATGAAATGAAAAGGGTTTTAAAGGATATTCTCAGCTTTCCACCAATATAAATTATGCTTTACATTTGAATTTAATAAGTAATTATTATTAATTTTCTATTCAAATTATGACTAAAGTCTTGATTGATAGGTTGATTGAAAATCATCTATAGCTTTCAAACAATATCACATTTTTCAATACAAAACATTGCCACATTCTATGCTATGCATGCTATAGGATTAAAAAAATAAAATTTTAATTTCATGAAGTTTTGACCAAGTTAAGGTGGTTACATACGAGTTTTTATATTTTTTAAAAGTTGTAATAAAAATTCATAATTAATTATTTACTTGGAAAAAATTACAAAAAAATGCATCACATTGGGGCATGAATCCTCTACTATCTAAAATCTTATAAAAAAATATTATCATTTTATTGTGGTTAGGGTGGACAAACACCTACTTCTTATTTTTTTCCACAAATTTCAATACCAACTTGCATTGAAATTTCAAATTTTCACCAAATAGATTTTTTTCTTAAAAAAAACATAGTAGTTTAGAAACAACATTCAATTTTATACAAATTCTATTCTTACATATTTTTGAAATAATATAGATAACTTATTCAAATTTTTACATCAAGTTTCCTAACTCTGATTTTTTTGAATTTTTTGCCACTTAAGGGCCTATTTTTTCCATGATGATCCTACACATACCTGATATTATTAGAGAAAATGCAATGCACTTTGAGAATTCTTAGGAGATTATATTTATAGAATATATACCACCTCCGGCTAGAAGAGTAAGAGCTCCTCCCATGCAGGATCCTAGAAATTAGGTTAATAGAAATTAGATAAGCAATAAGAAAAATCCTCCATGAAACCCTTAATAAAAAAAATTTGGTGACTCTATTGGTCTATTATTGCCTCATCAAAACCTAGGTTCTAAAAGGTATACTAAGAGTGATAAGAAAAAAATACTTGTGGATAAAGATTTTGAATTTTTAGAAATTGTTGATTTTTCATATTTTCCACCCACTCAAAAAGTCAAGTCTATCAGCATACCATCTTCTCCTCCTCCTCCTAAACCTAGTGTAGCTAGTATTCCAAAAATATCTTTCCAAGAACTTATTTTGTGTGGTACTATCCTTCCTACACAAATAAATTTTCCTTTAGTAATGACACAGCCAACCCAATGGAGGGTCATTATAGGCCCTCTAACTTTTGGAGCTAGTACACAAATCCATGACTTACCCAAAGGTTCAGAAAAGATCGTACCCAAATTTAGTGGAGATGGAAAAGTTTCTCCTGATGAACATGTAAAAGATTTATTTTCCACCTCTTCTATTCTTGCAGTACAACATGAGGATGTTGCTATGAGATTTTTTACAGAGTCTTTGACAGATGTAGTTGTTGATTAGCTTTATTCTCTCCCTCATGGCTCTATTAACGATTGGGATACCTTAAGAACAAGATTTGAAAATAGGTTTAAGTTTGTAGAATATGATCAAGTCTTGGTTGCTCAATTTGGTTCAATGAAGAAGGAAATTCATGAGTCAATGAGATATTTTGTGGCTAAGTTTAATAAATTGTATAATAGAATTACTACAAATTTGAGGCCTAGTGTTGAATTGTTAAAATCAATGTTCAATATTAACACCCTTCCACCAGATGTGAGTTTCATTATTAAGAGGGAAGGTGTTGTAGATTTAGCTATTGTACAACATAGGGTTGTGTCAATAAAAGATGAACTGATTATTTATGGAAAATGGAAAAAAGAATTACAAACTAGTAAGCCTTCACCAATGCATTCTACTGATCTAGTCATTGAAAGATTGGCTAATGACATAATTACTCTTAAGAGGAAAATGCCAAAAGGTCCCACATAGACACCTTATCAAGAAATTTCCAAGAATTATCAAGGATCTCCCAACAAGACACTTTCATTACCTGCTCCAACTCAATGGTTGGAAATTGAAGGACCTTCCTCTTCTAGTAAGGGGAATCATTGTAATTTCCATTTGACTTCAGACCATGATGGAGCTACTTGTCTTGAGATGATCAAATTCATGCAAATTATTTCAGTTAATGAATGTCATGTTGAACCATATGTGGAGGAGCCTAATCCATCTAATGATGTTGACATGAAATTTTTTGAGTTTGTATTAGAGGCTAAAGAAAGACAAGATGTGTATGTTAGAGTCAATTATCCTAATTGTGTTTTTTTCACTAGAGCACAGCGTTCCAAAGCTACTCAGGTTGTTATCTCATCTTCGGCCCCTAAGTACATTTTGACAAGGCAAAAGAAGCAAGATCAAAATTAATACTATGCAAACTGAGGTACCATCTTCTTCATCTTATGACCCTCTTTCCTCTAATTCATTTGATATAGTCGAGCCTTGAAAAAATACCAAGATTCAAATTCCACAAGCTAAATACTAAAGAATCAATCCCTCTAAACTAGATAGGCTAGTGAGATATGTTAAACAAGAGCCTTCATCGTCCCAATGTAATGCCAAAATTTTTGGTAGCAGTGAATCCAATCTTGAGAATCATATTTGCTCCAATACCATAGATAAACCATTGAGTTCACAAAATCCATCCATGAAACCAAATTTTTTTTATATACCATTATATATCACTGGTTTTAGGTTGAGTAATTGTATTATTGATTTTGGAGCTTCTAAAAATGTGATGCATGCTCAAATAGCCAAAACCCAGGGTTTATCTTACACCTCTTCTCAAGGAAATTTTTATTCCATGGATGGGCCCCCAATTCCTATTATTGGTTAGATTAAAGATGATCAATTAGTCCTAGCTACTTTCCCTAAAAAGAGGTTGAAATTAACTATATTGGTTGTTGATATCCCTACTAGTTATGGCATGATCTTGAGTAGGAGTTTTTGTAAATATTTGGGTGGAGAAATTCAAATGGATTGGTCTCACGCCTTGATACCTTTGGATGGGAATAAAATGCATTTGAACCTGAACCTAAGGCTAAGTTTATTGTCTTAAGGTTTGGTGATCAAAGAGCGGATATTTTATTTGTTGAAACTGGACTAGGAACCTATATGTGCACTTCTGATCAAGAGGGAAGTTTAAACTCTATCATCCTTGATTTAGTAAATGAGTTATGGACAATAAAATTCAATGGAATTTGTGCAAGTGTCAGGCCAGGTGCTGAAGTAGTTTTGATTTCAGCTGATGGCTATAAATTTCCCTTTGCTTTCAAATTGGAATTTGCTAATACCAATAATAGGGTCGGGTATGAAGCTTTGTTGCTAAAGAAAAAGGTATCAAACAATTGAGAGTTGTGGGAGATGAAAAATTGGCAGTGAAGCAATTGAGGAAGATGTATACTATAAAGAATGGTCAACTTAAGCATTATAGGAATAGAGTGTGGGATTTTATTGAAGATTTTGATTCTTTTTCAATAGAATTTGTCCCTAGAGAGCAGAATGCTAGGGCTGATTCCCTAGCAATTTCAGCATCATTGCTTTTTATGCATCTAGATTTTAAAGATGAATCCTACAAAATTGAAATTGTGTATAGGCCTAGTGTTCCTGATAATGTAAATCATTGGCAAGCGTTCAATAATGATTAGAAAATTATTGAGTTTTTAGAGAAAGTTGAAGCCTTTGCTCACATTTATTTTGAAGGTAGCAATGATGAAAACAATGATGTTTTAGAAGGTGACATTGTTGCTCATGATGGTAAGTAGACAAAAGTTATTCAATTGAAAGATAATAAGATTCTAAAGGGTTTAGTTTCTCTTAAACATTTCTTCAATAGATATGATCAATATTTGAAACAAAAAGGAAAGGTCTCTGTTGAAACATCTGTTGAGTATGATAAGGTGAATATTGGTACAAAAGATGACCACAAGATTATGTGTATTGGAAAATGTTGTTCCCAAGAAGAGAAGGAGAAACTGATCTCCCTGTTGACACAATATAGAGATGTTTTTGTATGGTGTTATGCAGATTTGAAGAAGTTCAGAAATGGAAAATTTTAGCATAAAATTCCATTGAAACTTGGTGCTATGCCTTATAGGTGAAAGCAACGAAATTACAGTCATAAGGTCGCAAAGGCTATTTTCAATGAAATTGAAAAAATTCTCAAGGCTAGAATTTTTTATCCTATTCATCACTCTACTTGGGTGACCAATATAGTCCCTGTCAGAAAGAAGAATGGAGTTATAAGGATATGTGTTGGTTTAAGAAATTTAAATTAGGCATCCTTAAAAGACAATTATCCTTTACCGGTGATGGATCATATTCTGCAAATAGTTGTTAGTTTTGAAATGATGTCCATGCCTGATGGCTTCTCAGGCTATAATCAAGTTGAAGTGGCTCCAAAAGATCTGCATAAGACTGCATTCACTATTCCTATTGCTATTTTTTCCTACAATAAAATGAAATTCTATCTCATTAATGCAAGGGCTACTTTTCAAAGGGCTATGGACTTATCTTTTGGTGATCTAAGGAATAAAATTATAGTAATTTATTTGGATGATCTAACATTTTTTTCTAGGAAGAGAGGTAATCACCTACATGATCTAGAAGTGGTATTCTAGCATTGCAAAGAGGAAGGTATCTCTTTAAATCCTAAGAAGTCCATTTTCACTGTAACTGAGGGGAAACTCTTAGGTCATATTTTCTCAAATGATGGAATCAAGATAGATCTAGAAAGTGTAAAATCCATCATGTAATTGGGATCACCTACTAATAAAAATGGTTTCGGATCTTTTTTTGGTCAAGTGAAATTTTTGAGAAGGTTTGTTCCTAATACCGTTGAGCTAAAAAAGATTATTTCGAATATGATGAAGGATCACCTCGTGTTTAAATGGAGCAATGAAGGAAAAAAATATTTTGTAGACATTAAAAATACAATTACAAATGCTCCTACTTTAGTCCATCTTGATTTTACTAAGGACTTCATCATATACAATTATTCCTTTGAGCACACCTTCTCAACCATTTTTCTACAAAAGAATGGGCAAGGTATAGAAGCCCCTATCTCTTTCATGAGTACTCCTCTCAAAAAGTATGAGCTTAAGTACTCTCCTCTAGAAAAAAATGCATATGTTGTGGTCAAGGCACTTAAGAGTTTGAGGTTTTACATTCTTCATTCTCATACTATTGTTTTTGTTACTGAAGCTACTGTAAAAAGTATTCTTACTTAGCAATATGTTGGGTGCAATAAAAGAGGGTCTTAGATAGCTCAAATCCAAGAATATGATCTAAATATTAAGCCCACTAATTTAGTGAGGGGAAAGCGATTGGACAAAATGATTGCTAAAAGTAAACCAGTTGAAGAAGGGGATTTACTATTAGTACTATTAACAAGCACAACAGATGAGTGGTTTTCTGATATCTCTTATTATCTAACCTATGGTGATTGCCCATTGCATTTATCAACGAAAGAAAAGAGTAATTTAAAACTTAAAGCCAAAAAGTATGTTCTCTAGGAAGGGAATTTGTACAAAAAGGGTGTAGATGAGACTTTCCTGAGGTGTGTTGATAAGGAACAACAAAAGAGGTTATTGCAAGTCTTTTGCAGTTAAACATGTGATGGAAATTTTTTTGCTTCTATAACAGCCTTCAAAATTCTACATCATAGATTTTATTGGCCAAGTACGTTCAAAGATACTTATTATTTTGGATCAAAATATAAAAATTGTTAAAAATTTACCAGCAAACCATAGCTTGGTACCTTACCTTTGAGACCTATGGTAATTGATGAGCCCTTTCAACAATGGGGGCTAGATTTTATTGGGACAATCAATCTGAGTTCTAGTGTAGGACACACATGCATACAAACTACTATATGTTATTTCACCAAATGGGTGGAGGCTATTCGAGTGAAGTATACTACCATTGTGGTCATGTGTAATTTTCTAAAGGAGAATATTCTAGTCAGATTTGGAGTACCCAAGAAAATTGTTGCCGACGATGCTAACTCTTTTTCTTCTACCAAAATCACTCTTTTCTACTATGATTATGGCATTAGTCTTGCTCATTCATCTAATTATTATCCCCAAGGAAATGGGAAAGCTGAGTCAAGTAATAAGAACTTGATCTCCACTATTAAGAAGTTAGTTGATGAGAACCAAAAGGGGTGGAATAAAAAATTATATGATGCTCTTTGGAATGACATAGTTATTTATAAAAGAGCCATTAGAATTTCCCCTTTCCAATTAGTGTATGGCATCGGTATCACCCTACCTACACCATTAGAGATTTTTACACTCAATTTATAGAAGACTATAGAAGATTAGCAATTTCAAACCACTTTAGAAAATGGAATTATGTATTTGAACAAGCTTGAGGAAGAAATGGAAGTTGTGGTAGATAGGATTTCCAAGCACCAGTAGATGGTAAATTTTTATTTTTTTTTAAAGGAGAGACAAAGGTACTTTACAGCTGGTGATTTAGTTCTTCTTTGGGACAGAAGGAGGGAGGAAAAAGGAGAACATAATAATTTTTATTCTCTCTAGAGAGGACCTTTCCTAATCAAACAACTTGTTGGTGATCATGCTTCCCATTTGGCTTATCTTGATGGTACTATTCTACCTCTTGCCTATAATGAGCAAGATTTGAAACTTCTTGAATAATTATCTACTTCGTTCATCCTTATACACAGTTTTTATTTGTTTTGTTTGGTTTTGACTTTTTTTCCCAATGAATAAGGCTTTATGCCATGTTTTTGGATTCCTTGTGTCCTATCAATCCAGGTCCCCATTCAGAGCCAATGTTACTTAGTCAGCATATTATGTTCCATATTCCTCTAGTTTTCATCTTCCTTGGTCTTCAATCTTTTATTTTCTACCTAAGTCTAAGTTTTTTCCTTCATTTTGGTCTTGGTAATGTATTCCTATAAGTTCCAAATCTCTTGTTGCACATTCTATGAGTTTTGAAACCTAAGTTGTTGGCATTGTATTTTTTAACTTTTTCATCAGGTTTTTGTTTTTCCTAACTTCCTGACAACCCGATTTGTTCTTTAGTGGCATAAAGTGAGTTGGTTCATTGTGAAGTTGGGGAGTCAAAGGTTTTCATAACTTCTTAACTCCCAAATTTAAGCTGTTAAGTTCTAGTTTTCCACCACAGGGTAATAAGTTGTGTACCCACATGTTTCAAGGCACTACCAATGCATTTAATGGGGCATATAGTACAACTTGGAGATGTCTAATCAAGGATTATTGTAAGGCACACAAATCTTAGGGTTTTCTTTATTGAGGATTTAAATAAAGTTCCATATTAATTCATCACCAAACACATGCCCTATCATTTGCACAACTTAAGGTGGTGAAAATTTATTTGGTTGAGCTTGCAATAATACCTCTAGATATCATTTGTGATTATTTCTTTAGGCATACAAGTGTTTTCCTACATATATTATGAGCTCATACAGTCTAGAATAAAAAATCATTGGCTCACGCTCGGCTTAGCATGAGGCACACAAATCTTGGATCTTTTAAGTTGGAAGAATTATGGACACACCTTGAAAGTGATAAAAAGACTACTATTGACATGAAATTATTAGAAATTCAATTAGCTCATGCCGAGGGTTTTCCAAAAGCCATCCTCAATGTGGACTTAATAGGTACACGTGCAAGAAGATACATTCTAGAGAAACAAGAAATCAAAGCTGTGGACGAGACTATTGTGAGAATTTCTCTTAGAACTATTTCTCACACACTAATGATTCCTAAAGGAGCTCCCACAAAGGATATGTTTGTCACAACAACTATTGAATTCTTCAAAGTCAATTAAAGTTGGTGCAATAATTCTATAGCCCAAGGATGGTTAAAATAAGAAAAAAGAGGTAAGTCACAGCTACTTGCTAAACTCAAAAGAATGCATTTCAAAGGAGAAATTGTTGATGCTATTAGTATGTTGCATTATGTTGTTGGGAATGTAGAAATTGAATCTTTCAAGGATTGGATGTGCCAATTCATTTTAGATGTTTGTGATGAAAACATATACATTAATTGGGCCAAGATAATTTGCTTCCATTTAAATGAATAATTGATCAATTTTCAAAAAATGACTACTTTTCATCTGTGTTCTTGCTTAACATATGTTATAGCTAGTTAGAGGTCATTTTGGCTTGGGTTGAAACCATAGATACGCCCAAATTTTGGCGTGCCTATGTATAACTTCTACCTGAAGTTTACTAAGGAAGTTAGGATGGGATATATTTCCCTTGTTAATGATGCATTTTTAATAGAAGTTGTAAGGAAATTACATGAGAATCTTGAAGTGTATTTCTCTAATGAATCAATGTCTCTAGTGTTAGAATTTGGAATTTTTTATGTTCAGTTTCATAGATTTTCCTATTTGAGGATAGGTGGTTTTGAAAAAGCCCCACTAAAATTACCTAGATACCCTAAAGATTTGCTAGTATTTTTGGAAGTTTGTAGACAAATGGTTGTTGTAAACGTGAAATACTTGGGTATGGGGAAGTGGGGGTATCCTTTTCCATTGAAAACTCCATCTTTCACATGTAAAAGTAATCAAATGGTTAAGTGTGTTGAAGGCCTTCTTAAAGAATATAATCTCCAACATTTATTTATGAGGGATAACTTTGACAACAAGGGTTTTGTTAAATGAAATTTATATGGAGGAAATTCATATAAACATCAGCCCACTGATGAGGATTTCAAGGAAGATTCCACTGATGAAAATGGAGTCCTAAAGAGCAATTGCATGAAATTAACCCTTGAATAGATACAGGATTTTGGCCTACCTTTCAAGATTCCTAAGGGAATAGTTAATGATTCAGTGGTCATTGACCCCAAATATGATAAGTTGGATAAATCACATCCCAAGGTTGATTGGAATGAAAATGAAGTCTTGGATATGAATATACAGGTTGCACGAGTCATGAAGAGAACTCTGGATTGGATGGAAGGACAATGGAAACAAGTGGCAGGTTCTACTCAAGAACCAAGGTCTTCTCATAAGAATGAACAAGGGTCTTCTTAGATAATTGTAGTCAGCACACCCTTTGGTAGAATTGCTACAACATCTTCCAATGCAAATTCATAATTTGGAGGTGATGGAGAGAAACTAGAAGAGGTGATTAAACTAAAATCTGTATGTGAGCAAGACAATCCTTCAACTCCTTCTAAAACGAAGGTTAGTCAAACAAAATTTGTTTGAAGATTCAAATGATATTTTCAAGCACATTGTTGAGGATAATACTTTCCCTCAATTTTAGGAGGTGCTCTCTTCCCCAATGGAAAACATACCTATTACTCCTAGTGAGACTAGAGAAGTTGTTCTAGAGAATAAGAATTTTGATTTGATTGAAGCTTCTCCAATATGGTTAAGAAAGTAAGTAAAGAAAAAGAGGAAGTACACTCCTACAACAACAGTTGAAGTAGATACATTTACAAAAATACTCCAAACTTCTTCAACACCAAAGAAATCTCAGAAGATGTCAAGGATTTTGAATAATCCTAATTCTAGCAATCAAATGTTGGAAATTTCTGATCCCATAAAATATTTGAATGAAAAAGAGATAAAAATAACTAATTATAAGATCAAACATGTTGATATGGCACCCTAGATACTTGAAGGGGATATATATCATGCTAACTATTTAGTCAATGCTTTGATCAAGCGGGTAAAAGAGGAAAGGAAAGAAAAAGTGGCAATGTAAACCTAGGTTCTTGATTTGAAGAAATTTATTTCTTCTATAGTACTTTCTTCTATATTTGATGAAGCTTCAAGTTCTCAAGTAGGGATCATTAGTGAGTCCACAATGTAATTAATTGGAAAGAATCTGAGCTATTCTAACAATGTTAGTGAATGAATTGATGAGATGCTTGAAGAAACTATCCTCTTTATCAATAAGTCCATAATTTTCTATACCGTAATGGTAGAAAAAAGGAAGGAGTTGATGGAAAAGCTACAGAAAATTTGAAAGGATCAAACTAGTCTTTATGTGCTCTCATGAGAGGTTAAGGAATTAATTTCCATGGATCTTATAGAACTAGTAAATGAAAAAATTGTAGGAAATTCAAAGGAATTAGATCCTTCATGGACCAATTTATTATAGTCAAAATTGAACATCTATGATACTTTGGTAAGAGAAATTTCTATAGTACTTGAGAGATACTTGGACATATTAGTGGAGATAAAGGGAAATTGTCGTGACTTGAAGGTAGAGATAACTGATGAATTTGATGAAATAATTCTAGACTCAAAAGAGGTTTTCCTAAAATTTAGAGAAATATTCAACAAGGAAATGATTGACCCTGCCACCATGACTAAGAAATCTTTCTCAAAGCTAAGTAGACTATAGGTTTACCTCACCTCCTTTAAAATAGAGGCAAGTAGGAGGTTTGATACATTGAATGAGTCTAAAGCATTCCTAGCTCAAGTAAGAAACGGATTGCAAATTAAATCTACTCCAAGGAGTAAATAATTGCTTGCAATTATCTCCAAGTAGAGGGATTGCAAAACTAGGATGAAGGCGCAGGAGAAGCAACTACAACAAGAAGCTATCGAAAATCTGGAAGATGAAGAAGCAAAGTGGCAAGAGATGATGCATAATTAATTTTAGTATTTCATGATACTTTCTTTATTTTGGCTCTTTAAGTTTAAAACTCTTTTAATTATTCGGTGTGGTTACTTTCAAGAAACTGTTACCTAGACTATATATTTATGCTTTAAATATGGATTTGGTTGGTACACTTTGAATCTTTTGGGAAAATTTTGATTTTCTCATTAGAACAAACATCGTTATCTAAATATTTGTTGTTTGTTATTTCGATATAGAATACAATGGTGGAATTTGTGCATGCATAATCCTTGAATTATGATGTATGAATATGTTCCTCTTATGTTGAATATTTTTCCAGTGTTAAATCTATGATTGGGATAATAGATAGTTCAATTGGTGCATCAGTATAGTATCATTTATCTGTGAATAAGGGTTCTGTGTTGACATTTAATTTCATTCACGTGTGAAGTATTTTTAGTTTTATTTTATGAAGTTGTTGATTACCTTTAGATATTTTTGGTTAAAAGCCCCCACCTTTATTTTCTTTTTGGTTAAAAGCAATAGAATTTAATATTATTCCTTGAATATCAAACAAAGGTAGCTACCACCTTCTAAAATAAGCAGAGAATTGATCTGTGAATTATATGATTACCAATTCAAATGTGGTTACATTTGTCACCTTTGTTGGCGTGAGAATATAGAGTTACATGATAAATATGTCAACCAACAATCTGCAATGAACTCTTGACTGGCACAATGTCTCACATCATTAGATAGATCATTAGAAGCTTCAAATGTGATTGCATTCCTTTATGGTGGCATTTCATATTCACGAATAATATGAATGTTGATCTGGGAAACCTCCTCTTCTTCAATATCATCTTCAATCATGATTGGGGTGTTAGTTGAGAAGCTTATCTCTGGAGTAGGCTATGGTGACAAATCATTTGGTGGGGTTACATTCTCAACTTTGTAGACATTGAAAGTTGTCCTACGTCTCCAATGACACTTTTCACTAATTTTTTGTCTAAAACTAATTAGATAATTTATTATTTAATCAGCGCTGTTATTCTTCTTCTAATTCCCAATAATTAAAATATTTTTAATTATTTAATTATTGTTCTTATAAACGATTAATTAAATAATTTTCATTATTTAATTAATGTTCATCACTATTTCTTCCTAATTATTCCTCTTAGATTAAATTATTCTTTAATTATTTAATTTTTCTTCAATTTCAATCATCCCTAAACTTGGTAATTTTGAAAGGTCGGGATAATTCATCTTATTTAATTATAAAATCTTTAATTATCCTCACCTAGATTTCATTTCCAATTATCTCTCCCACTTTCTCTCACTTCACTTCCACTTTTCTCTTCTACTTTCCAATTTTCATTCCCATTTACCTCTTCCATTTTCTAATTTCTATTTCACTTAACTCTTTCCACTTTCTAATCACGACTCTTATATTCAAAATCCACTCTCCACTTTCAAAATGGCCACCTTTAACTAAAAATAAATGGTTTCCTTATTTATTTTTCATTAACTCTTTTCTTTCTCAATTTATCTCATCCTTCACTCTTTCATTCCTCCAATTTTGAAAAAGTATATTTTGATGAAAATAAATACTTTATTTATTTTCAATTAACTCATTTTTCCCTCCACTTCTAAATGCAAGTTTCCCTTCTAACTTATCCTTGCATTCAATCTTGTCCATTCAATTATCTTTTCAAAATCTATAAATTGAGGACTTATTTCACAATTTAGAGAGACCACATATTTGATTTCCTTGTGATCATTCCATCATTTTTTTTTCAATATTTAGTGCATTTGATCACATTTGAGAGCTACACATCAAATATGTTGAAGGAATAAGAAGGACAACAAAATGGAGTAAGAGAAGCACATCATAAGGGTTTGCATTTCTATTTCTTTCTTTATGTATTTTGTTCTCACAATTGTGTTAATGTATTGGGATTTTATTTCATGATATTTTCTTTGTGGTCTCAACATTTTCATATCAAGTATTCTTTAAGCCTTTTCCTTAGATACAAGCTTGTCTCCTAGAACCAATATTTTGAGATCCTCCTTTCAAATGCTACTAGAGGTATATCCTTTGTTAGTTATTCTTCATGTAGAATTAATTGTTCAATTCTTTCCATAGGATCTTAAATTTCATGAAAGGATTCTACATAGGATGGGTTATTATTCATTCTCTAAGCCTTAACCATAACAACTCTATTGTAGGAATTCTTCCTCATTATCACTTGATTTTCCTCACAATTCCTAATGACATCATCCACATGGAATTCATGATCATATCCTTTTAGTTTTTGTGAGATCTTGGAATCATAAATGAAATGTTCAAGATCAAAATTTTCTCTCTTATTTCCCATTGGAAAGCTATAATAATCTATCTTGCTACCAACCAAGTCATACCTTGTATCGACAATAATAGTGAAATCACCAAAACATAGAGTAGAAGGCATAAAATTTTACCTTCCATAGCTTTTCAGGTGCATGAAGGCTAAGTAAGACAATTGTCTTATAATCCCAAGATATGCAACTCTATCTAGCATAGTCTTAGGCAATAAATATGGGGCTGCCTCAAATACATATACTCTAATAATCATACAGCCTACAAATTTATGATTTATTTTTCCCTCATGACCATTCTCATTTGGTTAGAGGAACCTTTGCATTTCTGGGGATAAATTATAATCACATATGTGACAAAGCAACCTGTATAAGGGTTTGACAAAATATTCTTCAAAATACAAGTAATGGGATCTTCCACATCTATATTGGCCTTGAATTCCCATCACTATCCAAGTATCTTAATCTCAACTCTTCCGTATCTATGTCCACATCTATATTGGCCTTGAATTCCCATCACTATCCAAGTCTCTTATTATCAATTAGTCCCCCCATAGCCCCATCACTTGCCCTTCATATAGTATCATGTGCATAATTCAATAGTGTTGAAGCTTATAGTTTCACTATTGTTCTTAATGGTATTAAGAGTAGTATTGATGTCATCAAATAGATATTTTGCATAGTCATAGGGCCTAGAATATTGGTTTTGGATGTCTATAGCTAGAACCATGGGAGCTATAGTCATTTTAATAGGGGCATCAACTCCTAGTACTTGGCCGACCGAATAGCAGGTATATTGATAGTATTCTTCAAACACATCCACAAGAAATGGGAGCCTTTCATCATTGGAAAACCTTCTAGGTTGATTTCCTGGACCATTAGGCCTATGTAAAGGTAACTTCTACCTCTTATAGCTTGTATCCATAGTGCAATATTCCTCCAATAAGTCTCTCATCCATAGTTTTGTTTTTAGGGAGGTATCCAATTGAAAAACCATACAAATGTAATCTCATGTTATAATCATTAATTGTGACCCATCATGTAATTGAATTTCTATAATTTTTGGATTGTAATTCGTAGAGAGTGCTTTAATTAGTTATACATTCATGAAAACATTAGGCATCACAAGCTTCCCCAAATTCAAGTTCCATGGGCTTGAAACTGGCCTATGTTTGTACTTCTTCCTATAATGATATATAAACAAGTCATAACCTCTATGTGGAGTATACACATCTCCTAAATTCTTGTGTTTGTCTTCAAATGTCATGCATGATGGGTTTAATTGGGCTCTTGATTTTGGCCCAGACTTGGGACACTGGTCTATCAATTCTTGGTTTAGTGGCCTAGTCTCTATTTTTTTCCTTTTCACCTTCGGTTTCTCTAGGTTTTTATCCATTCTAAACCCTACTTATACAATAGTTCAAGCTAATTTTCTAAGAAATATGTTTAGCTAATCCAAGATCACTTACTTGAATGGATTTTGCAATTTATGAGCTACTCGTCATCGTCCAACTCCATCCTCTAAATATCAAGCCATAATTCATAGTGATTTCTGATTTCTTAGAGTTTGTATTTATCAAAATTTTGCATGCTCGAGCCATCTCTAGTTCATAAATGGCACTCATGCCATCTTTCTAATCAACTTGCAATATTAATTTTAGTTGTCTCTTCAATGACCTCATCAATCAAATCAATATAGTGAAACACTATTTCATTTTTTTCAAAGAGACTTTAACTATGATGCCCATTTCTCTCTCTAATGTATCCTTAATCATCCCTATGAAAAAATTATAAGTGACACTTAGATTTCTCTCTTCAATTCTGAAATGTCTCTTGGACACTTACATTTTAGGCTCTTCCCTTGTGGACCCCTATCATTAAATCATTGATGAGACTAGTGAATATCTCTTGTCAACAAACCTATGTCTCCTCGACATACCCATATCTCTCCCTTTGGTGGTATTTCTTGCTAATGATCTTTATGTGACTTTAACTTGTCAAGGAGACCCATGCTCACCTCTCTTTGATTCCCCTTAGTCTCATTGATTGTATGTGTTTTCATCTGTGCCAAAATGTTGAGGATACTTTTGATAATGTCTACTTGATACTCCTATGTCTCCTCAATATGTCATTGTTAGGATGTTAGAGAGACTTTGATCAATGTTTGAACATTTGATGTCTTTATGTCTCACTAACATTTTATTTTCACTCACTCCTTGAATGTCAAAGAAACTCCCTTAATTCTCTCATCGATTTGATGCCTCCTTAATTATTTTGTTTCTCGAATGTAGAATACTTTGTATGTTTACTTCTTATCAATGAGACATGTTATATTTTCTCTCTAAGACTCTTAGGCATATTGTTCTACTGGCTAGTGAAAATACATTGGAATATGTCATTTAGACATAAAGAGGTCGCATCTATATTTTTCATTAGCCCTTTATGCTTGCATCGAAGAGACTATGGTGAGACTCTTTTTGATATGGCATTGTCTTGGTGACATGCCATGTGCTACCATGAGAGCATTTCAAAGAGGGAATTCATTTCAATGCTATGATCAAAGTGCCTTATTTAATGGCTTATATATAAGGATTCATTAATTTCAACCACCATGAAATGAATGGACATGGAATGTATGGTGAGTGTGGGAAGATAGGTGAAAATGGAAGTATGCAAAAATAACCAAGGTGGATTCTTTGGCTCCAACAGGTTTAACAATGAGTTGACTGGAGATGATCTACTGCTCAAAGTGGAATATGAAAAACCATTTGAAATGAAGCTAAACATTTGGAACTAGTTTCCAAAATTTTCTAGTAAGTTTGAGGTGATGTTTTTTAGAATGGCCCTCAATAGGGTTCATATCAAGGGTATATGCAGGATCATGACTGGCCAAAAAGTGGCAATATGATAGGTATGTGGCTGATGACTATTTTTTTACCCAAAATTGATGAAACAAAAAGGGTTTTTTAAGGATATTCTTAGGTTTCCATTGATATAAATTGTGCTTTAGTTTGAATTTAATAAGTAATTATTATTCATTTTCTATTCAAATTACGACTAAAGTCCTGATTGATAGGTTGATTGAAAAACATCTGTAGCTTTCAAACGGTATCACATTTTTTGAATCCAAAACATGTGTCACATTCCATTCTTCACATACTATAGAATTAAAAAAATAAAAATTGAATTTCATGAAGTTTTGACCAAGCTAAGGTGATTAGACATACAAGTTTTTATATTTTAAAAAAAATTGTAATAAAAAATTCATAATTAATTATTTACCTAGAAAAAAATTACAAAAAAAATATGCATCACATTGGGGCATGATTCCTCTACTTATATCTAAAATATTATAAAAAAATATTATCATTTTATTGTGGTTAGGTGGTCCAGACACCTACTTATTTTTCCTAAAATTTAAGTAACATTGCATTGAAATTTCAAATTTTCACCAAATAGATTTTTTTTTAAACAAATCTAGTAGTTTAGAAACTACATTCAATTTGCTACAAATTATATTCTTACATATTTTTGAGATAAAATAGATAACTTATTCAAATGTTTACGTCAAGTTGCCTAACTCTGATTTTTCTGAATTTTTTGCCACTTAAGGGCCTGCTTTTTCCATGATGATCTTACACATACCCTCAATTTTTTGAGTGAAAATAACCAGGGATTATCAACAAGGAGGAAATTCAAGTTGTGACTAGTCTTTGTGATACTAGCGCTACTCCAATTCTAAAAGTGGTGAAAAATGATGAAGTCATAAGGTTGACTAGTGCTAAGTTTGATGGAAGAGATTTAACTATGTATATTGTAAACCCTACCATCAAGTATGTTTCCATCATGATTGGGAAGAAAATTTATTTCACTAATTGAGTAAATTCAGTATCGACTATGACAATTCACACTGCTTATGAAATGGTGGTGAATGGAAAGGATATCAATCTTTGTGAATTTTCTTAGGTTGCAAATTATGGAGAACTTGAGTATGAAAAGGAAAAGAAGCATGTTTTCAAATTTGGAACTTTATTTGTTTGTTTGTTATTCTATTTCCTAAAGGAGTTACTGAGAAAAAAAGGAATAATATGGGATAACACAAAACTTGTTTCTCATGATATTTTTGACCATATACACAGTCTAGGAGATTTTACAACACAGAACAATTCCCTAACTACTTTCTTTGCAATATTATAGAATGAAATGCATGAAAGAGAATGGATTCCAAGGAGTTTGGTGAAGAAGTATGAGAAGAAGATAACATTTATTTTATTAAATCTATAGAAGAATGCATCATTTATGTTGTAGAACCCATAATTTGATGGATTGAACCTCTGGGATATGAGACTGAAAAAATGAATGGTGGAGGTACATTTAGATCTTGTTGGATAGTCCTAAGGACCCCTCTCTACCTAGGCATGGTACATATCAAGAGAAATCTACTGAAATACATTTGGAGGCTACTCCATCTAAAAGAAGAAAGAAGGTTGAAGCATTCTTCCAAGGTCACACATGCTCTAAGGATGATATAGAATAGTTGAAGGAACTTGATGAAAGGGAAGTAAAATCTACTGAACAACCCTCTGGACCCAAAAAAATTAGGAAGACTATCTCTCAGTGTTACACTAACGCCTCTCTCCGGCACTGCCACCTCTAGTGCTGCTAATATTGAGAAAGGAAAGAAGAAGGAACAAAGTGTTCCTACATCTATTGATATTATTGTCCCTACTAGTCCTAGTACTAAAGTATCTAAGAATAAGGACATACCTCCTGCTACACCATCTACTACTTTAGAAAGAAGAACAGTGAAACAAAAGGCTGACATAAAAGAAATTTTGAGTGATTTTGTTGAGGAATAAATTGAACTTGTCTTAGAAGGAGAGCAACATCTAAAAATAAAAAAAAGGGGTAGTACATTTGGTGAGGGAGCTAAAATAAGAGTTATTGTTTCTACAGATGAAGAGTTAGAGGAAGAGGGGGATGCTTACTGAATTCATGTACATATAAAGAAGATTGAAGAAGGCTCATCTAATCCTATGGAGGATATGCCTAGAGCTCCTCTGGTAAGTGACCATCCACACTTAGATCTAGGAGGCTTGGTTAACAATGTGATTGATAATGATATTATGCCAATTGTTGATCTATATGATAAGGTCAATGATGAAGGGAAAGAAACTATCATAAGTGTATTTTTTTTAGTGCATAGTCATTTGTAATATAAACATGGATACCATATAGTCAAAAGTTACTAAAAAAACTATGGAAAGAGTTAGTACTTATAAGGAAAGAGGCTTTAAATGTTGAATACAAGATGAGAAGTGAAGCCTTCAAATCCATCAATTCCACTTTTTCAAAGATATAAGCTACAAATCTACTAAAAGAATGTTCTCCAATGTTTAGAGTTAAGTAGAGAGTTAGCATGTTAATGACTAAGGAGGATGATTATATCAAAAAAGTGAGGAAAGATACCTAGGACATAATCAAGCAATTATCAAGGAGATATGGGACAAGAACTAGTTCTTTGTCCCACATTGCTCAGGCATAGGAACATGCTACTCTTGTAGAAGTAATGGATAAACTAGTCTTGGAGACTATTGATGAAACACTTGGTGCTTCAGAGACCATTTCCCCTCCAACTGAAATAGAAGAAACCACCAACAAAAGGTTTTATGACCAATATAAAAACAATTTCGGTGATAAGAGAGAATAACATCAAGAATCTATCGAAAACAAGGAATATAAAACAAAGATGAGAGTGAAAGGAGTAAAGACAAAATGAAGAATAATGAAAAGGATTATGAGAATAGAAGGGAGAAAGAAAACAAAGATAAGTCCTCTGGAAATTCATCTAAAGAAGAAGAGAAAGAAAAGGAAAAAGAAGAAGAAAAAGAAAATGAAAAGGAAGACGTAAAGAAGAGAGAGGAAGATAAGGAACTCATTCCAGCTAAGAAGAGAAAAGGAGAAATTTTGAAAGGCCCTAAAACATCAAATCCATCTGAAGAATCATATGAAAGTTCCCTTAAAGGTATTTTTTCAAGGAAACATGTGTTTCAACCTATGCTTCCACCATAGCTAGTCAAACTGACATCACACCTAGGTTATGTGGCCTTGACAAAGATTATTGCCAATGACAAAATAAAACTAAGTGAAAATTTTCTTAGCTCTATCACACAAGAAGCTATGAATTCTTATAAAAATGGAAATGTGTTGATAAATGAAACCATCAAATCTTTATAGGAGACATCCCTCGGTGTTACATTAGATAACTCTCTAGCTTTGATTGAAATTTTTAGGCTTATAGTTGATTTAGTTAAATAGTACACATCTAACCTCAAGGAATAGACTGCAAAAGAAGTGGAATTGATTCTGATAGAGAAAAGACTATTGTTTCTACAAGACAAGTGTACAATTGCACATGAAAAGGCTTTGCAAACCTTGAAAGAGGTAAGAGAATGTGATGAGGAAGCCAAGTTTTTTTTTTATACTACATGAAGTGGTAAAATGCCACTCGAGGTATGAAGGATCTAATGGAATCAATTGAGTCTCAACTTACATATGTTTCTGGAGATTATAAGATTGTGGATGATAGAAACTATTTTAGGTGGGTTTCTATTGCAGATCTTCAAAGTAAATTTTTCATCCTACAAAGGCAGAAGGAAGATGCTATGAGATGTTATGCTTATCTTGGAGACTTGATCATGTCCAGACATGTCTCTATATCAAATGCATTGATGGAAGTAGGAAAACTTGAGAAGATGAAAATTGTTGCATCCACTCCAAAAGAAGGAGAAGAATTCCTAGCAAAATTAGAATTTCTACATAAAACTATTTCCAGGGAAAAAGGAGTTTGGGATGATGGAAAGCCATCTTGAGAAGTGATTAGGAGTTACAAGGTGCTCCTAGTTCCTAATTTTAAGTTTTTAAAATTTTTCTCAGTCCTTTTTAACTTTATGTCAAAGGGGAAGAAGAGGAGAAGAATATGTATAAAGAAAGTTATGTTATGTGTTTCTACATACCTTATGGGAAGTTGAGCATAATATCTTGTTTTGATGCATGTCTCATTTTTGGTGCATGTTTCAATCAATGAAAAAGGGGGAGATTGTTGGAATAATGAAGAAGGTGACCTTCAGGTTTTTTGTCATTGATACCAAAATTGGTTGGTAAGTGGCTAAGTAAACTATGTGTCTATGCTGATCCAATATTTTGGTCTAGAAATCCTCTTAGTAAAAGGAAACTCTATGACTTTTCAATATGTTTCTCAGGAGTGTTAGTTACATATATAAATGAGCTTTCAGCTATCTTTGTTGATCTTGATATGTAATCCAAGTGACTAAGTTAAGTATTCTTTTTTCTGACAAGGTTAATAATTGTTTGTACTTTGTGTGTTCCTTATTAAGTCTGAGCTGACCTAATGTATGGATGATACTTTTTGTTCTATGTGCCAAAAATAATTTTGTATTGGTCCAACAAGTCATTTTGAATTTTATGTTCAATTGGACTAACCTAATTGATGTTGGAAGACATGAATGTGTATATATGTGTGTGTATGATAGACAAAAAAAAAAGAGAGAGTGACATTGAAGTTGTATGAGAGTGATGTGACAAATGAAATAGTGCAAAGTGATTGATAATGATTGCATATCTACAACTAGAGAATTTTTTTGGTGTTTTCAAAGCATTAACCAAAACTAATTTCTACACTTTGTAGGTGCACATCACTAGTTCACTTTTAGTAGTGAGCCATATCCCCTTTTGTATCTTGGCTATAAGCCATCTTTTGTATTCAACCTATGAGCCTTTTAAGGATAGTGTGTCCTGGCAGTGAGTCCTATAATATCTTAGGACTAGTTATAATATATTGTGAGCTAATCCTCACCATGGCTTTTCCCACCTTGGGTTTTCCATGTAAAAATATTGGTGTCAATGTGTTATGATATCTTTTATGTTTTGATTCACTATTGCAGCTAGATGTGGATTGATAATTAGATGGTTAATAATTAATTTTATTAGTAGAATACTGATTTCCCCCCCCCCCTCCTCTCAGTATTTAGTGCATTCAACAACCCCCACTTAGTGCAAGACAAGGATGAGCCAAGATGATTAATGAGAAACATAATAGAATGAAAATCATTATCAATTTGAGGAACTAGGTGCTACAACACAAGGAAGAGCACCACAATCCTTAAGATATTGAATTTTACTACCCAAAGCCTTACATTCATTAGTAGAATGACCATCAAATCTATGATATGCATAAAATTAACTCTTGTTGTAAAATTTCTTTCATGTTCTTTGAGGGAGAGATAATAAACAATCTTGGAGGAGTCTCAACAAGACACTCTCTTGGTTAATAGTAGATGTTCCTTTATTTTGTGACAAATATATCTCTTACTTAGTACAAGCTATCACACTTACACAAGACTCTTTAGATTGTGAGATTGTGTACCCTCCTTGAAAGGAGAGTGCAAAATCTAATGAACTCCAATCATTAGTGTTTTGCATGATGACATTGATATTAGGCAAAGATTTCTTTAATTATTTCATTTCTTTCAAAGGACAAGAATCAAGACCAATAATCATTTCTATTAGTTTAGGATGCACCAAGGTTAAAGTTGGCTTAGAATAATCCTTTGTAAGAGTTTTGATATTGAGTGAAGGCTTGTTTGTTTCTTTCGGGGGACAATAACCAAGACCACTAGTCATTTCTTGTGTATTAGGCTCTATAGGGACATAGATACATTTTTCTGTAGTGCCACATTTTTTTCCACTATAACCAAGTTGTTTCATAAGTTCATAACCTCTTCCATAAATCTTTTTCATTTCTTTTGGATTTGGTGGTTGTTCATAATCAACTTCATCAAATTTTGTTGCGTATGTTGTCTTTTCTTCTAAAGTGGTTGAAATGGATGCTTTCAAATATTCTATTCAATTTTGTGTCGACATTATTTCTTTTTCTTTTCCCTTTTCAAATATTTTGTTATGATCTTATATTCTCCCATGAATGTAGGTGTGAAATCTAAGGAACCCCAATCATCTTCCAATAACTTTGTAACTTTTTCAATACGTTTTTATTTTCTTTCTCTTGCACAAGTTCCACTTGTGTAGTTGGTGTTAGTGTTTTCTAGGGTGAAATCACAATAATGTGTCACTTTTTTCCCAAGATGGGAATTTACATCAATATTCTTAGCTTAATCTTCATCTTCTAAGACCTATAGCAGCTAAACCATTAAGAATTTAAAGATGATGTGAAATAATAATTTGTGGTAATTTGTGTGTAGATTCTAAATATGTTTTCTTTTCAAAATTTCTGAAATAAATCATGAATATTTTAACATATCCTTTAATGACTAGTTTTAAATAGATAACAACATTTTCAAAAAGTAATGTTTGTGTCATACAGATTAACTTTTTTATGTAAAGGATTAAATTCTAATTTTTGAAATATAGATTCTCAACAACAATATCTAGGGAAAGGATATTTTTTCATAATTTTTTATTCCATATATATTTTTTTGAATTAATTTTTGAATTCAATGTAACTATAATTTGGATATACATGTTTTTCATACAAGCTAACTTGTGTATATATCAAAATCCATTTTTTTGGTGAAAAAAGGATATCAATACATAGGAAAGGGTATTTTTTGAATTTTTTACTGGTTTACTATTTTTCCACCTCTGCACAACAAAGAGCTTGATGTTCAAAGAAAAACCTATGTTTATTAAAAGCTCAAAATTAAATACATGATAAAATGAAAATATATTAAAACTATACTTGTTAGAAAGCTTATTTCAAGAGGTGCAATCTTGAAAAATATAATTTTTAAATGGCATTATTTAATCCCTCAAAAGGTAAAGAAAAAGTGGTTTTTTCCAGCATTTTGATAGGTGCGAAGGAGACTCCATTGTGGGTATGAATTAATACTAGAGGGGTTCTATCCAAGGGGTTTTTATCAATGGGGGTCTTATCTATCCCACTTCAATTGAAACCCTTTAGATGGAGCCTCTCAAAACTTAAATCATTATTTTTTTCTGAAAAAGAGGTTTCAAGAAAAAATCAACACATCCCAAAAGTGAGACACTATTGTGGCAGCACCCTCCAAGGATTTTCCTTGTTTTTCTTAATGAGTAAAGCACTGCAAGGCTTAAGATCAACTTTGATTGTGGATATGTGCAGGATCATGATGGGCCAAAAAGTGGTAATATGATGGGTATGTGGCTAAACTTTTTTCTCACCCAAAATTGATGGAACAAAAAGGGTTTTTTAAAGGAGATTCTCAACTTTCCACCAATATAAATTATGCTTTACTTTGAATTTAATAGGTAATTATTATTCATTTGCTATTCAAATTATGACTAAAGTCCTGATCAATAGACTGATTGAAAACATCTATAGCTTTCAAATGGTATCACATTTTTTGAATCCAAAACATGTGTCACATTCCATGCTTCACATGCTACAGGATTAAAAAAGAAAAATGAATTTCATGAAGTTTTGACCAAGTTGTTGGTCAGACATATGATTTTTTTATATTTTTAAAAATTTGTAATAAAAAATCATAATTAATTATTTGCTTGGAAAAAATTACAAAAAAATATTCATCACATCAGGACATGAGTCCTATACTTATATCTAAAATTTTATAAAAAAATATTATAATTTTATTGTGGTTAGGGTGGTCAGACAAACACCTACTTATTTTTTCCTTGAAATTTAAGTACTACTGCACTGAAATTTCAAATTTTCACCAAATAGAATTCTTTTTTTTTAAAACAAACCTAGTATTTTAGAAACTACATTCAATTTGATACAAATTATATTCTTACATATTTTTGAAATAATATAGATAAATTAAGTATCAATTTTTTAAGTCAAGTTGCCTAACTCTGATTTTTCTTATTTTTTTGCCACTTAAGGGCCTATTTTTTCCATGATGATCTTGCACATACCATTGTACATACTTTGTTGTTGTAGACATACTTTATGTTACGATGAAGAGTAGAAGGCATCACATTCATCTCACAAATCCATGGCCTACCTAAAAGAAGATTATATGAAAGATAGTGAGGCATAACATGGACTAGATTTGGCAATGTAACCTTTCCAACTATAATAGGTAATGTAATCACACAAAGTGGTTTTTTCCTATGCTATCAAACCCACAAATAGGTAAGGATTTAGGTTGAATTTGCATTTTCTACTTCAATCTTATCCAAAAGTTTTACGCTACATATGTTAAGGGCTGAGCCATTGTCAACAAGGGTTCTCTTTATCCCCGTCATATTAACAAGGGCTATTATCATGAAAGATTCATTTTTTTTGCATTTCTAGTGAAGGTAACTCATCTTGATAGAAAGAAATGTATAAGTTGATCAAAATCATACCTTAAATTTGGATTGCCACATCATTTTTTTGCACATTAGGATGGGTAGGAATTTGTTGTAATGAACTTTAAATCATGTTATGATAATGGGGGGAAGCTTGAATAAGATCCCATAAGGATATCTTAGTAGGATTATTTTTAAGTTGTTCAACAAGATCATACTCCTTTCCATTATGTGAGGGTAAAAGAGGAGCACTACGAAAGATAGGTTGAGGAAATGTGAGAGATGTTGGAATTGTTTGTCTTGATTCCAAATTGTTTCTAGTGTTATATGTATGACCATCAGTATTCTAACTCGGTTGTTGTGAAACATTATCATTATCAAATTGCCTTGTAGGTGGTTCTAAGATAAGAATATGCTTATTTTGAACTTGTGATTGTTGTGAGGGTGGATAAATGATAATTTTAGGCTTAGGAGGTTCAATGATTAAAGTATTTGTAGGAGGTATAAGAATTAGAGGAATCGAGGGAGTTATAATGCTCATAACCTTAACACACTTATCCTTAGTTTCATGATTTCTTAGTGAAGGGGGGTCTAATGTCACTTCATAATTTACATCAAATAAAGCCACATTACTCTTGTTTGAAAGATGTGCATCAATTCTATCATTTGCTTGCACCATGATATCTGACCTAGTAGGAGAACTTTTAGGAGAGAAGCAAACAAGATGTTCATCACATTTCATGGTTAGATTTTGTAAAGTAACTTCATCAAAAATAGGGGATGCATCAAGAGAAGAACTATGATTTTCATTCTTTCCAATGATTGGATCCTTTCATTCAAATAGATCCTTCCAAATGGTAGGAGCATTAGGAAAGGGAGAAATGAGATTCTCATGACTCTCAATAAGTGTATCTTCTAACACCAAACTATCTTCTTCACATATGTGAGAGATATTAGGAGAAGCATAAGTTTGATTGTCATATTTATCTATAATTACATCCCAATGTCCTATAATGTATTCCCAAGTGAGAGAAGTAGGGCAAGATAAATAAATAGGATTGTCATGCTTTTCAATGATTAGATATCTTAACACAAACATATCCTCTTCAAAAATAGGAGGGATTTTGGTAGAAGGAAAAATGTGATAGTCATGATTGTCCACAATTGCATACTATTTCTCTAAAGAATTCTCACAAGTAGGGGATGTGTTGGGAGATGAATGAATACTAGGTAAAGTAATATTAAGAAATGTGTCAATGATCTCATCTTTTTGTGTCATAATATCTTCCAAAGGGGGAGGAGGAGATGGATAAACAAGAATTTTGTGGTTCTCAATTATTATATCTCATTTCACCAAGATAAATTTGTAACTAATAGGAGAGGTATTGGGAGAAGAATAATTATGATTATCATGAATGTTTATGCTTGCATCCTCTTGTGTTATGACATTCTTTAAAATTTGATAAATATTAGGAGGGTGGGTAACATGCTTGTCAAAGGTTTTATTTTGTTTTCCTAGATTATGCTAATGAGTAGGGAAAATAGAATCATATAAGACATGTGATACTCCATGAACACCAAATGTTTGAAAAGGAAATATGCTTTTTATTTATGAAAAAATGAGAAGTAACCTAATCAAGTTATGCAATGCTTCAAAATTGTTAGCAATTTTCCTATAGATTTGATGATTTTCAATACTGAAATAATTTTTGGAATGCTTTGAAAATGACTACACTAAATGGATATTTAGACCTAAATTCATACAACAAAAATTATTGAAACTTTCCAAACTAATACTGTAGGTTACCAATAGGCCTAGGAAGTGTAGAAAACCACTAGAAAGATTAAAAAATAGTTGGTTTTTGTAGGCCTCTAAGGACTCATTTTCCCAGGGATGAATGGGTCCCAGAAGAGGGTTTTTTAAAATTGAAAAATACAATTTCTGAGTTATTAGATGTGCTCTTTGTTTCAAGTCTCAAACTGTAACTTTTGTGACAAAATTTCTAGAATTCGATGTGTAAATGCAAGTGCAATGAAGGAAAAAAAATGAACTATATGCCACTTTTTTGAAATGTAATTTTGAATCTATTTTTGAATAGGAATGATGAAAAGTACACAAATATGCAAACGATATGAAAAATAAATGTAATATCCATGCAAAATTTTGAACTTTTCAAATTTAAAATGAATTCAAAATACAAGTTTAGGCCTAAAATTCAATGTAACTTTATTTCAAAATTAGAAATACTAAATACAATGAATTAATGAAAATCCTAGATCTAGGGTTTGAATGCACTCCAAAAATCAGAAATTAGAATGTTCAAAAATTCAAGTTCACCAAAATGAAACATAGAAAAATGAGGTTGGGGTTCAAACACATAAGGTTTTATACTAAATTTTGAATATTTCAGCAAACTTACTATAAATAGAAAAGGAAAAATTATGTCCATGAAACAAAACTATTCGTCTATTACATTCATGAAATGAGATCCCTCAAGTCAAGATCCACTTTCAACCCTTAGGTGAGTAAATTCTTTGAAGAATATTGCAATTTTCCTTTTTATGTTAGGATGGAGGTCTAGGTTCAACAACATTTTTGGGATAGAAATATCAAATAAACTCCAAATTGTGATCTATAAAGTGGATTTAGAAACTTAAACATAAAACTGATGGTACCTATAGATTTTAGGGAGAATTTACAAGGGATAAATGTTGAATACCTTTGTTAGAAAGTTATTTTTTGAAGCTCACTAAGGACTCATTCACCCTATGGTGAATGGGTCTTGGATAGGACTCTATAAAAATGCTTTTTGGGTTATCTACTCCTAGTTTCTCGAGTTTCATAGTCAAAGAGCTGAAAATAAATCCTGTAGAAGATTTTATGCGATGACAACTTTCCTTGCAACTTTAACAACTTTTCAAATTTCTTCAATTGTTCTCTTCAAAGGATCTTCCACCTAAAATCTACAAACACAAACACAAGAGGAGAAAATGTTATTATTGGTGATGGGGGTTTGCCTCAGTCAAAACCTGTTTGAGTATTTAAAATTTGAAATAAAATAAAACAACACGAAGGAAATGATGAATGAAAAATGCAATGCCACAACTCACCAAACCCTTGATTAAACCTTGGTATTAAAATTTTCAACTTGCATGAAGTGTCCTTAATGGATGTGTATCTTGATCATGAAGCTTGATTTGAAACAATTCCTTTGAATGCTTGAATGGATCTTGAACACTACATCACCATAATAGCTCAAAAAGCATGCATGACTTTGACATGGTAATAGATTTTGATTGCTGCAATAAATATTCAATAAATGTGCTCTTGAATTCCTTGAAATGCTCTCTTGAAAATACTAAGTTCTCATGAAAATCCTCTAGGTGCTAGCTTGAAAATCTTGTTAGGTGAAACATAGTGAAATGACCTCTTATTTATACATATGTTAACATTAATTCTCAAAATTTAGATAACACAAGTTGACATGTGAATATACATTTGAAATCATTAAAATACCATAAAAAAACATAATTTAAATTAGAGTCCCAAGTCTATGTGAAATGGGTCTTAGGTCACTTACCTAGGGTACACATTCTCTAATGAAAATTGTTATGTCACGGCATTAATGATTGTCAGGATTTCCTCTTTGGAAATTGCAATTGATTAGTCTTGGACTTGAACTAAAGGAGAAAATTAAGGAAAATTAACCTTAATTAATTAATAAATCCTTAAATGAGTGTGAAAGTGTAAAGGTACACTTTACAACACCATAAATAAGGCACAATTAAGTCCATTTTAGTTAATAGGGCCCTAAACTTAATGTGAGTATGTAAAATACATATTACCACACTAAATTAAGACACAATTAAGTTCATTTTAATACTAATTCCCAAATAAAGTGTGAAAATGTAATAGGATGCATTTTTATACACTATAAGAGGATATATAGATGGAAAGTTATTATCTAAATAAGGAGCAAAGAAGTGCATAGACAGTCATAGAACTATACCTATGAGACCTAGGATAAGCTCTTAAAGGATTGTGAAGCATCCTTCGAAGTGACAGTGGATAGTCATTTCTTTCTAAGAGCTTGAGACTTCAAACATATAACACTCAGAATGGAAAAGGACAACCATAGTTGAAGGTATGGAAAACCTTTAGATTAAACAAAAGGAAATGATATTAATGCTAGTGAAAGGGGATAATCAATTTCAACCCTTGATTCAACAAAAGGCAGAAAGTTCAAGAGTAAGAGAATAGACTTCATGCATAAAGATATTCAAAAATGTGAAAAAAACCTATGGAAGCATATGAAGAAGTTAGTGTAGGCTTATCAAATTCATGCTATTACTATGCATAGCATGAGAATTTTAAAGTTTAGTCCAATGGTGTCAATGGTAGATCTAGGGCATTGATGATACAAACCATGAAATGCAAGGTAAATGTAATGAGTGTGTAGAGTTTAGGGGTTGTCATGGGAGTTCATACATGAGGACAATAACCAAGAAAGGTTGTGAAAGGTATGCATGAGGACAACCAAGAAAAAAAAAGAGTAGACCTACCAAGTAGTGGACAGATACAATGAGCATTAGCAAGATGAAAAGGATCTCATGTTCAAAAAGAGAAGTACTAAAAAATAAGGCATAGTGGGCAACTAGATATACATGGAAATGACATTTAGCACGGGTAAAACACCAAGTTATGTGAGGGAAGAGTTTAAGACTTGGATAGATATAAATTATAGTGATCATTGTCATGATAATGAAGAGCATAGATGAAGGAAGAACAAAGTAGAAGGAATGGCCAATGAGGAATTAAGTAGAAAGGACCTTGATGATAGTCCTTGGCTATGATAAAGTCAGTATTTAAATGATAGTAAAGCACTATCAAAGAAAAAAACCTTGGAAAACTTCATGATAAAAAGGACAAACCTTATGAGGACCTTCATCTTGAAGGATAGATATAGAGGCAAGGGTTTGAAATAGCTCAAATGACAAAGGATGATTGAAGTTTCCTAGACTGTCAAGTGAGAAGGAAAAGTTTACAAAGTAAAGGCAAAGAGTATATAAAGGATAACCTCAATAAGGAGCAAAGAAAATATATAAAATGCAATGTTGTAGGTAAAATTTCAATCACAAAATATACTTGTTATAGGCCACAAAACTCTCAATCACCAAGTCCAAGATTGGTAAATGTTGATGCAACTTGTATAGTTTCAAGAGACTATGAATAAGAGAGTTTGCATAATATTAACCCTCCAAAGGATCAATATTTGTATCAAAAAATATTTTAAAGAGGACAATGAAAGATAAATTTTTGAGACAAGTTCAAGATGGCATGAGGATTGGATAGTCATTTAAAGTTGAGAACAAAGATATGAATGATATGAAGCAATAAAGACAAGGATAGTACAATCACAAGATGGACCTTTATGGCTATCTTATAAAGGATTTGAATATGAAACATAGATAGAGAAAAGTTTAAAATGGTAAAGGATGGTCTTTAGGACACAATGAACAATTGAAAACCATTTGTGAGCAATGTAGTCCTTTTGAAGTCATGGTATTCATGTGATGCAATGATTCAAATAAAGTGACAATCACATAACTAAAATTAATGGTAGCAAATGATCAAAAGAAAAGCCTCTTACAACCCTACTAAGTATTGTATTAAGTGGTAAGGATTCATGATAGTCACAAATGCAAAGAGAATGTGTCACTTTGAAATAAAGATAGGTCATAAGATCATGAAAGAGAAAATTGTCATGAATGGGATGTTTAAGAGGAAAACAAGTAGACATGTTGAAGGACATCAAGGATGGTGTGATAATGCTTTCCATCCATGCCCAAATGGATAACCTAAGAAACTATAGAAAATTAAATGTCAACAATGGAGATTGGTTGAAGAAAACCATACAATAGGAGGGATAGTCATAACCATGCAAGAGGGAAGCAATATCAAAAATTGCATTAAGGGATAATTAACAAGACAATATAAAGGTTTTGTAATTGAAGACAAATGAAAAAACCAAGGACTATGGGATTGAGGTAGAGAGAAGAAATATAATTTCATAAATGAGTAGAAAATTATGTCATAAAGAGCAGAAAAATATTTTAAAAATGAGCAACAAAATATGATAGTAAAAGTGTAGAAAACATATGATAAAGAAAGTTCAACAAAATATGACAGAAAATAATAGCTATGACTAAGAAAAGACAATAGATTTCATGGTCTATAAGGATATTCATAAACCAAAATTATTTCATCAAGCAAGGGTAAATACTGAGTCATCAATCTCTTTTTAAAGGTGGTCTTTTCAATGAAAGGTGGTTACAATGAAGTAGTGACAACTTGATAAAATAATGGTACATCTTAAGTGAAATGTGAACAAATTTATATGAAGAGAGTCATAAAAAGCCTTTGAAAATGAGTCTATCACTATCATAAATACATTATGGATTGTGTAATAAAAATATGTATGACAAGGGTGCATGATAGTCAGCTTCTATCAAATAGTGTAGTCATCATAAAAAAGAGGATGGTTTAGGGTTGTAGGTCTATAATGAAACATGACGATGAATTGTGGGAGAAGGTTGTCAAAATGATTCTTTGGATACAAATATAATGGTTTATATGAAGAGCCTTTGAATATGCAAATATAATGATTCTAAAACTAAGGATAAAGAGTGGTAGTCAACTTGAGACAAGGGAGGACAACCACAACTAGTAAGGGAGAAATAAACTCTACAAGGACAGTAACTTATACTTGTGATAAATAATAAATTTTGTGAATAATACCTCTTTTAACTACCCTTAAGTTATCCTACACCCATTGAAGGATATAATCATTTTCAAGTCACACTCTTCACATGCCTACTATCATACAAGAGTAAGCACAAGTCCAATGGCCTTAATGCTTATTTTTTAAATACTTATAGGAACTTTAGGCCTACTTGATCAGCCAATATGGTTAAAACTTGATTTGAGAGGATTTTGAAGCTAAAATAATGCATTTTGGGGTTGTTTGGAGGCCTAAAACAATGGATTTTTTTCCTTGAAATCATAGCCAAATGAAGTTTCATGCAAAGTGTTTAAAGGAAACTATTTCTATTGGAAATTTAATTATCATTGATGTCAAAAGGAGATATGAGAAATATCAAATGGGAAGATTGTTGATTGATGTCAAAAGGGTATCATTAATGCAAGTCTTGAAGAGTTACAATAGTTTAGGAATTAGGCCTTAGACATACCTTATTTCACTTGCTAGAGAAGGAAAGAGTCAGTTCTTTTATGTCAAGTCTGATTTGGCTTCAGACTTTCGGGCTTGAGGCTTAGCATATACTACAAGTGATTAGACATCAGACTTTGGTTGTACCTTTTACTAAATGCTTCAAAGAAATGCAAATAGAATGTGTAAATTCTGAAAGGAGTTGAACATCAAGCATTAGTAATAACTTATATTGATTACACAAATGAAAAGGAAGTTTGCATGTGTTAATTCTTAGAAGGAGTTAGACATTGAACATCGAAAGGTTAGCTTATGCATTACCAAAATGTAGGTAATTAGTAAGAGAAACTCCCATAAGATGAAACTCAAAAGGGTTATCTTTGGAAAATCCTACAAATGATATATTCAGGCATCGCAGTTCAGTAGGAAGGCTTATGCTTTACCAAAAGGCTAGTAAGTGGTAAGTGATAAGGGAAAACCCTAACTTCCAAAAAAGTAATGGTGTTTTAGAATTCAGAGTCTAATGTGATGGTTTACATTAAAGTGTAGAAATGAAAATGGTAAAGGGTAAGGTAGATGTTTAAAACCTGATGGGAATAAGAAGCATTAGAAATTAGTGTTTGGGATTTATTTTTAAGCTCTACAATGAATTACAAGTGGTAAGAGGGATTAGTGATCCTAGAACCCTGAAAAGTATGGTAGATGACAACTTTCCTCAATTGACATGTGAAAATTGATGATTGGTTGAAGTAACTCAAGGAATTTAAATGTTAACCAATGGATCATGGCACAATCAATGGCCAACATTTAAAGATTTTTTTTGACAATGGCTATGAAGAAAACTGGTGGAACTTCCATTTAGGAGAGTTTGATTGTGGCACAAAAACTTAAATTGATCATTGTAACTACTCCAATTTTATGTTTGTTGATTTATTGGAAGAAGTGGATGACTTCATTAATGCACAGATAGTCACAAAATCTAGAAGAGGTTGATCAAGCATGAATAGTGTCAAATGATATGAAAACATAAGATTGATTTATGCCAAGATAGAGAATGCAATGTATAAGGTTGGTGTGTGCTAAAGAATGAGTCAATGTGTTAGGAGAAGAGTGAAGAGAGGAGAGGAAATTCTTGCAGAGCAAAGAAGAGATTGAGCAGTTGCAGATTAGGTTTGTAACACAGAATTGGATTCATTTGAATCATATGTAATTGGAGTTGTTCCTCCACATACTTCATTGTAAATCCAATTTTTTGGTGCCATAAAATAGCTAGGTTGGTTCTTAGATTATGGAGTGGGTGCTTCCTTAGATTTGGTGCTCTTAAATTAGGGGATTGATGTCTCCTTAGGGTTGGTTCTCTTAAACACTATAACTAATGAGGTTCTATTGTGAGGATAGATTAGGATAGTAGATCCTAGTATCATTTTTCACTGTGGTTTTTCCCATATTGGGTTTTCTACATATATCTAGTGTTATGAGTATTGGTGTGTGTGATCTCTACATGTTTTCTTAATCTACATAACATGGGTTAAAAGAAAAGTTTTAAATGGTCTACTGATTCACCCCCTCTTAGTAGATAATTGTGTTGCAAAAATTGGTATTAGAGCACTAGTTCCTTTGAGAAACTTAATCATCTTGAGTAGATCTTAGATAGTGAACAAAATATGGCAATCAAGAAGGTTCTTCCTCAAATAGAGTACCTCTATTTAATGCATCAAAATATACTTCATGGAGCATCAAAATTCAAGAATAGTTATCAACTTTATGGTTTGATGTATGGATGACTATAGTAAATGCATATGTTATTCCGCTACACCACCCACTAACCAGGCTAATAAGAAAGCTTATGAGGATAATTCCAAGGAAAATAATGATATTCTTTATGGATTTTCTAACTCAAAGTTTGTAAAAGTGATGCACTATCAAAGAGTCTGTGAGATTTATATCAAATTAAAGAGCATCTATAAAGGTGATGAAAAGGTAAATCAATCCAAGATACAAACATACAAAGGTAAGTTTAAAATCCTTAAGATGAATGAAGAAGAAAAAATTGTAGACTACCGCCTCAAGGTAGATGAAATAGTTAATGCAATAAGAGGCCTTGGAGAAGAGATGAAAGAATCTGTCATTTTCAAAAAGGTCCTAATATCCCTGCCATCCAGGGATGACTAAAATTTGTGCAATAGAGGAAGCAAGAGTTCTAGAAAAACTTATTGTTGATGAGTTGCATTGAACCTTCACTGCCTATTAGATAAGAATAGGAAACACTAATAACTCCAAAAGAGATGCACAATTCAAAGTAACCAAAAAGGAAAAGTTAGAAGCACCTACATCTAAATGTGAGAAGATTGATGAAGAATAAGCTAACTTTTTCAAAAGATTAAAAAAAGGATCTGGAAAGTACCAAGGTAAGTTACCCTTTAAATGATTTAATTTTAGTAAGACAGGACATTTTAATGTTAGATGCCCTTAAAGAGAAAACGATAACTTTTATCAAGTAGAGGATAGTCAAGAGAAGAAACCCTACTTCCCAAAGATGAAGAAATTCTTTGAAAGTAAGAAAAATATATACACACAAGAAGAAAGTGATCCATTTGATTTTAGTGATAGCTCAAATGATGAACATGATTTTGCCTTTGTGGTTGAGGGAGATGAATCCCTATTCATGGTATTAGGATCAGCTTCCAAGGATAAAGAAAAGAAGAAATTGAAGATTCTAATGATGATGAAGGAGAAGTGGATCTAGAGGGTGAACTCATTTGTACTCTAGATGAGATTGAAAGGCCAAGAAAAGACAACTCAAAGTAGAAGAAGAATACACCAAAAAAGAAACTAAAAGTCTATCCAAAAGGCTTAAACACTCTAATCATATGATAGTTAGACTAAAGACACAAGTTGAAGAAGCTAAAAGAATAGAAGATGTAGTCAAATTTGAATGACAATATAAATTTGATGAATGCATGAAGTTGAAATAAAAAATAGTGTCTTTGAGAAAATAATTGGAAAAGGATATAGAAAAAATAGAAAAAGGTTTGAAGATGAAAGGAGACTCAAAGATTCTTGAAGAGTTGATTAACTAAAAAATTCCTTCAAAATAAAAGTTTAGTATGGGTTTTAAGAAAAGAAAGAATCCTAATACCAATGCATCTACAAGTTTATATGAAGGATTCAAAGTAGAAGAAAATCCTAGAACAAAGAATGAGAAAAAAAAGAAGGATGCCTCTAGAGATGCAACAAATAAGAAGATTAATAAGTCAGCCCCTAAATACTTGAAGAAGAAGCATAACATAAAGGGAGTTGATGCAGATAGTTTTACAAGGGTGAGAGATTTGAAGAAGAAAAATACAAGAAGGCCTCATCTTGCACAAATAAATGTTATGACTAGGTATGCCTCATATTTCAATGGTTAGTGCAATAATTGTAACCATTTTGGTCATAGGCCTAGTGAATGTTGTGTTGTACCTAAAAGGAGGATAAAGTTTGTTAATAAAAAATCATTTGCTCCATTATTAGATACAAATGCAATATGCTATAATTACAATAATTTTAGGTCACATAGCCAAATAATGTATAGAAAATTTTGTAAGACCGAAAGTACAAGATAATAAGAAATAAATGCCCTCCAAAGTGAATAATTGTTCACAAGTCTCTAATCAAGAGAAAAATGATTTAGAAAAGAAAATCAATAAAGTGTGGAAAGAGAAAGGTCAAAAGTTTGCACAATCTATGATTTCTCAAACTACACTCCATGCCAAGAAGCAAAATTTGTCGGTAATAGATAGTGGTTACTTTAAGAACATGATTGGTGATGAGAACAAGTTCATCAAACTAGGTACATGCAAACAGGCATCTATTAGTTTGGGAGACAACACTATTGTAAAAATCTATGATAAAGGAACCCTAACCATAAATAGAAAAATGCCTAAATATGGCATCCTTTATGTTGAAGGATTAAAGCATAATCTACTAAGTGTCATCCAAATGTGTGAAAATGGATCAAATGTCACATTTAGTGCAAAAGGCTATGAGATATGAAAATCAAGGAGATTAATAATAGAAGGAAAAATAATTGAAAGAATTATATTTATAATGTATGTGAGGTGAATGGTCAAAGCTAAATGATCAGATAGATTGATGAGATTTGGTTATGGCATAAGAGAATGGGCCATGTGTTGGATGTTGTGGATGTTTTTCTGATATGTGGTTTTCATTGATGTCAACACTATTAGCATTTGGTGTATCAGAGGATGTATATGTCAAGGATATTGAGAAAATTGTAAAAGAAAGTGTTCCAGGTTCCCAGTGGAACTATGAAAGTGATGAAGGCATCTCGTTCTTTGCATTGAAGTTAACCTATTGTGGACTAAAGGGTTTATTCTTGAGAGTATCTAGATCATCTACTAGAAGTTTCGGAGGTCTGTGTATTGATTTGATCATGTTGTGGTCTAGTAGTGTTTATGTGGTCTCTATCAGTGTTCCTAAGTGAATTTTATGTGATTCTAGAAATATTAGGTGTTGTGGATGTCTCTAGATCGTGCTCTATATTTGTAGTATGTATGCATTAATCGGTGTGCTCATGGTTGAAGATCTTTTCTTGCACATGTTTGGTTTTTCATGTTTCTGGCCAACATGATGATGGTAGCGTGTTGTGGATCTTTGAGGTGAAATTAATTGAAGTCCTTTTGTGTTGGATATATTAATTTGGGTCTCCACTATGTTGTGGTTGACCTTGGTGGATTCACATTAAAAATTTGTTTGTAAATTTGGGGTAACATTAAAAATATGTTTTATTTTCTTGGCCAACTAAGTTGTTGGTGAAATCTCATATAGTAGATATATAAGTGTGATTTGCTTCATCAGTGAAAATTTTTCTTCATGTGTTGGGTGTGATCTTATGTGTGTATTTGTGAATATCATTCAATTGCAAATTAGAGTGTGAAGAAGATTGAGTGAAGTGTGAAGCAGTTTGAGTGAACAGTGGAGTTTTTTGTGCTTAATTGAAACTATAATCAGGCTTGTGTAGAAGCTATTTTCTTAGTTCATACCCTCTGTATTTTAATCCTATTCTGTATTGTTGGGCAGTGAGCACCTTCTATAATTGAGCAATGAGTTCTAGGCAGTGTGCCTGAATGCATGTTCATTCCCCTTGATTGATTTTATTATACTTTTAATAGGGTATAATCTTGTGGACTAACATCCACCATGGTTTTTCCTCTAGCAGGGTTTCCAAGTAAAAAATCTTGGTGTTCTTTGTCTCTCTAATGTGTTAATTTTTCTTGGTTAATTAATTATTCATCAGATCTAAGATTAAGTTAAGTAAAGTTTGAAAAGTTTATTATTTTGTGACAATTTATTGATCCCCCCTCTCAGTTGCCTGTCCTTTTTTTCCAACAATTGGTATCAAAGAAGGTTCCTTTGAAGAAGTATAAAGTCTTGAGTTGATCAAAGACAACAACATTCAAGAAGGACAGTTTGAGATTTGATGGAACTAACTACTCATTGTGGAATTCAGGATGCAAAATCACCTAAGGTGTACTGGTGAAGCCTACTGGAAGATTACAAAAGGTACATATGTTATTCCTCATAATGGTCCCTCCATTGCTAATGAGATTAAAGATGTTGAAAATAATATCATGGCTATTGAAGCTTTGGTGAGTTCTCTAACAGATTTGGAGAAGGAAAATGTGGTAGGATTGTGAAAAACTCATGAGATTTGGATGAAGCTGGAAACTTTGTATGAAGGAGATGCATAGGTGAAGATGGCTAAGCTATAGAGTTTAAAAACAAGTATGAGAATTTAAAGATGGGTGAAGATTCATAAAATATCACTTCTTTTATGCAAACAATAAATGAAATAGTGATGGGTATTACATGTGTCGGTGGTTCTCTAGATGAGGATGAAATTGTGGCTAAGATACCCAGATCCTTTCCTCCCTCCTACAAAGTGAAGGCTCGCACTATTAAAGAGATTATATCAGTAACAAAGATGTCAAGAGACACATTGGTTAGCAAGCTTGTTGCTTTTGAATTAAGTGAATTCGGTGAATCTATTATGAAAATTGAATCTACATTCAAGGCTACTATATTCAGAAGTAACAAGAAAATATATGGTCTGGGAGAATGTTCCAAAAAGATATCCAAGTATGATGAAGAACTAAAACAACTTGAAGATAAAGAAAGAGAAATATAAGAATTGGAAGCACTGATTGTAAAGAAAGAAGGTAGAGGAAAAGGTAAGTATGAAGGAGTGTTACCTATTAAATGTTTTTCATGTAGTAAAATAGGTCATTTTGCATCAAGATTTCCTAAAAGAGTTCCTAGATCTAATCCTAATAAGTCTAGATTCCAAAAGAAATGTTACTTTGTTGAAGAAGAAGTGACTGATGATGAGTCTAATAAAGATAATGAAAATGAAGATGAATGGGTTTTCATTGCTACCATTGAAAATAATCCTATGGCTATTGAATCTACTAAAGATGGGAAAGCTCTTGCAGCCCAAGTTGAAGAAAAGGATGAGTGGGTTATTGATAGTGGATGCTCACATCATATGAATGGTGATAAAAACAAAAATTTTAAGTCTAGAGAAGCATGATGGTGGTGTTGTAAGATTTGGAGACAACAATGTTGGTGTGGTTTGTGGTAGAGGTTCTATTTGTCTTGGTGGTAAGGATAGCACTAATGATGTTCTTTATGTTGAAGGCTTGAAGCACAATATTTTGAGTGTTGGACATATGGTGGGAAAAGGCTATGATCTACAATTTAAAGATGGAAGATGCAAGATACATGGAAGTTATGGCAATATGACTGCTATAGGTAAAAAAACAAAAAGGTAATATTTTTCTCTAAATACTACTAGTGGGAGTTGTTTAATTTTTCAAGTAGATGAAAGGTGGTTGTGGCATAGGAGGTTGTATCATGTAAATTTTGACAACATTGTCAAGCTAAGTTCCACTCAAGCAGTAAAAGATCTACCTAAGTTAGTGAAGCCTACTAACACAATTTGTAAGGAATGTCAAATGGGTAAACAGACTAGAGTATCCTTCCAAAGAAAACAATTTCATTCAAATAACTTGTTGGAGCTGCTACATACTAACCTTTGTGGTCCCTCCAGAGTCAGAAGTATTCATGGAGAAGTGTACTTTATGTTGATTATTGATGATTACTCTAGAATGATATGGGTTTCCTTCTTAAGAGAAAAATGTGAAGCACTAGAAAAGCTCAAAAGTTTCAAGGCTATTGCAGACAATGATAAAGGTTTAAAAATGAAGTTTCTAAGATATGACAGAGGTGGTGAGTTCACCTCCAAGGAGTTCAACTCTTTCTATGAAGAACATGGAATTAGAGGACAGTTATCTGCTCCTCGAACCCCTCAATAGAATGGAGTTGCGGAAAGAAAGAATATAATAATTTTGGATGTTGCTAGAACAATGATGATAGAAGAAAATGTGACCATATCTATTGGAGTGAAGTTGCAAGCACTATTGTGTATACTTTAAACTGGGTAAATGTTAATGGAAATTTTGGTAAGACCCCTTTTGAGCTATGGTTTGGTTACAAGCCTACTGTTAAATATTTCAAGATCTTTGGAAGCAAATGTTATATCAAGAGAGATGATGATATATGCAAGTTTGATGCAAGAAGAAATGAAGGAATATTTTTAGGTTACTCTACTAAAATAAAGGCCTACTGATGCTATAATAGAAGACTAAGAAAGATGGTTGAGAGTGAAAATGTCAAAGTTGATGAGGATTCTGATAAATCATTTAGATATTGTGATATGATTTAGATGAAGACAATACAAACAAAGGGGAAAATGTTCAGACACCAAATCTACTTTAGATTCTTCCATATGTTCCAACAAAGCAACCTCAATTTGTTTTGGTAAATCAAGTAAGTCAGGAAGCATAGATAAGTGTAAGTGCAAAAGGAATCCAAAGAACTAGAAGTTCATGAAAGTCCCAAAACTTTGAGGTATGTAAAGCTAAATCATTTTGAAAGTCAAATAATAGGAGATAAGAATAAAGGAGTGAAAAATAGAAGAAATATTGCAAAAGAGTATTGCCTGATTTCCAAGATTGAACCTAAAAAATGTCACTGAAGCCTACCAAGATGAACATTAGATGGAAGCTATGAAGGAAGAGCTAACACAAATTGAAAAGAATGACATGTGGATACTGGTTCCTAGGACAAAAATGTGATTGGTACTAAATGGGTCTTTTAGAACAAGCTAAATGAATAAGGTGAAGTGGTCTGGAATAAAGCAAGACTGGTATGTAAAGGATATTCTCAAATGGAAGGTGTTGATTTTGAAGAAAAATTTGCCCCCTATTTCTAGAATCAAAGTTGTTAGATTATTTCTTGCTTATGCTACATACAAAAACTATAAAGTCTATCATATGGATGTGAAGTTGACATTTATGAATGGAGAACTAGAAGAAGTATACATTGAACAACCAGATGGATTTCAACTAACTGACAAGGAAGATATGGTTTTCCACCTAAAGAAAGCTCTATATGGACTTAAGAAAGGCCCCAGAGCCTGGTGTGCTAGATTGGACAAATACTTAGTGAAGCTTGGATTCACTAAAGGTACTATTGATAGCAATTTATATTTCAAATTGGATCATGATAGAGAGTTAATTATATAAGTCTTTGTTGATGACATATTTTTTGGAGGAGATGACAATCTATGTATGAATTTTTTTGATGAGATGAAGGGTGAATTTGAGATGAGTATGATTGGTGAGATGAATTTATTTCTAGGATTGCAAGTGACCCAGTTAGACAATGGAATTTTCATATCTTAGTCCAAATATGTGAGAGAGCTGCTGAAAAAAATTAGGATGGAAGAATCAAATCTTGTTGGTACTCCCATGGTGATTGGATGTAAGATAACATAGAATGATGATTTTCCTAAGGCAAATCAAACTAGATACCGGTCAATGGTCAGTGGATTACTTTACTTAACACATAATAGACTAGATATTATGAATGCTATATGTATGGTTGCTAGATTTTAGGTTGATCCAAAAGAATCACATGTGACTATTGTCAAGAGAATCTTCAAATATCTGAAAGGAGTAGTTGACTTTGGACTTTGGTATCTAAAGGATGATGATCTCACTTTGAGTGCATATACTGATGTAGATTGGGTTGGAGATGTAGGTGATAGGAAAATTAATAGTGGTGGTGCTTTCTTCCCATGGAAGAAACTGGTGTCGTAGTTGAGCAAAAAGTAGAATTCCATTTCTCTATCTACTGTTGAAGTAGAATATATTGCTACTACAAAAAATTGTCCTCAAGTAATATGGATGAAACAAATGTTGAAAGATATCAGGGTGGTATATGAAGAGCCTATTTCCATATACTGTGACAATTCAAGTGCAATAAACATTTCAAAGAATCCAATGATACACTCTAAGACTAAACATATATCAATCAAGTTTCACTTCTTGAGGGAAAAAGTGAATGAGAAAGAAGTTAGATTGGAGTATGTGCCTACCAAAGAAAAAATTGTAGACATCTTTACTAAACCATTTCTAAAGGATACTTTTGAGTATCTCAAAGGAATGTTAGGGGTAATTACCCCTCCTAATAAGAACAAAGAGATGCATTTACTTGCATCAATCCATGAGCTACATTGCTATATTTTGATCTGGATTGATGTTTCCATGGTTGCTACTCAAGGGGAGTAGTCAGATGTGCAGATATGTGGTTTAGAGCACATATATGGAAATTTCATGGTTACCTTTTCCATTGATGTCAAAGGGGGAGAAGGGAAATGTGAAAAATCCTTTTTAAGGGTTGAAGAGAAATTGAAGAGAAGAGTCAAAACAAAAGGGAAAGCAAGTGTGTTAGGTTGATGGTAATTTTCACATCATGTGTTGGCATCAATGCCAAACAGGGAGATTGTTGGATGTTGTGGATGTGTTGCTGATATGTGGTTGTCATTAATATCAACACTATTAGTATTTGGTGTATCAGAGGTTGTATATGTCATCGATATTGAGAAAATTTTAAAAGAAAGTGTTCTAGGTTCCCAGTGGAACTATGTAGGTCATGAAGGCATCTTGTTCTTTACATTGAAGTTTAGCTGATGTGGACTAAAGGGTTTATTCTTGAGAGTATCTAGATCATCTACTAGACGTTTTAGAGGTTCGTATATTAATTTAATCATGTTGTGGTCTGAAAATTTTTCGGTGGTCTCTATTAGTGTTCCTAAGTGAAGTTTATGTGATTCTGGAAATATCAATTTTTGTGGATGTTTCTTTGTTATTTCTTGATGTTTTTGGATGTCTCTAGATCATGCTCTATATTTGTAGTGTGTCCACATTAATTGGTGTGCTCGTGGTCAAAGATATTTTCTTGTGCATGTTCAATTTTTCATGTTTCTGGCTGACATGATGATGGTAGCATGTTTTGGATCTTTGAGGTGAAATTAATTGAAGTATTTTTGTGTTGGAGATATTAATTTGAATCTCCACTATGTTGTGGCCAACCTTGGTGGATTCACATCAAAAATTTATTTGTAAATTTGGGCTGACATTGAAAATATGTTTTATTTTCCTGGCTGACTAAGTTATTGGTGAAATATCATGTAGTGGATATATAAGTGTGATTGCTTCATCAGTTCAAAGTGTTCTTTGTGTGTTGGGTGTGCTCATATGTGTGTATGTGTGAGTATCATTCAATCACAAAGTCGAGTGTAAAGAATATCGAGTGTCAAAGTGTGAAGTAGTTTGGGTGAAAAGTGAAGGAGTTTTTTGTGCTTAATTGGAAATATAATTAGTCTTGTGTAGAAGCTATTTTCTTAGTTCATACCCTTTGGATTTTAATCCTATTTTGTATATTTGGGAAATGAGCCCCTTCTATAATTGAGCAATGAGATCTAGGTAATGTTTTTGAATGCATGTGCATTCCCCTTGATTAATTTCATTATACTTTTAATAGGGTATAATCTTGTGGACTAACATCCACTATGGTTTTCCCCTATTAGGGTTTCTATGCAAAAAATCTTGTTGTTCTCTATCTCTCTGATGTGTTAATTGTTCTTGGTTAATTTCTTATTCATTAGATCTGAGATTAAGTTAAGTAAAGTTTGAAAATTTTATTGTGTTGTGACAATTGATTCACCCCCCCTCTTAGTTGTCTATCCTTGTTTTGCCAACACCATGTAAATTTTGATAATCTTGTAAAAGTGAGTTCAAAAGGACTCGTGAGACACATGCCTACAATAACCAAACCTTCAAACACCACTTGTAAGTAATGCTAGCAAGGAAAACAAACAATGGTTATATTTCATACAAAAGAGTATTCAACTACAAAACCTTTGGAGTTAGTGCATACTGATCTTTGTGGCCCCATAAGGAAGAAATGATTGAAGGAGAAAGGTACTTCTTGTGACTAGTGAATGATTAGCGGGGAATTACACGGGTAGCCTTTTTGAAGGTAAAGTATCAATCATTTGAAAGATTAAAAACTTTTAGATCCATGGTTGAGAAAGAGATTGGAAGAAGGATCAAAGCTTAAGATCAAACAGAGGTGGAAAATTCACATCAAATGAATTCAAATAATATTGTGAGAAGCATGGAATCAAGAGGCAATATTCAACAAGAAGGATAGCACAATAGAATGGAGTGGTTGAAAGAAAGAACATGATAGTCAAAGAGATGGATAAAATAATGCTAAATGAGGCCAAGTTACCTAATGTATACTAGAGAGAGGAAATACTATATACAATAGTATATAATTTGAATATAGTTCACCTAAGAGTAAACAACAAGACATGACACCCTATGAATTGTGGTATGGAAAATAAACATCTATTAAATACTTCAAAGTGTTTGGTAGAAAATTCTATATCAAGAGAAAAGAAGACAACTTAGGAAGCATTGACTCAGGATGTGATGAAGGAATATTCCTTGGATATTCCACTCAAAGCAAAGCCTATAAATGATACAAAAAAAGGCCACACAAAATTGTAGAGAGTATCAATGTCAAGGTTGATGAAGGTTTGAAGCATGTTGAACTTGAAAAAGATAGCTATGAAGTTGAATAGGAGTCTAAAGAAGAAGTTGCAAATGAAGAGTCTAAAGAAGAGAATGTAAAGGCACCTACAAGGTATATTCAAAAGGATCATCCTGAAGAGAAGATTATTGGAAACAAAGATGAAGGATTTTAGACAAGGAGGAGAGTTGAAAAGAATAAAGAGCATGTAAAATTTGCACTATTATCTAAAATAGATCCCAAGAGCTATGATGAAGCCAACAAGAATGAGACTTGGATAAAAGCAATGGAAGAAGAACTAAGCCAAATTGAAAAGAACAAAAATTGGGAGTTAGTTCCAAGATCCTCAAGAAAGAATGTGATAGGTACTATGTGGGTCTTTAGAAACAAGCTTCATGAAGATGGAGTTGTAAGAAATAAGGCTAGATTGATGTGCAACGGGTATGCACAAGTTGAAGGTATATATTTTCAAGAAACATTTGCATGAGTTCCTAGATCAAGGAAGTCATAAGAATGTTTCTAGCATTCTTTGTTCATAAAGGATTCAAAGTCTACCAAATGGATGCCAAGTATACATTCTTAAATGGGAACCTAGAAGAAGAATTTTACATAGAACAACCTAAATTTTTTAAGCTATCAAAAGAATATTATGTTTGTATATTGAAGAAATCACTATATGGTCTAAAATAGGCACCTAGAGATTGGTATTCAAGATTAGACCAACACCTAAAACAACAAGGATTCAAGAAGGGATGTGCAAATAGAAATATGCACTTCAAATATGAAGTTAGGCATATGTTAATTGTTGTTATGTATGTAGATGACTTTATTTTTTGTGGTAGAAATGAAAAAATGTCTAAAGAATTTTTTTTCCAAATGTAAAATGAGTTTTAGATGTCTATTCTAGGAGAAATTTCCTTCTTCCTTGGCCTATGGATAGAAAATGGTAATGAAGAGATATTCATATCTCAAACTAAGTATGCTAAGAAGATGCTCAAAACTTTTGGGATAAAAGATAGCAAACTAGTTGGTACCCACATGATAATTGGATGTAAATTAAGCAAGAAAAATGAATCCCCAAATGCAAATTAGACCATGTATAGATCAATGATAGGTAGCTTTTTGTACCTAACTACATCAAGACCTGATATCATGCAAGTAATGTGCATGGTTGCAAGATTTCAAGCTACTCCTAAAGAGTCTCATTTCAATGCAGTAAAAAGAATTTTCAGATATATTCAAAGCACAATTGACTATGGAATTGGAATCCAAAAGGTGAAGATTTCACTTTGACAGTATATACAGATGTTGATTGGGAAAGAAGTGTGGATAATAGAAGATTCACTAGTGGTGGTGCATTCTTTCTTGGAAACAAACTTGTTTCATGGATGAGAAAAAAGAAAGAATTAGTTACTCTTTCTACAACTGAAGTAGAGTATGTTGTAGTAGTGGCATATTGTACTCAAGTGTTGTGGATGAAACAAACACTCAAAGACATCAAGGTAGAATAAAAAGAACCTATCTCTATTCTTTATGATAATACAAATGTCATAAATATGTCAAAGAATCTAGTGATGCATTATAAGACCAAGCATATCTCAATCAAGTACCGCTTTTAAGAGAAAAGGTAGTATAACAAGAAGTCAGTATGGCATATGTGCTAAAAAAGTAACAAGCTGCAAAAAATATTCACTAAGCCTCTTCCCAAAGAGAAATTTGAATACTTGAGGCAAGAATTGGGAGTGGTTTCAACCACATCATATCACTAAATCTTAGTGATAGGGAATGAGTCTAGGGGGATTTTATAGAAACTTTATTCATCCCAAGAAGATGAGAGAAAAGGAAAGTCAAGCATCCATGATTTTAAAAATTTCTAACAACTTGATGGTTGCAAATTCTTGGACACATTCTTTCACTTTGCATGGCATGTCAAAGGGGGAGAACATTAATAGAAGCAAGGTGTTCAACTATTCCTTTTCCATTGATGTCAAAGGGGGAGAAACAAAGAAAAATACCTTGTGTTTGTCAAAGGGGGAGAATGGTTGTTAAGAAGATATTTGTTCAAAGCATTTAGTTTTTCCATCAAAGGGGGTATTGTTGGAAATTTTATTGTCATTGAAATGTCAAAAGGAGATCTGAGTAATATCATATGGGAATATTGTTGATTGATGTCAAAAGGGCATCATTAATTCAAGTATTTAATAGTTAGAGAAGTTCAAGCATCAAACCTCATAAATACCTTATATTTCTTGTTAGAGAAGGAAAGCATTAGTCATTTTATGCCAAGTCTAATCAGGCTTCATACTTTGGAATTGAGGCTTACCATATACTACAAGTGATTGGACATTGAGCTTCGACTCTACCTTTTATTGAATGCTTCAAAGAAATTCAAATAGAATGTGTAAAGTTTGAAATGAGTTAGACAACAAGCATATCGATTGCACATGAAAAGGAAGTTTGCATCTAATAAGTTTGAGAAGGATTTGGACATTGGACATCAAAAGGTTGGTTTATGCCTTACCAAAATGTAGATAATCAGTAAGAGAAAATCCTGAAGGATGCCACTTGAAAGGGTTATCTTTGGAAAAGCTTGTAAAGGATATATTTAGGCATCACAGTTTGGTAGGAAGGCTTGCGCCTTACCAAAATGCTAGTAAGTGGTAAGCGATAAGGGTGAACCCTAATTTCTAACAAAGTAGTGGTGTTTTAGAGTTCAGAGTCTGGTGTGATGGTTTGCATTAAAGTGTAGGAAGAAAAATGGTAAAAGGGTAAGTCCGATGGCTGAAACCCAATAAGAATAAGAAGCATCAAAAATTATTGTTTGGGCTTGCTTGTTAAGCTCTATAATGCATTGCAAGTAAAGTAAGAGGGATTACTAATCCTTGACCCCTAAAAAGTAAAGTAGATGGAAAGTATCTTCAAGTGACACATGGTGATTGATGATTGGTTGAAGTAACTCAAGTAATTTAAATGTTAACTGATGAATCATGGCACAATCAATAACCATCATCTAAAGATTTGTTTTGAAAATGGCTAGGAGGTCAAGTGGTGGAAATCCTAGTGAGGTGAATTTGATTGTGGCACAAAAAATGAAATTGAACATTGTAACTACTCCAATGATATGTTTGAAGATTGATTGGTAGAAGTGGATGACTTCATTAATGCACACACAATCATGAAATTTGGAAGAGGTAGATCAACCATGAATGGCATCAAATGATAGGAAACCCTAAGATTGATTTATGCTAAGATAGAGAATGAAATGTATAAGGTTGGTAAGTGTTGAAGAATGAGTCAATGTGTATGCATTCAATGAGCATATAGTGTCTTAGGAGAAGAGTGAAGAGATGAAAGGAAATACTTGTAGATCAAAGAAAAGATTGAGAAACTTTGCATATTGAGTTTGTAACACAAAATTGGATTCACTTGAATCAAATGCAACTAGATTTTTTGCTCTACATACTTCATTGTAAATCTAATTTGTTGGTGCCATTAGATAGCTAGGTTGGTTCTCAGGTTAGGGAGTGGGTGATTCCTTAGAGTTGGTACTCTTAAATCAAGGGATCAGTGTCTCCTTAGGGTTGGTGCCATTAAACATTGAAACCAATGAAGCTCTATTATGAGGTTGATTAGGATAGTAGATCCTAGCAACATTTCTCATTGTGGTTTTTCCCATATTGGGTTTTCCACAAATATCTATTATTATGAGTATTGGTGTGTGTGATCTCTACATATTTTTTTTATTTGCATAACAAGGGTTAAAATAAAAATTTTAAATGGTTTATTGATTCACCCCCCCTCTTAGTAGATAGTTGTGTTCCAACACTTTAGAGAAAATTCAGAGTTCAATTCAAGTTTGAAGCTAGAGGTGGAGCTTCAAGAATCATGCAGAGGTCAACAAGTTAGCAATTCAAGTCAACTCTTCTTCATTGAGGATTGCATGTTTTACTTCTAGTTTCACATCATATGAACCTCATCCATACACACTTAACATCTTCCAAGAGGTTCAACTTCAATTATCTGAGGTGGCTTTCTTTAAAGCAATACTTTCAACTCTTTCGAGATTTAGTTCTTTCATTACTCTTTTCACCTTATGCAAAAGAGAAGGACTATAACTCATTGTGAGATTCATAGAGCAACAGTTTTATGTAATTTCAATTAGTATTTTCAGATTTGTAGATGTAGAAACTTCTATTATTTCAATAAAAGCAATAAGTTTTTCCTTCTCTAAATTCTTGTGTTGAGTGTTTTTGTGGATAATTTAATCTATTTTTTGTGATTATCTATGAAAATCATTGAATTATGTATCATTGCAAAGAATTTTTATACTCGATTAAACAAGACTTATATAGGTCATAGGTTGTGTTGTTACTTTCAATAGTTGTAGTTGTGAAAAATTCCAATTTTCCTTCAAGTTCACTTGAATAACAAACTTTTATGAAACACTATTGTGTGAGCTTGTGAAAGTTGAGTTTTGCATAGGTGTGAGATAAGAGGGATTCACTACACATGAGTCTCTTCATTCTCAAGAGTTAAGAAGGAACAAAATTCCCTTATCCACCTCAACATAAGCTAAATGAAGAAATTGCAAAGAAAATGTATACAAGATAACTTTCAAAAGAAGCTACTTCAAATCCTAAGAGAGTGAAACTTCCATACTTCTTCCTCCACTAGAGTAACTCTCATTCAAAGGATGATAGCATGGATTTAGGGCACCAACATGGCATGTTTTTGTTCAAATAGTGTGTTGGGGTCCTGAGCAATAGAGAGCTTAAGAACTCGGGTAGGTGAAATAGAGTTTCACTTCCTAGATTAAATTAGAGGTCTACCAAATAGAATAATAAAACAAAGAACAAAAAATGTGAGAAATGTACAAGGACTTGGAGAAAACTTACCCTCAACTAGATGTTCGAGTCTTCACTCCAAGCTCTGCTTCACAACCTACACATAGAATGAATGAGGGGAAAATGTAGGGGTTGTATAGGGGCCTACCATAGTCAAACCCACACTTTGGTGTTCCCACCTCCACAAACAACTAGATAGAAAGAGAATGTAATCAAAATGGACAAAGGGAGTAGTGAAAGCAAAACCCACTTCAAGAGTAGAACCCACACCACCAAGTAGTAAATGAACAAGAGATGCACATAGAAAAGAGTGAGAGAGAGCTTTACCAATAGGCATTATCCCCCTCTAGAACACATGAATGCACTATTGGATTTTTGCTAGATATCTTTGGTTTTGGGAGGGACCTCAGTCCCATAGAGCTTCACTTATAGAAGTGTTGCTATCAAGAGTGAAGTTGGAGACAGAGCTGAATTGAATGAATGAACCCTCAAAAAGAGAGAAAATGAGGGGTTTCTTTGCATGAAAGGGTGGCAAGGAGTTGTTACAGCCAAAAATCTAACTACTTGGACACATGTCAAGATTCGAGATTCTTCATTTCAAACTCAAAAAACCACTAGGATGTGTTGGCGTTTAAATTCGCACCTCTAGAATGCAGACTTGAAAACAGACATCTATGCATAGTAAAACTGCTCTTCAAATTAGGAGGGGAAGCTCCCTCTTGCTGATGGTATTCAAGAAAGTAAACTAAAACTAAGTTGCCTATCTTTTTGATCAGCTAGAGCACAAGGTTTATAAAACACAAATGTCGTAGCTGAGATTTTCTGATTCAAGAATTCCAACTATGACTAACTTACACTAAAGACGTTTCTAACTTCTCAAGTAATGCGTAGAGCAAGAGAAATTAGAAATGAACAAGGTTGATTCTCTGACAAAATTCTTCAATAAACTCTTTTCCAACAAACATCTACACACTTCAATATAAGCTAAAATTGAGATCATAGAAACATAACACAAATAATGGAAATCTGAGACATTATACCAAGGCAAAGGAGGCTCATGATTTTATTTCTCAAACTTCTAGAACAAAGATTATCCTAACACATGCACGGAATAGGAACTTGCAGCTAAAGAGGCTTGCAAACTTGTCCATACACAAAACAGACAGCGATTACAACAACTACTTGTTGGCTAAAAGAGACTCAACAATTCGCTATCATAAACACAAAGTGAACTGACACTAAATAACAACTTGTTGGCTAAAAGAGACTCAACAATTTGCTATCACAATAACCGTTAAAGAAAACTAATGAGCAAAGGCTCTTATTTATAGGCAAGCAGAGGAGTAGGGAATCCTAAAATATCCTTGCTTTTACAATCTAGGGCTTTCTCAGCAGGTAAGCTTTATTTATAAATCTAGAAAGAAGATAACAACTAATACCTAAGAAAGTTGGAAAAGCAGGAAATGCCAACTATTACATTTATCTTCTTTCTCTTCAAAGAATGGATAAGAATCACTCCAAGAATAGAAAGAAAGTGGAAAGAAAGTTTCTAGATGAAAACCACTTTAAATCTCAATCATATCCGCTAAAAAGCAGGAAACTGGGTCCTGGTCAGGTGCATCGATACTATCTAAGGCAATATTCCTATCCTCCAAGATCTCTTCACCTTCTGTGATGAAACTTAGACAATCTTTCACTTCTTCAGCTGCTTTATGAGTTTTGTTCTTGAAAAACATCACTGCCCCAAAAGATGACTCACAAATTTGATAACGTGGCGGCTCTATAGCTTTATACTTCTAACACTTTGCTTGATTTCCAACAGAAGATTATTGCACAACTCTTTTCTGATACCTTTCCTTTTTCCATATCACACGTTCTCTGATTCTTCAGCTGAGATGATGAAGTTTTGACATAGTGCTGATTTGGTCTTAAACTCGAGGGGAGTGTATTCCATATTGAAAACCTTGAAGAATGACTATAAACTCGCCTATGTTTAGACAAGCTTTGAGCAACTTTCTATTTTTAGAATGCTGGTTTTTGGCCTCAAACGAACAATTTTTTTGGAAAATTTTCTGAGATATGGGTCTTGCTCAGAATTTTGTTGCAAGACAACCCAAATCGTCCATTTTTGAAAATTTTGAATTTAGACTGAAAAAACAACAAACCCTAATTTCTTCAATTTTTCACCAAAAAAGCTAGCACCTGGGTTTTGTTCATAATACAATTAGAACTGGACCCAGTTGATCAGATTTGAAAAACACTGATTACTGATAAAAAAAGCAGCCAACCTGAGAATTTGAAATTTTCTTGAAAAAGTTGTGATATGGGTTTTCTTTAGAAGACTGTTTTGAGAGGACCCAGATGATCAAAATTTGCAAATTCTGAAGATTTCACTGACATGCAAGGAAAAAGCAGCTGTTGCAACTTAATGAAAATTTCTTGAAAAACTCTTCAGAAGAACAAGTTGAGCAGACCCAGAAGGCTAAAAATAATTGAAATCTTTGATCTCCTTCAAAAATTTGATCTTCTGGATGAAAAAGCATGAAAAAGCAAGATCTTATGTTGTTGGTTTGAAAATTACTCTTGAAAATCAGCAACCTTGAGCTCTTGGATCTTGAAATAAAACCTCAAATTTCCTGCTCTATTCTTCTCCTTTGGACACCACCTACAAAAATGATGAAGATTGAATGGAAGAGATGTTTTAAATATACTTAGGGTCTGAAATAGGTTTGCTTTCTTTTGTTTTTATCTTCAAAACCCTAAAAGTCGGCCTATTCAATGAACTTGGACATTTCCTTCCGCTTGCCATTTTGAATCTTTTGAAAACTTTGAAAATTTCACTAAGGCATTGTAATTTGGGCACCCTTCTTGGCTAGGGGTGCCCACTTCACCCAGTGTTAGTCATTTTTTTTTTTTGAGTTTTTTCAACTTTTCACCATTTTGACCCCTTGTTTAACCTCGATCTTTGGATTCCAAATTGATCTGATGAACAAGCTGGATGATTCATCGCGTAGCCTGATTGATTCTAAGAAGATTGTTCTAGAGGCACCTCTGGCGAAAAACTTCATTTTGACCTTCGAATTCATGGGAGCCCATTTCCTCCAGGGGCTCCGAACTTTCACAGTGTTAGCCATTTTTTCATTATTTTCAATTTCTTCATTTCCTTTGATCTTCTGGTGAAATCTTGATTCCGAGAGCTACGTGAATCTGATTGACTTGCTGACAAGTTCACTAGATAGCTCGTCTGAAACTGACGAAGTGATCTTAGATGCTTCATTGACGAATTCCATCATCTCAGTGCTCAAAACCTTGGGTGCCCTTTCTCTCTAGGGGTGCCCATGTTTACCGAACTTAGAATTTTTTCATTTTCTTCATCTTTGCAATTTTTCAAATGATCTCGTCAGATCTGGAGTTCTAGGTGCCAGATTGACTGATGACTGAGCTTGTCACGAAGCTGAGAAGCTTTTGGAGGGGATTCTTTGGGAGTCACTTTGTCAAAAAGTTGAAATTGAGGCACCAAAAGCTTGGACGCCCCTGGGCACTTGGGGCACTGAACTTCACCAAAGTTAACCATTTTTCTTAAGTTTTCAACTTTTCTTCAATTTTGACCCCTGGTTTGATCCTGATTTTTGGATGTTCAGATGAGCCGATGGAGGAGTTGAATAATTCATCGCGAAGCTCGACTGATTATGAGAAAATCACCCTGGAGACACTTTTGGCTAAAAACCTCGTTTCGACCTTCAAATTCATGGGAGCCCATTTCCTCCAGGGGCTCCGAACTTTCACAATGTTAGCCATTTTTATGATTTTCAAGTTTCTTCATTGAATCTTCTTCTATAGATTATCTCATTGAATCTGGAGCTCCGGGCATTAGATTATTTGCCTATTGTGCTCATCACGAAGCTAACGAGATATGAGGAGGGGTCTTCTAAGATGAATTTCGCCAAACTATGAATTTTGGACCCTCAAAAGCTTGGGCGCCCCTGGGCACTAGGGGCACTGAAAGTTCCCAGAGTTAGAAAATTTTGTGATATTTTCATAATTTTCACTTTGTCTCCTATTTGAAACTGCTTTGTTTTATCTTGAATTCTGGGTGATCGGATGATCCGTTGACTGCACTGTCAGACTCGTTGCGGAGCTGGAAGGATTCTAAATAACTTTGACTAAGAACTCAATCCCTAATTCCACCATCTGGTGCCCTAAAAAGATGGGTGCCCTTCTTCACTTGGGGCGCCCAAGTCAAGCAGACTTAGTCAAAATTTCACTATTTTCACCTTTTTTCGTGTTCAACATGCGTGTTCATCATTTTATCTTCTATTTGATGCTTGATCATTGAATCTGACACCTGGCAGCTGACTGACCTCCATTAATGACCTCAGAGCTCCAAATATGCTTCTAAAAAAGTAGAATAGACCCAGTAGGGCAAAACTGATTATTTTGAGATTCTGACTGCACCAGCCTGATATGGACGTATTTTGAGCCAATCAAAATTAGTTTGGGCCCTGATGGACCAACATTCTATTTTCAGAAACTTTCTATTTTTAGAAAGTTTTTCCAATATCCGTTTCCAAAGAAACCCAGAAAAACCTAGAAAACGTTCCTAATTTTAGAAAATTTCTAAAAATAGCAGTTTTCCTAAAATTTAGGGATGAAAAATTGAGATATGGGTTTTGTAGATTAAGCTGCTCTCAGCAGACCCAGATCGTCAGATTTTGAAAATTTTGCGTTTTAACCCCTCATGCAAGACATGCACACCCAAATTTTGACCTTTTTGACTGTTTTAACAAGACTTTTACTCATTTCTTCAAAATGTCTTAAGTGTAACAAAAATTTTAATTTTTGGGTACAACAGGATGCTAGTGCACTATGCAAAAATTTGTGTGCCTCACATGTGTCCAAAGCATCAATTTTTAGGAAACATGTCATTAATTATACTATTGATTTGCCACTAGTCCACATGGAGCTAGAATTGTGAAATTTTGACCCATGGGATTTTTTCCATTAATGTGTCTATGCATCATAAGTGCTAGGAAAAGTGCTAAAATGTGGAATTTCCCCTAGGTGCAATCCTGCGACATTAAAGTTTTCCTCCACTTTAGTTGGCTCGATTTTGGGAAAAATCAGCCACATTAAAGTAGAGAAAGAAAATTTCACCCTAACTTTTAAATTTTATAGATTTGTGTGCCAAGGAAAAGGTGCCTCAGAGGTCACCTAGGTTGAGCCAACCAATATTGAAGGTGCCCCTAGTGCAGGAGCACCTTGGTCACAAAATGCCATCAAAGGGGGAAAAAAAATCAAAATTTCAATTTGAATTGAAAATGCTTGTGAAAAGGTCATCTAATTGTTAATACCTACGTAAATGAGTCATCAATAGATCTTTAGGAGGTTGAAATATTGGAAAATGTAAAACTTGGGGAAAATGCAAAATTTTCCAATATGTAAAAATGCAAAGAAAAAGAAAAAAACAAGAATATGAATACTTTGAAGGAAAAATGAAGAGGTAGGTCGATGTAGGCAGTTGAAAAGGTAGTTAATGGTTGAGGAAACACCTATAAAGCTTATAGAAGGTGAGCATCTCATCAAATTTTTTTCTTCTTGAGTCATTAATAAATAAAGCCCCTTGTTCCTATTTCTACAATGAGTTACTCTTGAATCCAATCCTTGTATAGGCTATACAATCATCTAAAGGTGTTTTGAAGAGTTTCCATTAGTTTTAGAAGCCAAATTTTGTGATCTTCTTGAAAACCTAGTCAAGGGTTTGAGGGTCTTATAAGCATTGAAATTCACCATCCCACCAATGTAGATTTAGAATATTGGTGGGATGGAATGCTAAGGGAATTTTTAGTAGGTTGTAAGAGAATTTTGTGTGTATAGGAAAGATTATAAAGTTTGGTGCTGCTCTTAAAAGAATTTCTATAATTTTCCCTTGAAGTTGATGGTTACAAGTATGATAATGGAGATCTAGCATATATACATGCATAGTATTGGTAAAATAAGCTTGGGAAGACATAAAAAAATGTGTTTGAAGAGGTGGTAGGTGATTTTGAGATTTGCAATATACATTTTCAATAAACCCTCATTCATTTTGTGTTGAAAAGCCTACATTTAAGGGTTTTGAGGTATAGTGTTTTGTGGAGTATTTTAGCCCTTGAAAGTGATTAATTCTTCATTTTTGAAGCATGATGAATGACTATTTTAAGTCCTTGATTGTTTTGGTGGTGATCTAAAAGTACTTTCTTTGTAAATCTAGCCTAATTGGTGGCTTTTTCCAATGTTTAGTCCATAAATCTGGTAAATTCCTTTAAACGGTCTAATCTAAGCTTTGATATGTTAGAGGGGATGAAAATTGGTTTTAGATTATGTCTAGGCTCTGAGTAGATTTAGCATGGGATGTTTGGAATACCCATTTTTGTTATGTGTCATTGCTACTAGGGTTTTGATCTAAGTTTGCCAGAAGATGGAATTATGAGAAAATAGAGAATAAAATGATTGGAATTATGTTGTAACTACCAAACCAATAATGTTAAAGGTGTTTTTATGGTTGAGAAGTATTCTTGAGGCCAATTTAGTTGTCTTTGGTGAATGTGTAATACAATTTCAAGGTGTAAAGATGGAGTTTTGACTGCAAGAATGTATAATTTTGTGTGTATAGTAATATAAGAGATTGTCTTGGTATTGTAGTTATTTGAATGATGTTCTCAAAGATGTCTAAGTGATTATGGAAAGGTTTGGAAAGTAATCTTACAAATTGGATGGTTTGGGTAATATGGTCCAAAGGGGTAAAAAGGGTGTTATGACTACAAAACAAAAGGATCTAATAATAAAGTGTTTTGTGAACATGTTCTTGGTTTGGTTCAGTTAAATTGATGAGGGTTATAGTGATGTGAAGGTTTGGATAGTTGTCTATTTGACTTGGCAAAAGATTTATATTAAAGAATGAAAGAATGGACAGTGAAAGAAATGAATGGCTTCATTTGCTTCTAATCAGGTTTTGATGTTAGAAAGGTCATTTTGATGTTGGTTTTGTATCTAATAAGTGTATGGATTACTGATTTGGTAAATTGGCTTGTTCATAGCTTGAAGTTCTAAGTGAAATTTAAAGTTTTTGTGAATGGTTAAGTGAATTTTTGATGAAATTGCAAAGAGATCTTCTCAATGTGTGTTTGGGTCTGAAGTACCCACTGATGAATTGATGTTGTTGATTGATGCTCTTGCATCAATTGGTTTTAGAACTAGTTGATTTTGATGGTTTGGTTTGTTAAATTTTTTGTTGAGTTTGGTTGCAATTGCTTGATCCATCCAAGCTACAGGGAGGAAATGTTTATGAGAAGATGTGTTTTGGTAGACAAGCTGAGGTTTGTAGTGACCATCCTTCAATGGATATTAATTTGGGTAGAAGGTGCAAAGTAAAGAGAGTGAGGCATCTTCTAGGATCTACTGTTGGGTAAGATGGATGGTTTGTTGAGTTGGTGAGTTGTGTGGTGAAGTAGTAAGAAACAAATGGATACTTGTTTGAAGAAGCACTTAAGTTTGCAGCTTGAAGAGTACTCCACTGATAGGAATAGTTGAGAAGAGGAAAAGGTGATTGTTCAAATAAAGTTGAAAGGATGAATTGTGAAAGAAAGAGGAAGATTTCTTGGAAAAGCAAAGTGGAAGGGCAGTCTTGTGTCCTTGGTTAAGGAAAAGTTGATCAAAAATGGAGAGTGGTGAAAGGGTAGTTTTGTGTCCTTTTGAGGGAGAAAAGTGATTGTGAACTTGATGAAACAAAGAGAAAGGAAAGAGGCAAGAGAAGACAAAGATGAAGATAGATGGAAAAGACAAAGTGATGATAGTGATGAAGACAAAGTTAAAGAAAAAGGATGAAACCAAGACAAGAAAAATGAAGATTCAAGAGAATAGAAGAAGCAATCCAAGACAAGGTGAAGCTGATTTGTAGGTGAAAGAAAAAGATAAGATGTTTCCAAGGGACTTGGAAAAGTTTTTGAAACATAGATTTTGGGACCCTATGGACTACTCTTAAACTTCTAGGGTTTTTTGCCTAAAAGGAGAGAGATAGGACCAAAAATGCTAATGTATCACTCAAATTAGAATGTGTGTGATGTTGTTTAATGTAAATGAACTTAATTAAATGTAATGGACTAATCTAAGTGACTAAAAAAAAATGCAAAACTAAGACTTATGACTTGTTTGAAAACATGGTGTGAAATGAAAATAACTATGTAAATGAAGAAATAATGCAAAATAGAAAGTACGGGGATGAAACTGAGTGCACCTGGGTGAATTGTGATGATTTTGGAGTGTTCTGAATTCTAATGGAAATCACTAGTTTTTCACAGTGGGACTCATTCACCTAGGGTGGCCAATCAGTCCACCTACTAGTGGAAAACTGTTGAGAGCCAGTTTCTGTCTATCAGGATCTTGAATCTAACAAAACTCAAGTTTCTAGTTCTAAGGTGGGACTCATTCACCATAGGTGGTGAATCAGTCCTCTCCCAAATTTCTAAAAAATCAGGAGACAACTCTACAACACTAGATCTAGAAATGCCTGCTTATTGGGTTGCTGAAGTTAGATCTATAGAAAATAGAGAAATAACTCTCTCCAAGCTTGAATTTGACTCAAGTTGACTTGAAGCACCTAGTTGACTTGGAAATCAATCTTCAGCACCTAATAACCTATCAAATTTTCAAACAAAGGCCTGCAAACAAACATACAATAATGAAAAAATGAGTAAGGGTTAGTGAATAGGGGTTTGCCTTGGTCAAACCCCACTTTTGGTAATTAAACCCTTGAAAAGACAATGAAATGAAAGAGAAAGATAAACTAATAACATGCAAGTGTTATCAACTTACCTAACCCTTGATGGTGCAAATCTGAAATAAAGTCAATGGCTGCTTGAATAGTGCTTGAATTGTTGATGTAAAATGCTTGAATGCTTGAAAATGTCAGATTGACTGCTTGATTGAGTGAGGAGCTATAAAATGAGGTGAAAAACACTTATTTATACAATTCTTGTGCCTTAGTATCCATTCATACCTCATCACAGGCCGACATCAAGTGTTTTTGAATAAAATCCCAAAAGGAAATTTGAAATATTTTGAATTTGGGGCCAAGGGGGACTCATTCGCCACCCATGGAAAATGGGTCCCGCCTAGAACCTAAAAATATGTTTCAGAAAAAATTTTGTACTTAATGTTATTTGTTGGCATAACATCAAAAAATACACTTAATTACAACTTATGAGGGTATAAAGAGACCAAATAAAGCATGAGAAGGGTGTAAATAGTGAAAATATGCCTAGAAGAGCATGAAAGCTTGTTACAAGACTTTACAACTCTTCAAAATAGGACTTGTTGATGAGTAATAAGGTAACTTTTAGGTAATTTTTAATTAATAGAGTCTAGAAAAATGTAGAAATGTCTTACAACACTTCACAACACCTTCACAAGACATTTTTCTTTGAATTATAGTACCTAAATAAGCATGTTCAAGCCATGTTACAACATTAATTCAAAGAAACATAGTTCAAACACCATGAAACAAGACCTAAAAGGTCATGAAAATGATAAGGGGCCATTTTTCTATGACATAGTTTTGTTGAATGGTTGTATGATGTAGGAGCACCTTGGTCACAAAATGCCATCAAAAGGAAAAAAAATCAAATTTTCAATTTTTAATTGAAAAACCTTGTGAAAAGGCCATGTAATGGTTAATACCTATGTAAATGAGTCATCAATAGGTCTTTAGGAGGTTGAAACATTGGAAAATGTAAAACTTGAGAAAAATGCAAAAGTTGCCAATATGTAAAAATGCAAAAAAGAAGAAAAAAACAAGAATATGAAGAGACTTTGAGGGAAAAATGAAGAGGTAGGTTGATGTAGGCAATTGAAAAGGTAGTTAATGGTTGAGTAAACATCTAAAAAGATTGTAGAAGGAAAGAATCTCATTAGATTTTTGTATTCTTGAGTCATATTAATAAATAAAGTCCCTTGTTCTTGTTTTTTTGCAATGATTTATTCTTGAATCTAGTCCTTTTACGGGCTATATACTTGTTTGTTTCATTTTTTTAGGTTGTTAACAATCATCTAAAGGTATTTTAAAGAGTTTCCATCAGTTTTAGAAGCCAAATTTTGTGATTTGCTTGAAAACCTAGTCAAGGGTTTGAGGGTCTTAAATAAGCATTGAAATTCACCATCCCACCAATGTAGATTTAGAATATTGGTGTGATGGAATGTTTAGGGAATTTTTAGTAGGCTGTAAGTGAATTTTGTGTGTATAGGAATAGGGAAGTCAAGATTATAAATTTTGATGTTGCTCTTAACAAAATTTATATAATTTTCCCTTGAAGTTGATGGCTACAAGTATGAAAATGGATATCTAGCATGTATACAAGCATGGTATTGGTAAAATAAGCTTGGGTAGACATAAAAAAAAATTTTGAAGAGGTGGCAGGTGGTTTTGAGATTTGCAATATACATTTCTAATAAACCCTTATTCTTTTTGTGTTGAAAAGCCTACATTTAAGGGTTTTGAGGTACAGTGTTTTGTGGAGTCTTTTATCACTTGAAAGTGATTGATTCTTCAATTTTAAAGCATGATGAATGACTATTTTAAGTCCTTGATTGTTTTGGTGGTGATCTAAAAGTACTTTCTTTGTAAATTTGGCCTAATTAGTGGCTTTTTCTAGCATTTAGTCCATAAATATGGTAAATTCCTTTAAACAATCTAATCTAAGCTTTTGATATGTTAGAGGGGACCAAAATGGGTTTCATATTATGTCTAGGCTTTGAGGAGATTTAGCATGGGATGTTTGGAATACTCATTTTTGTTATGTGCCAATGCTACTAGGGTTTTGATCTAAGTTTTCCAGAAGATGGAATTATGAAAAAATAGAGAATAAAATGATTAGAATCATGTTGTAACTACCAAAACAATAATTTTAAAGGTGTTTTGATGGTTGAGAAGTATTCTTAAGGAAAAATTAGTTGTCTTTGGTGATTGTGTAATATAATTTCAAGGTGTAAAGATGGAGTTTTGACTGCAAGAATGTATAATTTTGTGTGTACAGTAATATACAAGACTATCTTAGTATTGTAGTTGTTTAAAAAATGTTCTCAAAGATGTTTAAGTGATTAGAAAAAGAATTGGAAAGTAATCTTGCAAATTTGATGGTTTGGGTAATATGGTCCAAAGGGCTAAAAGGTCGTGTTATGACTACAAATTCAAAGGATTTGATAATACACTGTTTTGTAAACATGTTCTTGGTTTTATTCAATTAAATTGATGAGGATTATAGTGATGTGAAGGTTTTGATAGCTGTCTATTTTCCTTGGGAAAATAGTTGTGGGTATGTGCAGGATCATTGTGGAATATCCTTTAAAAACCCTTTTCATTTCATCAATTTTGGGTAAAAAAAAAGTTGTCAGCCACATACTCTACACATACCCATCATATCGCCACTTTTTGGTCCATTGTGATCCTGCACATACCCTTGTATTAAAGAATGAAAGAATGGATAGTGAAAGAGATGAATGGATATGTTTGCTTCTAATTAGATTTTGATGTTAGAATAGTCATTTTGATGTTGGTTTTGTATCTGATAAGTGTATGGATTATTGATTTGGTGAATTGGCTTGTTGATAGCCTTGAATTTCTAAGTGAAATTAAAAGTTTTTGTTAATGGTTAAGTGAATTTTTGATGAAATTGCAAAGAGATATTCTTAGTGTGTGTGGGTTTGAAATACCCCTTGATGAATTGATGTTGTTGATTGATGCTCTTGCATCATCCCTCTAGCAACTGAGCTCAACAAGCAGTGTGAGACTGATTGTAAATCACATGAAATTATACTCTAAAAAACTCAAATTGTAAGTCAGTTTCAAAATTCAAAATAAGCTACAACGGTGAGAAGAATGGTCAAGAAAAATTCAATTATTGAAAAGAAAAATATGGTAAAGAGGTGACTGTATGCCCATCCTGAGCTTTCCCCCAACCAGGTGGGGTAGAATTAGGATAAATCTAGGAGCCACAAGCTCCAAGAAAATGGGCCCTGAGGGGCCTATATATACCTAGGTGGGCCCCTAGAAGGGGCATTTGAACTATTCATCACAAGGATTTTGTTGCCTTTTGTGAGAGAAAATTCATCAAAATGCCAAGTAGATGAGGCTATGAGGATCCAAGACTGGAGTAGTTGTTTACAAACATCATTGAGGGCATCAAGGTCAACCAGGTAAACCCAAAACTACTTTGTTAGTCATTTTTGAGTAATTTTTTTACAAGTTTTTAGATTTTGAGGTGCGTAGGCATCTTGGGCATGCCAATGTGTCTTTGGTCTATACTATCATCCAAGATGACCATTGGAATCCTAAGGATGCACTAGCATCCAAAGACGTAATATCTTCTTAGTGCCATTAATGGTGTTTGACATGCCTACATGGTGCACATGTGTCCTCAAATCCTTTTCACTTAGAATTTTTTCTTAACTTCTTGTGTACTGATACATATTTATTTTTTTCTTTTGTAGGACTATCCAAATATTTGGGAGCATCCCGAAGGGTGGGTGCTATTCCTTCTATGAGATTAGAGGGACCGATTGATTGATGATGAGGTCTCCCTTCTATAGCAGGTTGGGCTCTGACACATGTATACCATGCTAGAGATGCTCTATCATGACTGAATGTTGATGGAATTGATCCAAAGTGGTGGGACACTAAAACCTCTAGTTTCTAGTTACCGACTGGAGAGATGACTATCACATTAGAGGATTTTTACCGCATCCTCAAGCTCTCCATCCATGGGAAATGGGTGGGGATTGATGATACACACTTATTATAGGAGTGATTAGATGGGGTCTTATACTGCTCGAGCCAAATGGATGATGGGGATGAGACTGAGCACATTTACACCTAGTGGTTTGACTAGGCCTAGACCACTGCCCCTCTAATACATTGACTTCTGGTGGTTACTATCACCATGAGGGTCACCATTGATGCATAGGGCCTCATTCATACCATTCAAGTGATGGTGGAGTGGCATATTGTCTTCTCTTGGGGTGCAACATGCTATCACACTTCGACTAGAAGCTTGGCTGGTATGTTCATTTTGAGTACTACAGTCTCTGAACATGCACACTGATTCAAGTGCGGGCCTTCAAACACATCACCTGCATGAGGCTAGAGGGATATATGTAGGTGCAAAACTATGTTGTCCCAATGGCCCACTAGTACTATCTAACATGACAATGGAGGTAGGACAACCTATATTTCTAGCAGCTATAGTTTGACATATTGACACCTAATCAAATTAAATGGAGAACCTACTAATCTTTTCAGTGGGTGGATGACCACGAGTTCCCTCAAAACCTATAGCATGATATTTTTATCCTTCATCGCATAGATTTTGTGATTATGCCATACTACTAGAGTTGGGTCATGCAACAACATGGAAGGATTTAGACCATTCCCCTTCTTGTGCTGACATATACCTAAGCTATATGAAGTGTGGAAAGGGTAGAGGACCATCCGTGCCCTACTCTAGCGAATGTGGATCTCTTGGATGATGATGTTGATGACACTAAATTGCCACCTATGGGCACATTAGATAGTGTCAGCGTTGATCTCTCCCTCTTAGCATGGTGGGAAACACATTGTCCTACCCCAGTTTTCCTAGCGGATGCCCCCAGAGGGGATCTGAGCTTATAGGGGGATGTGTCACCACAACCAACTAGGTCGAGGTAGAGGTGCAAAGGTAGGAACGGTGAGGAGGAGTAGTAGGAGGAGCAGAAGTAGGAGGCTAGGGTGATGCTGCCAAGATCTAGGAGGAAATAGAGGATGTCTTCCCCTCCACTAGCTACAACTATTTCATTAGCCCCACCAACCCTTGTCACATCTAGGGTGGCTCCTGACATTGACGATGAAGGACTATGTGCACCTCCTCCCACTGACCCATTCTAGAAGGTAGGAGACCCAAGTATGATAGTTATTTATATTGTTTCATTTTAGTATTTCTAGTTTTTATCTCATATATATCATGTTTTGGTTTTATACACTCCATGATACTAATATTCCCTTTGCTTCTATGGTTGTAGTGGATACTTAGGGATGGACTAGGTTCTTCACCCAGTGCATATCAGGTATGGCTCCTATTGTGCCTATCTAAGGGACAATTCTAGATGCATACTGGCCAACTTTAGCTCGATGACATGTCCACCTCTTCAAGCTAGTGGTGCATCTTAGGACTGCATACAAGGGGGTGTAAGAAGAGGTGGTGCAGAGGGCATATGATGTCACCACGGTGCATGGGAAACATGACCAACTATCAGGGGAGCTATAGCCAAGAGTCACAGAGCGAGAGACAACCATGACAAGGGTGGAGGTCACCAAGAAGGTACATGATGCCCTTAAGAGATATCTCAATGACCTGGTGAGTCAATCGATAGTCGTGATCCTAATAGGTGATCAATAGCTACAATAGGATTTGATGTAAGAAGATGCAGATATGCTCCTTTCAAGGAGAGATCAGAGGGATGTGTGCATCCATCTCCACCATGTATCCCCTTCCCAGGCCATAGCCATAGCCATAGCTAAAGGGTTATGAGAACCACATGTCGCAACCATAGAGAGCTCCATTTTGTATATTAGTTTTGTAGTTTTGAGATATATTTGTAGATCTTTTAGTATAGACATTGATACACATATTCAATAGCTACTTATTTTTTGATAATAGTGGCTCAATACATGTATATGACATTCAATATATATATATATATATATATATATATATATATATATATATATATATATATATATATATATATGAGATATTGATTCTAATATCACGACATTGTGTATTTTAATATGTATGTTCCTTTACTTTCATGTATGTTGATTCTATGGATGTTAAACATGTATGTCTATGGATGTATGCTTACATTAGATGCTACCATGATTTAATGAACACACATGGATGTATGGTAATTAAATACAATAATGATATAACTACCTTAAAAGATATAATGTAGTGTATGTGTACATAACATAGTAGGATAAAAGTAAGTATGACACACACACATGATAACATCATAACACCAAAATTTATTTTCATAATGTGTTAATGAATAATGTCAACATATGTAATGCTACAACCCTTAAAGAGTGAATTCCACACTTATGACACATTAGACACTACACATAGTATTGATGAAGATGCATCACATTAACAAGCTCTTTTAGAGGCATTCCATCCATAGATGATAATCCATAAGCACCCGAACCACACACAAAGATGACAATGTAAGGGAATAACTAGTTAGGACTGAATTTCCCTCTCTGATTAGGTAGTGCATTTAAATTTCTCTAATTTTCATAGAGAACTAGGTCACCTATCTTGAAAGTTTGAGGAATCACACATTGATTATACTATATGGATAATGATTTTTGATAAGCTTTAAGATGATTGAGGTCCTATAATCAATGCTCATCAAGCATATCGAGCTGAGGCAAATGATTAGCACATTCATTTTTTTCATCAGTTAACCCTTTAAGGGAGACTCAAAATGATGGAATTTCCAAATCTAAAGGCATGATAGCTTCAACACCATACACGAGGTTTTAAGGAATTGTTCCCATCGCTGTATAGATACTTGTGTGATAGGTCCACAAAGCATATTTCAATTGAATATACCAATCCTTACCATGCTTATTAACTATTTTGCATAGAATGAGCTCAATAGTCTTATTAGATGCTTTTGCTTGGCCATTGGATTGAGGATAGTATGGTGTAGAAAATTTGTATTGAATGTGAAACTTATCTAGGAATTTCTTTACTTGCTTGTTCTTAAATGGCATACAATTGTCAAAGACAGGTGTAGTAGGCAATCCAAAATCACAAATAATATTGTTTAAGAGAAAACTTCAAATAGCCTCAATGTTTTTGGATCAAAGCGAGATGGATTTGACCCACTTCATGAAGTAATTTGTAGCAGTTATGTCCTTTAGAAGAAGGAGGTGATATTTTCCCTATAATATCCAACCCCCATTTTTCAAATGGCCAAGGAGGTCTTGTTTTGTAACTCTTGTGCAAGTGCATGGATAAGATGACTATGCTACTAACATTATGGGCATCTTTTACAAAATCAAAGGAATCTTGTTCCATTGTTTTCCAAAAGTACCCCATGTGTATCAATTTCCTCACCAGGGATTTACCACCAAAGTGTCCACCTCCAAGCCTGAATGGGATTCTTTAAGGGAAAGGGGTATTTATGCTTTAGCAAGACATTGAAGAAGTAAGTATTATTAGATTTTGATATATGACATCAAACAAGATGGCATATCAAATTGAAAATTTTTGTATATGAGTGCGATTGTTTTTTGTGGCATCATTGATAAAGTTTCTAGTCTTCAGGTATTTGGAGATATTAGAAAACCATTCTCCTGAGTCTACATGAGAACACACAAAAGTATCAAATTTAGGTTGATTGGAAATAGTTGGGGACCAAAGGAACTGAACCACAAAGTGGTATTCTTTCATATCCTCATCTGAAGGTACCAAGGAAGTAATGCTCACCATGGCTTCTTCTTGTCTATTATCCCTCCTAGGGACATTGTCTACTGTGAAAGAGGAGAACCGTTTAAGCAAGGAAAAAGTGAGGTCTCAATATAGAGACAACTTACTTTGCTAAGCTTGATAGGTTCTTGTAATCTAGTTCACAATACGAATCACTCAGTATACAAAGATGTCTTATTTTTAGTATGATCACAACATGCAAGCCAACTATGAGGGCTTCATAATCAATGATGTAATTGGTGAAAGGAAAGTCCAATCAAAATGAGAGAGGGATTGGCTTACCTTCGGGCGACATTAGAACTACAACTCTGGAGCCAGTCTAAAATATTGACCCATCAAAGTAGATTTTCCATTTGAGGTCATCATTAATTGCAAGAATTTTCTCATTGGAGAACAAGTCCAAACACGAGAAGAAGCAAGATGAGGGAGCATATGCCAATTGATCGATGGTTGCTTGAACCTTTATATACTTTTGAGTAACAAAATTTATGTCAAACTCATAAAGAAACATCACCCATTTCAATAACCTCCCAACAAGGTCAGTACTATAGAAAAAATGATTTAGAAGGTCAGTTTTTACAATGTCATGTGTTTCAACATGAAGAAGATAGTGCCTTAGCTTTTACGTAGTAAAAATGAGAGCAACACATTGCTTCTCCATGGAGGGGTAGCAAGTTTCATAATCCACTAGGACATGACTGATGTAGTAGATCACTCTCTTTCCTGACATCATCATACTAAGCAAGCAAAGCTACCAAAGCATATGGTGATGTTGCAAGGTAAAGCAAAAAGGGTCTATCTTGCATAGTCAACATTAGTATGGGAGGATTGGCCAAATAGGACTTGATTGACTCAATAGCTTTCTAGGACTCTTCATCCCATATGAACCAAACATCTTTTTTTAACAAACAAGTGGAAGGAAGAGTATGATCAACCAACTAAGATATGAAACTTTCTTTCTAAACTTTGCAACTCAGTGATATTCCTAGGTGGAGGCATGTTAACAATTGCATCGATCTTATTTGTGTCAACCTTAATTCCGTGATGAGAGACTATAAATCCCAAAAGAAATTCTTGTGTCTATGTTGAAGACACACTTAAGAGGATTGAGTCTCATCTTATAAAGTCAAATCCTCTAAAAAATAAGACAATGGTTCTTCACATGATCTTGACGGGTTATAGACTTCACCAAGATATCATCAACATAGTCTTCTAAAGTCTTATGAACGAAATCATGAAATATTAGGGTCATCACCCATTGGTAAGTAGCTCCCACATTCTTTAACCCAAAGGGCATGACCACATAACAAAAAATACCCCAAGGGGTAGTGAAGGTTGTCTTAAATTGATCCTCTAGATTAATATAGATCTGATTGTAACCCAAGAAACCATCCATAAAAGATAACAAGGCATGGACTATAGTCAAATCCACAATCATATCTATATTAGGTAACAAAAAATAATCCTTAAGAGAAGCCTCATTGAGATCACAAAATTAAATACATATATGAATACGACCATCATGTTTACTAACAATGACAATATTTGAGATCTAAGGGGAGTAGTCAATTGGACAAATAAAGCCCACTTTTAGTAGCTTCTCTATCTCAGTCTTAACCAACAATGCGACCTTGGGATTGATCTTTCAATTTTTTTGCTTAACTGGCTTGGCATCAGGACATATGATGATATTGTGAACCATTATGGACTCATCTATACTAGGAATGTCCTCATACATCAAAGCAAAGATATCAAGATGAGAATGTAGGAGATCAAAATATTCTTCTACTTCTCCCAAAGAAAGACACTTCCCAATCTTAATAACCTTTTTAGAAGACTTAGGATCCATAGAGATTTTAATAGTATCTTCTTTAAGGAGGGATCTACAATATAAAGGATTCGATATCAGGATGCTATCCTGAACATAAGCTAGAGAGTCCTCCTTATCGACACTCAAGATGTAAATTCTCTAAAATATTCCTGTTCATTTAGGCAATATGGGAATTATTTTATGATAGAAACGAGGAAAAGGGGAGTAGGCACCTAAGAATTGGACTCAAGTGCTTCATCCGAGGATAAGAAATCTAGAGGGACTTTCTCATCCTGCACCCCTTCCTCTATTAGTTCAGGGTGAACCACACTAAGTCGTTCAATTGAGATCATATTAACAATCCAACAGGGTTTTTGCTTAGATTGTTCAATAGAGCATCCCAAACCTAGATAACACTTATGAGGCTTGAACCAGATAGGGTCTTGGATTCCTTTCTTAATGCGTCCAAGGCCTTTTCACCCATAGCCACATTAAGAAATGAGTCTATATCTGAAACCACAATGGGTTTGCAAAAATTTGGAAAATAATAGCTCTATATAGAGAGATTCATTCCACCAATGAACATCGAATGCATCTATGAGAGCACAACTATCTCCTTTACTCGATTCAAAAACATTAACCTTATTTGTATGAGTGGAATCATCCTCCGGAGTAAGGGAAGGACTATTCTCCTAAACAAGATTACAGTTTTCCTCCTTGGCAAGAGTATCATCAACTTTTTCATCAAAGGAATTTGAGGTTATTAGAAGCTTTAGATGAGAGGGACTCACTTTATATTCTCCAATACAAAATTCAAATAATTCCAAAGATACATAGTAATCACCAAGGAGAGCATTCAATTTAGAAGTAGACGAGGAAGACTTAGGACTTTCTTCTTTAGGTGGTTCATCTTTAATGATATTCACTTCAAGGGAAACCTCCACAAAGGGTATCACTGAGGAACACATCACAACATCCACATTTAAAGATAGAATGCAATTCTTAAGAGTGGAGACAACTGAAACCCGACCAACAACTACTAACTCACAAAGGTGAACAACCTTTGGATCAACTTTAACTGTGACCACTTGATTATTTGCAGCAAACTTTAAAGAATGATGTAAAGTAGAAGTTACAATACCCATAGAATGAATCCAGGGTGTGCCCAAAAGAGGATTGCACAATAAAGGGCCATACATCACATAAACCAAAGTAGGTATGGTAATGGGGCCTAGCTACAAAGGAAGTATTGTCATGCCTAGAGCTTTGTGACTAGCATTATCAAACCCACAAATGTATAAAGAAGAAGTGGCTAGAGAAGATTAATAAAATTTAATCTTAGACAATATATTGATATAGAAAATATTGAGAGCCAAATCGGTTTCAATGAGGATGCACCTAAAACCAATAGTATTAATATTAATTATAATCATTAAAGGGTCTGCTTGTTTCTGCACATCTAGAGGTGGGAGTTATTGTAGATGGAATGTAATATTTATCAAATCCGCATGAATATGAGCCAACAATGCATTAACATCTATAGGCCTAGTGGAAGAAGGAAAGAGAATCTTTTGCAAGGCTTCTTGAAGCATTTCCTAATAAACTAGAGCGGTCTGAAGCAAATCCCAAAGTGAGAACTTAGCCGAAGTAACACAAAGTTGCTTGATAAGATCATAATCACTTGGTGCTTTAGTCATAGGTTTAGGTGCTAAAGGAAGACTTGGTTGAGAGGGTGGTAAAGAATTAGGAACTTGAGTAGGTTGAGATGTAGGAATAGAAGGTTGTCGATCCAAATTCTATGTATTTCTTCTCATATTATATGAAGTAGAGGTCATAGCTTTTACAAACCTTGAACACAAGTTCGATGAATCATCGCAATATGAAATCCCATAGATAGAATGATCCTATATTGGATAAGGGATAGCTAGGGTCACGCAAATGAATTTTTTCTCAGGACTTGGAGGAGCCATAAAGACCACCACAACATTTACCAACTCTTCAGCCTACGAAGAAGAGGTTTTCTTAGAAGATTTATGGATAGGGGAAGGTGCTTCTAAGAAATCATCTAGAGCATCATCCAACATGTTGAAATATTCCTTGGAAAAAGAATTATCATTAAACATTGAAACATTATAAGAATAGATCTAACATATTCATATTAGGTTCAACAAAATGTGAGATAAGAGGGATTGATTGCACACGTGTCTCTTCATTCTCAAGAGATTCCCAGGGAATGAACTACCCTTATCCACCTCAACATAAGCTAAATGAAGAAATTAAAAAGAAAATGTAGACAGGATAAGTTTTAGAATAAGCTACTTCAGATCTCGAGAGAGTGAAACTTCTAGATTTCTACCCTCGATAGAGGAACTCTTAGTGAAAGGATGCTAGGGTGGATTCAAGACACTAGTGCAGTGCGTTGTCATCCAAATTGGGCACTAGTATCCTAAGAAATAGAGAGTTCAGGAACTCAAGTGAGGGAAACTAAGTTTCACTTCCTAGCTTAGATTTGAGGTCTACGAAATAGAATAATAGAATAGAGAACATAAAATGTGAGAAAAGTACAAGGACTTGGAGAAAACTTACCCTCAACCAGACGTTTGAGTCTTCACTCCAAGCTTCACTTTGCAACCTACACACAAAATGAATGAGGGCAAAATGTTGGGGTTGTATAGGGGCCTACTGCAATCAGAGCTCCACTTTGGTGTTCCAACCTCCATGGACCACCAGGTATAAAGAGAGTGTAACCGAAATGGACAAAGGGAGTAGTGAAAGAAAAACCTGTTGCAGGAGTAGAACATACACTACCAAGTAGTAAATGAACAAGAGATGCAAATAGAAAAGAGTTAGAGAGAGTATTACCAAAGGCCCCCTCCAGAACACATAAACACATCGTTGGATGCTTACTAGAGAGATTTGGCTATGGGAGGGACCTCAGTCTAGTAGAGCTTTGCTTGTTGTTTTCAAGAGTGAAAGAGATTCAACAGTGAAGTTGGAGAGAGAGCTTGATTGAATGAATGAACCCCCAAAATGAGAGAAAATGAGGAGTTTTATTGCATGCAAGGATGGCAAGGAGCCATTACACTCGAAAATATGATTTCTTAGACACATGTCAAGAGTCAAGATTCAAGATTCTTCATTTCAAACTCAAAAAATCATGAGGAAGCTAGTGTTTCACGCAAACATCCGCACACTACATAGCTGTCCAAGAAATCAATTTTTGGGAAATGTGTCATTAGACTTTTTTGCTTCACCACTAGTCCACATGGAGCTAGAATTGTGAAATTTTGACCCATGGGATTTTTTCCATTAATGTGTTTGGGCATCATAAATGTTAGGCAAAGTGCTAAAATTTGGAATTTCCCTTAGGTGTAATTCTATGACATTAAAATAGGGTAAGCTAATTTTTTGAGAGAATTTGTAAGTTGACATGTAATAGACCTATAATTCTTAGTTTTTTGGTGCATCACCTCCTAGGATCAACAATCTTTAAGATTTGGTTCTTCAATCCCATTTCCTGATCAAGGTAACAATTTACAGGAGATCCATCAGGGGAACCAACCTGCTCTAAAGATTTATCTTCGCCATAGACAACCCACAGTCAAAAGATGATCCAATGTGATATAGAGATAAATAGAGAGGGAGGGAGGAATGGGGAGATATTGAGAGATAGAAAGGGAAGGAGGGAGGGAGGGAGATATAAAGTAGAGAGGGAATAGGAGAGAGAGAGGAGGGAAAAGGGGAAGGAGATATGTAGAGGTAAAGAAGGATATATGAGATAGAGGTAGGGAGGGAGGGAGAGGTGGGATAGAGAGAAGTAGAGAGGGGTGAGGGATAAAGGGATAGGGAGAGAGGGATAGGTGAGATAAAGAGAATTAGAGGGGAAGGAGAGAGAAAGAGAGGTAGATAGAAAGATGTGAAATAGATATAATTATAGAGGGAAGAATAGAGCAAGAGGGACATGGCTGGGAGGGAGAGAGGAGGTATAGAGGGATAGACTTGTGATATAGAAAATAGTAGAGAGGGAAGGAGACCTAGTGAGAGGGAGAGAGATAGAGAAGGGGGGTGATGGAGGGAGAGGTAGAGAGGGATAGGTGAGAGAGAGAGAGAGAGAGAGAAGAGAGAGCAACATGAAGAGAGAAATGGAGGGAGAGAGGAGATGTAGAGGGAAGGTGGGAGGAGGAAGAGAGATAGAATGAGAGAGAGAGAAGTAGAGAAGGGGAGAGAAATGGAGGAGGGGATGGAGGAGATGTAGAGGGAGGGAGAGAGAGAGAGAGAAGTAGAGAGGGAAGGAGGGAAGGAGTGGTAGGGAAGGTGAGAGGGAAGTGAGATAGAGAGTAGAGAGAGAAAGGGGAGAGATAGAGAGAATTATAGAGAGGGAAGGAGGGAGGGAGGGAGGTGATATAGAAAGTAGTAGAGAGAGAGAGAGAGAGAGAGAGAGGAAGGACGAAGAGAGAGGTAATATAAAAAAATAACTAGAGAGAGGGTGGGAGAGGTAGGGATGGGGGGAGAGAGAAATGAGAGAGAAAGGTAGAAAGAGAGAGGGAGGGATGGACGGGGAGAGAGGGAGAGAGGTGAAAAGAATTAGAGGAGAGAGTAGAGAGGGAAGGAGGGGGAGAGAAAGAGAGATATAGAGATATAGAAGGATGGAGAGGTAGTTTTTGAGCTCAAGGGAGAGGGAGAGAGTCAGATAGAAAGAGAGGTAGAGAAAGGGATGAAGATAGTGAGAGAGGGTCTAGCTCACATAAGGCATATACAAAGAGAGAGAGAGAGAGAGAGAGAGAGAGAGAGAGAGAGAGAGAGAGAGATTTCCAATTACTAAAATTTGAAATGATTGCTAAAATTTGACTTACTAATTATTGAATTTTGATTAAGTTTAAAAAATTATAAATCTTACAAAGCATAGAATTTACATTATAACTCCTATATCTCAAACCATTGTCAAACATCTTGAGCCTATATACATGAAATATAAATTAAAATATAAGAAAGTAAATGTCCATATATAAATGTCATTAAGAGTTGAAGGGATAAACTTCAGCACCATTTTAAAAACAAAAAAACTAAACATCAATAAAACAAGAAACTCTAACAACCTCTACAATAAATACACACTACATGAAAATATATTTCTACAAAGATGAAAAACAATATAACATAAAAAAATAAAACAAGAGAAATGTGCATAGACCAAAAACCAAAGCCTTTGATATATTCAAACTAACCACCCATCTAAATCTCATATAACATTAAAAACAAAACAAAAGAAATATGTATAAACTAATAACCAAAATCTTTTGATCTATTCAAACTAAGCACCCATCAAAATCTCACTATTAGAAATTACTCTAAAAGTGTTTCAAATATAAAATAGATATGAAACGTAATAAAAATATAATTATAAACAAATATTCAATTATTGAAAAACTATTAATAATTGTGACTGAGGTATCTCGATCGTCACTGCATGTGCAAATCTTAGTTGAATTTCATCTAGAAGATACTTTCCCTAATAGCGCCTTGTTGGTCCCAAAAATATCTTGAAACGAAACAAAAAAAAGTTCGTTCTCCAAGAAAATGGTTTATATTAAGTACAGAATTCCTGGTGCACCTGCAAGCATGTTTGATTCCTTTAGGGCTTACGGTTCCTCTGACGTCATATTTCCATCATTATGCAAAACAATAAAGATTTATAAATGCACCTTCATGAAACTCCTGTTTAGTTCTAGATAGCAAAACAGTCACAGAATCTCTTTAAAATATTAAAGAACAGTAGCAGTTGCATTCCCCGGACCCTTCACCATGGTGGTTGAGGATGATGACCGGTACCGGCACATCCCATTATTACCCAAGGACAAATAAACTTTGTCAAAAGGGATTTCACCTGCACAACCTAGTTGAATGCAAAATCTACTTAAACAAGGATCTACACACACAAAGCTCAAGCACATTATACCTACAAAGCTCAAGCACATTATACCTGCAAAGCTTTTTCCCAAGTCCGATGGCTTCAGCATTGCTCTCTTTCATTCCCCTCCTTTCACTGCTTTTGATTCCCATGATAACTGCAGATCCAGATGAGTTGCAGGATTTCTGTGTAGCAGATACCAAATCCGCTGCAATTTTCATAAATGGGTTTCCTTGTCTGAGCCCGAGTCAGACCTCTGTAAAGCACTTCACCACATCGGCTCTCAACACCCTGGCAAATACATCAGGCAACCCCTTCGGTGTGGGTGCAATTGCTACTACTACAACAATATTGCCAGGCATTAACACGCTAGGAATACACATGGTTAAGGCAAATGTGGATGTGGGTGGACAGGTGCCTCCTCATACACACCCCAGAGCCACTGAAATGGTTTACATATTGGAAGGAAAAGTGCTTGCAGGTTTCGTGGATAGTTCCAACAGGCTTTTTTCCCAAAAAATTAAAGCTGGGGATGTTTTTCTGTTTCCCAAAGGGACGCTCCATTTCCTTCATAACATTGGTAAGACTCCTGCGAATTGGATTACTGTTTTTAACAGTCAAAATCCTGGGACCGCTGTTACGCCAATGATCACATTTAATGCCAATCCGGCCATTCCCCCAATGGTTCTAAGCAAGGCATTTAAGATTAGTTTTGAGGAGGTGGGGAAAATAAGGAAGAGTCTTGGTGGTAGTTAAAGAAAATTTGCTCGCAGTTTATATGATAATAAGTGATATCGCTAGTGTTGTGAATCCATCTAGTTTAAGAGCCGTAAATTTATAAATCTGTACTTTGTTTCAGTTGAAAATCTTTTTAGTTTTTGTTTGATGGGTTTCAATGAGAAAAACCTTCTTTAAATTTACTTTATAATTCAATTCACAATATTATGGTTTAATCATTAGTTTGTGATTGACAAATAAAAAATGTATTGAATAGTTTTTGGTACAAAATTTTTGACTCAATGTTCAGAACACATTTTATGATCCATTATCTGAACAAGAAATCTTTAAGATTTTAAAAATTCAGAATTCTTTTTTAGAGCTAATTTTGTTATCATTGATCATTTTATATCTCTTGTCTTGATGATGAAGTCTGATCCAGAATGTTGATTAAAAAAGAATTATACAATTTTTTACTAAAAACCATTCTACGCTATCTAAGGATTTGTGGAAATATCACATCCCTTAATAAGAAAGGTTTTAATTTTGATTTGGTAGATTAAAATGAGAGAAACCTTCTCTATTATTGATTTAATTTGTAATTATTATGAACAATCAATCCACAATATTATAGTAGAAAAAAAAAATTGAAAATAAAAAAATATTTATAATTTACATAGACTTCTATGTTACCATTTATATAAAATGTACTATAAACTTATAAGAAAATGGTATAAATTAATAAAAGAACATCTCAGAAAAAAAAATTAGTAAAAGAAACATCACTGAAAAAGTAGTTTGAACTGTACAAATGAACCCACTAATTTACCATCAAGCAATTAAGGACAATATTGTTTCTTTTCATAAAGAACTTACAGAACAAGTTGAAGACCCAATGCCATCTCTCACCTGAAGTAAACTTAACACCGCTGTAATATTCAAAATGTTCCAACATTTTACCTCCTTAGAACCACTAAAAACACCTACAATAAAAAAATTCTAATAGCTGCACATATTCAAACATGCTGTTCTTTAAGCAGAGCTCTCAAAGTCATAGTAAGTCAGAAAGCTTATGTATGAATATTTTCATTTCATTCTTTTTGGTAATTTAGGGTATTCTGTGATCCAGTTCAACGTTCAGTTTGTCTTATTTTAATCTTATTTTTTGTCAAATTGGGGTCAGAAGGGATGAGGTGGGATGAGGCTAATCTCCTCGAAATGCACACAACGGCCCACTAACCATGTGCATAGATTCATTTTCCTATTTTTATAATAAATGAAGTCTTGTAGTTTTATTGATCAATTGAAAAAAAATCATGTAATTAATGATGATCACTACTATGATCAGAAAGATGATTGATGAAGAAAGATTTTTACTGTAAGAATATAACGAATCAGAAATACATTCAAAGTTAGAATTTTTTAAATTTTATTTTAAGTATATTTTCTATCAGACGTGTTAAATGATACTACTAACAACTAAAGTAATATATCCAGCTCTATGTCCCATCTCATTGAAAATTGTCATACAGCTGGCATTAAATCAAACTAAATCTAGTTTTCTTTTGAGGAAAAGGATATTTGGTAAAACATAGCAATAATGTCGGTCAAATGTTGGTTTCGTGGGTCTGACTTGAAGGCGACATTTTATTAGCCTTCTGGTAATTCTTCTCCAACATTATAATGTCTTAAGCCGACCCAATAGACAGGGAAATCACTTTTATTGATCTTAGATAAACTTAAAAGCTGAATTTGTATGGGACGTTACATCTAATCAAACTTGACGTTAATTTCTCACCAACCTCTTCAGTTTAAAGAGTTTGAATGTGAATTGATATATTAATGGTATCCCATGAGTTGGTGATCTGATACCAATTGTGCGACTTTTAAGTCGTTTAACACATTTTTACTTTATGAGTTTATTGAATACTCCTTTTACCTTGGAATTCGACTTTGGTTTGGACTGTTAATTGACAAATTCTATTCTTTGATGTTAAGCCTCACCTTTTATTAATAATTTTGATGTTTTCTAATTATCTAATTGCATTTAAGTGCATCACTCTTGGCATGTGATATTTTATTTGCAGATGGTCGATCGAGCATAAATCTTGGCGTCCACTTCTCCAAGTCTGCCATGTGTTTTTTGGTAAGGAGCAGCAGAAGTCAATTTCTCTGCAAACTCTCAACGACTCCAGTTTGATTCGACCCCACTTGGCGCACTATTCTCCAACTTAGTCGACTTATCAACAGCAAGGTACTTGGTCAACCAACTATTATTATATGTGTTTGAGAATCTTAACAATTATGTTGTTTACAATTTTATTGTAAGTTTGAAATTAATGTTAATTTTTATGTGTCATCATATACCTTACCAAGTGTTGTAAAGTGGGGATAGTTTTTTATTTTGCTAATTTGCAAATGGGTTTTTTTCATTTTGCAATAACTAGCAAATGGGGGTCATTCTTTTGAATAACGGAATTTTTAATTTTCTATTTTTTATCATTTTCTTGAGGTTTGCAAGGCATACTTAATCCATGTCTTTAATGTTCATTATCTAGCTTGTGACATAAAATTGTAAGGACTTATAACAATAAATAAATTTGTAAATGGACTCATATAAAGTGCCACAAAAATTGAATGTGTGTTCCTTAGGGATGAAATTTTGTACTTACATTGAATTATAAAGTGTAATGAGGGGTTAGCATAGTGTCTTGATTTTCCATCACCATAATTGATCCTCGTGGCTCTCGTGCCATGCATGTGTTGCCTTGATTTTCTATCACAACAATGGATCCTTGTGATTACTGCCTCATGCGTGTGCCCCTTGATGCACACTCTTTTTTAGTTTCTTGTACATCTTTTGGACCTAATTTTGGATCTAAATTCCTTACACACTTTTGTGCCCAATTTTAGTTGGTCTGCTTATATCTCTTAACATTAAGGGGGGATTATGATAGTGTTATGTTAATGCTTCTTTCAATGGAGTAACTTATTTCAATGGAGTAGTGGAGGAACCTCCTACTTTGGGGGATCTCATAGACCTTCTATCTTTATCTCTCATATGAGGGTTATTTCAGTGCATCATATATTCTGAGATTTTGGTACTTATGTAGATCACCACATGATGCCCATTTTAGTAGTGCACTACATGTCACTCATGTAATTATTGATCGTACTCCAAAATCATAGTACTATTTGTAATATTCATGGTTGAGTAATGTTCCATATGTTCACTGATGTAGTATTCTATATCCCTTATCTTGATCTACATTTCTTCGAGGTTCATTGATTCCATCAAACACACTTTCATCCTTGGAAGAGTTCTTCATCATTATGTTCCTATCATCATGGGACATCTTTCAGGAGATCTAATCCTTCTCTTTCTCTTTTTTGGAGATGATTTTTGTTCCTATTGGGTTTTCTCCTTTTTTTCCATTTACAAGAAATTACATTGTGCATGGGTACCCCACCAGGCCTCATAGTCAAGACCCATTTCTTTATATCTATTGCACTTTTATGAACTCCCCAAGTGTCACTTAAGGCAATTTGTTAGAATGAAAATTTTATCTATTCACTATAGCTTAAATGTACTTAGGTTGATGAGGTTAGATAACATCTTGTCTAACTGAATATGCAACCTTTTAGGCCTCTAGAGGTTACCTAGTTGTTTGGTAAACCTCATGTGCATCCCTTTTGAGGTTGGAAGACTTTTTTGGGACTGTCAAATTTTTCAAATTTGAAGTGCCCATTCCAAAATTTTTGCCTATGCACATTCAAAAGTGCACCTGAAGGATCTACCTCAATTACCTACTTTGGAGGGTCATAATTTGGTGCCTGTTGATTTTCATACAAAACCCATTTGCAAGCCCACTCATGTGACATATGTGAATGTGCATGTAAATTTTCAGCTTCCAATGATAAGTTTTGTCAAGGTTTTGAAAAGTGAAGTTGGAGGGTTTTGACACTTTTTTGTTGTTTGTAAACTTTCAGTTATGCAAAGTGGTCTCCTATTCAAGTGAATATTTTGCAAGTAGATGACTGACAAGTCAAAACAATTGTTTCTCTCAGTTCTCCATACATTCATGAGCTCCCACGTTAGGTTTCAAAGCCTCATGATTTGTTTTACTATTTTTAACAGGTCAAAAGCAAATGCAATTTGTTCAGTTTTGCAATTGTATTTCTGACAACCTTTAAAGGAGGTCAACTTTGACCTTCAATATCTTTTGATGAATGATAATTCAAGAAAATCCCTCTTGCACACATGCTCAATGTACTAAAATGATCTAATTTTTCTAGTGGAAGATCACCAGGAGTTGATTTGGTATTTTTCCAAAATGGTGATTCAGTGAGTTTTAATTGATTTTGAACAGATACTGTTGCAGAAAAGTTCAACTAATCAACTTTGACAATTAGTATCTTTCACCTTGGGATCTCTTTTGTCGAACCATCTCTGGCACTCCATTCTCGGGCATGATGTCTACATGCTTATAAGTTTTTAGAGCTCCAGGAGGTCATTTGACTGATTTCTCAGGTCGATTCTAGAGTCCACTTGGCTAGTTTTGCTCATTGTTCAAATGTGCCAAAAAATGAGTTTTAATGAAAACCCATTTCAACTTTTCATGCCAGATCATTCAAAAACCAATTTTAAGTTAATTGAGGAGAAAATTTGTTTGGAAACAATTTTTTTTTAGCCAGGCCCACATGAGAACTTGACATATTTGGTAGAGTTATGGTCCATCAATGATTGTTTCAAATGACTTCCAGTTTGTAATGCATTAGGAAATAAAAACTCTTGAAGAAGGCACCCAATTATATGAATATAATAAATGAATCACATATTTCAAATATTGATTCATGGATTGTTGTGAGTGCAATATTAGAAACTCTTGCTAAACATAGAATCTTACAGATGAGATAGGGGTAAGTGCAAGAAGATGAGTCCACGAAACGTGGAAGTTTTTGCCTTAGGCAAAAAAATTAATTCGGCTTGCAAAAAATGAGATCCCGCTTTTTAATAAACGGGATCCCGTTTTTAAAAAGCGGGATCCCGTTTTTAAATTTAGCTTCGGGATCCCGAGCCTAAATTTAAAAAGCGGGATCGTTTTGGAAATTTCGTTTTGGAAAATTTCCAAAGCTGGAAAGTTTTCAAAGCGGGATCCCATTTTGAAAACTTTCTATATTTGGAAACTTCCAATTTTTGAAAAATTTCCATTTGAAAGTTTTCAAAGCGAGATCTGTTTTGAAAACTTTTGAAATGGAAAGTTTTTATTTACAAAACGGGATCATTTCATAGAACCATAAAAAATGGTTTTTAATGAAACGGGATCCCGTTTAACGGATCCCCATGAAATGGGATCAAATGGGATCCCGTTTTTTAAATTATGAATTTTTGGGCGGGTTTTTGGCTTGTTTTTTGGTTTGGGAAATGGCTTGGGGACCCAAACCTAAGCTCTGGACCTGGTTTGACCTGCAACTTGAAGGTCATGTTAATGTCACAGGAAAATAATGACTTTAGACATATGTTTGAAGACCTATTTTGCAGAATTTTTTTACGAAATTAAAACCCATTATAGATGAAACAGTGCAGATGCCTTGGAATATGTAATTTTTTAATAATTTGAATATTTTTTCTATTTTTGAATTAATTTCTAATGAAACTAGTCCATAAAATTGAATTATCAGGTTTTTTTAGTATTTTAATAACTTTTGATCAACATAACATTTTGACGAATGGATTGCACGAGATCAAACTTCAGACAATTCTTTTCAGTTTAAAAAAAATTAAAAAATGATAAGTTTAGGTCATTTTATGTGTTTCGTACACAACGATTTTTCAAAATGACAAATATGCTTAATAAAAATTTAATAAAAAAAAATTCAATAAAAAATATCGAAAACAAGCTTCAGTGAGTCACAAATATTTTCCCAAAAGGATTTTGAAAAATATGATAATTTAGGTTAAAATATGGATGTCGTACACGTTCATGGTATGGTATAAAAAAGTGACTTTTAAACAGTGGTTTTTGGAAACACCTATTGAAACTCAATTTTTACAATCTGGGTATTGAAATAAATTACATATTTGGAAACTAGACTCCGAGTACTACATTTTATGATTAGTGACATTTTTGAAAATTCCATCTCTAAGTGCTTCAAATTTTAAGGTCAATGTGTCAAATTCTGAAAATCAGGGAAAACACTTCCATTTTTTGGCCAAAAAGTGGACTCAACTTCTTGCACACACCTACATGTCTCACTCGACTTGCCATGGGATGCTATCACAACACTAATTAATCTTGCTTGGTTGTTTAGAGAGGAATTGATGAGCAACATAGATTGAGGGAAAAAATTGTTAACATGATAGTTTTGCTGGTGCAAGTCACAGAGGTGGAGCAAAAAGGATTCATTGAATCCAAAAGGAATTCCTTTCTAAGAGGATGTTAAAGCATATCAACGGTAACTATTCTGTTGTTGAGAGGAGATCCTCCGTGCTGCAAAAATTCTTTTTCTTTTGTTCCAGGTTCTTATTAAAAGGCATGTAGTGCAATATTATCAAGCACACATGCATACTTCACTACAAGATATACAATGTATAATGGCCAAATGTGCTCAGGCTCTTCTTGAGGGCAAGTTTGAAAAATGTGAAAAACAAGGATGCTTTGAAGTTTGCACTGGTAGGGAACCAAAGAACAGAGGCAACTCACCATGTGATGGCTTGAAATTTTGTTTTGAGGAAGAGGTCAGTGTGATTTAAAGCATAGCACATGGTGCAACCAATACATAATGGATTTTTTGAAAAGTCATCAACAATTTTCAAGCAAATGCAACTTGTAGTAGTTGACATAAGGAGGCGCTAGCATAGTATGGAGCGCCATAATGACCATGATTTGTTGAAAAGACTTTAGAAACTATCAAGCAAATATGTTTAGGGGAGGTGCATCAAATCAATGGGACGCCATGATTGCATCCTACACACAAGACATTGTTGTTGAATACTTTAGGAACCATTGAATGTTGCACAAAGGGGCTCAATGCATTGGTGTTAGTGATGTTAATGAAAATGTTTGGTAATGATAAGGGCACAACCAAGCATAAGCAATAGGGGCCGATTTGATCTTTGTGAATGAAATTTGGAGGACAAAGAGAATTTTGCACAAGATGCCATGATAATTGCATCAAACACACCAAAAGTGGATATATCGAGAAGACTTTAGAAGTTTTCCATCAAATGCATGGATTGAAGAGGGATCAAATGAACAAAGTAGAAAGGAACGCCATCACTACAGAGTATACAACAATATGGACTGTTGAAAAGCTCTTTGAAACTTTCAAGCGAATGCAATTGGAAAAGGGGGCACACAAGAATAGAGGGATGGTAGCAACACCATCAAGTTGTAGGGTATTTACAAAATAGATTGTTGAAAATGCTTTGGAAACTTTTTAACAAATGTAAGCCCAATGTTGACGGTGCACCAGGCTTGAAGATGGCTCGATGGAGGAAATGCTAGGGGTCTAAGATAAAACTCAAATGCATCATCAGATGAATTTGTTAAAGACACTTTAGAAACTTTTAAGCAAATGCAAATGACATGTGTAAAGCTAGATTGCTTAAAAGGAGGATGAAGTCGACAAGATGAAGCTTGAGCACCGCTTGCAATTTGTGCTTGCATTAAAATATGAGAGGACACCTTTCAAAGGAGATTAAACTCATCAAATTCCCTCCATATGTTGGGCAACATGGGTTGGGAGCCGATAAATGGATTTGAGCAAAAGAAACATTAAAGGCTCCATCTTTTAGGTTGAACGAGGTGCGCTGGACAAGAAGAAACTTTGGAGACTTTCAAACAAATGCAAGTGGAAAGATTTAATGAATAAATCTTAGGGAAACTTCAATAGAGGTCTGCCAATCATCACAAAGTAAGAGGCTCTAGAAAGATCCTTTCTTCTGGCGCCTAATGTAGATAAATCTAGCACATGTTTACTTTGCTAAAAGAAAAGCCCGCACCAGAGAAGGCCAATACCATATTGAGAGGGAGGGCTCAAGCTATTACACAGTCATCAAATGCAAAGGCGACCACGAAACGAGCAAGCAAAGAATGGTAACGGTGACCAAGTTTGTAGAATTCTGAGCACAAAAATGAGGATTAGGGCAACCAAAATGACAAAGGTAGATCAATGGCTGGGAGAAATGGAAGAGATGCAACTCAATCTCTACCCTTCCCCGTGGTCTTGTAGCTCAGAGATGCATGCCTGTTAACTTCATGGGATGTACGAGAAGGAGACATGTGAAGCGTGGGGCCGGGTAGTGAAGGTAAAATATTAACTATAAAAAAATTGTCTCATAAATGGTTGGGGATTTTCATTTTAAAAGCATATTGTTTTAAATTTAAAACAGAGAGAAAATATAAAATGTCGGCATGAATGGGAAAAGGTTTTAAATGGCCAGTGGACATTTTAGATGATTTTATAAAATATTTGAGGAGGAAATTAATGTTTTGGGGCCTCATGATTTCTTTTTAAAAGGAAAGCCATGCTTTTAAATACAAAGTGAAAACATAGGGAATGGGTACCTTCGTTTAAGAGGCAAGCATTTTAAAATGCAAAATATAAAATGTATGTGAAAGAGCACGGGCAATATTTTTATTTTGTCTGGGGAGATAACGTGAATTAAATATTCACTATGGTAAAGTGAATTTATTGTTCAATTTATAAAAAAATATCATTATTATTTGTTGGAAGTAAATGAAAATGCAACAACATTGTAAAAGAACATAAAAGAGGTTTTCATGGGCAAGCAGAGACATTTTTCAGCTGCTAGGTAAAACAGTGAAATTCTCCACATGGAGAAATTTTTTGTTGTTGAACAACTTGAAGCAAAGGAAAATTGAGAGGAAAAATTTGTTGCAAGGAAGAGAGAAGAGAGAGGCTTTTATTTTTTGTTGATCAATGGGAAAGAGGCATCCAAATGTCTTCAATGGATCAACTCTTGAGCTTCTTCTAGAACTTTCCTTTCTTGTATATCTTCTAATTCTTCTCTCATTGTAAAAGGGTTTTGAATTCTTGTGTGGGGCTGGGTAGATGAGAAATGTTGAGTTCAAGTCATGAATTGGGTCTATAAAGCTGAAATTGTTGATTTCATAAGTAAATATCAGCCAGTTTGTGCAAGTAAATCAATAATATCATCAAATTGTCTCCATATTTGTACATTTTCAGCCATATGAATTCAATAATACAAAGTATGCTTGAGTTTTTCATCTCAATTTCCTTGAGATTGTATTATGTGTTCATGGTTCTATTTCAATGAAGTAGTTAAAATACTTTGAGCAGATAATTGTGATTTTAAGTGTGCAGGTTGGATCTGATAAGAAGAATTTGATTGACAATAGGAGTGGATCTGTTTATGTTCATTTGCTAATGAATTCATTTTATGCATTTTGACTCATGGCCCAAAATTAGGCACTAATCTGTCATTCATCTTGATGCATTCTCAGAAACATTTTAAAATCAAAATCATTTTAAATCCTTGTTGTTTGATTGAGGTTTAGAGTTATGCTTCCCAATTACTAAGTAAGTGTTGATATACCAAGAATGCAACGAGATTTGAGGTTAACAATGCTTTCTTTGGTTTATTTTCATTGGGAATTATCTACTATAAAAAGCAATGTCTATGTATGAGTGAATTAAGTTTTAGGTATTGTATAGATTGACCCACCTTAGTCCTACAGAGCCAAAAGTGTAGAAGATCTTAATCTTTGACCGAATCTTGTCAGTTGGCCAAATCCCCCTTTGAATTTGAGTATAAGAAATTGGGTAATTCTTTAGGATTCATTGGATTGGTTGATTTGGAACACCAACAAAATGGAAACTCTGCTAAGGAGAATTTGAGAATCTCCAATTGTAGAATGTTCTATTACAAAGTCATATCATTTGCATAGAGTCATATTATTTTCCATTCTGAATTTGGTTCAAATAATGAAGGAATTCAAACTTGGAGAAAGAATTTGTTGCAATGAACCTGAAGATTTCATGATATATGGTGCTCTGTTGGTGAAAGGAACTTAGAAATTTATCTATGAAAGAGCTTCATACTATTTGAAGTTCAGTCCTCTATGAAGAGAGGTGGCGACTTTGTTAAAAGAACCTGATGAAGAGGTGAATACAGTTCTAGATCTACAATATTTCCAGAATAATTTGCAGCAATTGCAACGTTTCCAGGTATTCTTCACTCTTAGTTTTCAAGAAAATTGTGTGTGGAAAACATATTTAAATGTCTTAGGAAAGAATTGTGGTTAGCTATTGAGTGAATTAGCACTAACAAAGGGAAAGAATAGTAATAAAATGAGTTTGCACACTCCCATTTGTTGGATCTGTTATATTAAATGTAATTGTAGTTCGTTTGAAAGAATTTTGTCTAGTGCTCAAATATTTCTAGTGCGGATGGTTGAAATGTATTTGTGTGTATGTGCAGGATCATGATGGGCCAAAAAGTGGCAATATGATGGGTATGTGGCTGACGACTTTTTTTTACCCAAAATTGATGAAATGAAAAAGGTTTTTAAAGGAGATTCTTAGTTTTCCACCAATATAAATTATGCTTTACTTTTAATTTAATAAGTAATTATTATTCATTTTCTATTCAAATTACCACTAAAGTCTTGATTGATAGACTAATTAAAAAACATCTACAGCTTTCAAATGGTATCATATTTTTTGAATCCAAATAATGTGTCACATTCTATGCTTCATATACTGTAGAATTAAAAAAGAAAAAATGAATTTCATGAAGTTTTGACCAACTTAAGGTGGTCAGACATACAAGTTTTTTTATTTTTTTAAAAATTTGTAATAAAAAATTCATAATTAATTGTTTACTTGGAAAAAAATTACAAAAAAACATGCATCACATCGGGACATGAGTCCTCTACTTCTATCTAAAATATTATAAAAATATATTATCATTTTATTGTGGTTAGGGTGGTCAGACAGACACCTACTTCTTATTTTTTCCTAAAATTTAAGTACTATTGCATTAAAATTTCAAATTTTCACCAAATAGATTTTATTTTTTAAACAAACCTAGTAGTTTAGAAACTACATTCAATTTGCTATAGATTCTATTCTTACATATTTTTGAAATAATATAGATAACTTATTCATTTTTTTATGTCAAGTTGCCTAACTCTAATTTTTTTGATTTTTTTGCCACTTAAGGGCCTGTTTTTTCCATGATGATCCTGCACATACCCTTGTATATCTTAGGGATTTCCATCAATTTGTATCATCATATGTTTCAAACCTAGGTTACCATCATATTAGCAGTTATCCTCGTTATCCATCATTTGGTCATGGTAAAGATTTTGCACAATTAGTTGGGCTTTGATATGCGAATATCTATGGATCATCAAAGTGAAATAGCCATACTAGTAGACAACTTGATACAACTTGTGAAGAAGTGTTAGACGTCTAATAATCCTCATACATTTGACACCCCAAAGTGCAGGAATCCAAGAGTGCACAAGCCTAAGATAAGGCTAGAATGGAAAGCTATGTTTGAAATGAGAATTAAAGAGATGTATGAAAGGCACTGAATGTTTCTACAAGCCTAGTTAAGATACAATCATATTGTGTATAATGACTAAATTGTTGCACCTTTTTTCAATTCCTTTTGATCTATTGTATACTCAATTAGATTTGTCATGGGTTAATTACAAAACTGAGAGTTTGTTTGCTCAAGTCTATAAGAAGATTCCTAGATTTAATGGATATAATGTATGTGAAGGAGATGCACATGTTAAAAAAAATTCCAAATTCATGGAGAAACATTCATTTGGATATGTGGATGATATTTTTTGTCAAATCTCTTGAAGCAAGAGCTAGGGATTGGTACCTAAGTTTTTCTGAGAAATCTTTTCCTCACTGGGATAAATTAGTGAATGCTTATAGAGAAGAATTTGTAAGAGAACCTTCTGACCTTGTCATGAGGTTAAAGAAGATTAAAAAGCAATATGAAGAGTCAAGAATTGATTTTAGTCATAGATTTTTTGTTGCTCTCTCACTAATCCTTGAGGATTTTAGATCTAGTACTCCAAATTGTATTCATATGTATTTTGAAGCCTTTGAGGAGGGATCTAGTGCACTGCTAAAAGATTATAAGATATTGAGTATGCAGATGACTTACACATTTTTAGATGATTCATATAAGATGAGGAATGAATATGTGTAAGGATTATTGTCTTGAATTGTGGGTAGACATGATAATAACACTAGAAGCTATGTGGACACAAATGATCAAAGGTCTACAGATAGGTGCATACTTGAGAAGGTAGAAGACAAGAAGGATGCATCATCAGGTGATGAGAAAGTTGTCTTTGAACAACTCACAAAAGAAGTGTACACAACGGAAAGTTGTAGTCACAATGATGAAAGATATGATGAGAGAAATGAAACATGTGAATTTTCTTCTATCTCCTTTGAAAATGCAAAAAAAGAGAAGATTTTATGTAGCAATTGAAGGCTACAATGATGCAGATAACTTCCTGAGTGATCATCTCAATTAAAATTGTGCTTATAATACTTCCCCTTCAAGCCATAAGTGTGATGTTGCAAAGAACAATGGGATTCCAAGTTTTTTGAGCCAAGAACATGATGAGGAATATGAATTGGATTTACTCTTTGAAGAAGAGATATGTGATCAACAATGTTATTGTACAATTGATCATGTCAATTCTACATGTGTTGAATGTAGCTTTAATGCAATTCTTCATGGTGAGACATTGGGATTCTACAAGTGATAAAACAAGAAGTGGATCTCAATTGGCAATGTCAACCACAAGTAGCTGCAATGAAGAAACCATTGATGATTTTTAGTCTGAGAGTGAAAATGTATGGGTCTATCCTCAAGAGGATGTAAATGAAAAACTCAATGAAGACACCCAATTCAATACTGAAATGCAAAAAGATGTGGATTTCTATTATGATAGCCCAGAAGTAAGCAATGAACAAATAGACAACCTATTCTCTGTGATGGGTTGTGACTATGTTTTTACAAGGTTGTTACCAATTCAATCTCCTATGATTGGGGAAATCTAGTTTATGATCAGCCCAATGAGTTTTCAGACTTTGATGATGATGACATCATGGTATATCCTAATTTGCAATTTGATAATGCATGCAATTATAGTGAAGGTCAAGAAGAGGAAGTGGTTGAAAGAATGGATCAGAGCAATGATCTATTGAGTTGTGAACAAATTTCAAATTTGTTGACCATTGAATATCAAAAATGTGCACATGAGAATGACTCTTAGTTGTTCTGTGAGATGCTCCTATTGAGTTTGACAATGATGATGATCTTCACTATGCAAGGTATGATGCATGTGTTTTTTATTCTCCCTCCAATTATGAACCAACTACCCACCATGATGACAATGCGAATAAAGACATTTAAAACAATTTGATTGCTATGATGCATTATATGATGAATATGAAAGTGTGCATGTTGATGCAAAAACAGAAATGTGTTTTGATGAGTTTGAAGTAGTAGATGACCATGAGTTTTGTGCATCCAATGAGCCAAGTCTTGAGAATTTTAATGCAGATTTGGACAATTCTTTATTTTTTGACTTGAATGAGCCTAGGAATGAGTCTTTGAATTAGAATGTGGATTTTGATTTCAAAGAGAGATCATATTATCCATATGAACCATAATTGCTCATTTTGGAGCAAGCTTGGGATGTTGAAAAGGTTGAAATGTTATGTTTAGAAGATGATAAAGTTAGTAATGACAAGGATAAGCTAAAAATCCTTGATGATTCTTTGTACCAACATGATGAAGTATAGTTATAGGGTGTGCCAATGCATGAGTATATCTCTTTACATACACTCATAGACAATTTGCATAATGTGTAAGACCTTCTAGTAAGTTCTTGTGATAATTTCACCTTTGATATGCAAACTAGTAATCAGATTGAGCTTAATAGTACCAACCATCTAGCAGAATGTGAGTGCTACTTTTGTCAACTGGAATAAATTTTCATAAAATGTGGCAATGTGTAGAACATTGAAGAAAGTTATTTTCAGCTTGAGAGTGATTTATATGATGAATATGATTAGTTTTTGCCACATGATAATCAACATTCTGAGAGTGTGCCTGACTTTCAAATGCATAGTGATTGTGAATATATTGATAATGTTGTATATGATTGCATATTGGAAGACCTACTCGCATGTTTAATCAAGTAGATGGTTGTGATAAGGCTATGCTTTCATATAGTCTTGATCACCATCTTCAAATGTTACCACTTGATACAAAATCAGAGAATGAAGAAAGTAATAGTTATGTGGCATATATGATTTGGTTGCCATGTGACAATGGATTCAAACAAGGAGTAAGTTTTCACTTGTGTGAAGGCAGCCTGATACTTGTGTACTGGAAAATGTGCCATCACTCATGTTGTTGTGGTTTGACAAGTGCAAGAATGAGTTGAGGGAGGTTAGTTATTTTATCAGATTGGTATTTGATAGAGGTAAGAATTGACTTCCCTTTTTCATTTGATGGCTTGGGGTCACCAAGTGAATTTGAAAAAAGAATATTGAATAGAGTAGTTTCAGAACATCTGATGGACTCAACATTTGGTCTACTCCCTCGAGATCTGGATTCTTGCTATGCCCACAGGAGGCATACATCCTCAATCAGAGCCAGTGTTGGGACTATCAAATTTTGCAAATTTGAAGTTCCAATTCCAAAAAAATTGCCTTTGCACATTCAGAAGTGCACCTAAAGGATTTGCCTAAACGACCTACTTTGGAGGGTCGTAATTTGGTGCCTATTGATTTTCATACAAAACCCATTTGCAAGCCCACTCATATGACATATGTGAACATGCATGTCAATTCTCAACTTCCCATCATAAGTTTTGTTAAGGTTTTTAAAAGTGAAGCTGGAGGATTTTGGCACTTTTTTGCTATTTGTAAACTTTTAGTTATGCAAACTAGCCTCCTGTTCAAGTGAATATTTTGCAACTGGATGATTGGAAAAGTCAAAATAATTATTGCTCTCCATTCTCCATACATTCATGAGTTCCCATGTCAGGTTTTAGATCCTCATGATTTGATTTTCTATTTTTAATAGGTCAAAAGCAAACACAATTTGTCCAGTTTTGTATCTGCATTTCTGACAACCTTTCAAGGAGGTCAACTTTGACCTTCAATATCTTTTGATGAACAATGATTCAAGAAAATTCCTCTTGCACACATGCTTAGTGTACCAAATTATCTAATGTTTCTAATGGCAGCTTGCCAGGAGTTGATTTGGTATTTTTCCAAAATGGTGATTCGATGAGTTTCAATTGATTTTGAATAGTTATTGTAGAAAAGTTCAACTGAACAATTTTGATAGTTAATATCTTTCACCTTGGGATCTCTTTTCCAAACCGTCTTTTGCACTCCATTCTAGGGCTTGAAGTTTACATTCCTGTAAGTTTTCATAGCTCCAAAAGGTTGTTTGATTGATTTCTTAGGTCGATTCCAGAGCCCACTTGGCCAGTTTTGGTCATTGTTCAAATGTGCCAAAAAAGGAGTTTTAATGAAAACCCATGAGCATTCAAAAATCAGTGTTAAGTCAATTGAGGCGAAAATTTATTTGGAAATGATTTTTTTTTAGTTGGGCCCACATGGGAACCTGACATATTTGGCAGAGTTATGGTCCATCAATGACTATTTCAAATGACTTCCAATTTTTAATGCATCAGGAAATAAAAACCATTGAAGAAGGTACTCAATCATATGAATATAATAAATGAATCACATATTTCATGGAATGTTGTGAGTGCAATATTAGAAACTTTTGCTAAACATGGAATCTTACAGATAAGATAAGCTCTCTACATTTGGAGGAATAAGTTCTTTACAAATCTCTGTTTGCAAAGGATATAGGCTCTTCAGTCGACTAGATGAAAGTGGTGTCTCACTCGACTTACCATGGGATACTATCATAGCACTACTTAATCTTGCTTGGTTGTTTAGAGGGGAATTGATGAGCAACATAGATTGAGGGAAAAATTTGCTAACATGATAGTTTTGCTAGTGCAAGTCATAGAGGTGGAGAAAAAAGGGTTCATTGAATCCAAAAGGAACACCTTGCTAAGAGGATGTTAAAGCATATCAAGGGAAACTATTTTGTTGCTGAGAGGAGACCCTCGGTGCTGCAAAAATTCTTGTACTTTTTTTCTAGGTTCATATTCAAAGCCATGTAGTGCAAGATTTCCAAGCACACATGCATACTTCACTACAAGATTTGCAAAGTATAATGGCCAAATGTGCTTGGGCTCTTCTTGAGGGTGAGTTTGAGAAATGTGAAAAAAAGGATGCTTTGAAGTTTGCACTGGTAGGGAACCAAAGAATAGAGGCAACACACCTTGTGATGGGTTAAAATTCTATTTTGAGGAGGAGGTCAGTGCAATTTAAAGCAAAGCATGGCATAGCGAGTACAAAATGGATTTGTTGAAAAGTAATCAAGAATTTTCAAGCAAATGAAACTTGTAGTAGCTGACAGAAGGAGGTGCCAACATAGTATGGAGTGCCATAATGACCATGATTTGTTGAAAAGAGTCTAGAAAATATTAAGAAAATACATTTAAGGGAGGTGCATCGAATCAATGCGATACCATGATTGCATCCTACACATAAGACACTATTTTTTAACACTTTAGGAACTATTAAATGCCGCACAAAGGGGCTCAATGCATCGGTGTTGGCATTGTTAATGAAATTTTTTTGCTAATGATAAGGGTGCAACCATGCACTAGCAACAGGGGTTGATTTGATCTTTGTGAATGAAATTTGGAGGACAAAGAAAATTTTGCACTAGATGCCATGATAATTGCATCATACACACAAAAGTGGATATATTGAAAAGACTTCAGAAGTTTTCTAGCAAACGCATGGATTGAAGAGGGGGTCAAATGAACAAAGTAGAAAGGAACACCATCACTACATAGTATATGCCAATCTAGACTATTGAAAAGGTCTTCGAAACTTTCAAGAAAATGTAATTGAAAGAGGGGGCACACAAGAATAGAGGGATGGCGGTAGGGCGATTGAGCTATAGGGTGTTTACAAAGTGGATTGTTGAAAATTCTTTGGAAATTTTTTAATAAATGCAAGCACATTGTTGAGGGTGCACTAGGCTTGAAGATGGATTGATGGAGGAAACACTAGGGCTCTAAGATAAAACTCAATGAATCATCAGATGAATTTGTTAAAAATGCTTTAGAAGTTACCTTTAAGCAAATGCAACTAGCATGTGTAAAGCTAGATTGCTTAAAAGGAGGATGAAGTTGACAACATGAAGCTTGAACGTTGCTTGTAGTTTCTGCTTGCATTAGAATATGATGTTAGGGTTAGAAATGGTAGATATCTAAAAATTAAATGTAGATTTGATTAATAAAATAGAGAAACTAAAACACACACAAAATAAATCATAACACAGAGGATTTAACGTGGTTCACCCAATCCGAGCTACATCCACCAAACCGCAGCCATCCAATACTTTTATTATCCATTGCAAAAAACCTATTACAATCTTATGAATAATCATATTTTTCATCATACTATAACCCCCATCCGAACCCCCTTTTAACAAGCTTAGAAGCTTCCAAATTAGGGTTTTACAAAATCAGGTTTTTTTCCTTTTTTCGTTATTTTTCCCTTTTTCGGTGACAACGCGAAAAAGTAGGAGAAAATTTTTTCTCCTGGAAAGGATACATTCCGAGGTGTATAGTATACCATGGGCTATACAATATAGCATGATCAGTCGCCACACACCAACAATCTCACACTTGGAGACTGATCAGGCTCCACACCATCACAATCTCCCACTTGGAGACTAATTCTAGATGATACTGGTACACTTACAGCTCCCACTGGAAATAGGTACCTTGGACCCTGCTGCTCTGTTATACTTAAATTCAACCTTGAAGCCCAACTGAAGCTGAAGGGGAGCTCAACTTCTCCCTTGTTGCCACCTTCATAAACATATCCGCTGGATTGGCGAGAATACATGTTGGGGTGTACAGTATACCATGGGCTATATAGTATAGCACGATCAGTCGCCACACACCAACATATGAGAGAGGATTCCTTTCAAAGGTGATTAAACTCATCAAATTCCCTCCATATGTTGGGCAACATGGGATGGGAGCCGATAAATGGCTTTAAGCAAAAGGAACATTAAACACTTCATCTTTTAGGCTGAAAGGGGCACACTGGACAACAAGAAACTTTGGACACTTTCAAGCAAATTCAGGTGGAAAGATTTAATGAATAAATCTCAAGGAAACTTCAACAGAGATCCACTAGGCATCACAAAGTAAGAGGTTGCAGAAAGATCCTTTCTTCTGGCACCTAATGCAGATAAATCTAGCACATGTTTACTTTGTTGAAAGAAAATCCCACATCAGAGAAGGCCAATACTATATTGAGAGGGAGGGCTCAAGCTGTTATATAGTCATCAAATGCAGAGGTGACCATGAAACGAGCAAGCAAAGAAGGGTAATGGCGGCCAAGTTTGCAGAATGTTGAGCACAAAAATGAGGATTAGGGCAATGAAGAAGAGAAAGGTAGATTGACGACTGGGAGAAATGGAAGAGATGCAACTCAATCTCCACCCTTCCCTATGGTCTCACATTTCAGAGATGCATGCTTGTTAACTTCATGGGATGTGTGAGAAGGAGACACGTGAAGTATGGGTCCGGGGTAGTGAAGGTAAAACATTAACTTCAAAAATTTTCCTGATAAATGGTTGGGGATTTTCATTTTAAAAGCATATTGTTTTACATTTAAAATAGAGGGAAAATATAAAATGTGGGCACGAATGGGAAAAGGTTTTAAATGGGCCCACATTCTAGATGATTTTATAAAATATTTTAGGGAGTAAATTAATGTTTTGGGGCCTAATGATTTCTTTTCAAAAGGAAATCCATGCTTTTGAATACAAAGTGCAAACATGGCGAATATGTAAAATATTTTACCTAGTGGAGTTGAAAGGCCTTCGTTTAATAGGCAAGCATTTTAAAATGCAAAATATAAAATGCATGTGAAAAAGCATAGGCAATATTTTTCTTTTTCCTGGGGAGATAACGTGAATTAAATATTCACTATGGTAAAGTGAATTTATTGTTCACTTTATAAAAATAGATCATTATTATTTGTTGGAAGTAAATGAAAATGCAACAACATTGTAAAAGAACAAAAAAGAGGTTTTCATAGGCAGGTAGAGACATTTATCAGCTAGTAGGTAAAATGGTGAAATTCTCCACATGGAGAAAATTTTTGTTGTTGAACAACTTGAAGCAAAGGAAAATTGAGAGGAAAAATTTGTTGCAAGGAAGAGAGAAGAGAGAGGCTTTTCTTTTTTGCTTATCAACGAGAAAGAGGCTTCTAGGTGTCTTCAAAGGATCAACTCTTGGGCTTCTTCTAGAACTTTCCTTTCTTCTATATCTCCTAATTCTTCTCTTACTGTAAAGGGTTCTGAATTCTTGTGTGGGGCTAGGTAGATGAGAAATGTTGAGTTCAAGTCATGAATTGGGTCTGTAAAGCTGAAATTGTTGATTTCATAAGTAAATATCAGCTAGTTTTTGCAAGTAAATCAATAATATCATCAAATTGTCTCCAAACTTGTACATTTTCAGTCATATGAATTCAATAATACAAAGTATACTTGATTTTTTCATCTCACTTTGCTTGAGATTGTATTATCTGTTCATGGTTTTGTTTCAATGAAGTAGTTAAAATACTTTGAGCAGATAATTGTGATTTTAAGTGTGTAGGTTAGATCTGATAATAAGAATTTGATTGGCAACATGAGTGGATTTGTTGATGTAATGCATTAACAATTTGAATCCATTGGTTGATGTTCATTTTCTAATGAATTCATTTTATGCATTTAACTCCATGGCCCAGAATTAGGCACTAATTTGTCATTCAACTTGATGCATTCTTAGAAATATTTTAAAATCAAAATCATTTTAAATCCTTGTTGTTTGGTTGAGGTTTAGTGTTTTGATTCCCAATTACTGAGTAAGTGTTGATATACCAAGAATGAAGCCGGATTTGAGGTTATTGATGCTTTTCTTGGTTTATTTTCATTGAGAATTATTTGCAATAAAAAACAATGTCTGTGTATGAGTGAATTAAGTTTTGGGCATTGTATAGGTTGACCCACCTTGGTCCTGCAGAGCCAAAAGTGTAGAAGATCTCAGTCTTTGATTGAATCTTGTTAGTTGGCCAAATCCCCTTTTGAGTCTAAGTATAAGAATTTGGATAATTCTTTAGGATTCATTGGACTAGTTGATTTGGAACATCAATGGAATTTCCATCTCACCTCAAAGGTCACTTTTGTAGTCATTCAACACTTGTCACCAAGATTGATGACTTGGTCAAATAGGTTATTGGTTTGCACATTCCAAGTGCTCTAAAGGTTGATACTTATAGGACACTTGTCTACTTATTTGTACCACATCACAGACCACTTGTTAATCTAGATGATAGGTGGATGGAGCCTCTTCCTTGCATATAAATGCAATGTTATATTGTATATTTTAATCAACTCTTTTATCTTTATCTTCAATAATGATAAATTAGGCTCATTGTGTGCAAGTGTTTTTGTGGAAGCACAAGGTTTTTGCTATTATGATCTTGTTAGAAATCCTAACACTCCCTACCTAGGTTGGTGTTAACCACTCTAAAATGAATCCAAATTTTCTTTAGTCCTTGGACTTTCCCATTTTTTCCTCCTACTTCTCAGTTCCAAAAGTTATTTCTTTTATTCTCATTTGTTTCGATAATTTTTCATGCTCCCAAGCTCATATCGATAATTTTCTAGCTTTCAATAACACTCTTTAACATTATGGTCTTCATGTGAGCACTCTTATATTGTATAACACTCTCCTTCAAGGTTTTTGTAGCACTCTTCAACAACCTTGTTTCTATTGGCTTCTCGAAAAATTTGAGGTGACATTGTTTTGATTTTTCCTTCACAATTGTTGTTAAATATTTTTTTTACACTTGACAAAATTAGGTTTTCACTTCCTCTCTATTTTTAATTTTTATAGACTATAAGAATCAAGTAGCCCCCTCTATAAATTGTAGTGCACTTGGTAAAATTTTATCACATGACTGGTAATGCTAGCATGACATGCCCTCCAGTACCATAGAGATGAGGGGAAACTAGACCTTGTGACCTCTTGCCTACAATAAGATGTTTTAGCCAATTGATCTAGGGTCCCCACCCCATCACTTCCTTGCTACACTCTTTATTTCACACACTAATTTTTCACTCCTTATAGACCTCAAAATGACATTGATAGATTTTTCACTAGATTTACATTCCTAGACACACTTATGATTAAGAAAAAAAAAACACATACATTTTCACTATCTTCTTGGTTGTTCATGAAGTTCAAAAGATGAAAATAGGGCTTGAACATTCATGGCAAGCTCCAAATCGATCCCAACATTTCCTCTCTTCTCAACTTGTAGGATTCATTCAATTTTTTCATCAAACATGGGTTTACAATGTACATCCCCTCTCTCTCTCTCTATTTCTATTTCTATTTCAAATTATATAGATTAAACTTATTTTTAACATTTTTATATCATCTAATATCCTATGGTTTGTTGGATAAATTAATATATTAAAGTATCAATCTAGTAATTTTTTTATCAATTTTAAATATAAGTTTGTTAACTTTTTTGTTTTGTAGGTTATATTTTTCAATCTTTTCCTCTTTTTCAAATTTAATATGTTATTTTGATATATTTTGTCATGTAGATTTTTTGGATTAATATATATTTTTTGCAAGTTTTCAATTTGGAGGCATAATCACTCTATTTGAAGAATCCTCTACATCCTCTATATTGTCCTTTTTGGCATATTCACAATATTATTTACTTTCAACATTTCATTTTTGTGATCTCTTTTGTGTAAATTCAAGTCCCAAATGTGTTAGCCTTATAATTTATTAGTGTTTGACCTTTCCTAGAGCTAAAATTGTTTGGACACTAGCACAATGCATAGGTTTTCATGTGACCCACTAACATACTACGATAGTTTCTCATTCAATAGTTGTTTTCAAGCATTTCACCTCCCACTTCCTAATTAGGTCAATGGTAATTGCTCTAAAATGAATCCGACAAACTCTCCAGTCCTTGGAAACACCCATTTTTTCCCTCCTACTTCTCATTTTTGAAAGCTATTTCTCTTATTCTCATTCATTCTAGCAATTTTTATGCTCTCAAGCTCATATTAGTAATTGTCTAGCCTTCTGCAACTCTCTTTAACATTGTGGTTTTTATGTGAGCACTCTAGCATTACATAAAAAGACTTCTTTAAATTTTTTTAGCACTCCTCAACAGCCTTTTTTCTCTTGGCTTCTCCAAGCATTTGAGGTGACATTGTTTTGCTTTTGCCTTCTCATTTATTTCATTCATTATTATTAAATATTTAGTTATTACACTTGGAACAATTAGGTTTTCACTTTCTTGCTATTACTCTTAATTAAATACTAATTTTTCACTTCTTATACACCTCAAAGTCACATTTATAGATTTGTCACTACATTTACATTCCTAGACACACTTAAGATTAGAAAACATATTTTTCTCTATCTTTTTGGTTGTTCATGAAAGTCAAAAATATCAAAATAGCGATTTGAACTTTCTTGACAAGCTCCAAAAATGACCCCAACATTTCTTCTCTTCTCAACTTGTAAGATTCATTCGATTTTTTCATCAAATAAAAATTTGCATTCCCCTGTGCCTCCCACGCCCCCCTCTCTCCATTTCTATTTCTATCTCAAATTATATAGATTAAACTTACTTTTAACATTTTTATATCATCTAATATCCCATGGTTTGTTGATTTTGTGGTCCTTCAGTTTGAAATTAGGTGAAAACTTTATATTTCATAACTTTTTAGACGACTGCATGGGACTCAGATGATAACACAAAAGAACTATAACGCATTGCACGGATGTCGGCCTTTAACAATATCGCCTTATAATCAAATTGAATCGTTATAAATACAACGTCGTTTTATACGCGAGTAGCAATCGCAATATAAAGTAAAGAAAAGCGGAGATTTATAACACCGCATACCTAAGTTATCGGCAAAACTAGATTTCTGTGAACGTAATGGCAAATATGAAAGATGCAGCTCCCCACCCTAAACTCTTTATACTTTGTTTCGGAAACACAAAATACGGTCACATGTCATGGACGGGAAGCTATTAGCCCAAAAGGCATCTCATAACGATCTCATTTCCACAATGTATTTGACTGGGTTGCGAGTATGAAAACATTACATCATGGACTTTTACAAGTCGCTCAGTGACAATAGATAAAATTCTCAAATCCAATCAAATGGACACATAAATAAAGGACGGAGAGACCCACTTCTTTAATTTTAATATATCTTATTTAACTAGGAAAATAGTACAGTATTCACAAAATTTGTTTGATGATATTTTTGGTTAGAAAATGTAGTTGGTATTTGGCTGTAATTATAAAATCGATTCTTAATTTGTGTGTTTTCTTGAATGGGGTTGCAGATTGTTTGGCCAAATGGACTTCTGATCATCTGTAGAATTAGAACATTGAGGATAGGGGTCAATTACCTCCGGATTTGTCTCAAAAGTTGAAACACTTAGTGGCGATTGATAGGGTTGTGTAATGGCCTTGCTTTGAACTACTTTATTTTGGTTTGAATAAATTTTTACCTATATTTTAGTTTATATTTTTGGTTTGAAATCAATTATGTTGTGTGGATTCGAAGTAAGATCTATGGACTTCACCCACCTCCTTCAATTTATTTTAAGAGGGCTTTGAAGGTTTGATGAAGATGTGGAAGTGAAAAACATCAAAATTTGGATGCTAGAAAATTTATAGAATTATAAATATAGATTTCGGTTTGGATAAGAATGGATGTCATTGGATGTTAATAAGGGGCAAGAATTGGATGTGAAAATAATTAAAAAATATGATACTGCAAAGCATAGTTATACTATCAAATCAAAAGACATAATTTATATTTGAAGAAATTTGGTACAATATAGTTATAAGATGTGGGTTGTTAGATATAATATAATAGTGATTACATAAAATGTGAAAGTAGAATGAAGGCATATCAGTAACACATGAAACATAAATTGAATTTGATTTTTAATAAGGCCCAGTTAAAACAAATCATGAATTGATTAATAGGGATGGGTAAAATGAAAAATTAGGGTACATGGGAGAAAGAGTTTTACAATTCAGGAGCATAGCTAATTTTAGTTTTGGTTAGGGATATGCACCTTTTGTGGGTACAAGAAGAGGTTATAATTTTTCTTTGGATTTATAGGTCAAGTGAAATAAAAGTGGGACAAAGTGCAAGGAAAACAAAAGAAAGACAAGCCCACAACCCATTATACAAACAAAAATAGAAATAAAAAACCAAAATAGTATGTAGTGAATACGCAACTAAAATTTCACATACAACTAACTAACATGAGAGGCGAAACTAAAAGCTTGAATGTGATTACATGTAACATAGCTATGGTACATGTTGTAAGTTAAAATTTGTGTATGTAGAAAGTGAACATCATAGCTTGCCTTGGTATTTTTAGTCAAGCAAATCTCCTTTACTTTAAAAATGCATACACTACACAAACCGAGTTCATATGTTTTTTTATAGGCATGAGAATAGCTATAATATCACCATCAATAAAAGGGAGAAATTCAAATAATCCTAATAAAACTACCTTAAATATAGAAATAACTTGTTGTGCAACATAAATTAATCACACAAACCCAAACTATCATAATCATTCTTGTTGTTTAGGTCAATGCCATGTGATCCACAACTAAATTGATTATTAAACATGAGGAAAATAGAGCCATTTGATATATGATTTTAAGAATACTATAATAACTACCTCAATATCACATGAATAAGATAAGCAATATCCAAAAGCACAAAAAAATAATCTAGTATACTTTTTGGGGTAATTTCTATTAATCACCATAATCCTTGAAACAAGGCATCTTGTCATCACTCAGATCCCAATAAATACTTGTGTCTCAAACATACTAGATCTATCAATTGATATAATCATTTTATTATAATAAAATGTTTCATTGTCAAGGTAAAAAATATTGACTCATAGTTACCTTAGTAATCATTTCAATCTAGACTATTCACAAGCGAAAAAAAGAATCTCAAATGAAGAACATAGTTCATTAGCTTCCCCCTTCGTTTCATAACCATTTCTATAACCTGCAACACATGAAATACTACTACAATTAGGATCACACATAATTTCATAAGCAAGTTTCACCTCATACCATGTTGAACCACACATCATCATTCTCTTCATCTAAACTCTCTCCTTTACTATTCTTTGTGTAGTGACCAACAACTCTTAGGTCCTAAGGGAAAGAATCATCATATAAAGGCACATCATCTCCATAATTATCATTGGCATCTCTCTCATCAAGATGAATACCCATGTTAGCATGTTTTTCATGTTTGTGGAAATTCATCTTCTAGATGTGTTAGACATATATCTTGACATTTCCAATAGTTAAAATTTTATGGACACTAGCACGATCCATAGACATACACACAATCCACTAACATCTTGTGACAATTTTTCATTTAGTGCTTAGTTTCAAACATTTTAGGACCTACTACCTACATACATTGGTGATAACCACTCTAAAAAGAATCTGAATGACTCTCCAATCCTTAGACTTGCCCATTTTCCCTTGCCACTTCTCATTTTTTAAGTCTATCTCCTTCATTCTCATCCATTCTAGCATTTTTTAATGCTCCCAAGCTCTTACTAGTAATTTTCTATCTTTCTACAACACTATTTAGCATTGTGGTCTTCATATGAGCACTCTAACATTGTATAACACTCTCTTTGAAGGTTTTTGTAGCATTCTTCAACAACTTTGTCTCTCGTCTTCTCTAAGAATTTTTGAGATGACATTGTTTTGATTGTTTTGCTCCTACCTTCTCATTTATTTCCTTCATTACTATTTAATAATTTTCTATTGCACTTGGCACCATTAGGTTTTTTACTTCTTTGCTATTACTCTCAGTTACACACTATTTTTTCTTTATTGTTTTGGTCATTCATGAAGGTCTAAGGGATCAAAATAAAGGCTTGAATATTCATGACAAGCTCCCAAACAACCCCAACATTTCCTCTCTTCTCGACTTGTAAAATTCATTTGATTTTTTCATCAAATGAGGCTACCCCAACATTGCCTCTCTTCTCAGCTTATAGGATTCATTTGAAGATGAGGCGCTGTCTCTCTAATTGAATGATTTTGAATACAGCAAAAATTTCTAAATACAACTAACGCCCATCAAATTTATACTTTGGATCCGTTCATTTGATCCGCGATGGGTTGTTCATACACCTTTCTTGCATTCCTAAAATCTACTCCAGGTTCGCAAAAACTGTTATCCTTAACATATCTACTCTATCTGGGTAGCGTGACCTGCCAATGCTCTATCTCACTCCAGCTAAAAACTCATGATGGGTCCCTTCACCTTGTTATCATTGCACCATCTATAATGACTGCAATCATGCTTTACAGTCCATCCCAGATAGTCATATTGCCATTTTAAATATCAATTGGCGCTCCTCCAGAAAATGCAACCCAAGACTTAAGTTTTAGTACCAAGTCCCCCTATGCTACATCACAGATACAAACTATGGCGCGATGAAGACCACTGCCAACCATTAATTGCATAAAGCCTCCAAAAGCTATGCGGGACTTCCATCATTCACGTTGGCGCTCAAAACATACCATGTACCCATTTTCAGTTAAAAAAAAAGGTGGCCCATTCCTGCCACTAACCCACATGGGCAGAAAAGTACAGAAAAGCCAAGATTAATGGCACCACGGACATAACTCATCAGCAAAACTAGAATGTCTATGAAAGTAATGCCAAATACGAAAGATGCAAGTCCCCACCCAAAATTCATTTTATACTTTGTTTCGGACCCACAAGATACGTGGTGATGACGGTCACATGACATGGACCTGAGCCATTATCCAAAAGGCATCTCCAGAATTACGTCGGGTCCACAGTGTTTTTGATTAGCTTGCGAGCATGAAAACACCAGATCACGGACTTACACACGTCGCTCAGTAACGGTAGAGAAAGATTCTCAGATCCGGAGCAAATGGACTTGTACACATAAACAATGGACACGACACCCACTTTTTTCAAAAATTGATTGATGAAAATTTTGCCTTAGGACCAAATATGTGCGTGGATGCGAAGAAAGACCTACGCACTTCATCCTCATCTAATGCAACTTATAGGACTTTATTGGTTTGGGGAAGATGTGGACGTTAAAAACACCAAAATTAAGCCTCTTTTGGATGGAAATGGAGAAATATTCAGATTTTTAGGTATTCTTCTTGTTTTTCAAGTTTCTTCTGTTCTTGATAAGCAAAGAAACTTGCATATTGGGTAATTAAATCCTTGTTTCTCAAGAAAGTTTCATATTTGCTTTAAAAATCTGGCAGCAATTCTTGTTTATTATTTCTTTTTGAGTTCTTTCTAAAGTCTTTTTTGTGAAACTAGAAAAGTTTATTAGAGACTTTTTTTCTGTCTCATTTGAGAATCACAAAGGTTTTCATCAAGTGGCATGGGAGTATTGTTGTTTGCTACATGATTGAGTTTTAGGATTAATTTTCACTCAATACTAAAACTTGGTTCTATGTGTCAAATAGATTATTTGAGCTCTAGAAGGTAATGCAGCTTGATTTTTTTTAAGTTTGTAATTATATTTCTTTTGATTTCCTTTCAAAGAGACAAACTTGGAAGGAAATTGTATTTCACACCATTCTTATATAATAAAAGATCTTGTTCAAATGTAAGAGACTTTTCCGATGAAAAGTTATTTTGAGAGTTAGGAAGCTATGAATCCTTGTCTTCTTTGAAATAACACTGACTTTTATAATAGTCTCTCTATTGATCAACAAACTATTTGCTAATCTCTTATTTTTAAGTGTCAAAATCATCCTCTTGCTAAGATCACATGAGTTTGTGCTTTGAGGGTTTTTTGAAAAGGGGGTCAATACCCTTCTTGACCTCTTTTCCAAGGTCAACAACTTTTTTAAAACGTGGCTTGATGTTAATGCGAAGTTTCATCTTTCCAATTAGCACCATGAATTTTTTGAAGTTGTTATTGATGTTATTCCTATAGACATGGTTCACAAAATTAGTGTTTAATCTTGCAAACCTTCATGAAAAAATTGGAAATGGTATCCTAATATACCATTTTAGGATTACAAGGCTCATAAAGGATAATCTTAGATTTTTCCTCATTTACCTATGATGCCTATTTTGAACTAGATATGACTTCTATAATCTTTACTATTAGCTTGGAAACACAAATTCTATACCATTTGATAAGCCATTTTGAAGCAAAGCTCACTTATTTTTTCACTATATTATTTTCTAATGCCTTTCCACTAGTTCCAAGTTAACCCACTTAGGGATTATAGATCCTCAATGTCCTTTTTTGTAGTCATTAGAGTCTCTCAATAATCCTTTCCAATTTATTCCTAGAGCTCAAACTACTTAGACCTAGATTCATGATTTCTTCAAGTCTTTCCAACACGCACCTTTTTTTAGCATATTGTGATATTAATGAATTGGCCTAGAATACCTTCCAATTATAATTAGATTTGATGTGCTTTAAAGTGGACATTCTATTTATTATTTGGAAAGGTGGAAACAATTTTTTAAGATGTTCTAGTAATCATGATTTATTTCTTTATTCTAAAGCCATGATATGTTTTAATGTGTTTTATAGATTCAAGTGCAAGTGAATAAATTTGCAGTTGAAGTTTTCAAAGTCTATATGTTGTTGGATCATTGGGGCAATTCCTTATGTATTGTTGCTAAGGTCCCTCTAACCTCTATTATATGCATAGGATAACTGAAAGGGGGTGAATTAGTTGTATACTTTAAAACATCAAAAACCCTCATTAACATTTAGATCTACATTAGCCCTTAAACCCTTAATAACCAGTAGAACCTTATCATGTATTAGCAGAATGTAAACATATGAAACAGTAATGCAAGTTCACATCCAAACACATAAGAACACTAGATTTACATGGAAAATCTAAGAAGGGAAAAACCATGGTGAGGATTAGCTCATTAATATATGAATTGCAACACCAAATACAATAAGGCTCACTGCCCAGAAAGAAAAAGAAAGACTCACTATCGGTGGCTTGCTACCAAATGACTCACTATCCAAAAGAAAGAAGAATAGAAGAAGGCGTGACTCACTACCAATTTGAATTTCTAATAATGCATCTCTCATATGCTGAAGGAATACTTCCATTGAAGCACAAAAAACTTATCAAACAGACTAAAATGTTAACACCTTTTGTTCATTGCATTAGGAAGTCATAGGAATTAAGGCTCACACTCATATCATCACACTTGATCACATTCACATCTTTTGCATTAAACACTCTGCTCTTAATCCATACAATAATTCTCCTTGTATTTATAACCCCCGTGACCTAAAAAAATCTCAATTAGGTTGGCCTTAAGGAAACGTATGCACCTCAACAATGCAACACCAAATAGGTTAGCACCAAACACTTCTTCCATATAAAGAATTGAAACCAAACCATGTTGCTACTTAATTGGGACCCAAATCTACACCAACACACTTCTCAACACTTCCTAAAACAATTATCCTCCATAATTAGTGCAAGCACGCTAGGTCCTCCAAACCTACACTAACACTAACAAGTGATACCAAACACACCTCTCAAGGTCTAAAAACATCTCACAGACCAAAAAAAAAACTCCATAATATACATACATCTCAAAATATTTCAACATCATCAGAATGCTCTGCACAACCACCACAACCACTTGAAACTCAAGAACACCTTCATTCTGTGCAACCAAACATACTAGCACATACATCCAATACACCAAACAACTTTACAAAACAACTCAAAACCTAAAACTTCAAGGGAAGGTAGATATAGACATTATAAGCATGTTCCTAGATTCGTAACACTGAAACTTTCACTATGGAGAAATGGGGAGCAATTTCACTTCTCCCAGACGTCTTGTTTCACTAGACATACATACTATCAAACACATCTTCCATTGTAGTACAATCCAAAACCTAAAACTCTAGATATGACACCTTTGAACACCTCTAATTATCATGTCTAAACCAAATGAGAATATCTTCAATCATGAATGAATGCATAAAAAAAACTGAATATCACATAGTTGTCACACTGAACTCTCTTTTATTCAAATTTTATCAAAAGCACTTGGAAACCAAGTGAACCAACTTCCTCAACAATGTTACTAACATTTCTACAAAACATCTACAACATCTGCAACATGGAACACTTTCCAACTACAATAATCTCCCCAAACACAAGTCATACCAACAACCTCTACAATTATGAATGACAACACCAATATGTGTTGACCTCAATACCAACCACTCCAAACTTCCAACAACTCCAATGCTAGGGAGAAACATTACCAACACTAGCAACATTCCAATACTCTCTTCATACAAGGGATTGACATCAATGACAACACCCAAACAAGCTTCGAACATCTCCAAACTTCCAACAATCTTCCCCTTTGTCATTGATGGTGACACCCAAAATTTGAAAAACCATCAACAACGGAAGTAACCAACAACAATACTACAATAATTAGTACTCCCCTTGACTAGGACAACTCTTTACTCTTCATCCTCTCTCTTCACAAACTTCTTCTCTTGCAACACCTACTTTCTAGATCACTCTCCTCCTTTGGTCCTCAGACAATTCTCTCCCATACATTGTACTAACTTTCTTCATGTTTTTCAGATTCTCTCTCCTCCTATTGTATTTAGACCATATTCACTTCTACACTATGGTTTTTCAACCACTCTAGCTTTCTCCCCCTTTGATATCAATGGAAAAGGTTCATCAACTCAATCAACTCTCTTTCTTATATTGAACTCAATTATTTTCCTCCTTTACAAAATTCAAAGGGAAACACCTACACCTTATCTGCATACACCACTTGCAACACCAAAAAGAAACTACACTAAATTTTTTGATCTACCTAGGAACCATTACTACCTACTCCCCCTAAGAGGTAGCCTTTAGCATCAGTCCAGGACCAAGAATGTATTTTAAAATACTTTCTATATAGATGCACAAATTTATGCATCTAATTGAAAGGAGGGGCAATAACCCCTAACTTATCTTGTAGATACTCAAAAGTATCTTTTGGAAGAGCCTTTGTGAAAATATTAGCAACCTGATCCTTAGTAGGAACATACTCCAGCTTCACCTCATTCTCTACAACTTTCTCTCTCAAGAAGTGATACTAGATTGAGATATGTTTTGTTCTTGAATGTATTATCGGATTCTTTGAAATATTGATTGCACTTGTATTGTCACATGTCATGATAAAAATTGGTTCATCATATGAAACTCTAATATAATTCAATATTTTCTCCATCTACAACATCTATGTACAGTATGATGCTACTATAATATATTCTACTCCTACAACAGATAATGACAATGAATCCTGCTTCTTACTTAGCCATGAAACCAACATGATTCCAAGAAAGAAAGCACCACCACTTCTACTTTTACTATCATCTACACATCGAACCCAATCCACATCTATATATGAACTCAAAGAGAAGTTAGTATCCTTAGGGTACTAGAAACCATAATCTAGAGCACCCTTCAAATATTTGAATATCCTCTTTACTACTACAACATGAGATTCTCTTGGATCTTCTTGAAATCTAGCCACAAGACAAACTAAATGCATGATATCTAGTCTAGTAGCAGTAAGGTATAATAGTCCACCAATCATTGATCTATACTTGCTCTGATCTATCTTAGGATATTCATCATTCTTGCTCAAATTTTAACCTATAAACATAGTCTAGTACATAGCGATTTAGATTCATCCATTCAAAACGTCTTCAACATTTCCTTAATATACTTAGATTGTGATATGAATATACCTTTATTTGATTGACTAATATGCAAACCAAGGAAGAAATTGATCTCCTGACACATTGACATGTCTCAAATTATTTTTTCATTTCCTTTGCAAACCTTTTCTACATACCTTCATTTCCTTTGAAGATTATGTCATCAACATATACTACTATAATTAATATTTGTTCACCGTAAACTTTGAAATACAGATTGCTATCTGTAGTACCTTTCTTGAATCCTTTTTGTAAAAAGTACTTATCTAACCTTGGATACTGTTGGTTATTTTTTAGAACCAAACATAATCTCACCATTTTCCTATGAATTTTCCATAATTTAGTAATTAGCAAAGGAAATAATTGGCCAACGAACAAGTAAAGGATTGCTAGGCCTTTACTTCTACTCTTTGGGCTCTGTGAAACCCATGAGGGTGATCCTGACAATGTTTAGATGATACTCTTGTGCCATTTTACCATGAACATTGTGATAAATAGGTACATCCCTCGCAACCACAAATAGACATAATTATTCAAGAATTTGGATTATCCTTTACAAAATTATTATCTAAAATCTAGGAATGGGTAAATCTCATACGACTTTGCAACATTTTATAATGATAAGTAATTTTCATTAAGGTTTGTGTTCTTGGTTAGACACAGACCAACTCATTTACTTCTAGGATAACCAAATTCATAGAACACTGCTTCATCCATGGGTAACAGAGTCATATTTGTAACAAACTATAATATATACATTAGCAATTAAACTTAGCATTTACAGGTTGTTGATATATTGCTTTGCAATATATAACTCATTATATCATAAACAAAAACTACTTAGTGATCCTTGCATTCCATCTCACAGACCTATGATTTCATTAGAGAATGTAATTAGTTCTTTGAACTAAAGCATAAATAAAACCATACATTCAACCAAAGCGATTGAAGAAAAACAAAAGATCTTTGATCATTTCATTCATAGTTTGAGAAACAAGATACATAGGAGAGAATTTGTTCCAAAATTTGTAGTTTTCATTTATATACTATTGCCACTGTAAAAATATTAAGCCTATTACAAACTAGAATGTACACCCTAGACTCCATAAGTATATTCTATTCATTTGTGCTTGACTTACAAAATTACTCTTACATGAGCTTGATTTTTTCTAACCAAAGACCACTTGAACCCCCAAAAAAACTCTTTGTAATTTGGTTGTGAATTCCCATTTATAGAAACATGGGAGAAACAAGCTTTAGACCAAATTACAGTTAAATTCATATTTTTCATTTTTCATTCATTTCATTTTCATTTCAAAACTCCCTCAGACAGTTATATTTGCACTTTGAAAAAAGGGGAAAAGCATGTAAGAAAAAATGCATTTGCATTTGTCGAAGAAGATTTACCCACCTTCCAAAAGGCACTTTCGTCATTGAAGCAACACCAAAAACTCTTGTCCATGTTGGCCAAAAAGTTTCTCCACGCCAACATTTAAGACAAAAACTCCAAACTAGGACTTTGTTTTTACAATGGTTCATCTTCATCACCTTCAGTATTAGAGTATGCATGTCTCCTTCATGATTCTGTTGAAATTGGAGAATTTGTATCACCATCATCAAAGTCTTCTAGACCTACAAGTGTAAGGAGATACTAGGCATACTTTGGATCATCTTCTATGTCATCTTCCATGGCAACATTGGGTTCCTCCATATAAGAATCATAAGCCTTGTGGACCTTATCTTTCTTCTTCTTCTCCTAAGACCTGGTCAATTCCCTTGACTTAGTTTCCTCATTATTTTCACTTTGCTCTTTTAGGAACACACCACTAGTCTCACCTTGGTCGCAAACAAAATCCCAACTTCTCAGGTTGTAAGTATTCTTAGCTTCATTTCCCATGAAAGTGGAAAAAGATTTCTTCACTGTCTTAGGCTTCTCAGACTTCTTAGACATGTCTAGCTTAATTATGGGTGTGTCATCCTAGGTTTTAGGCCTCTTGGAAACTTTATGTTTAGGTTTCCTCTCTAACCTAATGCTTGAATAATTGGGATTACTCATTCTTACAGAATAATAGGACTAAGGCTTGTAGACTTTCAATTGTAAAAGAGCTTCATAGGTTTATGTTCTCAGAAATAAACTTAGAGAACAAAAAACCTAGACCATGCACAATTCCAACCAACCCAACAGATTTGCAAACAATTAAACCCTCACCAATCCCAAGCATTAAAAGCTTACATACCTCAAGATAATTCACTAAACCAACCAACCTGTGCACAATTGACTTAGAAGAAAGTGGATACCTACTTACCCAAGAAAACTTGTCTTCCACACCTCTGCAGCTACCCACTTGAGCTCCTCACGCCTTCTCCTCTGGTTCTAGACCAATTCCTCAGCTCCTAATAATTACAATTGTGAAATAAATTAGGCTGACGACCATCTTTATGGTGAATTCTTGAGGTGTGTCCACCATTAATGTTCAAGAGAAAGCTTGCGTGAGCGAGCTAACTAGCCACCTCAAGTTTGAATCTTGGCCTTCAATACTTTTGATTTAAAACACAATCAATGATGATCCTCAACCATCATGCCATGATTTTTGTTTTTAGCGATGCCCTAAGGATGCTGCCACATATCCCTTTAAAACACATTTGTCACCTCTTATCCGACAACCATCGCACATCACTACTTTGAGGCCAATGGTCTAAAGACAATCCATGATGCATGAAGACCTAACAATGAGGGGAATATTTCATCAGATATTCCATCACTAATCACTGATACATGTGTTGAAACTTCATTTGAAACTGTGATGGCCATAGATGGCATGATGGGTGCAAGGTACAACCGTTTTATTTCCCATCGTTGATTCATTCTACAATAGTCAAAAAATATTAGCAATGGAGAACTTTTGGCGATAGGTAAGGATCATACCACGTGTCCATATGATAATATCAATGGTTGAGAAAGAATCACCTCCAGTAATATTTTATATTAATGATGGAACACTTGAACAAAGGGCCACATCACACATCGCTAATTTATGACTGAGAACTCATAAGCAATTAGTGATAATGAGAAAGTTTGGTGATACAAAGAATATTGCTTACATCGCTCATCACTACTTTGTAACTTAAGGTTAAAACTCTATCCATAATGAGTAATACAAAGGAAAACAGTCCATCGCACATCACTAATTTGAGGCCAGTGGTCTAAAGACAATCCACGATGAGTGATATGCAAGGCGATGAATGAGAACTGAAGTGAACCAATTACCAACATGTTCACAAGTTGTTTTGAAGAGGGGACCACCTAGGACAATGTAGAGAAAGTCCTTAAAAGAATTAATAAAAATTTTCACAAAGGAAGGCCAAGCAAGGTCAAATTTTCAACCTTATAAAATAAAAGGATTTCTCAAACCTTAGCATACGGGGAAAAATTTGAACGATGGGTAACGAGGAACCCTAACCACAAGGGGTCGTTCACTTCATGAACTTCATTGACTTAAGTTTTTTTAACTCGATCAAAGACGGGTGACAATAGTTCAACACAAGATAGACCAAAAGACCAAGGGTTTGGACATAGGAGAAGATCTCCAAAGTAAAACAACTCCCCACATAAAACCCTAAATCCTAACCCTTGATAGACCAACAGGACTAGAGGAAAAGCATTGATATAGTGGAACCTAGAAAAACTTTGAAGGTTCCATCAGTGGCTCTGACTAGGGACACATGCCTCTCGCAAGCATGGTGAGATTCATGATCTCACTATTGAAGAAGACTAAGATACTAAGTCCTTTGGTTGCTCCATAATTTCTCCCTTGCTCAATAAATTTCTTCATTTACCTCATTTGATGTACGCACACCACCAAATGAAAAGAAAAACCAATGTTTTCCTCTGCAAACACACTATTCTTTGTCATTTGAACTAAGCCAAGTATGAAAACACTACCATTATAAACTTGAAGACTAATATCACCACTGTCATGCTTAACCACATCATTATGCTTTCCAATGCATCCATTAACTCCATCAATCTGACATTGGAAACCAAGCACCAATTGAAACCCATAGTTAATATGACTTCTTAGCTCATCCAACTCATGTTCATGTTCCATTAAATATTCATCCATTTGTACTAGAAATTGAAAACATTCATAGTCCACTTGACCACTGACATCATAAAATTTGACATCAAATTCAATTTGCATATCAAACTGAAAAATTTCATAAAAACTTTGTTCAATGGTCCCATCCAGAGGAATATATCCTAACCTTTTGGAGTCAAATTGTAACTCCAAATTTGATAAATTAGTATGAATAAAAAACTCATATAAATCCTTGGAATCATCTTCTAATTTCTATCCCATGCCAGACAAGCATTCATCCTGTGTGATGAATAAGAAATGTTCATACACATGCATATTCATAGACTGATATTCAGATTCACACGAGCACTGCATATTAGTTATACTATCACATGCTCCACTACTTTGAAGATAGGATTTATCAAAATCCATAGAATCTTTGCTCTCCCTCAGATCAAGGTTATCACAACAAACATCATCAATAATAGCATCCCATTCATCAAAGAATACTTCCATTCCAAGTTTATTAACACTGTCTAACCCATTATTTAAGTCATCATTCAACTCAATGCAAAATTATTCAAAGGATGGCTCAAATAATTTAGAATTAATAGGGTCAGTAGCAAGGCACTCATGTGCATTAACAATTTCATGTGCATCATCAATAATTGATAAGTACATCCCAACCCAAATATAAGAAATTCATTGTAATTTGAATGTTGTCCATTAGCAATTGAACAAGCCTCTTTATTCTTTCTCTCATCAATGCATTCCTAGTTGAAAAAAATCATGTCCATTTTTATGAAAAAATGCATGTTCCATCTCTTCTTCACCTAAATAATTAGGAGCAATGAGGACATTCTTATCTTCAAACTCATCATCACTTGCAAAGTTAGTATGCTCTATTGATGATAGCACTGGATCACATTTCAAGTATTCCTTAGATGGGATTTGTGTTGGCAAGAGACACTGCATGGGCTTTATGGTGGTGTCATTGATGCAACCCTTGTTAGCTAGTCAATCCACACATTGCATTTTTCTCATACTGGCACACATATTGAAGATCGGTGTTTATTTGTTACATTAGAATAGAGCATCTAGTAACTTCGTGTTCTTCAATTCATACTCAAATTTTTTGTTTTTATTTTGTGTTGTGGATCTCAAGGGGGTATTTCTCGATGCATAATATGTGTTATCTATAAAATATTGGTGCCTCATATCAATTTGGGTGAAAGTTAGAAGGTCTGATTGTCTAATTTTCTATTCGTCAATGTTTGAAGGATGACCTGGTGAATATGGTGTGTCGTGGATCTATAAGGAGTAATTGTTTAATTGTTTTTGTCATTGAAAATTTTGATTTGGGGCCAAAGCATAGCATAAGCTGACTCTTGTGGATTCACATTGGATTCTTTGATGATTTAAAGTCGACAGTTCATGAATATTTCTTGTTTTGTTAAAGCCGACCTAAATCGATCAAATCTCTTGTAGCAGATATATATAAGTGATCGATTATATCACTTTGGTGTGTGTTCGATGTGAGTTGATGTGTGTTGTGAATATAAAAAGATCAAGAAAGTGACTAAGCACAATTTCACTTGCACATTAAGGATTTTTGTGAAGCAAATTAAGGAAGAGCAAAGCAAAGAGAAGAATTAATCTGAAGGAGCAAAATCCAATTGTTGAGCCAAACTGGAATTGTAGCCAAGCATTTGTAGATGCTACTTTCTTAGTTCAAATCCTTGGAAGTATTCCAAACTTTTGTAAGGCAGTGAGCCTTTCTTATTTTGAGCAGTGAGCTCTAGGTAATGTGCCTAAATGCAAGTGCATTCCCATTTTGTAAATATTCATTTTGAATATACTCAAATTATATTGTGGATTGGCCATCCACCATGGTTTTTCCCCTAATAGGGTTTCCACGTAAAAATCCTTCTGTTATGGTGTTGTGGTTGCTTACTTTATGTTTATGCATATTTCTTTTGGTCGAATGTTATTAGTACTTTGTTGATCAGATTAATAAAGCTAAAAATTGCACAACATTGATTCACCCCCCCTCTCAGTGTTGCTTGATTCCAACAACTAGTATCAGAGCTCTAGTCCTTAGAAGAATTTTAACAGCTTGGGAAAGATCTTGGAAAGTGTTTTAATGGATTCAAGCAGTCTTCAACAACAACTTTGGTGGCCCTAGATGATCTTGATCAGTCAAATTCTGATGTCCGGGAATTTAAAGAAAATCTTATGAATGCTGAGAGATTCATTTCAAGTCATTGAAAGAAAAAATCAATAAGTCCAAGGAGAAGAGAAGGGAACTCTATGATCAAATCAACCAGGATGGCAGTAAGCACATTGAAGATGAACAACTGAGTCAGGCCCTGAAGGAAAAAATAGAAGAATGTGAAAATTTTTCTAGAGAGAATACAGTTCTGAAGCGTGAGATGGAATCTATTATGATAAGAATGACTAAGGAGAATGAAGATATAAAGAAAAATCAAGAAAAGCTTGCCCAATCCCTGAAAGAGAAATATGAAGAATGCAACTGAATTACTGATGGATTGATTCAATTGGAACAAGAGTTAGAACAAACAAAAAACAATGAGAAAGAACTTGAAAAGAACATTGTTGATCTCAAAGATGAACTTGCTACTGCAAATGAGTACAAGGAGAAGTTCAAGGTTAGCTCAGCTAAGCTTGATGAATTGATTAAAGGTCAGAGGATTGATGGTGATAGGTGAGGTCTTGGATATGAGGAAGGTGAAAGATCCGGATCTGGATAAAGGAATTTTGGACAAAGGAGATTTAGACAAGGAAATCAAATGAACAACACTGGAAGGTATCCAGTAAGTTGTGTAACCTAATGCTCAGAGATTCAATGGTTATTGTTTTACTTGCAATAAATTTGGTCATATGGCAGCTCAATGCAGAAGTAGAATGAATTCAAATGGTCCATCAGGTAGTACATAGTATGTAATCAAAAAGGAATCTGGTCTAAAAAAACACTTGAAAAGAAGCAAACCAAAGTGAATGAGATAGATAATGTATTGAGTGAAGATATTGTCCCTCCTCTTCAGAAGTTGATGAACATGCATGTGCTCTATGTGAAATGGGAAAATAGCAACACATAACCATAGGCAGCAAGTACTAGAATGCATGGAATGAAAAATGAATCTTCTCTAAAAGCACTTGAAAAGAAGCAGAGCGATTGAGTGAGATACATAATGTATTGACTGAAAAGATCATCCATGCTCTTGAGAAGTTGAAAAAGGTGCATGTGCAGTATAAGAAAAGGGAAATTGGCAATGGAAAAGTGGACAAATTGAAGAGGTTTTGTATTGCGAGACAATTTGTGCACACAAAGAAATTTAGAGATGCTGCTATGGATGGAGTTGAACAAGTAAATTCTATCATGAATAACTTCCACAACACAGTATATTTTCCACTATGAACTGTAATAACAATATTTTATTTATTAGTTCTGAAGCTTCATAAGTGTCACTTGCCAAAGTAATAACTTGTAATTTTCCTGCGACACATTACATGAAATTTTCTTGTCCATCAAATTTTTTTCTCGAACTTCCCTAACTTATTATCCTTTTCAAAAATAGTACATAGGAATGTGAATATTCCTGCTCTTCAAGTGAATTTTAATGCATTCCACTCAATTATGAATGCACCTTGGATAACTCCGCTTTTCTAATTTTGATTCAATGAGATACAATAGGAGTTAGCCAAAATGTGGTCAACATTGATTGGAAGTGCATTAAAAGTTGTGCTTGAAGAGGGAGATTATTGAAATTACTTTTCTACTCTCTCTAAAGAGGACAATAATATAAGGCAAGTTATTGAAAGAGATTTTATGGGAAAGACAAATTGTGTGCTTTGTGTCCCAGGAAAATTACAAGTTATTAGTTTCACATAATTACATGTAGACAACATGAGCGTAATGAAAACCTTTAGTTTTGTAGTCAATAAGAATGTAGTGAAGTCCATTGACCTTCACAAGTTAAAGCAACTCTTACTTATAGTAAAATTTGGATTTCAATTTCCTAATATGATTTTAAGAATAAATGCAGAACAAAAAATATGCTCACACTAAAGTAACTGACATGGGACACTATATTTTCCAACAATGCATATAATATATATATGTTGCCAACAAATAAAAATGCTCAGACAAAACTAACTGTCATAGGACAATGACTTTTCTAAATAATAATTTTGACACATGAGAGTGAATTTTCTAAATAGAAATTTTCTTTTATCTCCAAAATACTCGAACAAATCTTTTCATAACAAACAAACTAGCATGTGAAAGTGTGTTTTCCAACACTCCAAATAATGCGGGCATTTTATTTGTTCCAATAAGACGAACAAAGGGAAATTCCATATTTATGTCACCAAAGAGTTGTTCTAAAATATGAAGGTGGACTTCATCACATTTTTCAAGCGTATGAAACAAAAACTTTTTGTGAGGGAATAACTGGGAGGACACAGTGTGTTTTCCAACATTGCAAATAATGCAAGTATTTTATTGTGTTCCAATCAGATAAAGAAAGTGAAATGCAATTTGGACTGTAGCAAAGAGTTATTCAAAAACTTCAAAGTGGTCTTCATTACATTCTTTGAGCATAACGAAACAAAACTTTTCATAAAAAAACTTTAATTGACATGGGACAATGTGTTTTCCAACACTAGAAATAATGGGAGCATTTTATTTGTTCCAATCAGATGAAAAAAGGGAAATTCCATATTTATGTCACCAAATAATTGTTCTAAAAGATCAAGGTGGACTTCACTAAATTTTTGGAGCGTACAAAACTAACACTTTTCACGAGGGAATAATTGAGATGAGATAGTGTGTTTTCCACCAATGCAAACAATGTGAGCATTTTATTTCTATTATTTTTTTCTCTTCTGATTGGTACAGTCAAAATGGAATTTCACTTCCATCATTTGATTCGACCAAATAAAGTGCTCACATTATTTGCAGTGTTGGAAAACACGCTATCTCCATATAAGGTGTTAAGAAACAAGCAACCCATATAGTATTGTAAAACCCTCTGCAACTAAGAGGAGACAATGTGTTTTCCAACTGTGCAAATATTGCAAGAAATTTATTTGTTCCAATTAAGAGAAAGCTAAACTCGTAAAAAAAAAAACACCTATGTATGTAGCATGAGATCAAAATGGCATTTCATTTTCCTCGTCTGATTTAACCAAATAAATGCTCACATTATTTACAGTGTTTGAAAACACACTATCTGGACATATAAGGTGTTAAGAAACAAGCAACCCATATAGTGTTGTAAAACCCTCTACAACTGAGAGGAGACTATGTGTTTTCCAACTATGCAAATAATTCAAGCAATTTATTTGCTCCAATCAGGAGAAAGCTAATTTGTAACCAGAAGGCACCTATGTATGTAACATGGGATCAAAATGGCATTTCATTTTCCTCATTTGATTCAACCAGATAAATGCTCACATTATTTGTAATGTTGGAAAACACACTGTCTCCATCTAAGGTGTTAAGAAACAAGCAACCCATATAGTGTTGTAAAACCCTTTGCAACTAAGAGGAGATAATGTGTTTTCCAACTATGCAAATAATGCGATCAATTCATTTGTTCCAATCTGGAGAAAGCTAACTCGTAAACAAAAAGAACCTATGTATGCAACATGAGATCAAAATGGCATTTCACTTCCATCATCTAATTCGACCAAATAAAGTGCTCACATTATTTCCAATGTTGGAAAACACACTATCTCCATATAAGGTGCTAAGAAACAACCCATATAGTGTTGTAAAACCTTCTACAACTGATAGGAGACAGTGTGTTTTCCAATTGTGCAAATAATGTGAGCAATTTATTTGTTCCAATCAGGAGAAAGCTAACTCATAGACAAAAAAACCTGTGTATACAACATGAGATCAAAATGGCATTTCACTTTCCTCATCTAATTCGACCAAATAAATGCTGACATTACTTGCAGTGTTGGAAAACAAACTGTCTCCATCCTTGACTATGTGTCCCTCCCTAGCCAACAAACTGCAAAATTAAAATGTGGAAAATGGCGATGCACTGCAACAAGGAATGCATTTGAGGGGTTTGTAGTGGTTCGGCCGCTTGCAACTCCATTTTCCTTGCCCGCACGTCCCTCGCCACCCACCAAATTGGAAAACAAAAAATGTGGAAAATGGCAATGTTAGGTGCGTTTTGTTTAGCTTTTTGACTTTAGACAAAAAGCACATATGTATGTAACATGGGATCAAAATGAAATTTCACTTTCCTCATTTGATTCGACCAAATAAATGGTCACATTATTTACAATGTTGGAAAACACACTATATCCATATAAGCTTTTAAGAAACAATTAACCCATATAGTGTTGTAAAACCATTTGCAACTGAGAGGAGACAATGTGTTTTCCAACCATGCAAATAATGCGAGCAATTTATTTGTTCTAATCAGGAGAAAGCTAACTCATAGAAAAAAAACACCTATGTATGTAACATGAGATCGAAATGACATTTCACTTTCCTCATCTAGGATTCAACCAAATAAATGCTCACATTATTTATAGTGTTGGAAAGCACACTATCTCAATATAAGGTGTTAAGAAACAAGCAACCCATATAGTGTTTTAAAACCCTCTACAACTAATAGTAGACAGTGTGTTTTCCAACTGTGCAAATAATGTGAGAAATTTATTTGTTCCAATGAGGAGAAAGCTAACTCGTAAACAAAAAGCACATATGTATGTAACATAAGATAAAAATGGAATTTCACTTTCCTCATTTGATTCGACCAAATAAATGCTCACATTATTTACAATGTTGGAAAACACACTGTATCCATATAAGCTTTTAAGAAACAATTAACCCATATAGTGTTGTAAAACCCTTTGCAACTGAGAGGAGACAATGTGTTTTCCAACCATGCAAATAATGCGAGCAATTTATTTGTTCCAATAAGGAGAAAGCTAACTCATAGAAAAAAAAACACCTATGTATGTAACATGAGATCAAAATGACATTTCACTTTCCTCATCTAGGATTCAACCAAATAAATGCTCACATTATTTGTAGTGTTGGAAAACACATTGTCTCAATATAAGGTGTTAAGAAACAAGCAACCCATATAGTGTTTTAAAACCCTCTACAATTGACAGTAGACAGTGTGTTTTCCAACTGTGCAAATAATGCGAGCAATTTATTTGTTCCAATGAGGAGAAAGCTAACTCATAAACAAAAAGCACATATGTATGTAACATGAGATCAAAATGGAATTTCATTTTCCTCATTTGATTTGACCAAATAAATGCTCACATTATTTGTAGTGTTGGAAAACACATTGTCTCCATATAAGGTGTTAAGAAACAAGCAACCCATATAGTATTGTAAAACCCTCTGCAACTGAGAGGAGACAATGTTTTTTCCAACTCTGCAAATAATGTAAGAAATTTATTTGTTCCAAACAGATAAAGAAAACAAAATGACATTTGGACTATAGCAAAGAGTTGTTCAAAAATTTGAAAGTGGAATTCATTACATTCTTGGAGCATAGGAGTTGGCTAACTCCTAGACAAAAAGCACCTATGTACATACAAAAACACATGAAAAACATACATAACAACATACATGGAAACATACATAACATGACGAGACGTCGTAGTGTAGGGCCTGCCAGACGGGGGATCAAAGTGACTAAATTGGTAGATGGGACCAAACATCTAGGAAATGGTAGGTGGGACTTAACAGCGCTGTCAGGTCGGTTTTCCCACCAAATGAGAGGAGACGGTGTGTTTTCCAACTCTACAAATATTGTGAGCAATTTATTTGTTCCAATCGGATAAAGAAAGCCAAATGACATTTGGATTGTAGCAAAGAGTTGTTCAAAAATTTGAAAGTGGACTTCATTACATTCTTCGAGCATAATGAAATAAAACTCTTCATATCAAACTAACTGAAATGGGATAGTGTGTTTTCCAACACTACAAAACAATCTATAACAACATTATGCCTTGTAGGTTTCATAATACCTACTGTTTTCCAATTTCATTACATTCTTGGCACCTCATTTTTCTATTTGCAAATAATGGTTTTGAATGCCACATTTTTTTGGGCTTTTGTCCATTCCAAAATATGATTTTGAAAACCCACCAGTGCTGACACGTTTTCTTGGTGACGGGGCAGACTATGGTAGGTCAGAGTTAACATTCAACCATAAAATCTTTCCATCGGTGCAATTTTTCCATCTGACCTTCTTTTCCTTTGGGGCGTTTTGTTCCAATCAAATGAAGAAAGTGAAATGCCATTTGGATTGTACCAAAGTGGACTATATCAGTAGATAGGACCAAACATACAAGAAATATAGGTAGGAGTTAACTGACATGGGACAGTGTGTTTTTCAACACTGCAAACAATCTATAACACTGTGCCTTGCAAGTTTCATAATACCTACTTTTTTCCAATTTCATTACATTCCTACTATCTAAATCACAAAAGGTTCTCCAGACAATCACAAAACATACCAAATTGAGGTTAGGGGTGACTAACCAATTGGGTTGTTACTTCTAAAGGGTTTTAGAATAGTCAGAGTTTTAGGAGATAGTATGTTTTCCAAAATGACGGTCTATAAATGGTGGCAAAAATGGGATATCGTCTGAGCTTTTTGCTATTTGCAAATTATGATTTTGAATTCCACATTTTGCACTTTTTTTTCAATTCTAAATAAGAATGTGAACAATGGTGACGTTCTGAGTTTTATGTGGTTTTCAAAATATATCATTTCATTGCAAAACCCACATTGCGCTTTCCAACCTTGAAATATATTCCGCATGGTTTCTACTTTCTATAAACGTTATTCAGTAATTTCACTCATATTTCCACAATGGGTTGTCACTTATTTCAATCAGCAGTGGAAAATTTTGAAAAATAGAATACAGGAGGAAAGGAAACAAAAATTTAAAAACCCTCAACACAAAAATATTAGCAGCCTTACATTTCAAATAAATACCCCTTTTCCCAACGAAAACCCTGCAACGTTCAAAATAAGAATGTGAACAATGTTGATGTTCTGGGCTTTATGTGGTTTTCACCATATACTATTTCATTGCAGAACCCACGTTGCATTTTCCAACCTCATAATATATTCTACATGGTTTCTAGTTTCTGTAAACGTTATTTAGTTATTTCACTCATATTTCCATAATGGGTTGTCAGTTATTTTATTCGGCAAGTGCAAAATTTCAAAACCAGCAGATGAGAGAAAACGAAAATTAAAAAACCCTCAACAAAAAATCACAAAACCATAAACCCGCAACGAATAGTCATTTGTTTCTTTAGAGTTCCTAGGTAGAGTGGAAAAATGGAAAATATTAGAAGCGGATATGCATACCTGCTAGCTCCGAATGCGTACAACTCCTTCCTGTTGCTCTCCACCAAAACATCGCTGTAGAAAATGGGACCTCGTCTGGGCTTTTTGATATTTGCAAATAATGGTTGTGAATGCCACATTTTTTTGGTTTTTGTCCATCCTGAAATATGATTTTGAAAACCCGCCGGTGCTGACACGTTTTCCTGGTGACGGGATATGCAACGGCAAGACGGAGTTAACGCTTGACACATTTTCCTCGGCTGTGTGTCCCTCCCCAGCCAACAAACTACAAAATTAAAATGTGGAAAATGGCAATGCACTACAATAAGGAATGCATTTGAGGGGTTTGTAGTGGTTCGGCCGCTTGCAACTCCATTTTCCTCGTCTGAGCATCCCTCGTCACCCACCAAATTGGAAAATGAAAAATGTGCAAAATGGTGATGTTAGGTGCATTTTGTCTAGCTTTTTTAACTTTAGACAAAAATCACATATGTATGTAACATGAGATCAAATTGGCATTTCACTTTCCTCATCTGATTCAACCAAATAAATGCTCACATTATTTATAGTGTTCGAAAACACACTATCTCCATATAAGCTTTTAAGAAACAATTAACCCATATAGTGTTGTAAAACCCTTTGCAACTAAGAGGAGAAAATGTGTTTTCCAACCGTGCAAATAATGTAAGCAATTTATTTGTTCCAATAAGGAGAAAGCTATCTCATAGACAAAAAGCAGCTATGTATGTAACATGAGATCGAAATGACATTTCACTTTCCTCATCTGATTTGACCAAATAAATGCTCACATTATTTGTAGTGTTGGAAAATACACTGTCTCAATGTAAGGTGTTAAGAAACAAGCAACCCATATAGTGTTGTAAAACCCTCTACAACTGATAGTAGTTAGTGTGTTTTCCAACTGTGCAAATAATGCGAGCAATTTATTTGTTCCAATGAGGAGAAAGCTAACTCATAAACAAAAAGCACCTATGTATGTAGCATGAGATCAAAATGGCATTTCACTTTCCGCATTTGATTCAACCAAATAAATGCTCACATTATTTGCAGTGTTAGAAAACACACTATCTCCATATAAGGTGTTAAGAAACAAGTAACCCATATCGTGTTGTAAAACCCTCTGCAACTGAGAGGAGACAGTGTGTTTTCCAACTCTACAAATAATGTGAGAAATTTATTTGTTCCAAACAGATAAAGAAAGCGAAATGACACTTGGACTATAGTAAAGAGTTGTTCAAAAATTTGAAAGTGGACTTCATTACATTCTTGGAGCATAGGAGCTAGCTAACTCCTAGACAAAAATCACCTATGTACATACAAAAATGCATGAAAAACATACATAACAACATACATGGAAACATACATAACATGACGAGACATCGTAGTGTAGGGCCCGCCAGACGGGGGATCAAAGTGACTAAACTGGTAGATGGGACCAAACATCCGGGAAATGGTAGGAAGGACTGAAAGACACCATCAGGTTGGTTTTCCTGCTAATTGAGAGGAGACTGTGTGTTTTCCAACTCTGCAAATATTGCGAGCAATTTATTTTTTCCAATCAAATAAATAAAACCAAATGATATTTGGATTGTAGTGATCCCACAATAGTGGTTTACAATTTTTGGCCAAACTGGACACATAAATATTTTTTTTTAACTAAATCTTCACTTTCGGGCACCTATAGTAGCTAAACCATGAGGAATTTGAAGATGATGCAAACTAGAGTTTTGTGTCATTTTGTCTATAGATTCTAAATATATTTTTTTCAAAATTTTTGAAATCAGATTGCACTTCTTTTTCTATCTCCCTCGAAAACTAGTTTTTTCAGAAAACAACATTTTAAAAAGTGACGCTCACCGTATAACGCATAATTTTTTTCCATGAAGGATAAAATTATAATTCTTTCAAATTTAGATTTGTAACTTTGATATCTAGTGCTTCCACTTGGTTATATAGTTTTTTATTGAATATTTTTTCTTTAATCAAGTTTTGAAGTCAAACCAATTACAATTCAGACATAGCGCGACCGTATAATGCATAACTTTTTTTGTATGTATCAAAAATCAATTTTTATTTTTTTTTAGATCAAGGACTTCAATATTTGATGCACTCATATTTTTCAATTTTCTTTTTATAATCTTCTATTTTTCCACATGTGCAGTACAAAGAACTTGATTTTCGGTGAAAAACCTACATTCACAAGAAATAAAAAAATAAATATAATAATCAAATTGAATTTAATTAAAATCATACTTTTTTGGAAACTTATAATAAGAACTACATACTTACAAAAAATAAATTCTAAATGAATTCATTTGGTCCCCCAAAAGGTAAATCAAAAGTGGTTTTTTATCAGCATTTTGATAGGTGTAAAGGAGACTTCGTTATATGTATGGTTTAAAACTAGCGGGGTTCTATCCAAGGGGGCTTGGTCTAATGTGGTTTGATCAAACCCTCTTCAATTGGAATCCTTTAAATGGAACTTTTCAAGACTTAAATCATTATATTTTCTAAAAATATGTGATTTTAGCAAAAATTAGGATCTCCTAGAAAGTGTAAACCACTATTGTGGCAGCACTAATTGTAGCAAAGAGTTCAAAAATTTGAAAGTGGACTTCATTACATTCTTGGAGCATAATGAAATAAAACTCTTCATATTGAACTAACTGAAATGAGACATTGTGTTTTCCAACACTACAAAACAATCTATAACAACATTGTGCCTTGCAGGTTTCATAATACCTATTGTTTTCAAATTTCATTACATTCTTGGCACCTCATTTTTTTATTTGCAAATAATGGTTTTGAATGCCACATTTTTTGGGGTTTTTGTCCATTCCAAAATATGATTTTGAAAACCCACCGGCACTAACATGTTTTCTTGGTGATGGGATAGGCTATGGCAGGTTGGAGTTAACGTTCGACCGTCAAATCTTTCCATTGGTGCAATTTGTCCATTTGGCCTTCTTTTTCGTCGGGGCATTTTGTTCCAATTAGATGAAGAAAGTGAAATAACATTTGGAATGTACCAAAGTGGACTATATCGGTAGATAGGAGGAAACATCTAGAAAAAGGTAGGTAGGAGTTAACTGACATGGGACAGTGTGTTTTCCAACACTGCAAACAATCTATAGCACTGTGCCTTGTAGGTTTCATAATACCTACTTCTTTCCAATTTCATTACATTCCTACTATCTAAATCATAAAAGGTTCTCTAGACAATCACAAAACATACCAAATTGAGGTCAGGGGTGACTAACCAATTGGGTTGTTACTTCTAAAGGGTTTTAGAATAGTTAGAGTTTTAGGAGATAGTGTGTTTTCCAAAATGACAGTGTATAAAATGGTGGCAAAAATGGGATATCATCTGGACTTTTTGCTATTTACAAATTATGATTTTGAATGCCACGTTTTGCACTTTTTTGTCCATTCCAAATAAGAATGTGAACAATGGCGACGTTCTGGGTTTTATGTGGTTTTCAAAATATATCATTTCATTGCAAAACCCATACTGCGCTTTCCAACCTCGAAATATATTCCGCATGGTTTATGCTTTCTATAAACATTATTCAATAATTTCACTTATATTTCCACAATGGGTTGTCACTTATTTCATTTGGCAATGGCAAAATTTGAAAACCAGAATACGAGAGGAAAGGAAACAAAAATTAAAAAACCCTCGACACAAAAATATTAGCAGCCTTGCATTTCAAATAAATACCCCTTTTTCCCAACGAAAACCCTGCAACATTTAAAATAAGAATGTGAACAATGGTGATGTTTTGGGCTTTATGTGGTTTTCACTATATACTATTTCATCGTAGAACCCATGTTGCATTTTCCAACCTCGTAATATATTTTGCATGGTTTCTAGTTTCTGTAAACGTTATTTAGTTATTTCACTCATATTTCCACAATGGGTTGTAAGCTATTTTATTCAGCAAGCACAAAATTTCAAAACCAGCAGACGAGAGGAAACGAAAATTAAAAAACCCTCAACAGAAAATCACAAAACCATAAACCTGTAACAAATAGTCATTTGTTTCTTCAGAGTTCCTAGGTAGAATGGAAAAATGGCAAATATTAGAAGTGGATATACATACCTGCTAGCTCCGAACGCCTGCAACTCCTTCCTGTTGCTCTCCACCAAAACGTCGCTGTAGAAAATGGGACCTCATCTAGGATTTTTGATATTTGCAAATAATGGTTGTGAATGCCACGTATTTTGGGTTTTTGTCCATCCCGAAATATAATTTTGAAAACCTGCTAGTACTGACACGTTTTCCCAACGACGGGATATGCAACGGCAGGATGGAGTTAAAGTCTAACCGTCAAGTCTTTCTGTCGGACTATTTGTCCATCCAACCACCTTTTCCGTTGGAGCCGTTTGTCCACCGAGTGGGATGGGGGATGTGCCCGGGTAAAATATCATGTTAGATACATAAGTACTTTTTTTTGGGTCTAGGAATTAGCTTTTTCCTTCTTATATCATCTAATATCCCATAGTTTGTTGATATTGTGGTCCTTCGGTTTGAAATTACGTGAAAACATTATATTTCATAACTTTTTAGACGACTGCATGGGACTCAGATGATAACACAAAAGAACTGTAACGCATTGCACGGATGTCTGCCTTTAACGATACCGCCTTATAATCAAATTGAATGGTTAAATACAACAACGTTTTATACGAGAGTAGGAATCGCACGAAAAAGTAAAGAAAAGCGGAGATTTATAACACCACATACCTAAGTTATCGGCAAAACTAGATTTCTGTGAACGTAATGGCAAATATGAAAGATGCAGGTCCCCACCCAAAACTCTTTATACTTTGTTTTGGAAACACAAAATACAGTCACATGTCATGGACGGGAGCCATTATCCTAAAAGGCATCTCATAACTACCTCGTTTCCACAATGTCTTTTGACTGGCTTGCGAGTATGAAAACATTACATCATGAACTTACACAATAAAATTCTCAAATCCAATCGAAGGGACACATAAATAATGGACAGAGAGACCCACTTTTTTTTAAAAAAATATATCTTATTTAACTAGGAAAATAGTACAATATTCACAAAATTTGATTGATGATATTTTTGATTTCACCCACCTCCTCCAATTTAGTTTAAGAGGGCTTTGAAGGTTTGATGAAGATGTGGAAGTGAAAAACACCAAAATTTGGATGCTAGAAAATTTATGGGATTATAAATATAGATTTTGATTTGGATAAAAATAGATGTCAATAGATGTCAATAGGGGGTAAGAATTGGATGTGAAAATAATAAAAAATATGATATTGCAAAGCATGGATATAGTATCAAATCAAAATACATAATTTATATTTGAGGAAATTTGGTACAATATAGTTATATGATGTGAGTTGTTAGATATAATATAATAGTGATTACATAAAATGCGAAAGTAGAATGAAGACATATCAATAACACATGAAACATAAACTGAATTTGATTTTTAATAAGGTGAGTTAAAACAAATCATGAATTGATTAATAGGGATGGGTAAAATGAAAAATTAGGGTACATGGGAGAAAGAGTTTTACAATTCAAGAGCATAGCTAATTTTAGTTTTGGTTAGGGATATGCACCTTTTGTGGGTACAAGAAGAAGTTAGAATTTTTCTTTGGATGTATAGGTCAAGTGAAATAAAAGTGGGACAAAGAGCAAGGAAAATAAAAGAGAGACAAGCCCACAACACATTATACAAACACAAAGAGAAATAGAAAAGCAAAATAGTATGTAGTGAATACAAAACTAAAATTTCACATACGACTAATTAACATGAGAGGAAAAACTAAAAGCTTGAATGCGATTACATGTAACATAGCTATGGTACATGTTGTAAGTTAAAATTTGTGTATGTAGAAAGTGAACATCATAGCTTTCCTTGGTCATATATGCTTTTAGTCAATCAGATCTCCTTTACTTTAAAAATGCATGCACTGTACAACTGAGTTCATATGTATTTTTATAGGCATGTGAATAGATACAATATAACCATCAATAAAAGGGAGACATTCAAATAATCCTAATAAGACTACCTTAAATATAAAAATAACCTGTTATGCAACATAAATTAATCACACAAACCTAGACTATCATAATCATTCTTGTTGTTTAGGTAAACACCATGTGATCCACAACTCAATTGATTAGTAAACATGAGGCAAAAAGAGCCATCTGATATATGCTTTTAAGACTACTATAATCACTACCTCAAATCACATGAATAAGAAAAGCTATATCCAAAAGCCCAAAATTTCTAAATACAATTTTTTATCTAGTATTCTTTTTTGGGTAACTTCTATTGATCACCATAATCCTTGAAACAAGGCATCTTGTCATCACTCAGATCCCAATAAATACTTGTGTCTCAAACATACTAGATCTATCAATTCATTTAATCATTTTATTATAATAAAATGTTTCATTGTCAAGGTCAAAAATATTGACTCACAGTTACCTTAGTAATCATTTCAATCTAGACTAACCACACTACAACAAGTGAACCAAAAAATATCAGATGAAGAACATAGTTCATTAGCTTTCCCATTTGTTTCATAACCATTTCTACAACCTGCAACACGTGAAATACTACTACAATTAGAATAACACATAATTTGATAAGCAAGTTTCACCTCGTACCATGTTGAACCACACATCATCATTCTCTTCATCTAAACTCTCTCCTTTAGTGTGTTTTGTGTAGTGACTAACAACTCTTAGGGCCCAAGGGAAAGAATCAACATATAAAGACACATCATCTTCATAATTATCATTGGCAACTCTCTCATCAAAATAAATACCCATGTTAACATGCTTGTCATGTTCATGGAAATTCATCTTCTAGATGTGTTACACATATAATTTCTTAGTGTTTGACATTTCCAATAGTTAAAATTTTATGGACACTAGCACAATGCATAGACATCCACACAATCCACTAACATCTTGTGATAATTTTCCGTTTAGTGGTTATTTTCAAGCATTGCAAAACCTATTCCCTACTTACATTGGTGATAACCACTCTAAAAATAATATGAATGACTCTCCAATCCTCAGACTTGCCCATTTTCCCCTCCTACTTCTTATTTTTGAAGTCTATCTCCTTCATTCTCATCCATTCTAGCAATTTTTTATGCTCCCAAGCTCTTACTAGTAATTTTCTATCTTTCTACAACACTATTTAGCATTGTGGTCTTCATATGAGCACTCTAACATTGTATAACACTCTCCTTGAAGGTTTTTGTAGCATTCTTCAACAACTTTTTCTCTCGTCTTCTCCATGAATTTGAGGTGACATTGTTTTGATTGTTTTGCTCCTACCTTCTCATTTATTTCCTTCATTACTATGTAATCATTTTCTATTGCACTTGGTACCAATAGGTTTTTCATTTCTTTTCTATTACTCTCAGGTTTTTTATTTCTTTTCTATTACTCTCAGTTACACCATAATTTTTCTCTATTGTTTTGATCATTCATGAAGGTCAGGGGACCAAAATAAAGACTTGAATATTCATGGCAAGCTCCTAAACAACCCCAACATTTCTTCTCTTCTCGACTTACAGAATTCATTTGATTTTTTCATCGAATGAGGCTACCCCAACATTGCCTCTCTTCTCAGCTCATAGGATTTATTTGAAGATGAGGCGCTGTCTCTCTAATTGATGATTTTGAATACAACAAAAATTTCTAAATACAACCAACGCCCATCAAAATTATACTTTGGATCCGTTCATTTGATCCGTGATGGGCGGTTCATACACCTTTCTTGCATTCCTAAAATCTACTCCAGGTTCGCAAAAACTGTTATCCTTAACACATCTGCTCTATCTCGGCCGCGTGACCGGCCAATGCACTATGTCACTCCTGCTAAAAACTCATGATGGGCCCCTTGTCATCATTGTACCATCAATAATGACTGCAATCATGCTTTACAGTCCATCCAGATAGTCATATTGCCATTTTAAATATCAATTGGCGCTCCTCCATAAAATGCAGCTCAAGACTTAAGTTTTAATACCATGTGCCCCTATCCTACACAACACAGATACAAATCATGGTTCAATGAAAACTACTGCCTACCATGAATTGCGAAAAGCCTCCATAAGCTATGCGGGACTTCCATCATTCACGTTGGCGCTCAAAACATACCATGTACCCATTTTCATTTAAAAAAAAAGGTGGCCCATTCCTGCGACCAACCCACATGGGCAGAAAACTCACAGAAAAGTAAAGAAAAGCCAAGATTAATGGCACCACGGATATAACTCATCAGCATAACTAGAATGTCTATGAAAGTAATGCCAAATACGAAAGATGCAAGTCCCCACCCAAAATTTGTTTTATACTTTCTTTCGGACCCACAGGATACGTGGTGATGACGGTCACATGACATGGACCTGAGCCATTATCCAAAAGGCATCTCCAGAACTACGTCGGGTCCACAGTGTTTTTTATTAGCTTGCGATCATGAAAACACCAGGTCACGGGCTTACACATGTCGCTCAGTAACGGTAGAGAAAGGTTCTCAGATCCGAACCAAATGGACTTGAGACACATAAACAATGGACTGGAGACCCACTTTTTTCGGAAATTGATTGATGAAAATTTTGCCTTGGGACCAAATATGTTGCGTGGATGCGAAGAAAGACCTATGCACTTCATCCTTATCCAATGTAACTTAACAGGACTTTTGTGGTTTGGGGAAGACGTGGACGTTAAAAACACCAAGATTAAGCCTCTTTTGGATGGAAATGGAGAAATATTCAGATTTTTAGGCATTCTTTTTGGATTTTTCAAGTTTCTTCTGCTGTTCTTGATAAGCAGTTTTACTTAAAATCAAGAAGAAACTTGCATATTGGGTAATTGAATCCTTGATTCTAGCTAGAAAGTTTCATTTTGTTTTAAAATTCTTGCAGCAATTCATGTTTATTATTATTTTTATTTGGGTTCCTTCTAAAATCTTTTTTTGAAATTAGAAAAGCTTATTATAGATTTCTTTTAGGTCTCATTTGAGAATCATAGAGATTTTCATCAAGTGGCATAGGAGTATTGTTGTTTGCCACATGATTGAGTTCTAGGTTTAATTTTCATTCAATGCTAAAACTTGATTCTATATGTCAAATGGATTATTCAGTTCTAGAAGGTAATGAGGCTTGATTTTTTTTTCGTTTGTCACTATATTTTTTTCCTTTGGAAAGACAAGCTTGGAAGGGAAGCATTTCACACCCTGCTTATATAATAAAAAGAACTTGTTCAAATGTAAGGGACTTTTTGTGATGAAAAACTATTTCAAGAGTTTGGGAAATTATGAATCACTGAATCCTTAGTAATGGCATTGGCTTTTGCAATGGTCTCTCTATCGATCAACAAACTATTTGTTAGTATCCCATTTTTAAGCATCAAAATCATCCTCTTGCTAAGACCCCATAGGTTTGTGCTTTGAGGGTTTTTTAAAAAGGGGGTTAAGACCCACCCTACCTCTTTTCTAAGGTCACCATTTTTTTAACCTGGGTTGATGTTAATGCAAAGTTTCATATTTCCAATTAGCATCATGAACATTCTGAAATTATTATTGATGCTATTCCTATATTGGAGATCACTGTTGCAAACCTTCATGAAAACATTAGAAATGGTATCCTAATAGATCATTTTTGGATTACAAGGCTCACAAAGGCTACTCTTAGATTTTTCCTCATTTGCCTATGATGCCTATTTTGAATTGGAGATGACTTCTATAATCTTTATTAGTTTGACAACAAAAATTCTATACCATTTGATATGCCATGTTGAGCCAAAGCTCACTCATTTTTTTGGGTATATTCTTTTCCAAGGCCTTCCTATTAGTTCCAAATTAACCCACTTGGGGATTACAGATCCTCAATGTCCTTTTTGTACTCATTAGAGTCCCTCAAGCATATTTTCTAGTTTATTCCTAGAGCTCAAACTACTTAGACCTAGATTCATGATTTCTTCAAGTATTTTCAACCCAGGCCTTTTTTTTAGCATATTGTGATATTAAGGGATTGGCCTAGAATACCTTCCAAGTATAATTTGATTTAACATGTTTTAAAGTGGACATTCTATTTAGCATTTGGAAAGGGAAAAATTATATTTTTAGATGTTCTAGTAATCATATTTTCTTTCTTTATTCTAAAGATATGACATGTTCTAATATGTTTATATAGATTAAAGTGCAAGTGAATAAATTTGCACTTGAATTTTTCAAAGTCTAAGTGTTGTTGGATCATTGGGGTAATACCCCATGTGTTGTTGCAAAGGTTCCTCTAACTTCCACCTCTAATAATGGTCAGTGTTCACCTCACATATATCACCAATGACATAACCATTCTACTCATGGAAACTAAGATGCTCATTCTCTAGGTAAAAAAGAATGGTCACAACCATTCTACTCATGGAAAGACTCTGACAAGTTCTCTCAATTAGCTCTTTCTATTTATTTTGTTTGAGTTTCAATTAAAGATAAAAAAAGATGAAAATGATGGTTGGGGCTGTCTTGTTGACACTTTGAACCTCATTTATCTTTGGAAAAAATTAGATGATTGAGACCCACCTCCTTCTCCCTCTGCTTTTGGTCTTGCTACATAGAATATTTTTTAATTATGTTGTTGTTTACTGATATGGGTTGCATCTCCATTTAGAATTTTAAGGTGTGACTATTTCCACCCACCTTTCTATGTGAATGTATAATTATATCTTTTAGTTAGTAATATAAGAACTACTCATTAAAAAACCAAAATTTTGATGCAAGGAAATTTAGGCATGTATTATCTATGTAGCATTTTGAATGTATATTTGATCGTATCTATTAATTAATTAAAATTTGAAAATAATAGTGACCAAATCAAATGTGCATTAATATTTTTGGATAGATGTTGTTAGTTAGAGGATTACAAACATAGTAGATTTAGATTCAAGTAAATATGGATGTTAATAGGGGAAATAACTAGATATGAAAACAATAAAAACTTGATACTCTAAAAGCTTAGATATGATATAAAATCAAAGGGTGTAATTTAAGTTTGAGGAAACTTTACATAATATAGTTATAAGATATGGCTTGTTAGACATAATACAATAGTGATCAATTGTGGACATTAGGCACAGTGCAAGCATAGAATAAAGGTGCATATGTAGAACATGAATTATGAATTGAGGTTTATTTTTAATAATTTAAGTTAAAAAATAATGGATTGACTATTAGGGATGGGAAAATGGAAAATTTGTGGTACATAGGAGAAAATCATTTTTACAATTTAAAGGGTATAGCCAACATTGGATTTACTTGTGGAAATGCACCCCTTGTGCATGGGGTGCAATGAAAAGCTATATTTTTTCTTTAAGTGCATAGGCCAAGTGAAACCAAAGTGGGATGGAATAGGAAAAAAAAAGGAAAGACAAAAACACAACAAAATAAGTATATTTATAAAAGGAGAAATAGAAAACAAATATATAGTATTTAGCATATCCACAACTAGCATTTCGCATATAATCAACTGACATGAGAGTACAAACAAACTACTTGAATTTCACTACTTGTAGTGTGGAGTCATGTTGTAACTTTAAAATTTATAAGGAGAACCTATGGCCCATGACCATAGAGAAAGTGAATACTATAACATTCCTTGGTCATAGATGCAATTGTTAGTCTATATCTCTTTTCATTTAAAAATGAGTACACTACACAACTAAGTTCACATATTTTTATAAAGATAGACAAATATATACAAGTTCTCTATCTATAAAAATGGATATATTCAAATAATCTTGATAACACTAGCTTAAATATAAAAATAACTTATTATGCAAAATAAATGAATAAAAATTAACAAAACTATCATAATCATAATTGGTGTTTACATCAACACATTTTATTTACAACTAAATCAATTACCGAACACAAGAACAAATAGATCCATATGATCTATTCTTTCAATAATATTCTATTCACTACCTTTGTAGAAAAACTAGTATCAAGCTCAATTGCCTCAAAATCACATGACCACAAAAAGATATACCCAAAAACACAAATTTTCTAAATACATGTCTTCATGAAGTATATTTTTGGGTGAAATTTATTGATAATCAATATACTTGAAACAAGGCATCTCATATTCATCATCATCATCACTAAAATTCAACTAAATACTCATTTTTTCAAACTTACCAATTTTATCAATTGATATAATCATGTTATTATGATAAAATGTTTCATTTTCAAGGTCAAAAATATTGAATCAAAGTTACCTTAGGTGTGTGTGGACAAATATGTGGGACCAAACAGTAGCCACCTCCACTTTTTATTCCATAAAAGCAAAAATGTGAGCATGTTATAACATACTTGTGTTATACCTCTTAATAAAAAGAAAAAATATTAGAGGTTGACCTTATTTAAGTTTGATTATATTTTTTCTAATTCCCAAATGTGAAAGAAGACAAGTGTGAGAATATTTAAAAATACTTTAAGTGGATTCAAGACAACACGGTGCTACCATGATATTCACAAAGTTGAGAAGGTAAGGTTTTTAATTATTTAGAAATTTAAATTAAAATAATCTATTTTGAAATTATTTTGATTCGCCGATAAGGGCGTGGTTCGGTGGTCAAGTCGCTTGGTTGTAGTGACGGCCACCAGGGTTCAAACCTTCGCTGGGCCAAAGTGCTCGCAGGCCTTGTGCCTTCGCTGGGCCTTTGTGCTCGCGGGTTTGGTTGTTTCTTGTGGTTTGTTGTATCCGGTTCATAGCTCCGGTAAAAAAAAAGCGTTTACCCCTAATATTATGGGTGCATTGCACCTTTTTAAAAAAAAAAAAAAATTATTTTGATTCAATATTTTTTAATTTTTATGAATTAAAAATCCTTCAACACCCTCAAAACCTAATTAATTAAATTTTATGCATGATAAAAACCCTATTTGATCCGTAAAGCGGAAGGGATCTATGACAAATGTTGCTTAAGTGATTATGAACAAAGGCATAAAGACATCAACAATGGAGTAGTAGGAACTTTAAGAGAGAATTCAAAACACAGAACCAAGAGAGAGTAAAGAAGATGCCGATTTGATTACAGAGTTCGTCCAAGTGGACTACATCTCCAGGTCGAGCTCAATCGAGTGACCAATCTATTGAAATGTTCTGAAATGCAGTACAATCTCCACAAGCCTCTTGTAACACTGCTTTACAATATCTTGTAGCCTTTCCACAAAGTCATACAAAAGTATCTCTCTCACACCCCTCTCAAAAGCTCTCAAGGCTAGGGATGACTAACAACGAGGAAGAAAACTAACTTTGCCTAATAGGATCTACTACAAGACTCAGAACATCAATACATCACAACTCAAATATTCTCTTAATTCCCTCTAAGAATTTCTCTCACAAAAAGCCTCTCAAAGACCAAGAGAAAGGGATACAATGGAGAATGATCAACTGATGGATGATCAACTAATGGCTGATGAAAAACACTCCAAGACTCCTCCCCTTTATACTTGAAGTTTACCCGATATGGTAGAAAACCATATGATTTACAAAATTTCCCCATATCTCCTAAAAACAACTCTATCTCCCAATTTTTACATATAAATAAAAGAACAATCCCCTAATAATCTTTCAAATTAATTTAGAGCCCTTCGTTTATAGTTTATTCGGGCTTTTAGTTTGAGGGGTTTGTTTTTAATAACCAATAATTGGTTATTTAGGCATTCGGGCCTAACAACTCATCAAAACAAACCGAGCCCCTTATCATATTCAAAGAATTTCGTGGCTCAATGGTGAGCATATGTTTTGGGAGCCCAGCGGTTCCGGGTTCAACTCCCGGCCGTCGGTTCTTTTATAGCCAAATTTCGGCTATTTCATAACAAAAAAACCCCGCCTCCACCAATAGTGAAGTTCGCGGATTTGGTGCAACGGTCGAGCCCGTAATTCGCGAGGGGAAGATTTGGGGTTCAAATCCCCGAAGATTTTTTAGCAAAAACAGACTGACCCGCACCGGAAGAGGAGAGAAGGGAGGCCACGTGTCAGCCAATAATTCACCGGTAAAACACAGTCAGCATCCGCGTTGTCATGCCAACTCACTGCCACGTGTCAATCATTGATTTGCTCGAATATCCACGTCATTTCTGAGTCACTTGACACGTCATTTTCTTTTTGGACATCCACATCATTCGTTGTACTTGGCCCGCCACGTGTCAATAGTTGATTCGCTGACCAGGCTGACGTCACCTGCCACGTCGACATGTACAAACTGCCACGTGTCAAGACCCCATTGGTCCACGCCATTTCCGTACGATGACCTTTCTACCAAGTCAGAAAGATGATGTCATGATGACGTCAGCAACCGTACCTCATGGTACCTTGGTCAACCAAAAACTTTGACTGGCTCTAACTCGCACACACGACGTCTGATTTGCACGAAACGAATGCCGTTGGAATCGTGACGATGAGCTCTTCGCGATGATGCCAACTTCGACCAATTTGGTGATGATGAATTTTCCACCTTTTTCTCGTCCCTGATAGCTGAGTTGACCAACCTTTGACTGGGCTTTGACCGGCGATATCTCGGACATACGAACTCAAAATTTGACGAAAATAACTTTGTTGTGATCGTGTCGACGAGCCCTCCGAACTGACACCACTTTTGGCTGATTCTGAGTCCGTCAACTTTTCACCTTCTGACAGCCTCCTGGTCCAAGGGTTGACCCAACTTTGACTGCACGTAACTCAGGAAAACATACTCCTTTTTCGCCCGTTCAAGTTGTGCCATATTTAGAATTTTGTGCTCTACACGATGGCATTGCTTCCAAGAGAAATTGGAACACTTCAATTTTAGGTCCTAAAGATCCACCTAGATCAAACCTCCCCACTGAAGAACTTTTGGTCCTCCAAAAGTGTATAGTTCCTTCAATAATCTCGCATTCAGCATCCTGCCTCGCATTCAGCATCCTGCCACTTGCCATAATCTGAATCACTAAAACACACTGCCACATCTGCCTGCTGGGGTCTTACACTTCGGCAATGTCCTGTCAACAAGAGCTTCCCTATCGCCACATCTGCCCTCTACAGGGGTCTTACACTTCAGCGATGCAGGAATTCACAACTCCTCATGATGCAGTTCAAAAATGGAACATAAAATACCCAAAGCAAGAAGAGAAACTGAGTATGATAAACCTGTCCCTCAGTGCTTCTTACAGGTAGTTCACATTCTACATCTCTCGCCATTCTTTCTAGCATGCTTCTGTTTCTCCTCCAACTACTCGAGCATGGTATCTACACCTCAGCTTGAAATATTCCTTCACCTTTGTACTTCGAAATAGCTGATTCAAGGCTCCACCATACAGCTCGGGTCACGTCCATCTAAAGCAATAAGGTCATCGATAACATCCTTCAAGAACTCTGACCGAGTTCAGACTTATCCTGAAAATGACCATCACTGAGTCTTCAAGCTGAGAACATACAAGTTCATTGTTGACCGTTCTCAACAACTCTGTCTGAAAAAGTGCTCTTCAACTGAAGCTTCGCACTTAAAGAAACTGCAAGCAACAAATTGCTATCCTGCAGTAAGAAGTTACAAAGTATTCTCTTTCCAGATTACAAGACATGGCTTCCAAGAGCCTTACAAATTCTCAATCTTTAGAGAAATACAACTTCATAAAAATTATTACAAACAAGTTTATTCAGAGCTCACAAAACAATACTAGCTTATCAAAATATTCATCACAGTACAAAAGATGTAATAAACACACAAAAGCTGATATACTAGTTTGATGAGCGTTGTTCCCAGCTCCTCCGAAGTTGTTCAAAGGAAATCTCTTTCACAGGTTGCTCAGGTTGTGGTTGAATTTCTCCTGGGATTGCCTTAGAAGTGGTAGCTACTGCTAGCTCCGCTTTCGTCTCCTCAACTTACTGGTGGTTGGGTCTCTCAGTAGACTTCGATTGACTACGAAACTTTGGATGCAACTTCCAACACTTTGCCTCCCAATGTCCACTGATGTCGCAGTGGTTGCAGAAATTCTGAGCTCTAAAGGATTGTCCATCTCCTCCTCTGAATCCCAATCCTTGGTATCGTGGTCGCTTCTTCGCCTCGATCGGATTGGTGATGCCTTGCTCAAAAATACCAAAGCCTTTCCCTTTGAAGCCCATCTTCCCGAGTAGCTTCGATCCTATGCCTCTTGTGTGCTTCTCGAAGTGTGCAAAAGAGTCTTGCTCGTCCTCCATTGACTTCTTTTGTTTGATGGAAGAAGAGGCTTCGAGATAATTACTGTCACTATCAGGCAGATTAAGAGTCTGAAGGTACTCCATCTGTCGACAGTAAGCACACTCTACTGCACTAGGAGAGTTAGCCCAATCATGGCCACAAGCAAATCTAGCCACGGGCCTCGTCGCTGAAGAAGCTCCTGTACTATCAGGCAGTGTAAGCGGGGAGTATGAGGATGATGTATCCTCAGAATGCGGACAGAAAACACATGTATGCACTTCCAGATACAGGACTTCTCCTGTTCTGCTCCTCTAAGATGTCTTGCAACAACTTTTGCAGTCTTTCCTTCTCCATGTTGGATTCCTCCAACAACCGTTGAAGTTCTGCATTCTCCCTCTGCAAGCGTCGATTGGCTTCTTCCAACTCTTGCATCCTGTTAGCCTTCTCTCGATGGTCTTGATAGAGTTCTTCAACCATGCCTTTCATTGACAAGAAATCATCCACCATGGATGGGGTCAATGTCAGCCTGGAAGATTCACCCTTTTCTGATGCCATTTTTGCTCCAAACTCCAAATGTCCACCAATAGAAAAATGACTCACAATCACTCCTGCAAACTAGCCAAACAAAGCTCTGATACCACTTGATCTGTAAAGCGGAAGGGATCTATGACAAATGTTGCTTAAGTGATTATGAACAAAGGCATAAAGACATCAACAATGGAGTAGTAGGAACTTTAAGAGAGAATTAAAAACACAGAACCAAGAGAGAGTAAAGAAGACACCAATTTGATTATGGAGTTCATCCAAGTGGACTACGTCTCCGGGTCGAGCTCAATCGAGTGACCAATCTATTGAAATGTTCTGAAACGTAGTACAATCTCCACGAGCCTCTTGTAACACTGCTTTACAATATCTTGTAGCCTTTCCACAAAGTCATACAAAAGTCTCTCTCTCACACCCCTCTCAAAAGCTCTCAAGGCTAGGGATGACTAACAACGAGGAAGAAAACTAACTTTTCCTAATAGGATCTACTACAAGACTCAGAACATCAATACATCACAACTCAAATATTCTCCTAATTCCCTCTAAGAATTTCTCTCACAAAAAGCCTCTCAAAGACCAAGAGAAAGGGATACAATGGAGAATGATCAACTAATGGATCAACTTAGGAAGTGATGATCAACTAATGGCTGATGAAAAACACTCCAAGACTCCTCCCTTTTATACTTGAAGTTTACCCGATATGGTAGAAAACCATATGATTTACAAAATTTCCCCATATCTCCTAAAAACAACTCTATCTCCCAATTTTTACATATAAATAAAAGAACAATCCCCTAATAATCTTTCAAATTAATTTAGAGCCCTTCGTTTATAGTTTATTCTGGCTTTTAGTTTGAGGGGTTTGTTTTTAATAACCAATAATTGGTTATTTAGGCATTCGGACCTAACAACTCCTCAAAAAAAACTGAGCCCCTTATTATACTCAAAGAATTTCATGGCTCAATGGTGAGCTTATTTTTTGGGAGCCCAGCGGTTCCGGGTTCAACTCCCGGCCGTCGGTTCTTTTATAGCCAAATTTTGGCTATTTCATAACAAAAAAACCCCGCCTCCACTTATAGTGAAGCTCGCGGATTTGGTGCAACGGCCGAGCCCGTAATTCGCGAGGGGAAGGTTTGGGGTTCAAATCCCCGAAGATCTTTTAGCAAACAAACAGACTGACCCGCACCGGAAGAGGAGAGAAGGGAGGCCACGTGTCAGCCAATAATTCACCGGTAAAACACAGTCAGCATCCGCGTTGTCATGCCAACTCACTGCCACATGTCAATCATTGATTTGCTTGAATATCCACGTCATTTCTGAGTCACTTGACACATCATTTTCTTTTTGGACATCAACATCATCCATCGTACTCGGCCTGCCACGTGTCAATAGTTGATTCGCTGACCAGGGTGATGTCACCTGCCACGTCGACATGTACGAACTGCCACGTGTCAAGACCCCATTGGTCCATGCCATTTCTGTATGATGACCTTTTTGCCAAGTCAGAAAGATGATGTCATGCTGACGTCAGCAATCGTACCTCATGGTACCTTGGTCAACCAAAAACTTTGACTGGCTCTAACTCGCACACACGACGTCTGATTTGCACGAAATGAATGCCGTTGGAATTGTGACGACGAGCTCTTCGCGATGACGCCAACTTTGACCAATTTGGTGATGATGAATTTTCCACCTTTTTCTCGTCCCTGATAGCTAAGTTGGCCAACCTTTGACCGGGCTTTGACCGGCGATATCTCGGACATACGAACTCAAAATTTTACAAAAAAAACTTCGTTGTGATCGTGTCGATGAGCCCTTTGAACTGACACTGCTTTCAGCCGATTCTGATTCTGTCAACTTTTCGCCTCCTGACAGCATCCTGGTCCAAGGGTTGACCCAACTTTGACTGCACGTAACTCAGGCAAATGGACTCCTTTTTCACCCGTTCAAGTTGCGCCGGATTTAGAATTTTGTGCTCTACGCGATGGCATTGCTTCCAAGAGAAACTGGAACACTTCAATTTTAGTTCCTGAAGATCCACCTGGATCACTATTGAAGAGAAGGTTGTTGAACATACACTAGAATATTGAGAGGGGGGTGAATCAATATTCTATCAGATCTCAAAACTTTTGAAACAAAAGAAACTTCAAACTATACCACATAAGTAAGAACATGAAAGATAGAAAAAATGAACACAAGACAACACCAGATGTATGTGGGAAATCCTAGAGGGAAAAAAAATGATGAGAAATGATGCTAGGAGCTATTATCCTAATCCAGCCTCACAAATGAATAACAGTTACAACTTTATTTTAGGGCTACAACCCAAGGAAGCTACTACTCCCTAAAAAGAGGTTTTAGGGTCATTCCCAAGAAATATACAACTCCCTGTAGACTTTGTTTTAGGGAACAACCCAAGGAAGCTACAACTCCCTGATCCAAGTACAATCTCAGGAATGATTAGAGAATGAGAGTCCTTTCACTATTTGAAATTGGAAATTGGGATCAATCCTTTTGACAATTGCAATTCTAATTTTTCCCTTCTCTTTTTTATGATTACAATTATGCTTTGTCACATTTGCAAATGTCTTCAAATGTTTTCTTTGTAGTTTATTGTCTCACTGCTTTCAACCTTCAAGAATTTTTAACTTTGGCTCACTACCACCAACAAACAATTAAGCTCCTTCTTCACGTCCCTTCTATCACAAAAATATGTTCAAGATGAAACTGTATAGGAACTTACACTTTTTCTCTTTCTCTTCCAATCACTTATAGAATCTTCATCATGTCACACCTACACCACATCCTAGATCAACTAGGTTTACAATTTATACATGATATTACATTGATCAATTACAATTTACATGCCGTCCTACAACATAAAATATTATATTTGCAAGTCAACCAAAGATAAAATAATCAACATGAAACATGTAGAGGGCGAGACCCAAAGTACTACATGTAACACCAAGAAGAGAAACATGCCTTGTAGATTTCAATACATTCTTAATTTGGTCCTAAACATTCTTTGTGTAGATTCAGTCTTCAATGGACATCATTTGCATGCTTTGCAAATTCAAATTAGGTTGGCCTTAAACAAGAAAATATGAAACATGAAGTATGTTAGCCTTCACAAAATTAGTTGTGCACATGAATGATAAAGAATTACTTGCACTTATTCAAGATGACTCGACATGACCCATACAACACCTTCAAACAATCCTTGAACTCCGTACACACTTGAGCTTGTGGTGCACATTCTCAACATACCTTAGTTGGCCAAGAAAAAGCGTAACCCAAAAGAACATCCATTCTAGACCGCAACCAGTTCTAGAGAAGCCAAACAACACCTTGTAGAGCAACAAAAAAAATCACATGATATTCAGAAACACTCTCATACATACCTTTCACAAGTTCATGTAGCAACAAGTTGGTGCAAGACAACAAACATTGAAACCAATCACTGGACAACATATTCCTATAGTTTGTTACTTCAAAATTTCTCTGTAGAAGGACTAATGATATCAAACTTTAGATATACCACCTTCACAACACATTAAACTTAATTTCTAAACCGTACACCCATATTTGTAAATGAAGAGAAATGCAAAGCCAAACATTACACCTCTGAGAACTTCTTCTTAAGAAACAACACACTCTTCAAACTATCACTTTCAAAAATTCCTTTATGGTAACCCAAAAGACTTAAAATTTGGATCACACATTCCCTGACACATCATGAAGCTATATTCTAAACTACAGGAGAAAGGAATCACCAATGGAGAAATTTAGGGCATTTCTCAGAGACTTTGGCAACCAAATAACCAGACTGCAACTCTCTTTTGACATCAATGACAACTAAATTGCAAATATCCCCCCTTTGTCACTGATGGAAAAACTATCCTCACAACACTTTGGTATAAAAACTCTCTCCCCCTTTAACATCAAAGAAAAAGGTCAAATGGACTTTCTCTCCCCCTTTCAAGCATAATTTATCCTCTTTAAACTCTCCCCCTTTGATGTAAATTTTCTTCTTCTTGAAACAACTTATAAGCTCCCCCTATCAGCAACAACCAATACATGCTCACCCTGAGAGGTAGCCACCATTAGTCCAGAAATAAAGATATGACTTCAATTACTCCCCTTAGACAAATGCACCAACTATGCATCTAGAAAGGAGGGAAAATTAACCCTAACCTCACCTGAGATATGAACAAATGTATCCTTTGCAAGCAACTTAGTGAAAATGTTTGCAATTTGATCCTTTGTAGATACATACTCCAACTTGACTTCTTTCTCTGTAAGCTTCTCTCTTAGAAAGTGATACCTAATTTATATGTGCCTGGTTCTAGAATGCACATCAGATTCTTAGAAATATTGATAGCACAAGTGTGTTATCACATAAAATAGGAATAGGCTCATCATACTTTATCTTGATATTCTTCAATTTTTGCTTCATCCACAACACTTGAGTATAAAAAGATGTTGCAACAATATACTCTACTTCTGCTATTGCTAAAGATACTGAATCTTTTTTCTTACTATGCCATGAAACCAATATGCTTCCTAAAAATAAATAACCGCCACTGGTACTCCTTCTATCATCAACATAACCAACCCAATTAGCATCAGTGTAAGCACTTCAATCAAATTCATTACCTTTTGGATACCATAATCTATAATCCAGAGTGCTCTTCATATATCTAAATATTATCTTGACTGCCTTCACATGAGTTTCTTTAGGATTATCTTTAAATATTGTAACCAAACATACCACATGCATGATATCAGGTCTTGAAGTATAGTTAAGTACAACAAACTTCCAACCATAGATCTATATAGGTTTTGATCAGCCAAGGGAGACTCATCATCTTTGATCAAATGACAACCGATTACCATAGGAGTACTAATAGGTTTGCACTTCCATACCAAATTTCTTCAACATCTCATTGACATACTTCTCTTGAGAAATAAATATACCATCATCTAGTTGAGCAATTGGAAGACCAAGAAAGAAGGAGAACTCACCTATCATAGACATTTCAAACTCTTGCATTTCTTCAACAAACTTCTTGCACATTTCACCATTTCCACCAAATATTATATCATCAACATATACAACAACTATCAAAATTATTTCATCCTCAATTTCGAAATAAAGATTACTATTTGTGGTACCTTACTTGAAACCTTGCTAAAGCAAGCACTTGTCCAAACTTGCATACCAAGCCCTAGGAGCTTGCTTTAGACCATATAATTCCTTTTTGATTCTACATACCATGTTTGGTTCTTCCGATAACCATAATCCATTAGGTTGATCTATGTAGACTTCTTCTTCCAAATCTCCATTCTGGAAAGCTAATTTGACAACCATCTGATATACCTTGAAGTCCTTATGGGATAAAAAAGAAAAATATTATGATTGCTTCTATTCTTACTATACTAAAGAAAAATTATCCTCAAAATAAATTCCTTCTACCTGTGAATAGCCTTTACATACCAATATTTCTTTGTTTCTTACAACTTCTCAATCTTCATTTAACTTATTCTTGAAGACCCACTTTGTACCTATCATGTTTTTTTCCATGAGCCTTGGAACCAATTCCCAAGTTTGATTCTTCTCAATCTAATTTAATTCTTATTCCATTGCTTGCATCCATTCTTCATCTTTGCTAGCATCAACAAATATGTTTTGTTCTATCTTTGATAACAAACAAAAGTTTATTTATTAATCTGTCTTTTCAAGCCTTCTTTTGTTTAGCACTCCATTATTATCTCAAATAATTTGATCCTCTGAATGATTCCTCTGAACATACTTGGCATGAGTCTTACAATGCTTTTCTTCCTCTTCCTCTTCCTTTTCTTCCTCCTCCTCCTCTTCTTCTTCTTCTTCTTCGTCTTCTTCTAAGCAGAGAGGTGCATTAGATTCTTAGTCCTCAATTCATTCATATTCTAATGTAGATCTTCATCAACCTTTACATTTTTACTTCCAACTATTCTTCCCAATATTTTGTTGTAGCACCTGCATGCTTTACTCTATGAATATCCCAGAAAGATACCTTCATCAACTCTTGTATCAAAATTTCCCAATGTATCTTCATCTCTTCTAATACAAAATTTTCTTCCAAAGACTCTAAAGTACTTGACAGTTTCCAGTATTCCATACCATAACTCATATAGGGTCTTAGTGTTGTTCAACCTCAACAATATTTTGTTAACAATATAGACTATAGTATGAACTGGATATCTCCAATAAACATCAGACACATTTTCTTCCATCAACATGGTCCTTGTCATCTTCTGAATAGTTCTATTTTTCCTTTCCACTACTCCATTCTGGTGAGGAGTTCTAGCAACAAATAGATGCCTCTTTATTCCATGTTTTTCACAAAGATCATTAAACTCATTTGAAGTGAACTCACCTCCTATACTAAACCTCAAGAACTTGATTTTGGCATTCATTTCATTCTCAACCATTGATTTGAAAATCTTGAATCTACTAAAAGCATCAAATTTATCTTTCAAGAAAGTAACCCATCTCATCCTAGAGAAATCATCAATAAAAGGCATAAAATACCTTTCTCCTTTTATACTTTTTGTTCTAGTAGGTCCTCACAAATTAGTATGTACCAGTTCCAATGGTCTAAAGGAAGAATACTCTTTGGAATTGAAACTTATCCTTGTTTTTTTTCCAAACTAACATTCCTTATAGGCTTGATTATTTTAGGCATATCTCTTACCATATGTAATGAGCTGACCTTCACAATATTCTCAAACTTAATGTGCCCCATTCTCCTATGCCGAAGCCAATATTCACTTTCTTGTCCAAGAATACAAGTTATCCCATTGACATCCCTTAGACTATTTATGTCACAATTTGTCTTAGATCCTTTTGCAATTAATTTTATAGACCTTTCATTTTTGATTTCACATCCTCTTTTATTGAATATGAGATTGTATCCATTTCTACTCATCTGGCTCACACTAATAAGATTGTGCATGAGACCTTTGACATAAAAAAATCTTTGGTCTTGTACTTTCTATCAATACTCATTGTACCTTTTCTTCATATTTGCACTAAAGTATCATCTCCATGCTTCACTATGGCTCCATTCCACTTCACAAGCTTGATAAACTTTCTTTTATCTCTTGTCATGTGGTTATAACAACCACTATCAATCACCCATGAGTTTTCTTCATCTTTTGCATAAAAGGAAGTACAAAAAACACTTGAATCTTTAGTTTTATCTTTAGTCTTCTGAGTAACCAAAAACAAGACTTCATCTTCATTATTTGGACCACTAGATTCATCATCCTTTCAAGAGCAAGAATCTTCCTTGGAGTAGAGACTCTTCTTGAAATGATTTCTTCTATGATATTTATTTCTCTTTTTAGAATATTTCAAGGGAACTTTAGAGGGAAAATGACCAACTTCTCCACATTTAAAATATTTGAAAGTTAGCAAGTATCTTTTTACTTGTTGGTACCCCTCTTCAACTTTCTTACAAAGTTTGCTTCTTCTTCATCAATATCACTTTCCAAATCAAATGCTTAATATAATTCCTTCTTACTGGTTTTGAAAGATACTTCTTTATTTGGATCTTCTTTCTCAAACTCTCTCATTTCAAATGTGGTGAGGGCACCATACAATTGATCCATTGATAATTCATCTAAATCTCTAGCTTCCTCAATAGAAGATACTTTAGGACTATAAGGTTTAGGAAGAGATCTCAATACCTTTTTTACTACCACTGATTCTTTTAGTTCTTCACCAAGTCCTCTGATTGCATTGACCACTTCATCAACCCAAAGAAAATATCTTGCAATATCTCCATCCTCAGAAATTTTCAATTTCATAAAATTGCCTCTGTAGATCTACAACTTGGCTTGTTTTACTTTGATCTCTCCTTCATAGATGCCACTAAGATTTTCCTAGAACTCCTTTGCTATCTTGTAGTGCATTACCTTTACAAGATCAAAATTTTCTAGCCCACTCAAGATAGTATTCTTATATTTTCCACTATTCTCATAGGCCCTAATCTCTGTTGAATTAGTTGGAGGAGTAACAAGAATAGTATAACCATCCTTTCAAGACTGATTTTCAAACACCAAAACCTAAAGATGATAGATAGGGTTCCATACTAAATCACCAAAAAGAAAAATTTATTCCATCAAACCTAGGCACCTAGTGAGATTCAACTTGAGCCATCCCAAATCTTCCTCAAGCTATTAGACTTCATCTAAGGAACTATGCTTTGATACCAATTGTTGAACATACACCAAAATACTGAGAGGGGGGTGTGTTGAACACCCAAAATATTGAAAGGGGGGGTGAATCAGTATTCAGGGCATGTGTAGGATCATGATGAGCCAAAAGGTGGTGATATGATGGGTGGGTATGTGCAGAATCATCATGGAAAAAATAGGCCCTTAAGTGGCAAAAAATTCAGAAAAATCAGAGTTAGGCAACTTGACATAAAAATTTAAATAAGTTATCTATATTATTTCAAAAATATGTAAGAATAGAATATGTAGCAAATTGAATGTAGTTTCTAAACTACTAGGTTTATTTAAAAAAAAAAAATCTATTTGGTGAAAATTTCAATTTTCAATGCAGAGTACTTAAATTTTAGGAAAAAAGAAGCAGGTGTCTCTGTCGACTACCCTAACCACAATAAAATGATAATAATTTTTTTATAAAATTTTAGATATAAGTAGATTACTCATGTCCCCATGTGATGCATATTTTTTTCAATTTTTTTCAAGTAAATAATTAATTATGAATTTTTTATTACAACTTTTTAAAAATATAAAATCATATGCTGACCACCTTAACTTGGTCAAAAGTTCATGAAATTCAATTTTTTTTTTTTTAATCCTATAGTATGTGACACATGCTTAAATTCAAAAAATGTGATATCGCTTGAAAGCTATAGATGAATCAACCCAATCCAGACTTTATTCATAATTGAAATAGAAAATGAATAATAATTATTTATTAAATTCAAAGTAAAAGCATATTTATATTGGTGGAGAATCTTCCTTTAAAACCCTCATTTCACAATTTGTAAAAGTCATCACCACATACCCATCATATCGCCACTTTTGGCCCATCATGATCCTGCACATACCCGTGTATGTGTAGGGTATGTGGTTGATGACTTTTCTACCCAAAATTGATGAAACAAAAAACATTTTTAAAGGATATTCTCATCTTTCCACCAATATAGATTATTCTCTACTTTCAATTTAATAAATAATTATTATTCATTTTCTATTTGAATTATGACTAAAGTCCTAATTGATAGGTTGATTGAAAAACATATATAGCTTTGAAATGGTATCACATTTTTTGAATTCGAAACATGCGTCATATATTATGCTTTCCATACTATAGGATTAAAAAAAAAAAAAATCATGAAGTTTTGACCAAGTTAAGGTGGTCAGACATACAATTTTTTATATTTTTTAAAAGTTGTAATAAAAAAATCATAATTAGTTATTTACTTGGAAAAAAAAAATATGCATCACATCTGAACATGAGTCCTCTACTTATATCTAAAATATTATAAAAAAATATTATCATTTTATTGTGGTTAGGGTGGTTAGACAGACACATACTTCTTATTTTTTCCTTAAAATTGAAGTACTACTGCATTGAAATTTCAAATTTTCACCAAATAGATTTTTTTTTTAAATAAACCCAATAGTTTAGAAACTACATCCAATTTGCTACAGATTCTATTCTTACATATTTTTTAAATAATATAGATAACTTATTCAAAATTTTAGATCAAGTTGCCTAACTCTGATTTTTCTGAATTTCTTGCCATTTAAGGGCCTATTTTTTCCATGATGATTGTGCACATACCCTTCACTAAAATTCATTAACTTCATCAATTTATACATCCATTCAAAATATCACATTAAACCTGAGGTAATGGAAAGGAACATATAAAGCATGCATCACATCAAGGAACACAAGAACACCAGATTTATGTGGAAAGCACTTGAAAAGGAAAAACCACAATGAGGATTAGCTCATAATATATTATAACTAGTGAAAATAGAGATTACAAAATGGTGGACTCATTGTCCAAATACTCACTTTCCAAGGACTCACTATCTAGAAAGAAAGAATGGCTCACTACTGGTGGCTCACTTCCCAAAATAAAAAAATATAGAAGAAAGGGTGGCTCACTACCAAATAAATTGTTAATAAAGCATCTGCAACATGTCAAATATATAGTTACAATTAAGCTTTGAAAATTGACTTAATACACTTCATACTTCACCACTACACCTTTCACACTTCACACTACATCATATTTCGCACATAGACCTCACCTCATCATCTTTTCACAATGAATCAACCTTGCATATATATCACAACCAACTAAAACATCAATTAGGTTAGCCTAATTGCATGAACCATGTACCACATAACTTTTCGGCTAAAAAATTTAACACACACAACTTTTGAAATAAACCAAAATGTGTACATCTCCAAAATAGGTCAACACAACTTGTAATCATTCCCATAAATCTACTCCTTACATACTTCAACTCGGTACAACCCCAAAATTCTTAGGTCAACACCACATAACAAAACCAGTGAAACAATAATTGAATGAACCAGCTATTCATTCACAACTTGACCTATGGACCACCAAAACGCTCACCACTTAGACCACAAATACTTCTAACATCTGTAAACACTTCCTCAAAACCGCATAGCATAATATTCATCCACGGTGGAATGCAGAGCATTCCAATGTGCACTTTGTACCAGTAACATTACCATTACAAAGCCAATACTCTATCAACATTATCTTTAACTATGGAAGACATACAACCCTTAAAATTAACATATGAACACCTTTAATACACATCACCAACAACTCAAAACCACATGACAAGATACTGCATAGCGAAGCAATGCAGACCACATAACTGGTTCACAATAACACTCAAATTGCACTTTGAGACTTATCCAATTATCCAAATCATTTGGTCTTCTTCGAATCAACACTTATGTATTTCTACAATGGGTTGAAATCAAAGAAAACAACATACACCATTCATGCATCATCATTATTTGTTGCCAACAATATCCCCCTTTGTCATTGATGGCAACACACTCTCACTTTCAAAATTGCTTAAACTTTTTCCAAAACATTCTCCCCCTTTGGCATCAAGGGTAAGGGTGGGTGTAGGATCATGGGGGTCCAAAAAGTGGCGATATGACAAAAAAGTGGCTGATGACTATTTTTTTAATCCGAATTTGATTAAATGAGAAGGGTTTATTGAGACGATTGTCAAATTTTCAAAAATATAAGATATGCATTGTTTAGAATTAAATAGATAATAATAATAATTTTTTTTACAAACATTCTGACTAAAGTCCTTATTGATAGGTAGATTCAAAAACATCTATAAATCTTAAATGATTTCACTTTTTTTGAATCCAAAAGATGTGTCACATTCTATGCTTCCCATACTATAGGATAAAACGAAAGAAATATTGAATTTCATATTTTTTTTACTAAGTTATGGTGGATAGAAAAACATGTTTAGATATTTTTATAAAAATTTAATAAAAAATTCATAACTAATTATTTACTTGCATAAAAATTATTAAAAAAAATGCGGCACATTTGGGCATGTTTCCTCTACTTATATTGAAAGTTTCAAAAAAAAATATTTTTTTTACTTGTACGTAGGTTGGTCAGACATACACCTGCTTTTTATTTTTTCCTGAAAAATTGAGTACTACTGCATTGAAATTTCAAATTTTCACCAAATAGCTTTACTTTTTTCCAAAAAAGGAATAGTATCTTAGAAACTACATTCAATTTTCTACAAATTTTGTTCTTACAAAAATTTCAAATTATTTTAATAACTTATTCAAATTTTTATGGCAAGTTGCCTAACTTTGTTCTTTTGAATTTTCATTGCCACTTAAGGGCCTAGTTTGGACCCCCATGATCCTAACTGACCCATAAAGGATGCACTATATCAATCTCCCTAACTGATATATATATATATATATATACATGAGAGTATCTCCCTCTTTCTGCTTCTCTCCAATACTCAACATGCTTCTTTAACAATATCTCCCTTGGGAAATATCTAAATCAAAATGGCTCCCCCTAACAATGTTATTTACCAAAAAATGACCAAAAATGTACCACAACACCATCAACTACTTCCTCATATATACACTGAAATAAAAAACTACATATAAAAAATAAAAATGTACACCTTCAACTAGCAGAGGAAAAAATACCCTTACAAGACACCTTCAGCTGGCAAGGAGTGCCTCCCAATCTCTCTTAGCTACTTCCCAATCCTTCTTGGAAAAGGAAAGAAAGGAATTTTGAATTTCATACTGCACATGGAGGTCTTCTCTATCTTCCAGAGAACTGGGCACCAGATCCTTTTGTGTCACCTTCTCTACACTAGCTAAAACTTTAATTAATGATGTACATCTTACACTTACCAAACCTCTGAGCTTGTTATACTACATTATGATCTTCTCGCAGTACGAAGAATTGAGCATGCAGGTTTTCAATTGTTTCTCTTATTGCACAATCTACAACATTTACTAGAACATATGCATTAGGGGCCTGAGCAATTTGTGACTCAATTGAGTCCATTTGATCTTTTATGCTCCTTGTAGAATCAGACCATTTCAAACAAAACTGAAATAATACTTTAGAATCTGCCAAGCATTTTTGTACTTCCTTCAAGTTACCTTGTAACTTGCCATGTGCTACATTGCATTTATAGAAATCTTAGTCAATCTCTTATAAATGACCTTATTCTCCATTTCCTTCTCCAAATTTTCCTCTAGACCAGTAGAATATTCCTTAAAGGAATCTAACAACTTCAAATTTTGTACACCAGACAAGGAATTATCAATAGTTGCTCTAGGAATGTTGTCCTGTAATGCCTTTACTACTTCTTCTACAATTTCTACACTCTTTTTGTGTGTTTGAAGTATTTTCTTTCTTGTGGAGGCATGGAAAGCATCACCAAGCTGTAACTTCTGCAGGGGAGAAATCTTGTCCATGTCTACCTATCCTTGTTGCATTGGAATTTGCAGGATCTATGCAGAAACTAGTAGTTCAAATTGTAGTTGCATGTCCAATAAATCCTTCAAAGAATCTACAGAAGCTCTAGAGGATTCACCAATAGTTTTACCAATTTCTCATTCCTTCTTCTCACTCTTCTTATCTCCACTAGTAGAACATTCTTCAACATTCTTTTATTCTTCTGTAGACTCTCATCATCTAAAGGAGGTAAATTTTCTTCTTTTTGAGCCTCTATCTTCTTTGGGTCTTCTTATTTATCTTCTTCTCTCTACTCAACATCTTTCATTATATATCTAGAGGGGGAAAATTCTAATCATTTTGAGCTTCATCTTTTTTTGGGACATTTTTTTTATCATCTTCCTTTTCTTTTTCAATAGCATTCTTCACATTTGGAGGGGTATCATTCGTTACAATGTCTTCTTGACCATCCTCATGCTCAAGTACATGCTCATTTTGTTCAATATCAGTTTCATTGCTTTCTAAACTAGATGTGTCATGCTAAATTTGATCTTCACTATCTAGAAAGACTCCCAACTCTTTATCAAGTTCTTCAACCTTCTTTAGTGTCTCTTTCCTCAGCCTCTCAATATCTTCTTTGTCTCTACTCATAAGAGTGTTAACTCTTTGTTTTGTCCTGAATTTCTTGTTATACAACTTGGACAACTTGCATCTAGATCTTATTCTGTCAGAGAAGAACCAATCTTCTCCAAGGAAAATTCCTTTATCTTTACATCTTCTTCAATGAACTCTTTCCTTCTTGCAGTTAATACATTCTTCAGATCATCAAGAAATTGATCCTCAATCTTATCTAGGTCGGTATCAAATGCTACCATATACTTGACAATAACTTCTTCTATTTTCTAATTTTCTACATCATTTGCTTCCAGAAATATTTCAACAATTTCCTTCAACAACCCAAACTCTGTAATGTTACTTGTGGCAACAGAAAAAGTATCCCTTTTTCTTGCTTGTTTGGGGCTCTCCTTGTAAACTAGGCTTAATGGTGCCTTGATCTAATGCTGTAATGTGTTCGACACATTCACATTAGGTCTCGAGCCCTTGTGAACTAATGAACTTAAAATGGTACATTTCTAAAGTGTTGTGAAGTGTTGTAACACACTTTCACACTTTTATGAGGTTTTATTAATTAAATAAACCTAATGGGTATGTGCAGGATCATGATGGGCCAAAAAGTGGCAATATGATGGGTATGTCGTTGACGACTATTTTTTTGCCCAAAATTGATGAATCAAAAAGGGTTTTTAAAGAATATTCTCAACTTTCCACCAATATAAATTATTCTTTACTTTGAATTTAATAAGTAATTATTATTCATTTTCTATTCGAATTATGACTAAAGTCGTGATTGATAGGTTGATTGAAAAACATCTATAGATTTCAAACGGTATCACATTTTTTTAATCCAAAACATGTGTCACATTCTATGATTCGCATACTATAGGATTAAAAAAATGAATTTCATGAAGTTTTGACCAAGATAAGGTGGTCGGACATACGAGTTTTTATATTTTTTAAAAGTTGTAATAAAAAATTATAATTAATTATTTACTTGGAAAAAACTTAAAAAAATATGCATCACATCGGGCATGAGTCCTCTACTTTATATCTTAAATATTATAAAAATATTATCATTTTATTGTGGTTAGGTGGTCATTTAGACACCTACTTCTTATTTTCCCTGAAATTTTAAGTACTCTGCATTGAAATTTCAAATTTTCACCAAACAATTTTTTTATTTTTTAAAAACCTAGTAGTTTAGAAACTACATTCAATTTTCTATAGATTATATTCTTACATATTTTTGAAATAATATAGATAACTTATTCAAATTTTTATGTCAAGTTGCCTAACTCCGGTTTTTCTAAAATTTTTGCCACTTAAGGGCCTGTTTTTTCCACGATGATCTTGCACATACCCTAATAAACCTTAATCATGCCTTATTTTGAAGTGTTCTAAAGTGTTGTAACACACTTTCACACTTTTCTAGGGTTTTCATAAATAATTGGGCTTCTTTAAATGCTTTAATTGGCTTTATTTTGCATCCACAAGCCTCATTTAATGCATCTTTTCAAGGATAATCCTGACACAAACCAACATCCAATCATAATTTAGGTGTTTTTAGGTTGTATGGACCAGATTTAGTGATCTGGGACTCATTTGACACATTGGGAAAATGAGTCCCACCTAGGTTTTTGGGTCCCGATCTTGGCTTCACACCTTTCTAAGCATCTTTAAAAATGGTCTCATAAATTATTCCTAATGGGACTCATTCGCCACCTTGGGCGAATGAGTCCCGTGTGGCCCAAAATCAAAATTAATTCAAATTTTTGGTGGGATTTTATCATCCTAGATCTGATGTCGGCTTGTAGTGTTGTAATTTTGAGAATTCTTGCATAATTAAGTATAAATACAAGGTTCTTTGACTTATTTTCACCTAAGAATTTTGTGAGAGCATTACTATAGCAAGTTTGAGTTCCCAAGAGCATTTAAGTGCTTGCAAAAGTATATAAGGGAATTCAAGGGAAGATTCGTCATCTTTTGTTACAAAAATTCATGATCTATCATCATGTCAAGGATATCAAGCATCAAGCATGTTATTGAGCTAGTGTTGTGATGTTGCATCCAAGATTCAAGATTAAGCATTGTCCTACACTTATCTCAAGCTCTAGATCTATGTCCTTCATGGCCATTTCGTGCTAGATTATTGATTTACATTACAAGTCATCATTCAAGGTATCATTGCACATGTTTCATGTCCTATGTTACATGTTTCATGTTCATCTTTCATTATTTCATCATTTGGTTTAATTACCTAAAAGGGGTTTGACCAAGGAAAACCCCTATTCACTAAAAATCAACAAGTTTTTCTCCTCTTTACATATGTGATTTCAAGTTTATAGATTGAAGAGAAGTGGATTTGAAGCCTTCAAAAGTACCAAAATGACAAAGTTTCAAATGCCATCAAAGTTGTCATCAAAAGTTGTCAAGACTCATGGAAACTCATATATAGGGAAAAATATTCATCCAATTTGTAGGGAATTAGTCGGAAAGTGCTTATTTGATCCATCTTTAGAGGCTTGCAAAGTTTCAGTTCAAGATTCTTCTCTTGGGATACTTCACGAAAAAATGGAACTAATTTTCCAGAAGTGGCGAATGAGTCCCACTACAGGTATTTTTTAGGATTTTTGCAAATTGAGATACCATTTTTCCATAAACCTATTCCTGTGCAAAAACCCTAATATGGGACTGATTCACCCAAAATGGCGAATGAGTCCTAGTAGGCCTAAATTTCAATTTATTCATCATTTTAGGCTTCCATTCAAGCCCTCTTAGATTTTTCATGCACTCCTTTGTACTTTTCCAGTTTGTTGTTCTTATTTATTTGCATTTATAGTTCATTTAGTGAAGTTTTATGCATCATTGAGTTCATTCATTAGATATTTCATTTCATACATTTTTCCAAGCCCTTTGGTGGTGAACCCCTCTTTTAACCTTAAATCATAACCTAGGATACCCTTCTAGAAGATCTCTTGGCTCTATTCCACTCTTGGGGTGAGATCTCTAAGGTTTCCTTAAGTGAAACTTGAGAGAAATAGGTCTAGGTCTCCAAACACCTATTTTGTGTTCCACGTCACAAGAGGTGGAACACTTATTTCTATTATTTCATTTTGGTGAGCCCGCATTTAGCACATTTCATTTTCTTATTTGGAGTGCATCATCATCCTAGATCTTGCTTGAATTAACATTGCATTAGGGTTTTCATTAGTGAATTGGCATTCTAGCCCTGGTTTCTAATTTTGCATTAGTGAAAGTGTATATAGGTTGCATTTTTGCATCTCAAATAATCTCAAATCATATAAAATCTCATTTGCATTTAGTTTATAAATCATACTACATAAAAATCATAAAAATTAGTTGAAAATTTCTAATTTTTTTTAAATAACCCTATCTGGGACTCATATGCCCCTCTGGGTGAATCAGTCCTAGTCCAAATTTTAAATTTCCTTTTAAAACATTAAAAACCTCATTTCTATTCTTCCTAAGCTTATTGGTAACATATACTATAAGTCTAGAAAGTTTTAGGAACATTTGTTTTATGCATCTAGGTCAAAAACATCAATTTAGGGTAGCCATTTTTGAAATCATTTCAATTACAAGCATCATTAGATATGAAAATGTTTACATTTCTGAAACTTTTCATAACATGGATAAAATTACTTTACACTTTTGCATATAAAATGTTTACATTCATAAAAATTTGCATAAGTTTGATAAAATTTCTTTTCATTTTTGGATATACATTGTTTGCATTTTTAAAGTTTTGCATACATTCAATAAAAGTATTGTTCATCTTTGGATATACATTGTTTACATTATTAAAGCATTGCATGAGATGGTTTGAAGTGCTTTTCATTTTTGTTCAAAAAATGTTAATACCTTACCTTTCTAGGTATGCTAAGAAAAAAATCATATCCCCTTCCTATGAGAGTGTTAAATAGTGAAAGAGAATACAACCTTGGAGAATCCTAATGATCATATTTGTTCTTCTCCTAATATCTCTCCTATTTGTGAAGAATTTTAGTGTTAGAAGAACCAATCAATGAGAATTTTGAGATTCCTAGTTGTTTCTCTCCTCTTACCTCTCTTAGTGGACAAGACGTTGATGAACAAGAAGAAACAACCATAGGTAATCATGATGATAACATAACACAACAAGAGACCATTGAAACTTCAACTAGTCTACATTCATCTCTCAACACTTTCCCCTCTTGTGATAATGTTTTGGAGGATGAAATTGAGTGTGAGAAGGATATGTTTGTGTTGAATGATCAAACCTTTAAGGTATATAACAACCCTCTCTATGATCATTCCCCTACCTATCCTATTTTGGAAGACATTAGGGAACAAAGGAATAAAATCATAAATGATAATGAAAATCATACTTGTTCTCCTTCTAGTATATCTCCTAGTTGTGAAGAATATACTGTGATAAATGAAAGTCATGGGAATCTTGATTTCCTCTCTCCCCTAGGGAAAACATTATTTAACAAGAGAATGCCATCATTGATAAACAAGAAAATTCAACCGAAGTCATTTTTGAAGAACAAATCCTTGAATGTTAAGAACATTTGGTTTGTATTTATCCTAAAAACTCTCCTCTTAGGGGAAAATATCATATTGGAAGAAAATGACATTTTTCCTTCCATAGATAATGGTGAAAAGGTGATTCTAGATTTCCCTTTATTGGAAATACATCAAACCAAGACTGCTAAGGTTATGAATGCACAAGTTTCCATTAGATCCCCCTTGACTATTGGACCTCCTACATGCCCCGTGGGACATCCTAAGAATCATCTAATTATTTAGCCACCTCCACACAAACTGCTAACTCAAAACAAAACCTGAACTTATCCTCTACCCACCTAAGAATAATGTGTCACAACAGTTGAATCATAATATCGTTGCTCATACATATAACACCAAAAACAATCTACAACCAAGACAAACAACTTCAACATCCCTCCCTTCGCCTAATACCATTTTTCCTAGTGCTCCATGTTCAACTTCATAGAATGGGAAGGAGTATGATCTTGTTGAACAACTTAAGAATACTCCTGCAAAGATATCCCTATAGGACCTAATTCAAAATTCACCTAATTATCACATTATGCTTCAAATAGCCTTGCAACAAGTTGTGGTTCCCTCTAGTGCAAACCCAAATGACATAGTATCCATGATTCAAGGAAGAAATGTTGACATTGTTTTCCACCAAAGTGAACTCCCCGCTTTTGGAAGTGCAAAAATAAAATGAATCTTTCATAATAATATCTCGATATAAAAGGACAAGGATAAAGCAAACCATTGTTGCAATGGCTCAACCCTTAATGTTTGTACTGTAACCCTTTTGGATAGGTTTGGCATGGATAAATAAAAAATTCAACCTAACTCTTTTTCTATTAAGCTATTTGACAATGTAGGAAAACAATCACTTGGTGTGATCACTTTGCCTATTACAACTAGAAAGGCCACATTAGAAACACTGATCCATGTCATGCCTCATGATCTTTCATGCAACCTTATTTTAGGAAAACCATGGATTCACACAATGAATGGGGTGCCTTCTACTCTTCATCGTGTAATGAAGTATGCCTACAACAACAAAGTGTACACACCTGAAGCTGAACCTAACCCAAATAGTTGTTTAAACATTGAGAAACATAAGGAGAATCCTTTGAAAACATTGACACCAACTACACAAGTAGAAACCATGCAAGAACAACAAAAAGAGAGACCCTTCACAATGATAGCACTAAATGATTTTGTATCATTGAATTTCAAACAGACATTCATGGGAGAATACAAGATCATAAACAAAGAGTCTTAAAAGGGGGAAAAAAAGGAGTAATTTCCACACAAAATTTGAAAGACCCTTCAAAAGAATCCACCTCAACCACTTTAGAACAAAAGACAAAAAATTACACAATAAACTTTGATGAACTTAATTATGAGCAACCACTAAATCTAAAAGGGATGAAGAATCTTTATGGAAAATGTTATGAACTGATGAAACAATTGGGATATAATGGAAAAAGAGGTGGTGCTAGAGAACAAGGTATTTGTGTCCCTATAGAGCCTAACATGCAAGAAACAACTTATGGTCTTGGTTATTTTCCTTTGATAGAAATCAAACCATTGAACAAGCCTTTGCTCAATATCAACACTCTAACAAAATATTCTTGTAAGTTGAATTTAACAGTAGTGCATCATGAACTGATAGACACTAGTGGTCTTGATTATTATCCTTTGCAAGAAACGAAACAAACAAATAAATATTTTCTTAATGTCAATGTCGTCATGCAAAACACTAGTGATTTGAATTCATTAGATTTTACACCTCCTCTAAAGGAGAGAATAAAATCTCACAATCTAAAGAGTCTTGCGTAAGTATGACATCTTTTACTAAGCAAGAGATATCTTTGTCACAAAGTAAAGGAACATCTTCTACTCTGGATCAAGAAGCTATCTTTTTGAGACTTCTCCAAGATCATTTTATATCTCTCCATCCAAGAACATGAAATAAATTTTACTAAAAACATTCATTTTGTGCATATCACAGAGTTCATGGTCATTCTACTAATGAATGTAAGGCTTTAAGTAATTGAATTCAACATCTTAAGGATCGCGGTGCTCTTCCTTGTGTTGAAGCACCTAGTTCCTCTAATTGATACTTATTTTCATCCTATTTGGCTCATCCTTCTCCTACACTAAGTGGGGGCAAGGGGTTAGTATCCTTGTCCTCGTATGTCACTTGTTGTCTCTTTTGGATAGTTGACTACCTTTCATGTAAATATAAGAGCAAGCTCGGGATGTGGATGACATGCCTTAAGTTGGATCACGTGTGACATACTTATTCATGACATAGCTTATTGGAAACATATGACTTGGAATAGGACTTTATAAGTAAGCTCTCATGTTTTCTTCTACTTTAAAGAAATTGCTCACAGTAATGGTGTTAGCAACTGCTTTAAAGTGGGGCATACATCAAAACTCATGTTTGATTGTGCAATTTTCTTCCTTCTTGTGATGCGTCATTTTCTTGGTGGTGTCATTATTCTTAATTTCCTCTGAGAGCGTGATATTTATTTGACTTTTCCTCTCTTGGAGACATTAGGCACAATTTTCCCAAAGAAGAGACCTTGCATGAACTAAGAAAAATCCCTTTGAACATACCCTACACTACTTTGCATTTATAATGACTATTATATGGCCACCTTGAATAACACACCTTGCATGCTTATGGTGCCATCTTGTTTGTTCATGAGTTCCAAGAATACAAATTTTTGCTTTCCTCATGAAGTTTGAAGTTCATTATTTGTTCATGAGCTCCAAGCATACGAAGTTTTGCTTGTCTCATGAAGCTCGAAGATCATTATTGTGCACTACCTTATTAAAGTTATCAAGAGGTATAACTTTGGTATGGTTGGACGGGAAGCCAATCTGAGGCATGAATTTCCCTTATCCACTCATGTGTGTGTGTAAGCGCATATTGGTCATATGTGTCTCACCTTCTTGGATTACTCACCTAGCAGATAGCCAAGAATTCTGTTGCCTTAGAGTGAGTGTGCATTTTTGGAAAAATAGCCTAGATTTGATCCACATCATGTTGGACAACTGGTCAAAGCTTGATCCACCTCATTTTTATTATTATTACTTTTTTTTTCTTTCTTTTAGTTACTAACATTTCATGTTTGCATATCTTGATGTTGCATATCATACACCTTGTGTGTGTCCTTCTTGTGTTTATGTCAGTTTGATGTAGGATCTTAGATCCTAGGGGCTTGATCACCTCAGTCTTTTTTATCCTAGACCATCCACATTGGTATGATTGGAACCCTCTTGAATGTCTACTTCAATGTGAGTTTGAAGCAAGTTCATCCTCTCACTAAAGTGGGGGCTAAATGTGGCAACAAAAAAAGTATCCCTTTTTCTTGCTTGTTTGGGGCCCTCCTTGTAAACTAGGCTTAATGGTGCCTTGAATTAGTGTTGTAATGTGTTTGACACATTCAAATTAGGTCTTGGGTCCTTGTGAACTAATGAACTTAAAATGGTACCTTGCTAAAGTGTTGTGAAGTGCTATAACACAATTTCACACTTCTTTGAGGTTTTATTAATTAACTGAACCTAATAAACCTTAATCATGCCTTATTTTGAACTGTTGTAAAGTGTTGTAACACATTTTCACACTTTTCTAGGGTTTTCATAAATAATTGGGCTTCTTTCTTCTTTAATTGGCCTTATTTTGCATCCACGAACCTTATTTAATGAATCTTTTCGAGGATATTCTTGACACAAACCAACATCCAATCATAATTTAGGTGCTTTCAGGTTGTATGGTCCATATTTAGTGATCTAGGACTCATTCGATACCTTGAGCGAATGAGTCCCACCTAGGTTTTTGGGTCATGATCCTAGTTTCACACCTTTCTAAGCATTTTTTAAAATGGTCCCATAAATTATGCCTAATGGGACTTATTTGGCACCTTGGGTGAATAAGTCTTGTGTGGCCCAAAATAAAAATTAATTCAAATTTTTGGTGGGATTTTATCCTCCTAGATCTGATGTCGGCTTGTAGTTTTGTAATTTTGGGAATTCTTGCATAATTAAGAATAAATACAAGGTTCTTTCACTCATTTTCACCTAAGACTTTTGTGAGAGCATTACTATTGCAAGTTTGAGTTCACAAGATCATTCAAGTGTTTACAAAAGCATTCAAGGGAATTCAAGGGTAGATTCTTTATCATTTTTTATAGAAATTCAAGATCCATCATCAGCTAAAGGATATCAAACATCAAGCATGTCATTGAGCTAGTGTTGTGATGTTGCATTCAAGATTCAACATTAAGCATTGTTCTACACTTATCTCAAGATCTAGATCTATGTCCTTCACAGACATTTCATTCTAGATTGTTTATTTTCATTACAGGACATTATTCAAGGTATCATTGCTCATGTTTCATGTTCATCTTTCATTATTTCATCATTTGGTTTAATTACCTAAAAGGGGTTTTGACCAAGGAAAATCCCTATTCACTAACAATCAATAAGTTTTTCTCCTCTTTACATATGTGATTGTAGGTTTATAGATTGAAGAAAATTGGATTTGAATCCTTCAAAGGTACCAAAAAGAAAGATTTGCAAATGTCATCAAAGTTGTCATGAAAAGTTGTCAAGACTCATAGAAACTCAGATCTAGGGAAAAATATCCATCCAAGTTGTAGGGAATCAGTTGGAAACTGCTTATTGGATCCATCTCCAGAGGCTTGCAAAGTTTCAGTTCAAGATTCTACTCATGGGACACTTCATGAAAAAATGGGACTGATTCGCCAGAAGTGGTGAATGAGTCCCACTACAGGTATTTTTTAGGATTTTTGCAGATTCAAATACCCTATTTCTAGAAACCTTGATCTGGGACTGATTCACCTAGAATGGCGAATGAGTCCCAATATGTCTAAATTTTAGGTTATTCAACATATAAGGCTTCCATTCAAGCTCTCTCGGGTTTCCAAGTGCTCCTCTATATTTTTCCAGTTTGTTGTTCTGATTTATTTGCATTTATTGTTCATTTAGTATAGTTTTATGCATCATTGAGTTCAATCATTAGATCTTGCATTTCATACATTTTTCCAAGCCCTAGCTTGGTGGTGAATCCCTCTTGTAATATGAAATCATACCCTAGAATACCCCTCTAGTAGATCTCTTGCCTCTATTCCACTCTTGGGGTGAGATCTCTAGGGTTTCCTTGAGTGAAACTTGAGAGAAGTAGGTCTAGGTCTCAAAACACCTAGTTTGTGTTCCACCTCCCAAGAGGAGGAACATCTATTTCCATTGTTTCATTACTAGGAAAAGCATAAAATTTCATTGGACTATGCTCCCTAACCAAAGGGATCTTTTATTTCTTCTTTTCCTTAACTCTAGTTGATTCTTCTTTTCTCCTAGCGTGGATCTCTTTTCTCTTCTCTAGAAAAAATAACCTTTATTTTCTTTCTCTACTTCACTTTTAGTGTCAACTATATCAACTTGTGTTCTCTTTGCACCAATCTCTTCTTGAGAGACTTGAGATCTTCCTTTCTAGACAAACAGGGGTCCTTCTTCTTCATAGCTAATATACTTCTCCCTGGTAACCTTTTCTTTTATTGTCCTCTTAGGAGTCTTATGTGCCTCAAGGGTGCTATATGTAACTTTCTTCTTAGAACTCCTTGCAGGCTCTGTTCCAAAGGACTTAGGAACACCAAGAGAGGGGATAGAGGTCCTTATTGACCTTCTTGTACTTGGAGTACCGTGCATACTAATAATAGTGGCTTTGGACTTCTCTAAAAAACCCTTGGATGGTTTCACCATCTTTTCCAAATCTGATTTCATCTTCTCAACACTCTTCCCAGTGTCTTTATTCTTCTTTTCCAGATTCACCTAACTAAATTTCTTTGCATATGCGCCAAATCTATCCATAGATGGATCTATTGGTTTTCTCAACATAAATTTTTCAAAACCAGTAAGCTTTGCTGTAGTTACCTTATATCCAATCTTTGAAACCCAAATTGTTCTAGGTTCAACTACTTCCATAAGGAAGTAATCTTTTCTAACCATGAAGGTTATATCACTCTTATACTTTTCAACTACACTTACCAGGATCCTTTACCTTTCTTGTATTCTACCCTAAAATGTCTTAAAAAAATCCCACAACAAAGAATTCTAGGTTTCTAGGTTTCCCGACCTTCTCAAATGATATCTTATTTACACAACAACTGGAATGTTGTCTAACCATGCAATGTTATTTGCTCAAGCCACTTCTCTAAGAAAGTAAAATAGAAAATAGATAACTAGGGTACCATAATTGAAGGGGTACCTTGATTCTTTGGTCTTTTGTAGGTTCTCCATCAACTATTGTCTTAGGATCTCACATAAATCAATGTCTTCGTGCCTTTCTTCACCATCTAGTGAGCTATGTGGATTGCAGTGGCCGACACAAAGTTCTCTCTATTTGTATAGAAAATTTTGTACCCAATCATCATAGACACATAATTCATCGCAAAATCATATATATCATGCACCATTAGGGCTCATTTTCCAAAATTTTCTCTGATAAGCTTCATTTCCACCTGATTTTTTATGGCCTTCATTATCAAAACTAGTCCATTAGAGCACAACCCTATAACAACCCTAATTTCTAACTTGTTTATCATGTGTGACATATCCACCTACATAAATTTTTAGTGAATTCAACTGAGTGCATATTTAACCCACTCATCCTCATGTAAAAAATTGGGAAAGTTATTCCATACATCCAATTTCTTCTTCATTAAGCTCTCATATTTGGGTTTTGCTTCAAAATAATCTCTAGTCAACACATTCGCCCAATATTTCACCATCTTCAAATGATCAAACTCTACCATTTTAGTATAAATATAGATTCACACATCCTCTATGTGCATTACACCATATGGAATCCTTGAAAATACAACTTTAGAATCCGATTCCATATATTTGAATGGATGCTTCTTAAATTTAGGTCTTGGTCACTCCAAAACATCAATTACTTAGGTAAAAAATACATTGAAAAAGGGTTTGCAAGAAAAAATTGATAAATACCTCTAGAGTTCATCGGTAGGGTTTCAAACAACACTTCAAAATTGCTTCAAATCACCTTTCCTCTGCTCTCCAATTTAATTTCTTGGTTAAAATTGACTTTAATATATGCTAAATTACATATAAATTATTTTCCAATGACCTAATCTGCATTGATTGTACTAGATAAAGTTAGGCCGAAAAAGTTGGAAAACTTTCACTGTGTCATCACAGGAAACTTCAATCACTCTGCAAATCTCTGCAATAGGATATTTCACACCAGAGATACCAGAAACTAATCAACCATGTCAATATACACATGTACCAATGTGTTGAAGGCATCAACGCCACATCTTTTGTAGGGGCATTGAATGTTTTCTGTTAAAACTCCCCTTGAGCTAAAGCTCTTTATATAGTTTCCAGAGGAAACATATACACTAGGGGTTGGTACAAACTCACTTCTCATCTCATTCTCTTCCTCTTTCTTCTAATTCTTCTTCATTTCCTTCTTCATCTCAACTAGATCAACCTTCTTTATTGGATCAATTTTCTTCTATGAAGCAGAGGGTTTCACATTCTTGCTTCTACAAAACTTAGCTATGTGTCCTGGTTTATTACATTTGTGACATATGACACCTTTTTGTTGAATAGACTTCTTTCCATTTTAGATTTGCATTCAAAATAGTTATGCCAAAATCCATTGCATGTATAACAATAACCATTTAAATATTGAAACATCATACCATTATTGTAACCATTTATTATCTAACTTTTGAATTCACTAGCTTTATGACTAAATCTATTGCATGTAAAACATTGATCGAGAAAGAATTGAATATTCTGATTCATTATGCTTATACACTCTACAACTCTATGTCCAAATTTATTGAAAGAGTAATAGTAACCATTAAAATATGAATACCTTTGTATAGAAGGTTTTCTAATAGGAGGTCTTTCGAAATATTTCTTCTAGTTCTGGACCTATTTAACATTGCTCTTGTTATCATTCTTCTTTTCAAAATTGTTTGAAGTCTAATTATTCTTTGAAATTTCTCCTTTTTCAAACCATAATCCTTCTTTGTCATTATAAGACTTTTGATTTACAATCATTTCATCAAGAGAGGTGAAGCTCTTCTTGAATTTTTCTTCTTGAATCTTTTCTTTCTCCAAATTTGATCTCAAAGTCACAATCTCTAGTTCAAGATTTGAAAGTTCTTTAGATTTATCTTTCAATCTGGCATTCAAGCAGTCTTGAACTCTTTTTTCTTCTTTAACTTGCACTTTCACATTGGTGATTATCTCATTTGACTTCTGGAGTTTCTCATATGTTTCCTTGAATCATTCTTTAGCTTTCTTGAGTTGTTACCTCAACTTTTTGATACACTCATCTACATCCTTAATATTCTCTTTCAATTCTTTGTTCTCACATTTAGCTTTATCTAGATCATAAATAGCTGATTTGAGTTCTTGTTCCATATCAAATTTATAGTCTTCTTCAATAAAGCCTTCAGAGATAATCTATTCCAGGGGAATAGGATACTTCCTTGTAGCCATGTGTTAAACCTCCAAGATCTATCTCAATGATCAAGCCAATAGAAGGAACCAAGCTCTGATACCAATTGTTGAACACCCAAAATACTATGATGGGGGTGAATCAATATTCACTAAAATTTACTAAATTCATCAATTTAAACATCCATGATTCAAAACATCACATTAAAATTGAGGTAATGGAAAGGAACATATAAATCATACATCAAATCAAGGAACACAAGAACACCAAATTTATGTGGGAAACCCTTGAACGAGAAAAAACACTATGAGGATTAGCTCACAATATTTTATAATCACTTACAATAGAGATTATAGAATGATGGACTCACTATCTAGAAAAAAAAGAATGGCTCACTGTCGGTGGCTCACTACCAAGGGCTCACTGCCCATAATAGAAAAATATAGAAGAAAGGGTGGCTCACTACCAAAATGAAATGCTAATAAAGAATCTACAACATGTTGAAGATACAGTTCCAATTAAGCTTTGAAAACTAACTTAACACACTTCATACTTCACCACTACACCTTCCGCACTTCGCACTACATTAGATTTCACACACACACTCTATGTATACACATATCACCTCATCATCTTTGCATAATGAATCAACCTTGCATATATACCACAACCAACCAAAACATCAATTTGGTCAGCCTAATTGCATGAACTGTGTACCAGATAACATGTTAGCTCAAAAATTTAGCACATACACCTTGCGAAATAAACCAAAATGTGTACACCTCCAAAATGGAATGGCATGACTTATAATCATTCTCATAAATCTGCCCCTTACATACTTCAACTTTGCATGACCCCAAAATCATTAGGTTGACACCACATAGCAAAACTGGTGAGGAAATAACTAAATGAACCAACTGTTCATTCACAACTCAACACATAGACCACCAAAACACTCACCACTTGTATCATAGATACTTATGAGTAATAATATTTTGTGCTCACACTTTCACTTCTAGGCTTTCGCAGCCTAAAAGGAAAGGTGACAAAACTCCACTATTCACTAAAGGAAAAACCCTTGAGATTTCAATACAAAGGGGATTGAAATCTGGTAAAGGGAGAGTTCTAGGGAAAAATTAATAGCAAATGAGGGTTCACCACCAAGTGTAAACATGGAAAATACAAAATGTTTGAAAACACGGTGTGATATGCAAACTAATACTAAATGAGCTAAGAATGTAAGTAAAATGTAACAAGAAGTTGTGAAATTGGAAGTGTGCACCTGGAAACTTGCTAGAGATAGAATGGAGCTCTAGATCACTTAAAATTATAATGTTGAAGATAACTAAGACTCATACACCAAGCTGGGTGAATCAATCCAGTAATCTGGACAATGTGCAGGAGCAGGTTTTAGCCAAAAGGGTACTTAGATCTACAAAAATCTTGTTCAGGCTTGTACAGTGGGACTCATTCACCAATAGTGGTGAATCAATCCATTTCTACTTTTTTGAAAATTCTAAAGTGGATTTTTTAGCTCTCGTTCTTCTCTACTCTTCCCGACTGGTTTTTGGATCTAAAATTGCAAAATTTGGCCTCGACACCTTTTCCAAGGCTTGTTTGCAACTTTGAAAATTTTGAATTTCTTTGACAATCTTGATGACAACTTTTCTAATATTTCTCTTTGAAAAATCTGCAACCTAGACCAAACCCTAGTAATAAGGTGTTGCAAACATGTAAGTGATGGCTCCAATGGACGACGACTTGGAATCTTGCTTGATGTTGATGCAATGCTTGCTTGAATCACACAATCCTACATCACAAATGTTAGCTCTAAAACAACATAATGCAAGTAATCTTCGACATGATGAATGAAACTTGAAGAATGCTCTTGAATGCTTGATAATCTACCCTTGAAATGCCTTGAATTCTCTTATGAATGCTCAAATGCTCTTGTGAACTCTATGCATGAATGCTTGTAGAATTTTCTAGGTATCAATACTTGAATGGTTGGGATGAAAATGAGTTAAATAACCTTGTATTTATACTCAATTATGTAATAATTCCCAAAATTACAACACTACAGGATGACCTTAGATCTTAGAGAACAAAACCCCACTAGAATTTTTAATTAAATTTGAATTTTGAGTTAAAGGGGACTCATTCACCACCCTGGGTGAATGGATCCCACCTAAGGGGACTCATTCGCCCCTAATGGAAAATGAGTCCCACCTTAGGAATTTAAGGTGGGTTTCAAGATTTTGATATTTTAAATGATATTTGTTAGGATTATTCTGAAAAATACACATAAATAAGGTATGTGGATGCAAAATGGGGCCAATTAAAGCATAAGAAAGCCCAATTATTAATGAAAAAACTAGGAAAGTGTGAAAGTTTGTTACAACACTTTACAACACTTAGGTAAGGTACCATTTGGATCCTTTTGGTTCACAAGGGCCCAAGACCTGATGTAAATGTTTTATCCATGTTACAACACTAAATCAAGGCAACATTAAGCCAAAATCCATAAGAAGGACCCAAACGACTATGTAAAATGTTAAAGGACCCTTTTCTCAACACTACATTTAGCCCCCACTTTAGTGAGAGGATGAACCTGCTTCAAACTCACACTAAAGTAGAAAATCACACACCAAGAGGGGTTCCAATGAACCAATGCTAGCAAGTTGAGACAACAAGAATCAAGAGGGGTGATCAAGCCCCTAGGATCAAGATCCCATGGAAAGACAAACATAAGCACAAAGGAACACACATGAAAATGATGTAAAGAGCAACAATAATACCAATCATACACTGCCAAAGATGAAAAAGAGAAGAAGAAAAGAAGTAAAAGAAAGAAAAGGAAAGGAAAGGATCATATCAAGCTTCAACCATTTTTCCATCATGATGTGGATAAGATCTATGTTGTTTGTCCAAAAAAATGCATACTCACTCCGAGGTGACGGAACTTCTGTCTATGCACCAAGTGAGAAGTCCTGAAAGGGTGAGAAACATACACTCATGGATGATATGCACTCACACACAAGCAAGTGGATATGGGGAAATTCATGCCTCAGATTGGGCTTCCCGCTCAACCATATCAAAGTTATACCTCCTAATAACTTTAATAAGGTGCCACACAAAGAGAATTGGTATTTTGAGCTTCATGAGACAAGCACAACTTCGTATACTTGGAGCTCATGAACAAACATGATGGCTCCACAGGCATGTGAGTTGTGCTATGCAAGGTGGCCATATAACAAATGAAAAATGTAACATGCAAATGAATGTTAAAAGGAGTCTTGCTTAGTTCATGCGAGGTCTATAACTTAGGGAACAATGTGCTTAATGTCTCCAAGAGAGGACAAATCAAAGAATAGGAAATTCACAACTTAGGGGATGCAGTGCATTACATTAGGCCACCAAGAGGAATGCAATATGCTAAGATAGATCATGCTCCTAAAGTAAATCACACCCAATGTCATCCACAAAGTGACAAAACACATCGCATGAAGTAAAAAGGTTGCACTAAGAACCAAGAAAAGGAAAATGCAAAAGAATAATTCCAATGTATGCCCCCACTTTAAAGGAATTGCTAAACACCATACTATGAGAAATTACTTTAAAGTAGAAATGAAAAATGCAAACAAGAAAGAAGGCATGAGAGCCAACATGGAAATACATATGCCAAGTCATATGTTTCCAAGTAAATTTGCATCATGTAAGAGAAAAAGAAAAGAGAGGCTTTCCCCCTAAATGAAAACACCAAACACATAAGGGATCTATGGATTTTAGGTCAATATGTTCTTTGCTGCAATGAATTTTTTTAGAGAGCTTGAAACTGTCATCATCCCCCAAATACAAGGAAAAGGAAAAAAGGAAAAAGAAATCCTTTTGGGTCAACATGAAGGAGACATGAATGTCTCGATGCCTTGCATCATCCCCAAAAGGAAAACACAAGAAAAAGATAAAGATAAAAAGGAAAAAGTGATGCATGACATAAAGAAGAATGAAGGTACAAATAGAGGAATGTCACAAAGAGTGAGAACATCAAACAAAACATCATGGGAGATCACATTACGCACATGCAATCACATGAAAGAAAAAGAAAATAAAATGAAATTTCCAAAGACTAGTAAGGAAAATGCGAGTCAACCTACGAGCAAGTCATCCACCTCCCAATCTCAATTTGTATCATTATAAGGTAGATGAAAAACCAAAGGGACAATGACAAATGCATTACTAGGAAAAGGCTAACAATTTCTTGCCCCCCTGAGTGTGAGACAAGAATGAGTCGAGGGTGGGAAACTAGCCAAAGGGACAAGGGAAAGTGTCGAACTAGGAGAAGCACCAGGGTCATCACTCTGTATAGGATATTTCTCATTTAATCTCATGGAAGAGGAAAACAATGTGTTCAATTCATTATGCACCTCTTCATCAATTTTAGTTGTTTCCTCATTGTCATTCAAGTTATTCACAATAGGAGGAAAAATGATAATTTCCATTGAAGAGTTCATCTTTTGTTGTAATTGTTGTATTAGGTCATTTTTTTTGGTTGGGGAGGAGGGTCATCATGCATTGCTTCAATCAAGTCTATATTTTGATTTTATTTATTTAACTCTTCATACATAACTTGCGAGCAAGGGAACGATGTCTACGCCTATGCTCTCGAGCACCTTAGTTTCCTTTAGTTTTATTTTCAAGTTGTGTTTGTGTAGGAGTGGGTTGATCAACCATAGGTTGCTTTTATTCCCTAAGGGGAGGAATGAAAGGAACTATAGGAGGTTGTTCGTTCACTTTATCTTTGGCTTTGTAAACTTGTTTTATTTTGGGAGGTGTGACAGGGTTGTTTTCATTGTCTCTTGGTCTTTTGGACGATGTAGGTAAAGTTTTTGTTTTTGGTTGGTCTTGGTTGTTGGGTTCTTTATTAGGTTGAAGCATAGTTTCATCTAGGATGTAAGGTTTAGAGGTGGGCGGGAAATTTTTTATGAGAGATAGATATGCTATCTTCTTTGGCTTAAACTTTTGATACGACTAGAAAAAGAAGTCTTCTTGAGGTTTTATAGGTTCCATGGATTCGGGCCAAAAGGAATCTAGGGAAAAGTTTCCTTTGGAAGATAGGGGGTTAAAGCCGCTATGGTGGACAGTGAATATTTCATTTTCAAATGGAAAATTTATGCATTTGTGCACAACTGAAGGGATGTCTTTCATGGAGTTTTGCTATGGGTGGCCTAGCTTCACACGAAATTGGTCTGACTACGGGATGATGGAGAATGTGATATCTGATGTTTTTGGTCCTATCTATAATGGTAGGGTGATCGATCCTATCATAGGGCACACAAATCCATTGTGTGTCTTGATCCATTCTTTCAGTCTATCATACTCATCTTGATAGAGTTCATGCAAAAGTACAAATTCCTTGGTAATCACATTCTCTCCGTAGGAGGGATATATGAGTATCCCATTAGTGGGCTTGTCATAGTTTCGGCCAGCTATGTAGAAAGGACCATCAAGAAAATGTTTAAGTATATCCTTAGAGGATAAATCAATATGAAGAGGATTCTTATGTCATTCCTTACAAGGGATGACATCTATCTCCCCTATCATTTCATCCATAGGATTGATATTGATAGTATTGTTTAGAATAGGAGCATTGTTTTTATCATCTGTATCAACATTCATCACATCATTCTTTGTAGTTTCACTAGATTTGACAAATGAAACATTGTCTTTGGGTATTGGGTTGGTAAAAATTTGCAAGTTTTGGTTTGGAGGAGCTACAGAATTATTTTCTTGGTTGCTAACACTTCCAATGGATAAACAACTAGAATCAATGAGGTCTTGGACAAGATGTTTAAGACACTTGCAATGTTTTGTGCCATGTCCATTTTTTCGATGATAGTGGCAAAAAGTATTGGGTTTAAAGCTTAGGGGTAAAGGCTTATTAGGGTCAAGTGTTTTAACAGGTGGCAAGGCAATCATTTTTTGTTCTAGCAGTTGGGACATTGTGTTATGAAGGGTATTGGGTAAGGGAGTGAATTGTCTTTTCGAATCTCCATAACTAAAGGGTACTGAGATTTTGATAGTGGCTACTTAGTTATTGACGTTTCGAGGAGGTTTTTGAGGATGGTTAAATTAAAGGAACCCTTTTTTTTTAATTTCTAAAAGGTTGGGAATTATTTTAGTTTATGGGTCCGGATTTCTCAATTCGGGTAGAAGTGGACCTTGTATCTTAACTACTAACGAAATTTTGATAATCACGGAGTGAAGTACATAAATGCATGAAGGATGGAAATTTCATCATGGTCAAATTATCTTGATTTTTTCTCTATATGTTTTCTATGAACATCTTTTTAAGGTGTGGGTCAAGAACCTACACATCGATTTGGGAATAAATTGATTGATATCGTGACATAAAGTCAGTGACTTTTTCACCTTCATTATGCTTGCATCTCATCAAATCGGCCAAGGTCATCTTGGGAGTCATATGGAATTTCAAATGGTTTACAAATGCATGAAAAATTTCATTGAATGAATGAATTGAATTGTTTGGTAAAGAAGAAAATCATTCCAAGGAAGTATCTTTTAAGGACCTAGGGAAGAGTTTTTCCAATAGTTTATCATCAAGGACAAAGTCACTGCATAAGGTGGTGTAGGTGTTAACATGGTTAGAAGGATCTCCTTTCCCTCCATATTTCTCAAATCTAGGAACCTCTATTCCTTATGGCATCGGTGTTCATAATATTTCCAAAGATAATGGACTACTTTTGACATAGTATTTGGGTGGGCCATGGATTCTGATTTTGGTTTATAGTGGAAATTTATTTTTGCATGGATGAAACAGTTTGGAAAAGTTGTGTTATGAGAATATCATTACAAGTGTTATGAGATGGAAGTGAAAGTGGTGATGGAGTGTATGTATTAGTAGGACAAGTGAATGGAATTCTTATAGGTGCTAATGTGGTAGAAGATAGAACATGGGATGCCACATCTAGGAACTAGGGATGCTAGCAGGAATACCCAAGGAATCACATTACTAACTTGTTGCATTGTTGTTGTGACTTGAGGAATGGTATAGGTAGGTATTGAGGCTATCATTGAGGAAGGAGGAATTTGAGTTCCTCCTTGGTTTTCAACATTTTTTTTTGGTATAGGAGAACTAGATGTTGAAGGAAGATGCTGTGCACATATCTCAACAATGTTTTTCACAATGTCAAGGCCATCTTCACTTTCAAGCATGTGATGGATATTTTCTATGGTAGGAATGGCAGTAGTTGAAATTTTTTCAAGGCTTACTTGATGTTGGAGGTTTGCTAGGTCCTCATGGATTTGAATTATTTTCTCTTGCGAGATATTATCATTTTGTGGTTCAACTTGCATGCTACATGAAGGTAAAGAGTTGCTAAGGGTATTATCCATGCCTAGTGTACTAGTGTCAATACTAGGAGTGGAATCTCTAGATAACCCAAGATCCACAACAAGTGTGTTATCATGGGATGACATGATTCTTGAACTTCTTCTCACTATGGTATTAGCAATAGGACAACAAACACTCATGCAAAAGCTACTAAATGCAAGGTGAATGCAAATGTGATGTAAGGTAACAAGAATGAATTGCTTAAAATTGAAATTCTGGAAAGTAAAATTGAAATGTAGAAATAACAAGAAAAAACTTAGAAACTAAAGTGTAAATGACAGAAAATTCAGTGAAACATATGCAAAGGGACTTATTCACCTAGGGTGGCGAATGAGTCCAACTAGTAATTTTTTTGAATTTTTTTGAATTTTTGAATTTATTTTTATGCTTTTTAAGTTTTTTGATGCAAGCCTGAAATGCAAATGCAAGATTTTACTAATTTTTAATGAAATTAAGTGCAATAATGCAAGCTAAATGAACTTTTCACTAATGCAAAGTTTGAAACCCTAGAATTCAAATTAAACAATGCAAAACCTAATGTAATGTTAATGCACTTTAAATTTGTGATGTAGATGCACTCCAAATTAGAAATATAATGCTCTATATGTAGGTTCACCAAAATGAATAAGAAAATTTTGTGCTCACACTTTCACTTCTGCGGTTTCATAACTAAAAAGGAAAGGGGACAAAACTCCACTATTCACTCAAGAACAAACCCTTGAGATTTCAATGCAAAGGAGATTGAAATCTAGCAAAGGGAGAGTTCTCAAGAAAAAGTAATAGAAAATTAGGGTTCACCACCAAGTGTAAACTTGAAAAATGCAAAAATGTGTAAAAACACAATGTGATATGCAAACTAATACTAAATGACCTAAGAATGTAAGTAAAATGTAACAAAAATTGTGAAACTAGAAATGTGCACCTGGAAACTTGCTGGAGATGGAATGGAGCTCTAGATCACTAAAAAATTTGATGTTGAAACTGATTGGGACTCATACACCAAGCTGGGTGAATTAGTCCAGTATTCTAAAAAATGTGCCAAAGCAAGTTTCAGCCAAAGGTTACTTAGATCTGCAAAAATCTTGTTCAGGCTTGTATAGTGGGACTCATTCACAAATAGTGGTGAATCATTCCACTTCTATTTTTCTAAAAATTATGAAGTGGATTCTATAGCTCTCGGTCTGCTCTACTCTTCCCGACTGGTTTCTAGATCTAAAACTACAAAATTTGGCCTGTAGACCTTCTCCAAGGCTTGTTTACAATTTTGACAACTTTGAATTTCTTTGACAATCTTGATGACAAATTTTCCAATCTTTCTCTTTGAAAAATATGTAACCTAGACCAAACCCTAGCAATAAGGTGTTGCAAACATGTATGTGATGGCTCCAATGGATGGGGACTTGGAATCTTGCTAGATGTTGATGCAATGCTTCCTTGAATCACACAATCCTACATCACAAATGTTAGCTCTAAAAAAACATGATGCAAGCAATATTTGACATGATGAATGACACTTGAATAATTCTCTTGAATTCTTGATAATCTGCCCTTGAAATGCCTTGAATGCTCTTATGAATGCTCAAATGCTTTTGTGAACTCTATGCATGAATGTTTTTAGAATTTGTTGAATTTGCTAGGTATGAATACTTGAATGCTTGGGATGAAAATGAGTGAAAGAACCTTGTATTTATACGCAATTATGCAATAATTCCCAAAATTACAACACTATAGGTTGACCTTAGATCTTAGAGAATAAAAACCTACTATAATTTTGAATTAAATTTGAATTTTGAGTTAAAGGGGACTCATTCACCACCCTGGGAAAATGGGTCCCACCTAAGGGGACTCATTCACCCCTAATGGTGAATGAGTCCCACCTTAGGAATTTAAGGTGGGTTTAAGGATTTTGATATTTTAAATGATATTTATCTCAAGATTATTCTCAAAAATACATATAAATAAGGCATGTGGATGCAAAATGGGGCCAATTAAAGCATAATAAAGTCCAATTACTAATGAAAAATCTACGAAAGTGTGTTACAACACTTTACAAGACTTTGAAATAAGGCTTGGTAAATGATGAAAACGGGTTATTTTATTAAGAAGACCTTAGAAATGTGTGAAAGTGTGTTACAACACTTTACAAAACTTAAATAAGGTATCATTTGAATCCTTTTAGTTCACAAGGTCCCAAGACCTAATGTGAATGTGTTATCCACATTACAACACTAAATCAAGGCAACATTAATCCAAAATCCATAAGGAGGACCCAAACAAATGCAAAAAATGTCATAGGACCCTTTTTTCAGCACAACTTATAACATGTATAAACACTTCCTTAAAACTATGTAGCATAATATTCATCTGCGGTGGAATGCAGAGCATTCTAATATGCTTTTTGTACCAATAACACTGTCATTACAAAGATGATACTCTGTCAACACTATCTTTTGTTGTGGAAAACATACAACCTTGAAACTTTGGATATGAACACCTTCAATACACATCACCAACCCCTCAAAACCGCATGACAAGATATTACATAGCAAAGCAATGCAAGCCACAAAACTAGTTCACTATAACACTAAAATTGCACTTTGAGACTTAGCCAATTATCCACATCAATTTGTCTTCTTCGAACCAACACTTTTGGATTTCTACAATGGGTTGACATCAATGAAACCACCATACACCATTCATGCATCATCATGCGTATGTTTCCAATAGGGTGAATCTATATTCTATCAAATATCAATACTTTTAGAAAAAAAGAAACTTCAAACTCTACCACATAAGCAAGAATGTGAAAGATAGAAACAATGAACAACACAACACAACACCAGCTATATATGGAAAACCTTAGAGGGGAAAAACCACGGTGAGAAATGTTTCTAGGAGCTACTATCCTAATCCAACCTCACAAATGAATAACAATTGTAATAACTTTGTTTTAGAGATACAACCCAAGGAAGCTACAACTCCCTGAAAGAGGTTTCAGGTTCACTCCCAAGGAAGCTACAACCCAAGGAAGCTACAAATCTCTGATCTAAGTACAATCTAAGGAATGATTCTGGAATGATAGTCCTTCCACTATCTGAAACTAACAATTAGGCTCAATCCTTTTGATGATTGCAATTCTACTTTTTCCATTCGTTTTGATGATTACAATTATGCTTTGTCACTTTCTAAAAATTTCTTCAAATTTCTTCTTTGTAGATTAACGAATCACTACTTTCAACCTTCAAGAAGTTTTCCCTTTGGATCACTACCTCCAACAAACAATTAAGCTGCTTCTTAACTTTCCTTCTGTCACAAAAATATGTTCAAGATGAAACTAGACAAGAACTTACACTTCTTCTCTTTCTCTTTCAGTCACTTATGTAATTTTCATCATGTCGCACCTACACCATATCCTAGATCAACTAGGTTTACAATTTATACATGATATTACATTGATTACAACTCACATTTTGGCCTACAATAAAAAATATTACATTTGTAAATTGGCAAAAAATAAAACAATAAACATGAAATGTGTAGAGGGCAAGACCCAAAGGACTACATGCAACACCAAGAAGAAAAACATTCCTTGTGGATTCCAACACAAGCTTAACTTGGTCCTAAATGTTCTTCACAACTTTGTTCTTAAATGAAAATCATTCACACCCTTCACAAATTCAAATCAGGTCTTCCTTAAGAAAAAAAAAATGAAGCATGAAATATGTCAACCTTCACAACATTGGTAGTACACATGAATGATAAAAAATTACATGTACTTCTCCAAGATGAGTCATGTTGGGAATTGGTGTCTCAACCTTCTGTCCTAATTTTTAGGAGTTCCTCTTTTTAGGAGAATTTTTTATGTCGAGAGATGAAAAATTAAGAAGCTCCTATTTTTTAGAAAGTGGTACCTACTTGGAAATTTCCTATTTTTCTAGGGGGTATGTTGACTAGTCAACCTATTTCATGGGAGAGTCCCATTTGTCACTTTGGCACCAACCTAGTAAAATAAATTTGTAAAATTCCTAGGAGCGCTTGGATGCCAAGTGTTAGTGTGTGATGAGTTTGGGGACACATTGGTTATCATATTTCTTTGTATGAGCATGAAGAGGAAGGAAGGTTGACACTTGTCACCTAGGCACTCACATGGGATGATAATTTTGTAAAAAATTCTCAAAGGTGCACCATGATGCCATGTGGTATCAGTTTGACTTGTTGACTAAAGCTCAGAAGGGAAAGTTGCTTTGTGAAGATAGAGTTATCACTCTGAGTTGTCACTTAGAGTGACTAGGAGTCTTGGTGGAGTTCTAAATTGATACTTGACTTGATTTTCTCATGGTGGATGCCTAGCTTTATTATTGCATGATTTATGGTGATTTTTATCTTACATGTGGTTGTATGTGATTGTATATTGGTTGCATGTTTTTGCATGTCAACGTATGATTGGAAAGATGCTTTTGTGTATAACTGAGACCAATGCATGTTATTCACTATACTTTGCATGCATGTAGAGACTTTGGAAATGACATATGGAAACCTTAGGCACCCATATTGGAGATGTATAAAATGTTTAATGACTCAGTCATTTGCATGAGAGACTATTCTAATATTTGTATGTCGTTATGCTATCAAAATCACTCTAGATTTGTATCACAGTGAAACTACACCTACAAGAGCATAGGCTCCACACATTGTACGTAATTGCACCATAATATACTAATATAATTCATTTGTGCTTTGGTGTGTGGGTTTTTTCTTGAAAAAATTAAATTAATGCATGTGCATTCTTAAAGAAACTGTAATAGAATAAAGATTTGAAACAATTTTTTTGCAGCCCTCTCTTGATTGATTCGCATTAGGGAAGTGTTTTCCACACTTGGCTTTCCTTTTAGTTGGTATTAGAGCTAGGCCAACTTTTTTACCCTTGTTGGGTTAGAATTGTTTTTTGTGCATATCTTGATTCGGCGGGAGTTCTTGCAAAGAGAACTTTGAAATCTTATTACAGGTTTAAGATGGCAAGCACATCTAGAAGAATAGAAATGGAGAAATTCAATGGTGGAAATTTTGAGTTGTGAAAACTCAAAATGGAGGATATGCTCATAGACCAAGATATATGGGCTGCTATATCTAGCACAAAACCAATAGTAACTTTCCAAGTTAGTTGGGATTTAATGGATCAAAAATCCAAGGTTTTGATAGGACTATTTGGCTAACTCTATACTCCTAATTGTTCATAAGGAGAAGACTGCAACTAGTCTTTTGAATAAGCTTGGTGACATTTATCAAGGGAAATCCATGGTTAATAAGCTTTTCCTGAGGAAGAAGTTGTATTCTTTGAGGATGGTGGAAGGATGATCAACTACTGATCACTTGAATGCATCAACATGCTAGGACCATTGCATGTTACTGCTTTGTTCTTTGTTGGACTTGTGGGACCACCTGGTTATGGCTATTGGAAGCATAACCACCACCTTCAAGATGGAATATGTGGTTGATTTATTGTTGTTTGAATAAATTTAGAGGAAGTCTTCTGATATGGCCAAGGAGGCTCTTGTTTTTTGTGGTACATCGTGTTGGAAACACAATTGTCGTCGCACCAAAATATTGACCTTTTAAATTATGATACAACTGTAAGAGTTAACAGATCCACGGGAGGTGGTTAAGCCATGTCACAAATCTCAAGGGGAGCACTGACCATCTGCCAACAATCTCCCCCTCAGCGTTATCCAAGGGGATTTAAACTAGGCACCTTTGGCTCTGATACCAATTGTTGGAAACACAGTTGTCATTGCACCAAAACATCAACTTTTTAATGCCTGATACAATTGTGAGAGTTAACGGATCCACAAGAGGTAGTTAAGCCATGTCACAAATCTCGAGGGGAGCGTTGACCATCTGCCAATACATCAAAGGAGAAAGAAAAGAGAAAGGACAAGAATTCCAATTCCAAGTCTCTAGGGAGATCTAAGTCTCCTAGAAAAAATTTCAAGGAAAAATGCTTGAACCACGGTAAATCCAAACATTTCTACAAAGACTATATGGAGGAGAAGAAAAAGAAAGACAAGTGTTTCTCTGATTTTTAATTTGATAAATCCTCTTAGGATGATGTAGATGCTCTTAATTCTACCTTGGAAACACATGCATTGGAAGATGTGTGTTGATTGATTCAAGTGCCCCTTTCCACATGACCTCTCATAGAGGTTGGTTCTCAAAATATGAAGAGTATGACGGTGGGAAATTGTATCTAGGTGATGAATCTTACTTCAAGATTGTTCACTATGGAAGAGTTGAGATTTTATTCCCTGATAGTAGAGTGAGGGGGATTGACGGTGTTCTATATATTCCTAGTTTTGCATGAAACCTATTCTTAGTGAGTAAGCTAGTTGATACAGGAGTGTAAGTTGTTTTCTCGAGTAGTGGATGCAAGATGATGAGAGGTGATATGGTGCTTGCTAAGGGTGTTTGGATTGGCACTCTGTATACACTAGATGCATGTATATTTCAATGCAATAGTGCTTGTGTGAATTCCAAGAAAAGTTCTTTGGATTCTTCACCCTCACCATCAAATTGATTAGAGAAGAAGACTGTCCAGTGTCTACATCTGATGGTCATGCTTTTTGGGTACCTAAGGGTCCCAATGCTTTGGAAATGAAACTTCCTACTGTGAAAACAATGTTGTGGCACCAAAGGCTCGATTGTATTGGTGAGAAGGGTCTTAGAGACCTAACTTAAATAAGATCCTTGTTAAAGGCCTTGATGATTGTAATCTCAAGTTTGATTTTTGCAAACATTGTATTTATGGAAAACAACACCATGTTTCATTTTATTCCAGTTCTCATAAATCCTCTAGTGTTTTATATTATGCGCATTCTGATGTGTTTGGTCCTATTAATGTTCCTTCATTATTTAATAGATCTGTGTACTTCCTCTCATTCATAAATGATTATTATAGAAATACATTTGTGTATTTCCTTAGAAGTAAATCTGAAGATTTCAGTAGGTTTATGGAGGATGTTGGTAGAAAAATCAAATGCTTGAGGATGGATAATAGTGGTGATTTTTGTTTCCTAGATTTTGATTAGTTCTATAAGGACCATGGGATTGAGAGACACAAGAAAACTCCATACACCCCACAACAAAATGGAGTTGCAAAAAGAATGAATAGAGCATTGATGGAGAGGGCTAGGAGTATGTTGAGTGTTGTTGGCCTTGAACATAAGTTTTGGTCTGAAGTTTTAGCTACTACATGTTACCTGATTAACAAGACTCCTACTCCAAATCTTGTCGAGAAGATGTCTATTGAGGCATCACTAGTAAAATTTAGAAAATAAATGACTACGTGACTAAAAAATTTAGTCACAACAACTAAATATGACTAAATTCTACTAACTTTTTACAACTCAACTATAAATGAGTAAATAAATTACTAATTTGGTCATTGAATAAAAAATATTTAGTCACACAAATAAAAATGACTAAATAGTTAGTCATTTATTTAGTCACAATCCATTAGAATAAATCATTTAATTAATCAAGAATCAATAGCCCACCAAAATACTCTAAAATTTTAATAAACATACTCTAAAAAATTCATCAAAATCTTATTTTTCAGGCGTAGCCCACCAAAATGGAGTTTTCATTTTAATAACATACTCTAAAACCTTCATCAAAACCCTATTTTTAGGCGTAGCCCACCAAAATGGAGAAGTTTTTTAGTAAAGAATGACAGTGAATGGTAAGGAGATGTGTGTGATAGGAGGCATAGGATTCATTTTTGCTTATCTAATTCCTACTCTACTCAACAAGGGTTACATTGTTCGCATTACTGTTTATAATCTAGGTATTTAATTGGCATATATTTGCATAATCTAAAATTCCTTCAGATACTTTTGAAGTATCAATTTATCCTATATAGGCTTTAGAATGATTTCTTTTAATATAAAAAAAATGAATAAATGATGTGTTTTCCCATGATTAGATAATGTGGAGATCTCCTAAATCTGCACTAGCACACTGTCCTATTTGGCATTGTATTCATTACTCCAACTATTAGGGTTTTGCATGTGACATCTTTAATATCTTCATGACAGTGGATTTTAAATAGTTCTTATTCTTTGCTTTAATCTTTATCATGGTAACCCTTGAGTTCCATAATCCACCTTCAATCTCTTCTAAGAATGTTGTCTTAAGCTAGAATGCATAGTATGCATATAAAGCAAGTCCTGCATACCTGCCATTGTTCCAAACCACCACTCACTGCCTTGCTTAAAAATTTTCCTCCATAAGCATAATAGCATGTTTTAAAATCATGGTTGCTAGTGATTGACCATTAAGTTCACTACTTTCATCAAGATACAATGAGATGAACTTGTCTTCAAACTCAAGGCATTATGAAAAATAACAATGTGAATTGTTTGTTGTGTAGGATTTGATTTTCTTACACATTTACTACTTTTCTAACTATCTTTAAGATTGGATATTGCACCCTCAACTGCAATCTCAAACAACTCACTCACTGTCACTTGAAGATTCCTTTCATGAGAATCCTTCTATAAAATCAAAATATTCCCTATAGATTTCCTACTTACTTACCACAGAGGACTCATTATTTCATGGTATTGTGGGTCTTAACATCCTTCAACCTCATTGTCACTACTTCATAGTCCAAAAGGTATTATTCACTACTCTCCCATCTTTGATAAGTCTCAAAACACTACTCAAACATGCAATCCACTACCTCCATTGTGCAATGGCTAAGAAGAAACATTGAACCTATGATTACCATTGTTAATTAATTTGGACAGTCATTCCTTAATTGCACTTTCCTTGTATAACACTATCAATAGTATTTGAAAAACCCTTAAGGTTAGCAAGGGGGTAAGGAAACTCACTGTTAAAATCTCCACTTTACTATGCAAGGTTTGGGCTTTATTATCTTGTCACTACTCAGCCTCTTTTTGACTATCACACCTCAAGTGATTGTCATTCTTCTTACAATAAATTGCATTTACAAATTTCATTGAGATACATAGTGTGCTTGTTATTGGCTACAATATTTAGATTGCAAGATTTTGTTATTGGCGACAATGTCTCAATCTTTCTAGTATTGCAACCTCACTAATCTGCTAGAGTTATGTTTTATGTTTCTACGGAGGCCTAGGGTTTGTACCCTAGTCATGCTCTTACCAATGCTTTTGTTGATATTAAAAAAAAAACCCTTAAATCTTGGGTTAGAAAATTAGCTATCTTTACAGGGTTGTGGTATGATCTTGGATTGTATCCTAGAGTGTGTGGGAAGCTTGTGTTTGATCATTAAGTTATATAAACCTGATCAAGAAAATGTATTCTATAGAGCATGGGTCTTGCTTTAATACTTTCCATAATTGTTATTAGTAGATCACATTATTATAGTTTTTGGTAACCCAAGATTGCATTCAAGTATGTAACAAACTTGCTCTGTAGTTTAAGATGTGCAATTTTAAGTAACATTCATAAGGTTTAGAAAATATTGATCACTCTTTAGAATATCCCATTAAACATGGGTTGTGCTTTAATGTGCTACATAATTGATATAACACAGCCACTCTGCATATCAACCAAAGTTATACGCTCTTTATTGCAGCAAGAGGTAATCGCTCTTGGATCATGCTATCATTACATCGTAACTTGTTAAACTTGAGTCGACCTGAATGCACCCTATGATTATTGACACCTAATTGTGATGATAGTGATTTGTACATGAATTTTTCTCATATGAGTGCCTCCATTTCTATCAAAACATAGCCACATTAAACTTGCGTCACACATGAATGCATCCTATATTTGTTATAGCACAACTATGCCACATGACCAATAGAGTTATGGATCACATAATTATAATCACAAGAATTTGTTCCTTGGTTGTGCTCTTATGGTGATTCCATTACTGTTACAACATAACCCTTTGGACTTATATTGCTCAAATCCGTACATTTCTTATTTTCTCTTTGGATACATGGCTTCATGGATTTTTGGTGATTTATACAGTTTTTGTTTTGATAGTAAATGACATCAGATTCTTTTTGAAACTGAAATGATTTATTAATTATGGTTTTATGATGGTTTTGAGTTTTATTTAGAAGGGGTTAATATGTGGCATTTTTGTGTGTAGGAAGAATAGATTATGATGCAACTTCTGGGTATGGACGATTCAAGAAAACTTGGACTGCTATCAGTGATATAACTAGGTTGGAGAGTAGCTTGAGCTAGTCTAAAACACATTTGTGTGTTTACGTTTGAAAGTAGAACTTGAGTATAGGAATTTCCAAATATCCAACAGAGGAAGTTCCTACATTTTAAAGATAAAATAATAAATCTTCTAGTCCAATTTGACATCCAACCTAACATCTTTAATATCTGATAGAGAAAGTTCATAAATTCTAAAGATAAAATAATAAATCTGCTTGTCAAATTTGAGATCCAATTTGAGGTTGTGAAGCTCTGATAGAGAAAGTTCCTACATTCCAAAGATAAAATCATAAATCTACTTGGTCCAATTTGATGTCCAATTGTAAGGATTTATCTTTTTAATTATATTTTCTAACATTTGGCTTGATACAAATTGTTACTTTAGAATTATGGTATTGTTTTTCTTCTAATGTTTTCAACCCTCATTTCAGGGAAGAGCTTTGAAGATGGTTCCTTCAAATGGAGACTACACTTTTTCGCTATAGGTTTTGTCTAGAAACACCAGAAGCTCAGGTACTGTCATACTAAGGTACAATAGAGTTTGAGGTTAATTGCACCTAGTATTTTATGTTGATATGGATATGTTCTAACCTATAGTTAATTGTTGTAGCATAATAGATAGGCTAAATAGTTGTTCATATACCATTGTTTCAAATTCAAAATTGCTATACCTTATTCTAGGAACAAATCATAGGGGGAGTCTATACATAAGACACCATTGTTTCAAATTCAAAATTTCTAGCTCTTTCACAATTATTTGCTTCATTTATTTGATCTAAGACAACCCATTGTATAGAAGATGCTATCAAAATCATAGTAAAATCCTTTATTTTGGGATGACAATATTTCCCATCATAACAATGAACAAAAGCATTAGTCATTAACCTAAACTTTGCAAGAGTTTCATCAAATTCTAATTTTCCACTCTCTTTTCCATTCTGAATTTTATTCCTGATTTCATCCATGAAGAACTTCCTTAGCCTGTAGATCCTTATGTTACCCATAACCTTACCAGGTGTCGAGGATAGCTTCGAGATTTTACCCAAGCAACAATTGACAAAATTTGGCCTTACCAAAATTTTGATTTGGTAAGGCCAAATTTTGTCAATTATTGCTTGGGTAAAAACTCGAAGCTATCCTTGACACTTGGTAAAGTTATGGCTAACATCAGGATCTACAGGTTGAGGAAGTTCTTCATGGATGAAATTAGGAATAAAATTCAGAATGGAAAAGACAATGTAAAAGTAGAATTTGATGAAACTCTTGCAAAGTTCAGGTTAATGACTATTGCTTTTGTTCATTTTTATGATGGGAAAGATTATGAACAATCATCCTGGAATAAAGGATTTTACCTTGATTTTGAGAGAATTTTCTATACAACAGGTTTTCTTAGATCAAATAAATGAAGTAAACAATTGTGAAAGAGCTAGTTATTTTGAATTTGAAACAATGGTTTCTTATGTATATACTATCCCTATGATTTTCTCCTAGAATAAGGTATACCAATTTTGAATTTGAAACAATGGTATATGAACAACTATTTAGCCTATATGTTATGCTACAAAAATTAACTACAAGGTAGAACATATCCATAGCAGCATAAAATAGCAAGTGCAATTCACCTCAAACTCTGTTGTGGTAATTGCTTTGTAAGGAGGTTTGCACTCCATGAACAATCTCTATGCACATCAGTATGTTGGTTATTATCTTGATCTCCTTTGTGATCAAAAGAATAGTGAAGTTCACTGCATAACTCATGACCATTTTGTAGTGCTATGATCCAGTTCTCTTTTACTTCTTACTCACTATGTTCTTAATCACCATGTGCAAATGACTTAAAGGACAGATCTTTGTCACCATTTGATAGTAACTTTCATTATTTTTGGACTGTTTGTTATTATTCAACCACTATTTGATAGTGTTCTTCCTTTCTTAGTCCTAAGACAGAGGACAATTCACATTTTGTAACTCTCTAACAATGATCACCACTTGAGTGGATTTTTATCAAATATTGTAGTTGTAAGATCCACTTCAGATCACTAAAGCCTTCACAAAAACTTCTACACAACCACTGCAAAATCGCGCGGTTGTTATTAGGCCTTCACAATGATACAAATAGCTCATTAAGACCTCCATGCTACTCTATCCCAGTCTTCTCTCTTCCCTATTCTATCTTTGTCTGGGTTTTCCAGATCATTGTACAAATCATAATTATACACTTTGTCCCACTCTTCTCTCTTCCTTGTTCCATCACATATTAGGCTTGTCAGCTCATCATTCCTCCACTTTAATAGAGATGGAGGAGTCTCACAAGGGAGATAACTCTGAGAAACAAAAAATAATTCTTATCGATCCTGTAATCTACGAAAAATAAGCTTTACGGTCAAAAAAATTTATCATAATGATCTATGTGTTTACCCTCTTGGAGAAAAATATTCAGACTTTTTTATAATGAGATGATACACCCAAGAATAGATCTAAAAATATCAAAATTTTAAACCTACATATCTTTGAGATCGTTGCAGATTTGCTATGATTTTTGTACAACTAGACGGATCTAAAAAATTATTACTTGAAAATGATGTAAATGAAAAATTTATTTGTTCAGAATAATCTAAGGGTGTTATTTTTCACTTGCAAAAAAAAAAAATGTCTACCTTAAGATAACAACTTTAAAATTATCATTTTGTTAATCATAGTATTTCATTGTATATTTGTATTTTTTAAAATTGTATTAGATAGTTAATGGTTAAGTTTTTAAAAAAAAAAAAAAATCAACATAATATACTTTCCTTGTGCTTCTTTTCATCACATGTAAAGCTATTTTTTTGTTACTTTTTGTGCATTTAATTCTAGTTTGTGTTGTGATAATAAAGCCTAGTATATGTAAATCTCATTATGCTAGCATTTTCTTCATACGTTGTCCTTCTAATATCAACTTGTCTTCAAGGATTTTTCAACTCAAGCTATCCTATCCTCTTATACAACTAGTAGTTCAAAAACATTTCATCAAAAATAGAGATGATTTTAGTCTCATTCCCTCCTATGAAATATTTTCATGCATGTTTGAGATCTCTACAAGGTGATGAAAAAGGACCTAGGGTTTGGTAGGGTTTTGAGTATCCTTATTGCTTTGATGGTAATATTGTCACTAAGTTCTCTCCTTTCCCAAATATAGTCACTCAAGAAACTGCCATGATGCTCTTGATTGTAAATTACTTTGTTCTCTCTACCTTCTCACTATAGGCCCGATTCTTCAAATCTACCAACTACCCTTCCATCTCAGTGTCTTTTCATGGTCTTGCATCTATTCTCTTATGAATTTATTCTTTTGACTCTGAAAGCTATCACTAGGTCTATTATGACTATTAGGTCTTTGAGGGTATATGATTTTCTACTATAAAATCTTAGATTGTCATACTTTTGATGAAAATTCTCTAAGGATGTTTGCTATTTGAATTAAATCTCTGTATATTCTCCATTATGCATTGAAAAATCATGGTTTCTAGTTAACTATTTATTGGTGTATAACCATTGCCATGTTTCTTGGGACTGTCATCCCTATAGGATAGTTTCCTTATAGATCTAAATGTAATTTAAAAGGTTCCCATAAATATTGACAAGTTTCATAAGACTATTGTGTCAAGGTAGTAGATGTTTGTGATAATTTTCATAAGAATGTTGTGACAAGTTTCATAATATTGACATACCACAAGAGCCAAGAAGACATGATGTGGTGTAGTGGTAACATCCCACATTATCGCGACGGATGAGCAATAAATATGTGGTATGGTGATAAATCAAATACTTCTCTCGCATCATTGCAAGAGACAAGAAGATATAGTGTGGTGTAGTGGTAACATCCCACATTACCATGAAGGTCGAGCAATAATAGTGCAATGTAGTGGTAACATCTCGCATCACTGGAAGGATCAAGTCAAAATGGTGCAATATCACGGTTAAACTATAAAATGAAAGCTCACATTTCTTTTAGGAATTTTTTGAAATAGTTCACTTGCCTTGTGTATATTACTTCCACATTTTCATGTATATCTAGCAGGGCACATGTAACTACAACATATAACAAAAAAATCCTTACTATTATGCCTTGATGGATGTCCCTTCATTATTACTAGATATTTGATGTAGTGCACATTATTATAGTGTAAGCCTATTTTTCATATTTTTTCATTTAGCATCACCAATATTCTCCACAAGAACATTGTCCTTGTTTAAAATGATGGAAATGGTTCACATCTCTCAAAACAATTTCTCTTGCAATAATCTTGGAGATGAATTTAGATGCAGTGTGAAAATCAGAACATACTCGAAGGTTCTTAACATCTCTAATAGTTGTACCAAGGGCCATGTTTAACAAACCAAATTCAATTGCTAACTTTTCACTATGGTGGCAGATAAATGATTCCTTTTTCTTCTATTCCACAACATTAAACAAAAGTCTTAAATCTAAAAATACCCTGCTGCCTTCATTTCCCAAGCCAATTTCTCCAATTTTGCATAGATCTCCCATGTTTTTGGATGTGATCTATCTCCTACAAAAAAATCATGTACCATTTTATGTCCTTTAATCCAACTACATGTACAGGTATCTTTTTAGTTCCTCTATCTTTCATCAATCTCCTCACTATTTGAACCTCACCACACCTGCGTGATTTTGCACATATGTTTTAGAGAAGAACATAAGTTGCAACATTTTTAGGATCTAACTAAAAAAGTAGTGTTCTAGAATACTTAGCTTTCATATATGATCCACAGGCACCAAAGTTTTAGTTGGAATCTCAGTAATAATGTTTAGGGTGTCCTCAAGATAGCTAGCACAGGCATGAAGGTCAACCAAGCACACCTAATGATCAATTATATATGTAATGCAATAAGGGTTACTGGCGTGTGAAGTATGTGCAACCCTCGTCCACTAAACCTACATGACTGTATGCATCTAGAACACAAGCAAATCTTACAATGTCAATGTTCTGAAGTGCTTCATTAATTCAAATACTTTGAGAGCTTCCTTGCAAAATCCATTTTGTGCACATTCTGCAATCATATCATTTCATTCCATGAGATGACAGCTCTTTGATGCATTTTGTACTACATTTTGGTGTCAAATCTTTGGTAATTACAACTAGTTTCATTACATTCAAATTCTGAATTATGGGAAATTATATATAGTAAATAGATTGATGGCTATTTGGATAGTGAAATTAGCAATATGTAGAAGGATTATTTTAATTAAAGAGGATTTTGTGGTTATTTTTTTAACAATGATTTTACAGTGCAACTAGCTTGCTATTTTCATTCAAGCTACAAGTCATCAAAGCCAAGCACATACCAAGAAGATGGTACTCTACTTCAAACCCTCAACCTTGAACTTAGCTTAGTCTACTTACATGGGGATATTAAGGAAGTTACTAAAAATTTAATATATATCATTTTTTGTTTGTGAAGGAGAATCATGTGAGATTCAATATGGCAGTGAATCAATATTTGGTTTCTTAAGTAAAGATGTCATAGTTGGGAAACTTGTTGTGAAACATTAGGTTAGTAATTTTTGGATGTTTAGGCTTCCCAGCTAGATATCAAAGATCTTTTCTCATCAACCTAATTTGAAATTTATGTATAAATGGATACTTCCATGGTGCAGGTCTTTACTCAGACAACACATGAACCAGGGTTGACATTTTGTTGTCTAATTCAGTCTGATGGCATTCTTGGACTTGATTTCCAAGAATTTTTTATTGATAATGTTGTTCTGGCTTGGTTATTGTTGATAGCCTTCATTATATAATGTCAACTTCATTCTATAATCTGAGCATATCACCTTTTCTTAAACTTTGAACAAGGTTCTGAAATCAAGGGTTCAATATGCATATTTCAGGCCTATGTTGAGCACTTTGTTTAAGGCATTTATTGATAAGGCTATAGTTTTTTAATTGATTTATCTTTTTGTTGTGTTTGCTTTTGTAAACTTGCAATATACAATGCACTTTTATTCTTTCTAAATTGAGACTAATAGTAATTTTGTTGGTTGTATTGAGGTGCAACTTCATTCATGGAGGAAAAGGCAACACCCTGTTGCTCATATTAGATGGCACATTGCATATAAAGGAGGAAAGATTCTAGTTGGGTTATTGTTGACTGCATTAAAGGAGAGAGCTTCATATATGGGACATGATCAACACTCTCATTCTTAGATTCTACATGTTACCGCTTTCTCCAGGAAGATTTCCCATGTTGCAGAAGTTTTAATAGATGAAAGGGGCATGTTCTCGCATTGAAGGGATCCAAGCATGTGTTTCCATCATTGCAGAAGTTTTTCGGAGAAGTTTCTTTCTTGCAATCATTTATGTGCAATATTGTAACTTACATTTTTAGTCTTGTGACTGAAAATAAAAAATTGTAATACTCTATTTCTAAGTTGTAACTAAAAAATATTTCTTTTATTAATAAAGTTCACCAACTTTTCCTTCTCAATGGTTGTCTTATTGTGTGCAATTGATGATTGATGTGTATTTCTATGTTTTATGAATAAAAAAATGACTAAATAAGTGACCAGATTATAGCAACCAATGACTAAATCAACAACTAAATAAGTGATTAGTCAAATATATCAATGAATAAAAAATGACTAAATAAGTGACTAGATTACAATAATCAATGACTAAATATATCAGTGAAAAAAAAATGACTAAATAAGTGACCAAATTACATCAATCGATGACTAAATCAACAACTAAATATACTACCAAATCGATCAATCAAAACAACCAATAGATGAATAAAAATGGTTTAGTCATCAATCTGGTCACGTTATATATGACTAGCAATAAACTACTAATGGTCTTGTGACAAATTTTAGTCATTTATAAGAAGCTCTTAGTAGTTTTGTCAGTAGATTATTCTTGTTTTTGTACTAGTGCATGGTCTAGCAAGAAGCCCTCGATGAGACATCTCAAAGTATTTAGTTGTGAGGCATATGCTCATGTGCTTGATGTAAAAGATCTAATTTGGAGAACAAGGTGGTGAAGTGTATCTTCATTGGCTCTAGAGTTGGTGTGAAAGGGTACAAGCTTTGGGATCCAATTATAGAGAAGGTGATCTATAGTAGAAGTGTTATCTTCCATGACATGAAACCTTCCACAATAGATCTACAACCAGAGAAAGAAGAGAAAAAGAAGGTAGTTCAAATTCCACCCACTCTTGAAAAGGATGAACTACGCACTCCTAGTGGACCTGATGATGAGGAGAGCTCCAGTAGCTTTGAAAGCTCTGAAGAAGAGCCAAAAACTCACTCTCAGTCATTGAGGAGTTCTACATGAGAAAGGTGACAACCTAATAGATTTGGGTGTACTATGTTAGACTCTAGTTGCATCTTTTCTTTGATTGCTAACACTAATTAGCCCAAGAGAATTAGATAGGCTATGGGTATGCATGATGCAGATTCCTAGATGGAAGCCATGAATGAAGAGATGGTAGTATTGAAAAAGAATGCTACATGGGATCTAGTACCTTTTCCTAAAGGACAAAAACTCGTTGGATGAAAATGGTTGTTTAAGAAGAAAATGGGTCTTGATGGTAGTGTTGAGAAGCATAAGGAATGATTAGTCATGAAGGGATATTTCTAGGTGGAGGGAATAGATTATGGATATATTTTATCTCTTGTTGCTAAGCTGGCATCCATTTAATTTTTGTCATCACTTGTAGAAGCTTATGCCTTTGAATTCAAGCAAATGGATGTGAAGACAACTTTCCTTCAAGGTGATTTGGAGGAAATTTATAAGTCACAGCTAGAGCATTTAGTTGTGAAAGGGAAAGAGAATCTAGTATGCAATTTGAGAAAATCTCTATATGGTATGAAACAATCTCCTAGGATGTGGTCCTAGAAGTTTGACACCTATGTGTTGTCCTTGGGATTTTTGAGATCTAAATCTGACCATTGTGTCTATTACAAGATTGATAATACTCCACCAAGAACTCACATTGATGTACATTTTGTGGTATGTCAAGTAGATATCCAATAGTGGCCATGGCATCAACTAGTCTATTTTGTGCTATAGGAATCTGGTTAAAGTTGATGACATAAAAATATTGCTTAAAGATATCAACCATATTTTTATAAGGTGTAATATTTTCATCTTTAGCTTCATAATCATCATTTATTTTCTTGATAATCAGCTAAGAATCACCATACACGTGAATGTCTCTAATTTTCCACTTTTAATATTGTTCTCAACCTTGTGATAACACCTTATATTCAACAATATTATTGGTATAGGGAAAATCAATCTTGTAAGACTTTGTAATGGTGTCCCCTTGTAGAGTGACAAAAATAGCTCCTACTCTAGATCCATGCCATGCGTAAGATCCATCAAAGTATAACTTCCATGCCATTGATTTCATTGTTGTGAATACCAACTCATCAGGAAAATCAGACACCAAAGGATGATCAGCTGTAGTAGGAGCATAAACTAATCGATCAACAATTGATTGTCCTTTAATGGATTTTGGTAAACATACTAAATATCAAACTCACTTAAAAGTATTACCCATTTAGTCAATCTTCTTGTGAACACTGCTTTGCTGAGGAGATATTTCAATGGATCAATTTTAGCTATGAGCTTCGTATGATGATTTAGCATATAATGCAAAAAAAATTGTGTAGCAAAAACACCAATGAGACATGCATGCTCAATTAGTGTATAATTTATCTCATAGCCCACCAATGTATGACTACTATAATAATTAGCTTTCTCCTTTCCTTCTTCAACTTGCTATGCTAAGAGAGCCCCTAATGCTAAAAATGTAGCTAATAGATTAAAAAAAATTAATGGTTTCCCATCAATTTGTGGCATTAGAGCTGGTGGTGACATCATATAGTCCTTTAATAGTTGAAATGATTTTTGGAAGCAATCAGTCAATTTAAAAGGAACACACTTGTGAAGCAGATACTAAAAAGGGTGACATATGTCAACTAATTGAGTGATAAATCTTCAGATGGACTATATTTTTCCCTAAAGACTTCTAAGCTGAGTTAAGTTTGATGGAGGAATATCTATTATTTCTCTTACTTTTTTTAGATCAATGTCGATACCTCTGTGGGAAACAATGTACCCTAGGAGTTTACCAAAAGTGACCACAAAGACACTTTTTTGGATTTAGCCTAACCTTATACTTTTCCAGTCTTGTGAAGATTTTTTCAGGAACTTCTAGATGACCTTTCCTTGTGAATGATTTAGCTAGCAAGTCATCTACATAGTCTTCCATAAGAACGTCCATCATGTCATGAAATATTGTGGTCATGGCCCTTTGGTAAGTTGCACCAATATTTTTGAGATCGAAGGTGTAGATAATTAAAATTGTCTGGAATGGTATTACACACTTGAATCTAGTCACTAACATCATTTTGTCCTAAAATTCATCCTATTTTCACTGATTTAATTAAACAAGCCTAGTTATTTAATTAAATGCATCATTTTAATCTATTAATCTAATTAATGTTATTAGGTTAATTTATCACCTTCCACATCAATCTTTCATCCTATTTAAGTGAATAATGCAAATTATTTAATTTAAACACCTGGTGTCCTTTTATTTAATTAAATAATCCTAAATTATTGAATTAATTTTCTTTTATATCCCATTTTCATTAAATAAATATATTATTTAATGAGCATCATATTTTCACTCCACTTGCACAATTAAAACTTTGTTTTAATTGACTAATTACTAATTTTCCTCACCCATCCACTTGCATAGGGAATATTCTTCTATTTTGGCTCTAAAAAATAGAATATTATTTCCTAACAAACTCTGTAACAAACTTTGCAACAACTTTGAAAGTGCATTTTTTTGAATCATTGTGATCCCTTGATGGTTTCTTTGATTCATGTGATCTTTGATTCTCATCCATTGATGAGAATCCTTGATCCATGTCTTCACCCTTGATTCCATCTTGACCATTGATTGATCATTTTCATCTTGACCCTTGATTCTTCATTTTCTCTCTTATAAATACCTCACATTTGGAGAGAAATGGATCCACTTCCATCAAAGCAAAGTTATACTACTTTTTTGAATACTATATGTATTCATCCTTGCATCCATTATAAAGTTTTTTATCTTTTTCATCCATCCTCACCATAGTTTCATCCATTTTATCTTAAGCTTTCATCAATGGAGTTTGACTAGATGCTCACATCATCCAAGGGATTGGGAAAGGTTCATCATTTCATATCAATACAACACCAATCTCCCAATGAGATAAGTTTTGGAGCTCCATATTAGGTTTCTTTATGCTTTCATGGTTTGTTTCATGATTAGTTTAATGGTTTCTTGGTTTTTGAAGCTTTCGATCATCTCATTGGGATTGTACCTCAGGGGGTTAAATATTGCTTAAATCCATATGGATCTGGTGTATGTGACTATTACTATGATTACAATCACAAAAGGAAATCACATTCCAATACCCCATGGAAAAGGGAAAGTTGTTTTATGTTGGTGATATTTAGGAGTAATTCTTATTTGATTGTATCTATAAAAAATTTCCATTAAAGACAACATTTCATATCCAACACTGAGGTCCACTATAAGATCAATTTTTGGAAGGGGGAAATCATCCTTTGGACAGGTCTTGTTTAGGTCCCTTAAATTTGTGCATATGCAAATTCCCTGAGTTAGCTTAGTTGCTACTACTAGATTGGATATCCATTCTACATAATCAATTGATCTAATGAAGCCAACATCCAATAGTTTCTTTAACTTTGGTTTAACTAGTAAGGCAATTTATGGGTGCATTTTCCTTATATTTTGTTTAACTAGTTTTACACCAGGATGAAGAGGAAAATGATGGGGAACCAACTTTAGATCTAATCCTGGCATATTTACATAAGACTAGGAAAAATTAATCTATATCGTAGAAAAGAAGTCCACCAATTTTGATCTTTCTGTTTTAGTCAAGCAGACTGCAAAGTGTACAATTCTAAGATCTTTCACTATACCAATATTGACTTATTTTAATTTTTCCACCAACAAAGGAGATCTCTCTTCACTTGTGCGGATTATGTCTAGTCTTCCATCCTTGGGTGCCTCAAAGCAGTTTTCATCCTCGGATATGTCCTTTATTTTCACTTTTTCACGGTCTACAAGCACCTTTTGATTTTCACTTGAAGACCTATTTTTTCTTTTCTATTTTCATTTTTTTGACTACAAGATGAAATTGAATCCCCAATGTAAGCTTTAATATCAAGATCTATGGTGAAGCAAGCCTTGTGATCACCCCAAGGTATAGTCTCTCAAAGTCCCATAAACTTAGCTAGTGCTTTATCATTTTCAAATGTGTCTAAACTTGGAGGTCCTTGTTGGTCCCAATCTATAAGTTTGGGGTGATTAAAGGCATGTTATCATCAGAATCTGAGAAAGCAAGAAATGTGGTTGATAGGGTAAAGACTACGAAATTGGTCCAAGGTTGAGCATTTTCAGTTTGGTCCTCAAAAAGAGGATTTCCATAGATACTATGACCAAACATAGGATTATCATAGGTGTGGAAAGATTGAGGGATAGTGCAAAAATTAAGGACTAAGGAGTCTTTAGGGTCCCAAAAAATCTCAATCTAGGCCTAGTTATTGATATATTGGTTATTACAAGAGCTAGGATTTGGATTAGAACTATCCTCAAACACCTTGACATCATTTGAAACACCAACATCTTCACTTGAAAGCAACTTAGTACTTGAAGCATTCAAATTTAGTGGTACATACTCAATCCCTCTATTTCATGGCAGACATTTAGGTTGGATCGGCTCTATGATTCCTTGATTATGTTCTCCCAAGCCACTATGACCATCATATCCTTTTTGTTGCATAATGGAAAAAACTTTACCATATTGATCTACAGGCATATGAACTTGTTTAATATCTTCTTCATCTTGATAGAACCATGTAGAAATATCCTCACCAATAGACTCATCATCTAGTTCTCCCCATATAGCAAAGTTAGTGGGAGGTTGATATTATATAATGACCTTGGATTCTTTTTTAAATTAGACTAGGTTTACCATAAGACTTGGGGGAAGTAGGTAACTTGTCGATGCAAAAGGAATCAGCCATAGTATATTAACTGCATCTCCTATCTTGGATCTAGACCTTGTGTTGAAGAAAGGATATTGGAGGAAATGAATATTGGGTAAGCAAGGAGGGATCAACCTAATGTGAGGAGGTGGTAAGTGAAGCTTCTTAGGTAATTGGTACTTGGAATTCATGGATACTCTTCAAATTGTTGCAATATTGAAAAAGGTTTAGGGTCTCCTGATATGGTAATATCTACTCCATTACAAGGGAACTTGATACATTAGCGATAATTAGAGGGAACGACCTTCATGGCATGAATCCATGGACAAGCGAGGAGTAGATTGTAGGGAAGGTCCATACCCAAGACTTGACATATTTTTTTCTTTATTGTCGGACCAACTCTAATGGGAAGGGTAATGACACCCTTGGAGGAATGCTTTGCATCATCATAATCCTTTATTAAAATCCTCTTAGAAGCGGCAATACTTGCCTCAAAAATTCCCAATATAGTAACCAATGTCATGGTATAAATATTCAAGCCATCTCTACCATCTACCAGGACTCATATGATTTTATGCTTATTAATGAAGTCTGCTAGATGGAGGCCATCATTGTGATGAGTTCTATTAGAAGGGACATCATGTTTGGTGAAGGTGACATGGTGGGTGGTAGCTACATCCCCAACCATGGCCTGAAATTGATTGACATCTAGATTTGTGGGAACAAATGAATCTTGCAATAATTTATCCAATATAGCTCTATGTGCAAGTGATGTACATAATAACTCAAGAATAGACATTTGGGCAGTGGTTTTCCCTAGATGATCCAAAATATTTATTGATTAGGTGTTTTAGGTCTAGAAGTGATTTCTTGTAGTACCACTTTGGATCTATGAGTAATTACAACACACTTAGGAACTTTGCATTTAATAGTTATGGTAGAGATACTATTATCCACTTGGAATTATTTACTCATAGCCCACATTTGTATAATTGGTATTTGTATTGGTCTTTGATCCTACGTTGGAGAATTGTACCTAACCATGGTTTTGCAAAGGGTCCTTGAGTATAGTATGATCTATTTTTGAGGATCCTATAGGGTCATCAATAATTATATCCCCCTATTTTATAAGGTCTTGTATGATATGCTTGAGTTTGAAGCATGAAGAAGCTTTATGTTCTTTGCTCATGTGGAATTCAAAAATGGCATTATCATTCCACTAGGATGGCTTATTAGGGCCAAGATCATCTTGGGCTTCAGGAGTTGAATAACATTAATAGACTGCAAGAGATTCTTTAGGATTGATTCAATCGGTGTCCATAGAGGTGTAAATTGTTGTTTCCAAGAAAGATTAGGTCTAGGGGGACCATGTTGAGGATTATTTGGAATAACATTGGACTATTGCAAAGGGATTGATGATGGGTAAGTATTATTTTCTTGCATCAATGATGGGTTAGGTCCCTTAATATTAAGCATTAGTCAAACTTTGTTTATCGTTTTAACAACTCCATCATTGGTCACATTTTTGTTGCAAGACAAAGATTTAGATTTGTCATTAGAGGTGTTTGTATTATTGTTTGATCTTTTAAATATTTTTATGATTCCCTTTGCCACAAGATCCTTTTCAATGGGAATTCCCTTTTGAATAACTTCATCAAATGTAATAGGGAAGTCAACTTGAAGTTGGAACATTAATTCTAGATTAAGATCATCAATAAATATTTGTACCATTTATTTTTTATGTATCTCACAAGGAAATTTCCTTGCTAGCATTTTCCATCTTTGAAAAAATGGTGTAAAAGATTCCCCTTCTTGTTTAGTGGTGCATAGGTTTATTGTGTCTATGTCATGATCAACATTATAGGAGAAGTGGTTGATAAATTTGTTAGCTAATTCTTCCCAATTTTTTATGTAGATGGTAAATGTGCAAACCATTCCATGGTCTGTCTATCAAGACTACGTGGAAGGAGACACATTAAATAAGTTTTCTCATTTTGAAAATCTAGACAAGTAGTGAAAAATTACCTAGCATGATCTATAAAATTCCCTTTCCCCTTATATTTATAAAACTTTGGTATTTCAAGATTTGAAGGGAAAGGTTACGTATATGTAAGTTTTTATAAAAAAGGTATGGACATATGGCTTCTATGTTATATGCCTTCTTAGGACTAGATGTTTGGATATTATCCACCTTTTGTTGCAAAGCGTGCATTTGTTGGACCAACATGTCTATCATTTTTGGAATGGTATGATGTTGAGAACATTTCATTAAATAGTGTGGTTCCTAAGTCTCAGAAAGTTGAAATAATAATAACAATTAACCCTTTATACAAGGGTATTATGATACATTTCTTGATTTATGTGTGAGTACATTAGATACTTTGAGTTCAAATTATTCTAGATGTAAATATGTTAAAATATGGCTCTCTAGGTCTCCTTTAAATTCTTTCCCTTCTAAGTTTTTTTATGGAAATAAGTAAATTACATATAGATATCAACATATTTTTCATTAACAAATATAAATATTACAAAACTATTAGTAATCATACATATAAAACCAAATTCATCCTTTGGCTATATGCAGCCATGAGTACGGAAATCATATCTATCAACTTGTCACCTATGGGTTAAACTTGGTCCACTTGCACATCTATGGATATGAAATTTGGTGGATAGTGTAATCTATTGGACTCAAGCAACACTAAGAGGGGGGGGTGAATCAGTGTTGAGCAATTTTAAACTTTATTAATTTGTCCTTTCAAGTGCTTAAAACATTCAATCAAAAGAAAGATGCATGAAAATGAAACAATAACACGAGGATTTTTACATGGAAACCCTGTTAGGGGAAAAACCACGATGGAGGTCAATCCACAATTTGAGTACTCAAATATATTGTTTTACAAAAGGGGAATGCACTTGCATTCAAGCACACTGCCTAGAGCTTACTACTCAAAATAAGGAAGGCTCACTACCTTACAAAAGATTTGGATTACAACAAAAGGTTGAACTGAATAGATAGAATCTACAAATTCCTTATTACAGTTCTGGTTAGGCTCATAGATCAAATTCTAGACCTTCTATCTGATTCTGCACTTCCCTCTGCTCTGCCTTAATTTGCTTCACAAAAATCCTCTTCTACAAAAATAAAAATATCTCAACTACTCTTTCGATATTTGCACATACATCAACACATAATGAACTCACACATATGCACACCAAAATGAATTAATCGATCTCATATATATATATATATATATATCTACTACCAAGAATTCAATCACTATATGTCAGCTCAAATGAAATAGAAAATATCTTCCAACTAACGGCTCAAATCATGAATAACTTTTAATGTGCATTCACCAAAGTCGGCCATAGCATAGATAGGACCCAAAAAAAAAAATCAAACACAAAATTACTTTAAATAATTCTATCTTAAACATCTGCAACACCCAACATTCGCTTAGTCAGCCTTCATATACAGATGAACAAAAAATAAAACAACCAGATCTCCTAACTCGTACGCCACTTTATGCAACAACACAAAACTTGAGAATAATATATTTCATATACCCATCGACCTTCTCTAAGATCCACAACCAAAACTAATAACCTGGTAGTGCAAAATACTTGACAGATTCAAGCTTCAACTGGATACCTTGTTCTTCACTCTACCTTCTGGTATAGATAAATGCTGACATGTGGATCGGATCAATGACTTCAGTTGCCAACATAATCAAGCTTGGCATACCATCATCCTCATCAATTATAGTTGAAACTAATTATTTACTACAACCTTTTGGTCTTACCCTCTAAGTTTCAATAAATGGGACATTACAAAGTAAATAGATATAATCCCCCAAATACATCATTATTTGAAAACAAAAAAATATTAAATGCTTAGGTTCAAATGGAGAGACTGTAAATGAGATCTTTTGCTGAAAATTGAGAGATTGTCATTGATGTCAACAGATAGTGGGATTTGGATAACTGTCACAATGGAATTTCGGTGACTGTCTCCTCTGGTAATGGAAGTATATTAATCTGGTATCTTGGTCTATACTATCCTATTTTGTAAGATCTGCTCAGAATATGATAATATGTTCTATGTTGATATCATTTGAATCTACTAACATGGATTTAGCTGACTAGGTTGTATGGTTGGAAAGGTACAGTTACCAGTAGTTTTGGAAATAATGTCATACTTATACACTAGCTTTGTACATCATTTTTGGTCTAGATTCTATCTCAAGAAAAGATATCCTTATAGGAATTTGTACATAGATTTGAGACTACAAGATGCATATTACTTTGGAGTTAAATTATAATGATATGTGAAAGCATTTGGAAGATATGAATGACAGTATTCTGATTTGTAGACTACAGTGCGTGTTCATACGGTACACTGATGTGGGAGTCTCCACATTTTCTCATATCTAATTATCTTGCAGTGCAATGTTGAAGATAAGTAGCTCGATGTCATCTAAGGGAGAGTTCAATATGCTAACAAGCTTTTGTGTTACATGTTTGATGGATTACATATATGTTTGGGGTTTTTTGTTCTAACTCTATCTGACCTAATTATAAATTCATATTGAAAAGTTTTTATATGTGCTACAAATGATAATGGGATCTATCTTAGGTCCACACTGACTACTTATATGCGAAGATGAATATTTTTTGAGGAAAATGTTGATAGAGTTGATTAGGCCAACCTGATTTGTGGACATGGATATATATATATATATGTAAGACATTTTTGCAAAGAGGCAAAGAAGTAGATAAGTGTGTTATTTATATATTCTGCTTCATTGGAACAGAACCTCAACACAAGGTGCATTTCATTAGTTCATACTTTTGGCAGTAAGACACATCATTTTGTATTTACTTCAGGTTGTGAGCCTTTCAAGGATAGTGCATACTGGTAATGATCCCTTGGTATTTTCTATATCCAAATATATTATATTGTGAGCTAACCCTCACCTTGGTTTTTCCCATTCTGGGTTTTCCACATAAAAATAATGGTGCTAATGTGTGTTGAAGTTTTATCTTAATTCCATGTTTTCTCTTGTTGATTTTTCCAGATTTATGATAATATTTAGATGGATTTTATCTCAATGGTTTTATGGGATACTGATTCACCCCCCCCCCCCACTTCTCAGTATTTTGGATGTTCAACAATTGGTATTAGAGCTTGGTTCCTCTGAAGAAGCCTAACAACTTGGGGAAGGTCCTAAATTTTGAATACATGGAAGATAAAAAAATTCTTATTCCTCTAGAAGTGATCTCTACCGGATATATAGAAGAAAATGAAGATTTGAACAATAGGTTGAAGGAAGCAAATGAGTGTATTAAGAATATGATGGAAAGATATGGAGAATTCAGTGATCAATTAAAGAAAGTGGATGAGATCATCACCGGACTGAAATAACAATTGGAAGAAAAGGGAAAGATTGAAGATTGTCGGAAAGATGAAATTCAAAGGAAGATGGATGAATGTGCAAAAATTGAGCAAGAAGTGGTAATTCTAAAATCAAATTTGGAAAAGGAAAAAACATATTCAAGGAAAGCACTATAATGCTTGATGAGTTGATTAAATTTCAAAGACTTGCTATGGAAAAAAGTGGTTTATGGTTTGAAGAAGGAAAAAGTTCAAAGGTAAACCAATCTCTTGACATGAAGATTCAGTGTGATGGTGGAGAATTCAAGAATCTAAGGAGAAATACTTAAATGCTTTCCATCAGAAAACCTAATGCTCAAAGGTATTTATCTTTTAATGGTGTATGTTATTCTTGCAATAAGTTTGGACATAGGGAAAAATATTGTGAAAAGAAAGAAGAACAAGATAATGGAATGGATGAAAATACCTTATCATTCTCTGGTCAATGTTTTGAATGAAAAATAATTAAACATAAAACTAAAGATTGTAGAAATCAAAAGGTGAATAAGATGGTTTATCCATTCAGTGGCTACTGTTATCACTATAAATCATTTGGACACAAGGCTAACCAGTGAAAAAATAGATTGAACAAAAGAAAGCATGGATGGAAGAATGTTGTTTGTTGTAATTGCATAAATCTAAGACATTTTTCCAAAGACTGTAGAAACAGAAACATGAGAAGTAACAATCTGGTAAAGAGATATGAACCAGTAATTAAGTTTGATCTAGTAGAAGTAAAGAAGGAAATGGAAAGAATTTGGAGAACGGGAGTAGAATCTAAGTAAGGTGAATCAAAATCATCAATCATTTATGTGTCATCCTTCGATATAGATATGCCCATCGAAAAATAATTTAGGAAATGGCTAAGGGGGAGCAATAATTGGATCATTTAATAACCCCTCTTTTGATATATGATGTCATATCATGACATAAGTGCATTTATTAAGACCTTACGAATTCAAGATTTAATGTGAAAGGAATTCACAAAAACACATGTGTGAAGAATGAATTTTGTAGAATCTAAAAGGATGCAAGTGTACATGAATTTCGAGGTGATCTACTTGTGGTTTGAATCATTTATTGCAGAAGCAATTGGAATGAAGGAAATAAATTCAGTTATGTTAAGGAAAATGAATTTGATGAAAATCAATTGTGAAGAAGGAGAAGCATGCAAAGGAAGCTTGAAGAAACCAGAGCAACTTCCTACACTAGTAATTCAGAATCTGGTCTTGGTAGAAAAGGAAGAGCTAAGTCACTATTGCTATATACTATTTCATCTAAATTATTTGTCAAATTTTGTTGGATGTATGGCTTGATGAATTATATATGATATCTAGAGATGTAATCAGTGAAGTTACTAGCTTATCATTCTTTGGACCAACTCCTGAATGCAATATTGATCTAGGGGAAAAGGTTTGATAAGCAACACATGCGCTAAAATCACTAACCTGACAATTTAGTATGCAAGTCTAGTTATTTCACAAATGATCTTTGGTGACAACAATGTCTCCACTACCACAATTAATATTGCATTGAATATGATTGAGAAAAAAACAAAATATAACCTCTGTGAGTTGATCCGACAATAGCTATTGGAGAATCTGAGAGATATCAAGAATAAGGAAGGTACATTCAGATATGGTACATTAGTTTTATGCTTAATTTTCTATTTTATGGAGATTCCTAAAATAGGTGAGGTTAGTTGGGAGAATACCAGACCAGTCTCTCATCAAATTGAGGAAATTATGAGAAACATTGGGGATTTGGATGTACAAGGAGATGCCTTTGCTGCATTCTTTGCAAAGTTTCAAAGAAAAATGAATAGAAGGAGAGTTCCCAAAGAATTTGTTATGCAAAATATAAGAATGATGTAACCTTTCTGGTAACCATTGATAGTTGCATTATTAAGGTAGTTGAACCAAGGAATTCATGGATACCTAAGTTTGGATATGAGATTGAGAAGGAATATGCCACTAGTTGCATTGAGTTGTTGATTAACATCCCTCGAGATCCCAACAGACCTAGTTTTGGAACCTACACTGAAATAGTTAAAACTCTTGAAGAATCTAAGTTAGTCATTGGTAAATCAATGTCTAACACCAGAGAAAAGAGGAAAGTCACTAAGTTTCATGCATTAGTTTCTCAGGTTGAACCTGCTCCAAGAAGACTTAAGCAAGTAGCCAAAAGAAGGACACATTTTTAGAGCAATAAGTGACATGATCTCTTGGGTTGAAGATAAAGGATTGTTGAAAATTGTAGAGAATTGCAAGTCTACTCATAGCATGACACTTGAAAGACTCAAAAAATTTCAAGAGTGTGAGAAAGAGGTCAAGAGTCTATTCGCATTGTGTTGGACTTGGCCTGATGCAATTCAAAGACTCAAAGACGTTAAGAACACAATTGAAACCTAGATCAAGTATGCATCTAGCACATTTGATCCTGCTCTTGATTTGGATGATCATACTTGGTATAGATTGACAAGGATGCATGAAGAATATCTTGCATCACATAAAGATAAAGGAGATATGGTTGAACAATATGGGAAGGTTAGATTTAATCAAAACTATGTGTACACCTATCTATTATGCTCTTTTAGTAGCTGACAGGATTTTAAAATATAATGCTACTCTCGGAACTATGGTTGAAGGAAAATATATCTTAATTGATCTCAATTATCTATGTAGTACATTGTCAGAGGAAAAAAGGCTCTGGGATGAAGGGATATCCTCATGGGTAGTCATTCTTAGCAAGCTTCAAGGGACTGCCACCTCCGATTGATCATGCTCAGCTATCTTGGATGTACTCCTCAAGGGAGTGTTCAAGTACACAAAGGAACTACTAAAGAATTAAAATTCCTTTCATTTTCCATTGATATCAAAGGGGAAGAGAGAGAGAGAGAAATAGGTTTCATGTGAAAATAGAAAAAAAATTATAAAATAATTTTTGGAGAGAGAGGTATCATGTGAATAGTTTTTAGGGTAGAAAATTGAAAATTATGAACAAGTATTTTGATGGTTTTCACATTGTGTGTTGCAAACATGAAAAAGGGGGAGATTGTTGGAAATTGAGAAGAAATTTTCAATGATGTCAATTGGCAGTGGTATTTGGATAACTGTTACAATAGAATTTTGGTGACTGTCTGCTTGAGTAATGGAAGTCTGTTAATCTGGTATCTTGGTACAGATTATCCTATTTAGTAAGATCTGCTCAGAATCTAATAATATATTCTATGTTGATATCAGTTGCATCTACTGACATGGGTTTAGCTGACTAGGTTGTATGGTTGGAAAGGTACAGTTACTAGTAGTTTTGGAAATAGTGTCATACTTATACACTCGCTTTGTATGTCAGTTTTTTGGTCTACATTCTATCTCAGGAAAAGATATCCTTACAGGACTTTGTACATAGACTTGAGACTACAATATGCATTTTACTTTGGAGTTTCATAATAATATGTGAAGGAATTTGGAAGATATGAATGACAGTATTTTGATTTGTAGACTACAATGAGTGTTCATACAATACATTGATGTGGGAGACTCCGCATTTTCTCATATTTAATTAGATGTTACCGTGCGGTGTTGAAGATAAGTAGCTCAATATCGTCTAAGGTAGAATTCAATATGCTAATAATATTTTGTGTTCTATGTTTGATGGATTACATTTATGTTTGGGGTTTTTTGGTCTAACTCTAGCTGACCTAATTATATATTAATTTTGAGAAGTTTTTATATGTGTTGCGAATGATAATGGGATCTATCTTAGGTCAATGCCAACTACTTATATGCAAAGATGAATATTTTTTGAAGAAAATGCTAACAAAGTTGATTAGGCCAACCTGATTTGTGAACATGGGTCTATATATATATATATGTAAGACATTTGTGTAGAGAGGCAGAGAAGTAGAGTGTGTGAAAGATACATGAAGACAGAGATGTGAATGTGTATGTGTGAAATTGTATGGATGTGTAGATAAGTGTGTTATTTATGTATTGTGCTTCACCAAAACTGAACCTCAGCACAAGGAAGGTGCATTTCATCACTTCATACTTTTGGCAATGAGCCACATCATTTTCTAACTTGGCAATGAGCCAGATCATTTTGTATTTACTTCAGGGTGTGAGCCTTTCAAGGATAGTGAGTCTTGGCAATGAGCCCTTGTAAAATTTTATATCCAGATATATTAAATATAGTGAGCTAACCCTTGGTTTTTCCCATTCTGGGTTTTCCACGTAAAAATACTAGTGTTCATGTGTGTTGACATATTGTCTTGATTCCATGTTTTCTCTTGTTGATTTTATTCGATCTATGATAATATTTAGATGGATTTTATGTGAGTGATTTTATGGAATACTAATTCACCACCCCTCTCAGTATTCTATATGTTTGACAACATCTTCTATTAATTTGATACAAGCACAATAATTCTCTAGCTAGAGACTTAACTCATTGGGAGTAACCAATTCCTAAATTACTCATTAAAAAATTACTGTTTCATAAATTGAAAGAGCATCAAGGTCTCTATAAATCAAGAGAATGTATAAAATATCTCAACATGTGTATACAACTTATATATCCAAATTATATATTATCAATGCTTTAAACTTTACATGTGGCATGCATATAGATTTAATATGATAACATGTGGTTGGGCATCATCATCAAATACTTAAATATATGACACATTTATGCATTTTGGCTTTTACATGTGAAACGCTTCCTACTTATTGAAGACCTAAAGAAGTGAGAAAATATATCTGTGATCATAAATGTTAATCCAATTCTAAATATGAAAAATAACTAAAATGCAATGAGGAAAAACACAAAGGGACACCTCAAGATTAGCCTAAGGATAATAAAGCAAAGAAGAAAAATGAAGATGAAGATTATAAGACGATTATACCTTCTTTGTTGTTGAAACTCCTTGGTTGGCCCTTGATTTTGATTGCTTTGTGTGCTCCTTGGATGGCTCTTGATGTGGCTAAATGCAAGATTTAACTATGTGGTGGGATGCAAATACAAATGGCTAAAATGAATGGCTAGATGAGAGAATATGAGTGCACAAAATGACAGCATAAGGTTGCTCAAATGACTAAGTGTTGTTAATGCCTTAGAGGAGGGGGTATTTATAGAGGAATTTGAATTCTCTAGAGAATTCAATGGTTGAGATTTATCCAACAAGGCCTAGATGAAGGGCTAAGGTGAGTTGAGGACTCACAAGCCCTCACATTTTGACATGTGGAATGTGAAGTGGCTAAGGGTGAGATGATGTGTAGGTGATGTGGAAGGGAGGTACATGATGTGTAAGAAGGACATGTACCTTGGAAGTACATTGGGAGATGAGAAGATTCCTTGGAGGAATAAATGTGAATTAAAAATTCACATGCTTGGGAGAATCTAGTGGATAAGAGAGGGTCTCCAAAAAGGTGGGATTTTGTCACATGTGATTTGATGTGACAAGTCAAAGATTCTAGAAGATGCATGGGAAAAAGGGATTCTAGGAGAAATAAAAGTGAATTAAAAATTCACATGGGTAAGAGAGGAGCCTTGGATGAACAAAAATGAATTAAAAATTCCTTGGGGGATGGGGAGAGTTGACCAAGGTGTTGATTAGGCTTAACTAATCAGTGATTAGAAGATGATTAGGGGTTAATGAGGATTAGAAGCTAACTTGCAAAAGTTGGAGGATGTGACACATCTTAATCAAGGATTAGGCATGTGCACATCCCTAATGAAGAGATTAGGAGATGGATTAGGATTAGATGAAAATGACATGTGAGGAATTAAATAAATGTAATATTTATTTAATTCATTTGATGAAAAGGGGATTAAGGAGGGTAAGGTATTTAATTATTAATTAAATACCTTAGGGATTTGGCAGAATTAAGGATGTTAATTAAATAATAGTAATATTACTTAATTAACTTGGATAAGAGGATGTTTAGATGAAAAGTGATAAATTTGGATAAATTAAGTTTCCAAATTTGGATGTCTACATTTTTCCCCTCTTTGAGATGGTGTTACGAAGTAGCATCATTCCAAAGAATATTAACATATAGAACCCAGAAGGAGATGGTTAGATTGGAAAAGATGCCCCAGTCATTCAAAGGAGTGACTAGGAAGGAGAAAAAAAGATGGGGGTGAAGATGAAGATTAGGTGCTGCCACAATAGTGGTTTACAATTTCTAGGAGGAACTGATTTTTGCTGAAATCACATATTTTTAGAAAATATAATGATTTAAGCCTTGAAAAGTTCCATTTAAAGAATTCCAATTGAAGAGGGTTTGATCAAACTACCTTAAATCAAACACCCTTGGATAGAACCCCACTAGTTTTAAGCCATACCTAGAACAGAGTCTCCTTTACACCTATCAAAATGCTGATAAAAAACCACTTTTGATTTACCTTTTGGGGGATCAAATGAATTCATTTAAAATTTATTTTATGCAAGTATGTAGTCCTTATTATAAGCTTTCCAAAAAGTATATTTTTAAATAAATTTAATTTGATTATTATATTTATTTTTTATTTCTCGTGAATGTAGGTTTTTCACCAAAAATCAAGTTCTTTGTTCTGCACATGTGGAAAAATAGCATATTATTAAAATATATATATATATATTAGTGCACCAGATATTGAAGTCCTTGATCCAACAAAGAAAAAATAATTGAATTTCGATACATGCAAAAAAAGTTACGCGTTATACGGTCGCGCTATGTCTGAATTATAATTGGTTTGAATTCGAAACTTGTTTAAAGAAAAAGTATTCAATAAAAAACTATCTAAGTGTAAGCACTAGATATTAGAGTTGCAAATCTAAATTCGAAAGAATTAGAATTTTATCCTTCATGGAAGAAAATTTATGCATTATATGGTGAGCGTCACTTTTTAAAAATGTTGTTTTCTGAAAAAAACTAGTTTTCGAGGGAGATGGAAAAGAAGTGCAATTTGATTCCAAAAATTTTGAAAAAAATATATTTAGAATCTATAGACAAAATTTCATGAAACTCTAGTTTGCATCATCTTCAAATTCCTCATGGTTTAGTTGCTATAGGTGCCTGAAAGTGAAGATTTAGTTAAAAAAAAATATTTCAGTGTCCAGTTTGGCCAAAAATTATAAACCACTATTGTGGGATCACCCATTAGGGATTGAGGATGCCCCCTCGAGAGGACATGCGGGTTCAAGAGAACAAGGATGTGCTCTCAAAATGGATGAGATGATGAAATGGGAGATGAGGAAGAGGATGCAAAGGGATGGATATGAAAGGATGAAAATGCGACAGGAGGTTGGGAAGCACAAATGGATGCAAGGACAAAGATGATGTTGCCCTAGTCAAGCTACAAGAGAAAATGGGTGGGTGATGGATGGAGTGTTGTTGATGAGGAATGATATATCCTGAAAAAACACGAGGATAGGAAAGGATACATTCTGATGAGTGTTGATGAAATTGTTGTTGATGAGGGAAGGACACATCACAATCACAAGGATAGGGAAGGATACATCCCGATAAAAATGGGTGTTGATGAGAGAAGAATACATCCCAAAACAACACCAAAGGATAGGGAAGAATACATCCCGATGATGAGGATGATTGGATCAAGGCTTGTAACAAGGCCAGGGACAGGACCAAGGATGTGATTAGATGATTCAAGCTAAATGGAATGGATGGGGATTGGATAGAGATGTGAGATGAGGATGAAGGATGAATGGATGGGGGGATTTTGATAGATGAGAGGATGGGGGATGCATGCAAGATGATAGAATGGAAAGTGAAATGCAATCCTAGTGCAATTTTCCATCTTCAGAGCACTGATTTTTGCTATAGCATAAGACACCAAGTGCTAGGGTATGTGGAATCAAGGCGGATTAGTGTCTAATGCATGCAATAAATAAAACATACAAGAAGGTTATCCCAACACCCCAAAGTTGCCATGACTTTGGCCAGGCCAGGTATTGGAATAACCACAAGCACACGAGGATGCCCCAGTGTAACAAAAGACCACAAGGATAATGGTGGGTACTACATGGGACAACCAAGAAGACACAAACAAACAAAAAATCAAGATATGCCCCTATGTGTACCAGTCAAAGCACACCATGATATGATGGATCAAGGCGGCCTTGACAAGTGATGATAGGGAGCTCAAATGATAAACAAAATCCAAAAGCATCAAAAGATCACAATAAAATTCCAATGTCCTTTGCCATAGGATCAAGGGGGTGGATGGGATTGATGAGGTCTGTTAGGAAGGATGCATCCTATTGAGACCGATGATGGATTCAAAACTGATTGGATCTACTGATAATAGTGGATCTCGTTTGTTAAGAACTAGCTAGATAAGGGCATAGCTTGATGAGATGACACAAGGGAGACAAGAAATGAGACTGACACACCCTAAAGACCTAGGGGCTCGAGGGCTAATCAAAGATTAGCCTTGCCTACCTGAAAGCGCAGATCCCTCGTAGTTCGATAAAAGGATGTCGACTGAGCATGGATAAAAGTAGAAAGGGGACGATGAAGACTGATGGTGGATGACAAGGACTAGAGGGAAAAAAACAAAGACCAATGATAGACGATAAAGGAGTGGATGGACAAATCCCTGGGGGCAGATCAAATGATCGACCTTGCCTACGTGAAAGTGCAGGGGAAACGTAGTTCGACAAAAGATTAAAATGATGGGACTGATACGATGAAACATGATAGACCTGTTGGATTGGATAGGATGATGGTGATCACATGAAGCTCAAGAATGGGATAGTGGTCCAAATCATCAAAATCAATTGGGAGGATGATATGATAGAGAGATGAATGATGGGAAAGGATAGCAGATTGAAAAGATGTGTAAAAGAAGCAGAAGTGATGGTGATGAGATAAATGGCATTGGGTTGCATGGAGGGAGGCCTATAGCCAGATATCGATGACAAGAGATTGTGAGATGGGATGAGGATAAATATGAAAGAATGGATAGAGAGATAAGGATGGGGGATCGAAGGGATTGGGAGAGGAAAGGGATGCTAGGAAGGATGTTTTTATAGATGGATAGGGAGATGAAGGGATGTTATGATAGATGATGTCTCCAAGGACTATGTCACAAAGGAAGTAGATTCCCCCACTCTAGATATGTCATGTATGATGAGGCATGAGGGATGGAAGACGAGTGGATGGGAAGATAAAGGAGATAACTAAAGGAGGATAGGATGGGTGACTAAGGAATACGATAGAGCATGGATGAAGGGAATGTATACCAAGAGGTGTCCAAAACATGCATAGATAGGTGCCCCTATTTTGATCAAGATCACAAGAAGGATGGAGGGATGGGAGATAAATGAGATATGATGGTAGGATACGGAAGATAGGTGGGATGGAGGGGATGATGCAATTGCCCCCAAGTGCATAAGTAAACTGGATAGGGGATTTACGGATGATGCCTATTTTCTAGGTTTTCATCATGGTACTTATCTAAGGTGCTTGTTTGCCAAGTTTTCACCATTGGATGAAGGATTTCTCTTTACTATTTTATTTTATTGACCTTTTTTGCTTTTTCTTTTTCTTTTTTTTGACTTTTTTGGATTTTGGATAGAATGCAGGTGGAGATGATAAGTATAGGGAGGTGGATAAGCGGATGCCGAAGATATGTGATAAGGGTATGGATGAAGGACTCAAGCATCAAATTCCATACGAAGTATTAAGAGTCTATGTTTGAATCGACTATTGGATGTTGGTACCACCTTAGTTATGACAATGGAGGAATTATCTAAGGGCGTGTATTAAAGGGATATTCTAGGGGAGGTATGTGGAATAATGGATGGAATGTTGGAAAGTGTATGGATGGAATGTTGGAGTAAACGTATGATGGGGAGGCATGTTTAGGACCAATATTGGCACATGTGGTGGGGGGTGTGAAAGGATAGGAGGATTAATGGTTGGATGATGTGGGGCTAATGGAGGGTGTAATGGAGGATGTGGAAATAATGGAGGAGAGGTGATAGCAAATTTTGGGACATAAGGACCCAAAATGGATTTAGGAGGATTTGCATGATTCGCTTTTGGAGTAGCAACTTTGGATGTTGTTATAGAGGCTTCATTTGAAGGCATTGCATCTATTTTCTTTGGGATCCACATGGTTTTGATTTTTTCTTTAGTGAGCCTTTGCGGCCTACGGACTTGATTTGGATTTTGGATTTGAGTTTTATTTTCTTCAACATGTCTTTTAGGGGGGACATGAGGAGTTTTTGATTCATGTGGATGTTTAGATTTATGCATTTGTACTTTGGCATGCAAAGTTCTTTTAGTAGCAATGGGATGGGTGCAAGAGGATGGATGATGTGGAGGGAATATGAATGGAGGGACAGAGGTAGGATTTTGAGGATGATATGTGGATGGATGATGTATAGGTATGTGCCTTTGTTGATCCTGATTAGGGAACATGAGAGTGGGATAGTTATGATGAGTGACATGGATAGGGGATGGATGGATGATAGGACGAGATGGAGGAGGTGATTTCAGGATGTAAGGGCCCAAAATGGACATAGGACCCGGAGTATATGTGATGGGGGACAAGGGAACATAAGGACCCAAAATGGATGGAGCAGATGAGGGAGGAATATGAATGGTTGTTTTGAAGCGATATGGTGGAGGAGGGGGAATGGCAGCAAACAATCTAGTGGAGTTATGGGAGGAGCCTCTTATCTTTTTAGAAGAGGATTAGGGAAGATGTGTGGAGGTTCTACCAACATTCTTGGATTGCAAGTTGTGAGTAGTACATCCAAGACCTTGAGTATAAAATTTTTCTTTAGCTTGGATGGGTTCTATAATACCTTGCTCATGAAGGCCTAAACCTTTTCCTTGATAGTTCATTCTCTTGAGCATTTGATCTAGGACAAGATTTTTGTTATTCTGGAAGAATGATGCGAGTTCATTATTAGGTGGGGGAGGAGGGTTGGTGTATATGTTTTGTTCTTCTTCTGCGAGGAGGGCCACCATGAAAGAATGTGAGAGTACCAAGGGGATATGCAAGCGGTGTGGGGATAGTAGTTTTAGGCGATGATGGGGGATCATGAGTGGGAGATGATGTGATAGCAGCATCTGGATGGGTGATATCAGGATAGGGATTAGGGGATATGATAGGATCTAGATTTGTGGTAGCGGGTGATAAGGGCTCATGCGATGGAGATGGAGATAAGGGCTCATGAGATGGAGTGATTGGATCTTGAGTGACAAGGCGATCATGGGATGGAAGGGATGGGAGACTATGATCTTGAGATGGACTAGATGGGATGGTAGGATCTTGATGTGGAGGAGGGGATATTGCATGCTTTCGATCAAGCTCTTGGCATGACTCATCATGTGCGAGAGGGATGATAATGGAGGAATGTTGGATGGACTCCCCAAGTGGGTGACGTGGATAGATGCAGGATTCATGAAATTCAAGAGGATGGATTGTGGTGATACTACGAGTGGAAGGGGTGGATTAGGAGGATCTAGGTGTAGGAGGAGTGGGTCAGATTTGGTAGTCTTCAATGGGCTTGGCAGATCTCAGAGTAGGAGATGGGGACTCAGTGGATTCAGAGGATGTGATGGTTTCGACAGTTTGAGTGGTGCTAGGGGTGGTATCATCAATGATAGATGTTGGGTGGGGAAGGGTCTCATCACTAATGACCATGGATGATAGGTTGGGATGGCATGATTCCACAACTTCAAGGAGTGGAGTGGGAGATGTCTTCTTTGCTATAAGTCCTTGGAGAACATCTGGAGTGAGAAACTTGAATACTCTAGGTTGAGATGGTGTGGTAGGAGTGGATGAGGGATTATGGATTGGTGGGCGATTAGTACTGGGGATTGATGGACTAGGATTTGATGGGGGAATGGAATTGGATGCAAGATTGGGAATAGATGGGGGATTAAGATTAGATGAAGGGTTAAGATAGGGGTATTGGAATGGTGAATTAGGACATGAGGATGTGGGTGGTGGATTGTATTAAGGATACTAGGATGGTGGATTAGGATGGGAAGATTGAGGTGGCAATTTGAGATAGGTAAATGTGGATGTCGGATTAGGATAAGAAGATGTGGATGTTAGACTAGGATAGGTTGGTGTGGATGTTGGATTAGGATAGGAAGGTGTAAATGTAGGATTAGGGTGAGTAGATTGGTATGGAAGATTAGGGTAGTGGGTATATGTGGATGGAGGATTGAGATAGGAGGATGTGGATAGGGGATTAGGATAGGGGTATTGTGATGGAAGACTAGGATAAGAGGATGTGGGTGTTGGATAAGAGGATGATGTAGATGAAGGATATGATGAATATGATGGATATGATGGATATGATGGATATCCCTTGTCAACGGTTGCATAAGGATCATGATTAGGCATGGATGAAGACATAACGGGATAACTCGAAGGGGTGATTGGATTTTGGAAAGAGGGTGGAGAAAGCTTACTAGCAATGATAGTATCAAGGGAATCTATATCATATTCCTATTGATCGACAAGACTTTCGTTATCATTGTCGACATAATTAGGGTTTCCCTTGACTACTATTGATATAGGATAAGGATTCATGATGATGAAAGGATAAAGAGGATGGATAAAATATTTTGGATGGGAACGGACTACAGCTCAAATCGAGATTTAGGTCAAGCTCAGATTGGGATTGGATTAAGGCTTAGATTAGGATGATTGGATGATGCGATGGGATTGATTCTAACGATAGGATCAAATATCAAAGGATGATTACGACACCAAATCTACCTCAAGATGGAAGTAGATTGATTGGGTCAAAGGTGATTGGATAAGGATGTGATTGGATCAGATTCAATAAGATTGATCGATGATTGATAAGATCGAATGATGGATCAAATAGGATGATGAGAGGGATTGGAAAAACCTGTTTGAAGATTACCCTAGGTGACTTAGGATACTGATTGATCGGATTAAAGGATGAATGGATGATTGCAGCACTGAATCCACCTTGAGATTGAAAATGGATTGATTGGGCCGACGACGATGATTCACTGACTCAGGACAAATGACAATCCTAAGCAGATGTTGATGATGACAATCAGATAAGGCACTTAGGTTGAAATTTGGATAATATCATGAGATGAAGTTCAAGGGATTTGGATGGGGAAAATGATGATTTGATTGGAGGAACGGATGATAAAAATGGAGGAATGAATACTCAAAACAAGTAAACGATTGATCAGAATGACAGAACAAGAATTTGAAATGATGAAAGGAGGTTTGAAATGGATGAATGTTTACTTGGAACAAGTAAACGAATGACCGAGATGATAGAACGAGATTTCAAAATGATGAAAGGAGGTTTGAAATGGATGAATGTTTACTCGAAACAAGTAAACGGATGATTGGAATGACTGAACGAAAGTTCAAAATGATCAAAGGAGGTTTGAAATGGATGAAGGTTTACTCCGAACGACTAAATAGATGATTGGAATGACTGAACAAAAGTTTGAAATGATAGAAGGAGGTGTGAAGTGGATGAATATTTACTCGGAATGAGTAAATGGATGATCAGAATGGCTAACAAGAGTTTAAGATGATAGATGAAGGTTCGAAATAGATGAATGTTTACACGAAACAAGTAAACGAATGATCAAAAAAGAGGGAATGAATGTTTGAAATGGATGGATGAAAGGTTGAAACGAGTAAATGATTGATCGAAATGAATGAATGAATGCTTGGATTAGGAGGTTGACTTGTGGAAAGGATGAAAGGTTGAATAGGAAAAAATTGAAGAAGATGGAGGGAGGGATCTTAAGATTTGTTTGGATATCCAACGATCTTGACTACAGATGGACTAAAGCTCAGATTAGGATTTTGGTTAAAGCTTAGATTAAGATTGGATTGAAGGATATGATGGGATAGGTTTTGTCGGTCAGATTTGGGAATTGGATATGTTTATTGTCTTTTTGCCAAGTTTTGCTATAGAGAGGTGAATTTTCCCTCACAGAGAGGCGAATTTTCCCTTCTGGGGTGAATCTGCCCTCACAAAGGGGCGAATTTTCCCTCATAGAGGGGAAAATTTTCCCTTCTATAGGAAAAATTTTCCCCACTATAGAGAGGATTCACCCCACTACAGGGAAGATTCACCCTACTGCTTTGTGGACTCTCTAAGTGGGTAAACGATCTATTAGAATGGAGAGACGGGTGATTGGAACGGGGTGTTAGATAATCGGATTGAGGAAATAGATGATTGTATTGGGAAAATGAATAATAGGAGTAGATGAATAAGCACTTGAAACTAGTAAATGATTACTTAGAATGGACGAATGACTCTCAGGTCGCGAAAATGAAAGCTCGAAACGAGTAAATGATTGATTAGAAAGGATTAACAACTCTCAAAATGAAGAGATGGATGTTTGGAATGGATGAAAGATTACTCGAAATGAGTGAACGGGGGATCGAAAGGGATGAAAGACTACTTGGTCAAATAGATGTTTGGAATGGTTAAACGAAGGTTTGGAATGATAAAATGGAGGTTTAGAATGGTCAAACAGGGGTTTCAGAGGTTTAGAATGACAAAATAGAGGCTTGGGATGATTAGATAAAGGTTTGGATCAATTAGATGATGGTTTAGAGGCTAAATAGAGCTAAATGGGGTGATTTTCACTGTTCTAGAGGGAAAATTTGCCCCACTACAGTAAATAGGAGGGAAAATTTGCCCCTCTACAAAGAACAGGGACTTGGTTTGATGAAAATGGCTGTGGCAAGGACTTAAAATGGATATGGAAAGGACTTAAAGGTCTTAATCTAGGATGCACAAGGTGTCTGGGGAGTCCTCGATATACTCTCGGTACGTGAGGCACAACCGTAAACACCAGCCCATCACAAGCGTGAGTCGGGAACCCCAGCGAGATACTAAAGGGCTCAAACCAACTCTTCACGTCTATCTAGGTATCACCCTAGCTTCGACGCTCTGCTAATTACGACGCGACTGGATTGAGGTACAACTTTCGCTCTCCCCCCTTTGTATACCCTGCTGGTACGTGTGGTTGGGATCATCCCTCAGGGTGATGAAATCCCCAAGCAGGTCCCACTAGAAAGAAGACACTAATCATTTCCAACTACTCCCTAGGTTCATACCAAAAGAGATAGACACAATGAGCAATGAATATTACTCCCCCTAATTAAACTATGTTCTTAGATTAATGAAAACAACAAGTATAGCTTTTAAAATCTAAGCAAACGGATAGCCCTCCAAGCAAATGTTAGTTTTTTTATCCTTCGCTCTTCGTCAATTACATAAGAATATGCTACAAAATGATAGCAAAAACATAAATATCCTTGCAAAAAACAATGTTAGGGGGTTAGGATATGAAAACAGCAAAAAGTTGGAGCAAAAACTAACCTAAAATAGCTGTTTTACCTCTCAAACTGTGTTGTTTTAGGGCGTATTCACCCCTCTACAGTAACCAAGAGGGAAAATTCACCCCTCTGCAGTGAACAAGAGGGCATAATCACACTTCTGCAGTGAACAAGAGAGTGTAATTGCACTTCTGCAGTGAACAAGAGGGCATAATTACACTTCTACAGTGAACCAGAGGGCGTAATTGCACTTCTGCAGTGAACAGGAGGGCGTAATTGCACTTCTGTAGTGAACCAGAGGGCATAATTGCACTTCTACAGTGAATAGGAGGGAGTAATTGTACTTTTGCAGTGAACAAGAGGGCGTAATTGCACTTTTGCAGTGAATAGGAGGGCGTAATTGCCCTTTTGCAGTGAACAAGAGGGTGTAATTGCACTTTTGCAGTGAACCAAAGGGTGTAATTGCACTTCTACAGTGAACCAAAGGGTGTAGTTGCACTTCTGCAGTGACCAGGAGGGCGTAATTACACTTCTACAGTGAATAGGAGGGTGTAATTACACTTTTGCAGTGATCAGGAGGGCATAATTACTCTTCTACAGTGAATAGGAGGGCTTAATTGCACTTTTGCAGTGACCAGGAGGGTGTAATTGCACTTCTACAGTGAACAAGAGGGTGTAATTGCACTTTTGTAGTGACCAGGAGGGCATAATTACAATTCTGTAGTGACTAGGAGGGTGTAATTACACTTTTGTAGTGAACAAGACGGCATAACTGCACTTCTGCAATGACTAGGAGGGTGTAATTTCACTTATGTAGTGAACAAGAGGGTGTAATTGCACTTCTACAGCGCGCAGGAGGGCGTAGTCGCCCCTCTGTAGTGACCAGGAGGGCGTAGTCACCTTTCTGCAGTGAAACAGAGGGCGTAATCACCCCTTTGTAGTAAAACAAAGGGTGTAATCGCCCTTCTGCAGTAAACTGTTAGAAAACAAAATCTAATCAAGGGCGTAGTCGCCCTTCTGCAGTAAAACATTAGTAAGAAAAATCTAAAACAAGGGCGTAGTTTCCCTTCTATAGTGAAATAGAGGGCGTAGTTGTCTTTCTATAGTGAAACAGAGGGCGTAGTCACCCTTCTGTAGTAAACAGAGGTCGTAGTCGCCCTTCTGCAGTGAAATAGAGAGCATAGTCGCCCTTCTGCAGTAAAATGTTAGAAAATAAAGTTTAATCAGGGGTGTAGTCACCCTTCTGTAGTAAAATGTTAGTAAGCAAAATCCAAAACAAGGCATAGTCACCCTTCTATAGTGAAACAGAGGGCGTAATCACTTTTCTGCAGTAAAACAGAGGGCGTAGTTGCCCTTCTGTAGTAACCAGAGGATGTAGTCACCCCTCTGCGACCTGTTCCTGCAAAAAATCTCAACAACAGCAAACATTAAATACAAAAACCCACTTGTGGGTCCCACCGCGTGTGCCAGAAATGTGATCCTAAATGTTACTCCAATTCTAAATATGCAAAATAACTAAAATGCAATGAATAAAAACACAAAGGGACGCCTCAATATTAGCCTAAGGAATGATAAAGCAATGAAGCAAAAATGAAGATGAAGATTATAAGACGATTATACCTTCTTTGTTGTTGAAACTCCTTGGTTGGCCCTTTGATTTTGATTGCTTTGTGTGCTCCTTGGATGGCTCTTGATGTGGCTAAATGCAAGATTTAACTATGTGGTGGGATGCAAATACAAATGGCTAAAATGAATGGCTAGATGAGAGAATATGAGTGCACAAAATGACAGCATAAGGTTGCTCAAATGACTAAGTGTTGTTAATGCCTTAGAGGAGGGGGTATTTATAGAGGAATTTGAATTCTCTAGAGAATTCAATGGTTGAGATTTATCCAACAAGGCCCAGATAAAGGGCTAAGGTGAGTTGAGGAATCACAAGCCCTCACATTTTGACATGTAGAATGTGTGGCTAAGGGTGAGATGATGTGTAGGTGATGTGGAAGGGAGGTACATGATGTGTAAGAAGGACATGTACCTTGGAAGTACATTGCGAGATGAGAAGATTCCTTGGAGGAATAAATGTGAATTAAAAATTCACATGCTTGGGAGAATCTAGTGGATAAGAGAGGGTCTCCAAAAAGGTGGGAGTTTGTCACATGTGATTTGATGTGATAAGTCAAAGATTCTAGAAGATGCATGGGAAAAGGGGATTCTAGGAGGAATAAAAAGTGAATTAAAAATTCACATGGGAAAGAGAGGAGCCTTGGATGAATAAAAAGGAATTAAAAATTCCTTGGAGGATGGGGAGAGTTGACCAAGATGCTAATTAGGCTTAACTAATCAGTGATTAGAAGATGATTAGAGGTTAATGAGGATTAGAAGCCAACTTGCAAAAATTGGAGGATGTGACACATCATAATCAAGGATTGGGCATGTGCACATCCCTGATGAAGAGATTAGGAGATGGATTAGGATTAGATGAAAATGACATGTGAGAAGTTAAATAAATGTAATATTTATTTAATTCATTTGATGAAAGGGGGATTAAGGAGGGTAAGGTATTTAATTATTAGTTAAATACCTTAGGGATTTGGCATAATTAAGGATATTAATTAAATAATAGTAATATTACTTAATTAACTTGGATAAGAGGATGTTTAGATGAAAAGTGATAAATTTGGATAAATTAAGTGTCCAAATTTGGATGTCTATAATATCAATTAAAATACATGTGATCAAATGAGACACTGTAAGATCACTAAATCCATGATGTCTAGTGAGAAACTATAACCATAAGATGCATAAAATAGATTACTATGAGTTAAAACAACATGGATAAGAAAGGGTTTTAGGAACATGAATCAACTATATATATATATATATATATAGATATATATAACTAGGTAGAGATGACCTACTAATCACAAAGAGAAAATATTGATATGAACCTATAAATAAGGAAATGTTCATGTATTTAAATGGGAGAGATTTCAAATTTTAAACCTAGTTGCTTGGAGATCCTTTCCTAAATATATTTGGATTAAATAAGAAAGTTTTGGTGTTTGAAATATTTATATCTTTCCCAGGGGATGAACTATATATTGAGATAATCATTTTAATTACCTTAGCAATTGTAAGGCTTGAATTTCTAAACAAGATGGTCTTGTCCATAAAAAGAGATTAAATAACATGAAGCAACACTTAAACCTCCTTAAACCCCACTTAGAGAGGAAATATTATGCATCCTATATTATTAGTAAGGACATCATTAGTCATCTTCAAAGAGATTCATGAATTTGCATAACTATCATACTAAAAATTGATCATATAAATATTCTTCCACGTAAATATCAAGCTATTGTGTTAGATCAATAAGGATACCATCACATGGATAACCATAATAGTTGTTTTCATGAATCTCTTCATCATAAAATAAAATAGTTATATGTACAATAGGACAAGAACTCTAATATGAATCATCGACTCAAAAAAAAATTGGAGCATGAGAGGATGAATCAACATGTTTACTCATAGAATCTATAGCTATATTTGTAGGAGCCAAAGAATTAGAAATATACATAGGAACCTATTGAAAATCAATGTTATTAGATTGAGAATGTGAAGGAATTCGATGTGTATAATTCTACCTTTTGATTATGTTAGGAAACAAAATAACTAGTTGTGGATCATTGACTCCATCCTCATGTATACTATTACTATCAATCAAATATCTTTAGTTATTCTTGAAAACCATAAAAATATGTGAGATGGCCATAAACCTTGTGATAGTTACAAAAGTAATTTTTATTATACCCTTTAGGGACTCATTTACATGGGTCTAGTGGATGAATGGAAGGAATGGTGATCAAGTTAGCATCCAATAAAAATTTAAGCACATTGTTTAAAGGTTGACTCATTTGTGTGAATATTTTAGCAATTTGGGGCTTGAAAGAAAGAGTGATATAATTAATAGCCACAAGATTTGAATTGGACTTGTTTTTTTTCTATATTATTACTCTTTTGAAAGTTTTTTATTGTTATTTTAAGGGTAAGAAGCACAAAAGAGGGATGAGATAAATCATATTTTAAACCATTAGAAGCAAGTAATTTGGTTCAACGTTCGTAAAATGAGCACAAAAGTCTATGAAGGAAATATGTCTTAGATAGGAGTTACTAGGCCCCTAACAAAATTTCTTTCTAATTATTCATCTAGGAGGTGATGTTTCATTTTAGCACAAAGAGATTGGAATAAAATGAGATAATCATAGATGTGTTCATTATACCTTGAGTGCAATCATATAAGTCCAAGATCAAAGAAGGGCTCCACAAGACCATAACCAATATGTAATGTATAAGTCATAATTTCAAATGACCCTAATCCTTGATTTACAATGAATTAACCCTAATTTTCAATGCATTAACTAGGTGATTTATAGAGGCACTTACCTTGATCTTGAGCCTTCGCTCAAACCTTCCACCTGTGTCTCTATCAATAGCATCATGGTCTCTAGGTCCCTCATAGCTTCATTTTTTTGTCAAAATGAATCGACAAACTATTAATTGTCGGTTCATATAATCGCTAAAACAACAATAAAATAATGTCTTCGATCGAAGGTATCTTCAATTGAAAGCATTGTTTTATTGGTTTTTTGTAATTAATGAAAACCTTTCGATTAAAAACATTTTTACGAACACCTTCGAATGAAGGTGTTTTAATAAATCCTACACCCTTCCTTCTTAAAAAAAATTAAATGTCCCAAAAATGAGACTCATTATTGTGAGAGTACCATTTCCTAACAAATAAAATCTACCCCCAAATTCTTTAATCCATGCTTTCTTCGAACCTTTGGTAACATTCAGTGGCATAAAAGAGTCCAACGATATTTTTGTAGTTTAAAATACTCTAATGATTTACCGTTTCCATGTGTGAAAGAAATCATAGGTAAATTAATATACGATCTTTCTTGAAAACGGTAAATTTTTAGAATCAAATCCCTGACTTATTACCACTATAAAATTTGGAAAAAGAACTGACACGCCAAGGAGAGCTTTTTTCTCCAACAAAGTAAAAAATAATTTCTTCGTGAAACGCACTCGTCATAAAAAGAAAGGAGATTAAAGTGATGTGGCTAATCCCCATCCATACGCTCGACAAAAATTTCAATAATTCACACGGTCTCCAAATCAGTTCTTTGAGACACTGCAGTCAAGACGCAAAAGATAACTTAAGAAATCACACTCAATTGTATTCCGTTGCCGGCACGACGCAGGCTAAGAGGATAAGCACAGCTAACCCAATACCAATATTTTAATCGAGAGATGACAATGGCACAATCGGTCCATTCTATTTATATAGACTACCCAATTCAGTAATAACATCGTTCTGAGGCTTCCAATGGCTTCTCTCAGTGCATTACTCTCTTCCACTCTTGTTCTATTGTTTTTAGTCCCTAAGTTAAGTGCAGACCCAGATCCATTGCAGGATTTCTGCGTGGCGGACACAAGCTCAACGCTACTTTTCAATGGGCTGGCCTGTCTGAATCCGAACAAGGCATCTGCAGAGCACTTTACCAGCTCAGCCCTGAGCATGGCAGCCAATACATCGGGGAACCCCTTGGGAATAGCCGTCATTCCTTTGACTCCACAGATACTCCCGGGCATAAACACTCTGGGGATCTCAATGGCTCGTATAGATATGGCGGCGGGTGGGGTGGCGCCTCCTCATACACATCCAAGAGCCACTGAAATAGTGTTCATACTGCGAGGAAAACTAATTGTGGGCTTCGTGGATAGCACCAACAAATTGTTTTCTCGCATGGTTAAGACTGGCGATGTGTTTGTTTTCCCCAAGGGGACTCTGCATTTCCTCCAAAACATTGGACGCCATCCTGCGTCTATGATAGCTGCATTTAATAGTCAAAATCCCGGTTCGTTTCTTATTCCTTTCGCCACTTTCGCTTCTAATCCGGCCATTCCTGGTCCAGTACTGGCCAAGGCATTTCAGATTAGTTTGGAGGAGATAGGAAAGATTAGAAAGGGCCTTGGTGGCCATTAATTCAATTAAATGCTGTTTCTAGGCAATAATTCGTGATATATCTCTCGTTGTCACTCTGTTTAGTTTAAGAGGTGAGAAATATGTGAAGCAGTCTCACTCTAGGTTATGCATCCTTTTAATTGTCGTTTGGTGCATTCGATAGAAGAAGATTGCTGCTACATTTTTCTACTAAAATTGTCACTCGTTGCAGCTAAAGTTCGATGTAATGTAATAATTGTAATGGCGAAACTTGCATACCCATACCAATTTCCATTTGGTTTTAGGTCCATTTTGATGGAATGAGTTAAAAGATAGTTATTCACCCAAAAAATGGTGCACTTTTGTGCCATATTTCGTTTGTTTTTGGATTCTTATTTTATTTTTAAAATCTATTCTTACATTAATCTTTATAGAGTTGATTTCATTGCTTCTCTAACTAGCATATATATATAATAAATATTAATATATAAAATACGTCAGAGTTATCCTTGTCGAGGCACCTATTTTCATCATTAAAACTATCTTTAATTGAATTTCATAATGTGAAGTAATTTAAAGTTTTTTTATTATAAATTCACTTGCAATAATAATGTCTATGTTTAATAAAAAAAAATAGTAGTTGTTTACTCTTGATAAATAAGCTCTTTGCAATCTTTGATATATCTACCTTATATTCCTCAACTCCCATATAAAGCATGTAATGAGTTTTCCATTATTTAATACTTACAATTAACACAAGCTAAAATATCACTTTCGAATTTAGTATATACATCACATTTTTACAAGATTATCATGTAAAAGTATTTGGAGTAGATAAAAGTTTGTTATAACAATACTCTATAGCTTGTAAAATATTTGATTAAGTATATTGGACACTAAGAACATCAAGCTATTTAATTTCATAATAAATAAATCCAACGTGTAAATATTATTGATGGAGTAATATCTCTATACATTATGGTCAAATGTGGAAAATTACACATTCAAAAATATTTAATTGATAATCACGTAATCTAAAAATATTAATCAATTAGAAATAGATATGTCAAAGCTACAACCATATTATCTAACTATTAAAATATTTAACAATGTGGATGCATCTTTTGTTAGACCATATTTTTCCAATCAAGGATCTAAAACCATGTGTTTTTTTTTTCCATGGGATGCATAAATTTAACTTATAATAACCTTCTTGGACATTGATAGTTATATTCTATTAGAGTCATACCATCCACTTTACATATTTGTGTAAACCTTTGTCACAAAGGAAATATTCATCACATATATCATTATCTTGAAACTTAGAATACATGTAAACCAATTGCTACATCCAAAACATTTATTACGTAAAAATATCTTTGGGATACAAATTCAATAAGCCACAATCTCTTAATTATTTTAATTTAGAGGTTTATTGTTGGGATTTTCTAGATTTTATGCCTTGTGATGTTGTTGAATATCACATCTTGATATAAAGGCTTGTACTATCCCATCTTTTATATGGGGGTATGTGCAGGATCATCATGGAAAAAACAAGCCCTTAAGTGGCAAAAAATTCAGAAAAATCAGTGTTAGGTAACTTGATGTAAAAATTTGAATAAGTTATCTATATTATTTCAAAAATTTGTAAGAATAGAATTTATCAAAAATTGAATGTAGTTTCTAAACTACTAGGTTTATTTAAAAATAAATAAAATCTATTTGGTGAAAATTTGAAATTTCAATGCAGTAGTACTTAAATTTCAGGAAAAAAATAAGAAATAGGTGTTTGTCTGACCACCTTAACTTGGTCAAAACTTCATGAAATTTAATTTTTATTTTTTTAATCCTATATTATGTGAAGCATAGAATGTGATGCATGTTTTGGATTCAAAAAATGTGATACCGTTTGAAAGTTATAGATGTTTTTCAATCAGCCTATCGATCAGGAATTTAGTCATAATTCTAATAGAAAATAAATAATAATTATTTATTAAATTGAAATTAAAGCATAATTTATATTGGTGGAAAGTGGAGAATCTCCTCTAAAAACCCTTTTTGTTTCATCAATTTTGGGTAAAAAAAAAGTAGTCAGCCACATACCCTACAAATACCCATAATATTGCCACTTTTTGGCCCATCATAATCCTACACATACCCATGGATCCATATATTTGTGAAAAAATAGTTGAGTCATATAATTATGAGAATAAAACACCATGTGTGACAATGATCCAAAGAACCATTCATACAAATTAACCAAATCCTCTCCTCTTCCATCATTAAAATAAATATATGGTCCTAGATATAAACTTATGCACAAGTTGAATGTAAATGTAAAAAACTAGGAAAGCACAAAAAAAAATTGTGTAGATTTGTAGAGTCATGATAGAATAAACACTATTGTGAAATTGGATACCAATCCAAATAAAGTAACACACTATCCAAAATAAAGAAATAAAAAGGTAAAAGATCCTAAATTTGAATCTAATAAAAATCCTAATGAGGTAACTTGTTCATTGAATAAAAGTTATTATGATTATTGTATTTCTATTAGTACACTAACTAATTCATTATCGAAGGATTTCATTTAAATATATTTAGTGTTCATCAATTAAAAAAATTATATTATTAAATTTTCATAGTACATATTTCACATACACACATACATTATAAAAGAATAACATATATGCATATATAAGAAAAATAAATAAAAAATATGTGTATCAAATAAAAGGTTCAAATCTATAAAATCACATGGAAGATCAAGTATCCAACATCAATATAAAAAGTTCCAATATATAATATTATATAATCTATAACGTGAATAAATAAACATCACATGAGGGGAGGTTTCTGAAAGAATCCTCACTAATGACCAATAATGGTCTAATATTTTTAATTAAATAAATAAAAAGAAATATATACATTTTGAATTTTAAAATCAACATGTAAATTAATTAAATGTAGATTTTTTAGAGTATTTATGTTTGTATTTAAAAGAAAAAAATTAATTAAACTGCATTTTTTAAAAGTTGACACTACAATTTAATTGTGGATAAAATGCTAAATATGAGGTTAAGTGGGATGTGGCTCTTGATATAGTAAATTTTATTTTTCCTTCAATATTTCATTTTGTATTTATAACTTTAAATCTTAATGCATGATTTATTTTTCTCCTTATTTTGATAAATATATTTTTTAAATATCTTAAAATATATGTGTATAAAGAACACAATTATTTTTTAAAAGACCAAAATTTCCTTATCTTATTATCCAAAATTTAAAAAATGATATCATCTTTGACTTGCAATGCCTTCTCTCATGCATAATATTTTTTTAAATAAAATTTAGTATTCTTGTACAAGACAATCAAGCTTACATTATGTGTGTGTATTGAAAACTATAATCATAGATATAAAAAATGATATTTTTTTATATTTAAAAAAAATTATTTATATGATTAGGAGTTGTGAAAACATCATATTTTTTGAATAATTTTAATTTTTGGATAAATGTGTGTCCTAGATCTAATTTAGCTGGAACAAATCCAAATGGATCGTATATTTGATCAAAATAAAATTTCAATTAGAAATTCTTAAATTCATGTGTGTTAATAAGTTATCTTGAAATACTACACAAATTTGAAACTTTATATTAGGAAAGTTATGTTTGATTGGTCAAACTATTTCCTACATATTCCAATGAGAGAAAAACATACATACAAGATTCTAAAATAACCATGATGAAAATATAAAATACATGCTAAAATATTACACAAAATATGCTTTGGGAAAACTCTAAAGAGAGAAAAAACTAGCCTCCAAAAGAATCCACACAATGTATTATTTACCAATGAAAACATTGCAATAAAATTGTAAAGTATCGATGAATACTTTTGAAACATCAAGCTCCTCCAATGCATCCTCCATGTGTCCAAGTGTATTGAGTAACAATGCAACCACACATCTAATTACATGCTTCACATATGCACTCGGTAAGAGATCTCAATACAAATGACAGCATGTTGGTTTTTTCCAACTAATTGTTTGAATATCTCTATAGATATGTACTTCTAATGTTCAAGACTTTCTATTCAATAGCCAACTTGACAAAGAATTTGAACAAATTCTCTCTACTCTTCAAGCACTGCAAAACCTGTTGAAAATGAAGGTAATATTGTAGCTTAAAACTTGTAAAACAATGAGACTAGATCTAATTAAGTGTTCTTTGTCACAATTCTTTGTGTATGATTAATCTATTTAGATCAATTTTACCAATTGTAGAAAGAGACAGAAGATTGTAGAAGAATGAGATAAGATTATAGAAGTGACACAACATATATGTGGAGAAACCCTTTCGGGAAAAAACTCCACTAGAATCAATAGTGCTTGTATTATTTAACCTTAGAACAAGATTAAAATAATATTGTATCAATCCTTGATTGATATGCTTCCTTGCCTTCAACAATCCTTCTTCACAACCTGCAATAAAATCTCATGGAACTCTCATACACTTTCTGTAGCACAAGCTATCCATGTATTCCATGTGACCAAGCATGAATCCACACATCCCATGCCATGCTTCAAACCATCACACATGCACAAGCTCAACCTGCTAACCTGTTATAAACTTTGATGCACTTGCTGCAATTAATAGACAATTCTTGACATTGTAAACTCTAAAGGGTTGTACAAAACAAGAGCATAAAGATCCTCACAAAAATCTATGCCTAGATTGTGCAAGTAGAGTTCCATAATGTAAACATAAGTCAAACCAAAGTCTTCCTCAATTTAGGCACCCCAAACTAAACACTAAAGTAAAATCTGGTCAAGAAAATATATTGCAAGCATCATGTCAAAGTTGGCACCCAATAATGGGCCCACTTAATTGAGCTTTGTAAATATCTTCTCATGCAAAAGGTGTTAACTAAAAGATGCCAACTTGGGTGCCCAAGGTGGTCCCAAGTCAATCTTAGTTAGCTGAAACATATCTCTCCACCAATTCATGCAAGCATTATGCATGATTGATCATCCCCACTTAACTAAAAGTATCCACCTATTATCTGTCATGCAACTAAATTCATTAGTCATGCAACTAAAGTCAACTCAAGTCAACTAGCATTCAACTCAAACTAACATGTAACTAAAGATAACTAAAACATAACTAAACTAAACTCCACTCATGCAAATATCAATCCCTAATTTAAAAGATCTAAAGCATGCATTACTGAAGTGTTATCAATCCTCCAAATATTTAACTGAAGCAAGGTGGGTTCCACCTTCCATGTGGATGCCCCATGTGCTCCTATCTTGTAGGAGCCCTTCTTGGACATCCCCACATGTTCCTATCATTTAGGAATAATCACAAATGTCAATTTACATGTTCATTTCATTCAATTTAATCTCTTTCTATTCCTAGTGTTGGGGATCACTTTCCAAGGATTTTGGAGATACATGAAATATGTTTAGGATTGCAATTAAATGTCATCCTATTCCCAACAAAACCTAGGTTCTTTTCCCTTATAAACATCATCTTGAGATATTGAAAGACACAAATGATGTCACAAAAGATCATAATTTCATACACTTTAATGTAGATTTATACAAATAGAGCTTATTATCTTTCAAATCCTCTGAAAATTTCTTAAATTAGTGTGAAAATATAAAAGAGACAAAATATAAAATATGAAATTTTCTTTCAATTTTTAGATTGTACCTTACTAGGTTCAAACAAGAAGTAACCTAGGTTGGTACCTTATCCATGCATAAATTCAATGAAGTATGCAATTTCTTCTAATAATAGCTTCAACATAGATTTAATGGTACATACAATATTATTGCCTTACAATAATAAGACCTACTCATTTTTCATGCAATTGTTCTACTTACTAATCCTTAATATAATCATGCAATACTCTTAAAATTTAAGTGGAAGAATATTTAATCTATTTCTTGAATAGAAGCCATCAATTAAATATTTTTTACAGTACTAATGCAATAAAAATATCCACAATTTTTAAGTTATATTGATGTAAAGAATATTGTATTACATTAATGGAGAGAACAACAATATCGTGTGTACTCAATTTGAGCCTTATATTGAACTATATACTATTATATTCAAAAATTTACAATCTATGTTCTATGTTTCAAAGAACAACAAAAGAGGCTAACCTACTCCTCCCAAGTTATAAAACACTAATCCAAACCCTTTTACAGGAAACAAATCCTATATATAGAAAAGTGAGCATGCAAACTCTCAAAAGTAATCACATGACTCATGTGACCTTTTACAATTATATTTTATATTTCATATTTACATTTAGTTATCATTGAGACTTAGCCTATTAAAATATATCATTCCAAAAAATCACTCATGGAAGTAGTTGGAACAAACATAAAGATATCTCTATAACTGCTAGAAACTACCTGAAGAAGATGCCAACCATGCTAGAAAAGAAAAAAGAAGAAAAAATGCCAAGAAACCAAAGAATTGTCATGAAGAACCTTTGAATAATTTTCCACTAAAAAAGAAAATACTACAAGCTGCTAAGGAGCACAAAAAGACAAAAATGACTAATTCTACACCCACTTGGTAGAAGATGACAAAAAAAAGAGTAAATGAAACCAATCATTCTTTATACTTCTCAAGCTAAGAACTATACTTATCCTTAGAAGACTATTGAAAGTCCAATAATTGGTTGGATTTTATTATTGTAAGCATTATATCTTGAATTTGTAATTTCTCTACTTTCTTTTATGAAATTATATAGATCAAACTCCAGCTTGAATAATTCATCAATTGAATTATTAAGTAATGCTAAATCTAGTTTTCCATTAGTATAAATATGTTGATAGAGAAGGAATGACATAAAAAAATTCATATTTCAACACATCTAGGGACTTAAGTATCCCAAACTTATCCAAAATTGTGGGCATTACTCCCTTATTCATATTTTCAAACATTTTCAATTTTGCCTTTGTTGAAAGGTGCAAGACAACTAAGAGGGGGGCAAATCAATTGTCACCAAATACAATCTCAAGCACTTATCAACTTCACATCCACTTTTTTTTTTATTAAGTATGAACATGAAATGCAAATAACAGAAAACAATATCAACACAAGAAACACCATATTTGTATGTGGATAACCCAATAAGGGAAAAACTACGATGAGAATTAACTCACAATATAAAGTAATTCCAAAAATTATTAAAGAGAGGCTCACTGCCAAAGGTCTCACTGTCCGAATACAAGGCTCATTTCCAACAGATAGGACTCACTATCCAAAAAGGAGGCTCACTGCCTACAGATACAAAAGATAATAGAAAGATCCACCATAGCAAATTACACTCATCTGCAACCCTGATCAAAAGAATTGTAGACACCGTCAGCTCACTACTTTTAGGATTATAGCACATTAAAGTATCGCTACCTCAATTCACTTTTGCACACTCTTGCTTCAAAAACTCATGGCATGTCTAATACTTACAATTCATAACATCTTGACTTGTATTTACACCATCTTCAACCTAAGAAACTTTCTCCAAGGTTGACTACACACGCTTCATTTACAAAATCAAATTAGGCCAGCAACTCAACATTCCCACAATGGAAAGGAATGAGAGCGGACCAAACCAAGACCCAAAACAGTGTCTCGGATCAATCACACATTTCCTCAATTGATACTTATCCTTCACATGAAGTATAAATACTAGGTTGGCCAAACCTAATGAAAACAAAAATGAACTTTGAAGTACACACTTCCGCAACAAGAAGATAGCATGTAGACCACATAACACGCTTCACCATACACTGTAACTCATCTCGGATACCTTCAGATTCATTTGTAGCAAATGTAACAACCTTCATACATAGAATACATTCCATCAATCCATCTAGACTATACAAACACACATGGCAAATTTGAAACTCGTCTTCTAGAGCACAAAAGCACAAACATCTTTGCCAGAACATAGATAACATCGTTACAATCCTTCTACCAGATCTACAAGACTTGAAACAAACCAACGAAGGACTACAGAGCAGAAAAATTTCTCCCATTCCATAGACAAATAACTCTGCCAAATTAGTTCACACACTGTTGAATACAAATTTCACTCTTCATCAAACTAGAGTTATAATCCAAGAGATATCACCAACATATGCCAAAAAACAACACTTCAAATCCACACAAGCATAGGATCAACATAGGAGAAATGTGGAGCACATACCGGAGCACATTCTAAACACACACACAACTATGTCTTCACTATTTCTCAAAAGCACTTGGCAACTCATCATATCAGCACACCTACAACACCATAAAGATAGCTCATGTACTCACAACATCTCAATAGTATTTCAACTATACATGCACAACCTACAACACTTGATTCCTTTCTCTGCAACATCCTGTACTATATTGACTTCAATCAAAACATCAATTACAACACCATCAAACCCACTCATACTTGCAACAATCTCCCCCTTTGTCATTGATGGCAACACATGATGTTGAAAACCATCAAAGACAACATCTATTCCATTTTTGCACTCTCAATACTCCCTCTCTTTTTCTTTCACTATTTTTCATATGACTCTCTCTCCCACTTTGACATCAATGGAAAAGAATAAAAATTATGATCACTCCCCCCTGAGGAGTGCACCCACACATCTCATACTGCAACAATGATACTTCCTACTCGCCTTGAGGAGTAGATCTAGTCATCAGTCTAGAAAAATGAAGAATCTACAGATCCATTGGACTGATGCACCTCCATGTGCACCTAGTTCAAAGGAGGGGCAGCAACCCCCAAACTTCTCCCCGAGATACTCAAAAGTATCCTTCAAAAGAGCCTTAGTAAATATATCTACAATCTGATCCTTTGTAGGCACATACACCATTCTGACTTCATTCTCCAATACCTTCTCTCTCAAGAAATGATATCTAATAGATATATGCTTTTTCCTTGAATGCATTACCAGAATCTTTGAAATGTTTATAGCACTTGTATTCTTTCGGTCATCTACACAACCATCCCAATCTACATCAATGTAAGCACTCAAGGTGAAATAAAATAGTCCACCAATCATAGATTTGTACATGCTCTAATCAACTTTAGCAGAGTCATCATCTTTACTCAGCTTGCATCCAGTCACCATAGGGGTACAAACCAATTTGGAGTCATCCATTCCAAATGTCTTCAACAAATCTTTAACATACTTCAATTGTGAAATGAATATACCTTTATCAGTTTGATTCACTTGAAGTCCAAGGAAGAAGTTCAACTCACCAATCATTGACATTTCAAATTCTTTTTGCATCTCCTCTTCAAATCTCTTACACATACCTTCATTTCCTCCAAAGATGATATCATCAACGTACACAACCACTATCAACATTTTGTTTCCTTCAACTTTGAAATAGAGATTGTTGTCTGTGGAGCCTTTGTTGAACCTTTGTTGTGTCAAATATCTATCCAATCTTCCATACCATGCTCTGGGAGCCTGCTTAAGTCCATATAGTGCCTTTTTCAACTTACATACCATATCTGGTTTATCTGATAACTAAAATCCTTCTGGTTGTTGCATGTACACCTCTCCTTCCAATTCTCCATTCAAGAATGTAGACTTAACATCCATCTAGTATACTTTGAAATATTTATGAGTAGAAAATTCCAAAAACATCTGAATAGCCTCCATTCTTTCCACCGGTGCAAATGTTTCCTCAAAGTCTATTCCTTTAATTTGTGAATAACCCTTGCACAAAATTCTTGCTTTTTTTCTCACTACTTCACCATTCTCATTCAACTTATTCCTTAACACCCACTTAGTACCAATTACATTCTTGTTTACAGGTCTAGGAACCAATTCCCATGTATGATTCTTCTCTATCTACTACAACTCCTATTTCATTTCCCTGAAAAACCCTAATTTTCTCTACAAATGAACATGCTTGTACCTTTTCTTCCAGTTCCTTGTGCATAACCTCTTCCTATCCATTCCTTACAACATATCCTCATGCCAAAGACTAACATGCAAAATATCCAAGAGGTTCCAACAATTTTCTATTTAAAGCTCCCCCTAAGACCATGTTGGATCTAATTCTTAGAGGAATTATCTGCACCAGATGAGGGCACAGACGCATCTGATGTTTCAGGCTCTTCTTTCTTCCTCCATATCTTGTTCATTTCTTGCTTAACCTCATTCTTGCCAATTTTCTTTACAAGTTCATTCTTATTTACTGGACCAGAATGCTTTCCTTTTTTACTTCAGTAAACTCTTGAAAACTATCTTGGTTTGTTGTAGTTGTACTAGACAACATTTTCCTGATTTGTTTATCCTCCATTACCCTTGATCTGCACTAATTTTCTTTGTGTCTAGATTTATTACATGTATAGCAGTAGCCAACAAAAGATTGATTCATTCTACTGCTATTAAACCAATTCATCATCTAAGTTCTACATCCATTAGCTCTATGTCCAACTTTCTTGCATGCAAAACATTGTCCAGAGAAGGGACTAGCATATTAGTTTATTTTACTTCTGCACTATGTTGCCTTATGACCAAATTTATTGCATGAAAAGAAAACACCATTGAAAGATGGGTACCTTTGAGCATTTGGTTGTCTAATAGGTGATCTTCTAGCAAAGTTTCTTGGATTTCTTTTTTGCTTCCCTTTATCTTGAGTCTTTTGATTGTCCACTGGATTTAAGGTCTGCACAACCTTAGAGCTTTCACTAGCTGTATTTCCCAAACCACCTTTGTCTTTAGAAGGTCTCTTCCCTACAATCAACTCATCAAGCTTGGTGGAGATTGTCTTCAAATTATCTTCACATATTTTTCTTTCTCTAGTTCTACTTTCAACTTCACCACTTCTTGTTCAAGTCTTGTGCACTCATCAGTCTTGCATTGCACCACTGCATTTAGACATTCTTCAATTCTCTTCTTTTCCTCCATTTGCACCTTCAATCCAGTAACCTCTTCATTAGCTTGTTTCAATTTCTCACTCACTTCTCTATGCCTTTCTTTGAATTTCTTCAATTTCTCTTTCAATTTCCAGACACATTCATTCGCCTCATCAAGATTTTCTTTCAAAAAAAAAAAATCACTTTTAGCCTTGTCAAGATCTTCAAGATCAGCCCGTAGCTCTTCCTTATCATCCATTTTTTCAATCCTTGAGATCTTCCTCAAGTTGTTAGGCTTCTTCAGAGGAACAAAGCTCTGATACTAGAATTGTTGAAAGGTGCAAGACAACTAAGAGGGTGGGTGAATCAATTGTCACCAAATACAATCTCAAACACTTATCAACTTCACATCCACTTTATTCAGTTATTAAGGATGAACATGAAATGAAAATAACATAAAGCAATTTCAACACAAGAAACACCAGATTTACGTGGAAAACCCAATAAGGGAAAAACCACAATGAGGATTAACTCACAATATAAAGTAATTCCAAAATTGATTATAAAGAGGTCCATTGCCAAAGGGCTCACTACCTGAATACAAGGCTCACTACCTATAGATACAAAAGATAATAGAAAGATCCACCACAGCAAATTACACTCATCCATAGCCTTGATTAGAATAATTGTAGGCACCATCAGCTCACTATTTTTAGGAGTCTAACACATTAAAGTATTGTAGCCTCAATTCACTTTTACACACTCTTGCTTCTCAAATTCGTGGCATGTCTGATACTTACAATTCATAACATCTCAACTTGTATTTATACCATCTTCAACCTTAGAAACTTTCTCCAAGGTTGGCTACACACGCTTCATTTACAAATTCAAACTAGGTCAGCAACTCAACATTCCTGTGGTAGAAAGGAATGAGAACGGACCAAACCAACACTTAACCAAGACCCAAAAAAACATCTTAGATCAAACACACACTTCCTCAATTAATACTTATCCTTTGCATGAAGTGTAAACACTAGGTCGACCAAACCTAATGAAAACACAAATGAACTTTCAAGTACATGCTTCTGCAACAAGAAGATATCATTCAAACCACATAACACACTTTACCATACACTGGAACTCATCTTGGATACCTTCAGATTCATCTGCAGCAAATGTAACAACCTTTTTATACAAAATACTTTCCATCAGTCCATCCAGACTTTATAGACATGCACAGCAACTCTGAAACTCATCTTATGAAGCAACAAACCACAAATATCTTTTCTAGAACACAGATAACATCATCACAAGCCTTCTACTAGATTCGTAAGACCTTAAACAAACTAGCGGAGGACTATGGTGTAGAAACATTTCTCCCAATCCATAGACAAACAACTCTTCCAAACCAATTCACACACTAGTGAACATAACTTTCACTCTTCATCAAACTAGAAGCTATAATCCAAGAGATATCGCCAACAGATGCCCATAAAAAATACTTTAGATCCACACATGCATAGGATCAACACAGAAGAAATGTGGATCACATACCCAAGCACATTTTGAACACACACATGACTTTTTCTTCACTATTTCTCAAAAGTACTTGGCAACTCATCATATCAACACACCTGCAACACCATAAAGATAGCTCCATGTACTCACAACATCTCAACAGTATCTCAAATATATATGCACAACCTGCAACACTTGATTCCTTTCTCTGCAACATCTGGTACTGTGTTGACATCAATGGCAACACCACCAAACTCATTCATACTTGCAACAGCCTTCAACTACACATCCAACCTTGCCTCAAATATTGATACCTCCCCTAATAATTCAATATGTTCAATTACCTATGCAAGGTTCTTAGGGTTATTATTATCAAATACATTCACTTTGTTGATCTCTTTAATAGAAGTGGCCCTGAGGATCCAGTTATTCAAAGTTCCATGGAAACTTGTATGTTGTTGCATATGTTTGATATATGCTTTATATAGACCTTGATACCTTTTCCATGCACCTTCAATTGTATGAATATTTTTGAAATTGTATGGCCAAATAAGTCATCAATTATATCATCAACCACCTTTTTTACTTCTTCCTTTGCATTCTTTTTCATTTTCTTGGATTTTCTTTAGTTGATCTGTTAATTCCTTGATTCTTAGAGAAAGGGTTTCTCTATCTTCAGTTGAGAACTCAGCTTATCCTGATTGAGGAGGAGGGTGGAAATATGAGATTTATTTAGATTAGCAACAACCTTATATTCCTTTAACAATTTCTAATATCTTTCATGTATTTTATTACAATTATCCAATTGCTTAGATTGTAGCTACTTCACTAAACTTTACAGTGTGAACTGCCAATGAGATTGCTTGTGGGGCTCATGTATCTAATAATATTTTAACAATCAAGCTCCCTAATGGCTCTTGTAAAAATTTTCTAACTTTGGGCTTTTCAATGGTTGGGGTCATTTCCTATCTTTATAAGGTTTCCCATTTTGGATTGAAACTAGATCCAAAATATGTATGTTTAGCTTGCTCAACAATAGAAAAGGCTTCCTCATTTTTCCTTCTTATTGTGTCAAGAACAATAGTTGATGCAATATCCCATTTAGAGAGAAAAATAAAACCAATTCCTCTTACAATATTCCTTGCCTCCTCTGGGGTGATCTCACATCAAAATTCATTTCTTTCAAAACACGTTGAGTAACCTCTTCATACTTAAAAGGATGCAACTCTCCCTTGGTCTTGTTAAGCCTACCCTAGAATTCTTCATTCTTTATTCTCAATACAAAAGATTTAAACTCTTTGAATGTAACAAAACTATCAACATACATAAATTGGTTGTAGGAAAAGGCTCTCAAATCATTTGATATTATATTTGGATCATTGAAACTCATCAAGAGACTACCTACTAGAACCTACTCATCATTCTGATTTCTCTAAGCTGAAGGAAAGATTTGATCAACCTCTTCATCACTAGATATACTCTCTCTTGTATCTTTAGGTTTAATATAATAATCCATCAAAGGCTACATGTCACTTGGTACCATAAGAGCTACCACATAATGCATTGTTGATTTTCCTGGCATAGTCTCTTATTAAACAAGATGTTCAACTTCCATTTCACTAGTTCTACCCTCTAGAGGGGGCTTCCCCATGAATGCAAATCTATCAAATTTTTCAAGAAAATTTGTCATTATGTCAAAAGGATCCATAGTATTATGGAAGGATCACTTATAAGTGTTCCTCATTTTTTTTTTTATGTTTAAAATGAGTGAGTTTAGGTGTTTGTAAACTGAAAATGAGGTGTATTTCATATTATTCTTCCCTATATTGCATTTAGGTGTATAAACATAAGAATCAAGAAGCTTTTATTTTTAGTAATGGATTGTTGCATTTATAGAGATGTATACAACATTGAAAATATTTACACAAATATTGCTGAAAGAAAGTATTTATTGATTCAAAAGTTAAAATCTATCTCACACAGGCCGTTAGATATAGCTTATCTAATGGAAGTAAAGTACAATATATACACAAAAGGATTGAAAGAATTAGAATGCATATATAGAGGAAAAGGCCAGTCATTTCCTTATGACTGGTCTAAATCCATCGTCCTACATGATCCTTGGCTCCAAGTAGCTTGTTTTGTGTCCTCTGCAGCTCTCAGTCTTCATATCCTACATCTGAAAGAATTGCAATGGGTTAGAGCCAAGCTCTAAACAATGACAGTCTCTAACACTACATACGCATTCATCCACCAGTGTATAGACTACTCTTTATATGCATTAAACAAGCTATAAACTGCTCATGTTAAGAGAAAAGAGAAAATAAGTCATCAAGCCTTCAGACATTTGCATATGCTTTTCTAACTATTCGTTTCATGTGTAGCTACAAGTACAAACATCTATCTGATTAAATATGAGTGGAGTAAATGTGGCTCCCACAAGGGTTCAGCCCAACTCATTATTTATGCACAGCCTTTTAGGTACATTCAAGTGCATTCAACACAAATTACATATCAAAAATTTGCAACAATAACTTTTGAGCTATAGACTGCAATTATAATGTGACAATGACAGGTACTTGCTCACTAGAAAAGTTAAGCTACTATTGTCATTATGTAAGCTAGAAAGATACCATGACAACAACCTTGAAATCATAAAGAGTATAAAAGGGTACAATCTTCAAGAGACAATCATAAATTTTCCCTTTTATAGCATTACCAGTGGTAATGAGGACAACTAAAGCATATGATATAGAAAAAAATATTGCTTTCTCTGTCAATAATCAGATTAGTGACCCTATCCTCCATTTCAAAATCAATGATAAGCAACCATCAAAGGATATGCATAAAATAGTTGTTCCAATTCATACATGGCTGAAGGTGGCATTTATATAATCATCAGTGCATAGGAAGGAATATAAATGTATCTTGTTTATCTTTCACCATAGAAGAACACAACCAAATACAAGGAGCAGTTACAGGAACAATTCAGTGTGGTGTCATCAACATACGAGGATAGTCATTTCATAAAATTATCAAAGATATTATGTTATGAGGGAATGAGGCATGACAGACATTAAGCAACGTAGTAGGACCACACTACAGTGAAGGACAATGTTCTTGATGCAAATAGCTCAGGTCACTAATAAAGTAAAAAAATAAATTAAAAAAATCAATACTTATAAATTTGTTTTGCTCACAGGGAAATGGCAATGTGAAAATAATAGAAGGTAGAGTAGGCCATCTCTAAAGCCACAAAGAAAAATCACATGAGGGCTTTTATAATAACTTTTCAGGGATCATAGTAAATCTGTAGAGTTCTATGAATATGGGTGTCCTGAGCAGTTTATAGAGGAGTTTGCATTCCTAATTAAAAATTGAAAGTCATAGAAGAATATGGCATTTAACAAAATCAATATAAGTTACATGGTATTCTTGACTATGCAATAGCATTGAATCATGTTGCAAACTGTATTTTATGCACAACAATATTGTTTTTGGGACAATCAGTTGACAGTTTCTTATTTCAGCTGAGTTTTTCTCTCATAGCATCTCATTCATATTATGAGCTATTATAGTGAGGAGGATTATGACACTGCGAGTTAATTCAGTGTATTGCAAACACACAACCTTGTTTAAAAAAAATGAGGTCACCAATGTAAGGAAAAAAATTAACTTGAACCCTCATGACAGTCGCCAATATCTTCCTTATTATTCATATTTTGCACAAAATCTTGAGGAAAGGAGCAGAGTAATGTATAGAAAGTGAAATGTGAAATGTAGAGAAAATCCAAGTTCCCTCAGCCACCCAACAATCCTCGGCCATACTGGAATCATAGAGGACAAAGAAGAAAAAGAAGAGAATTTTGCAAGTAAAAGCTACAGCTACCAGATTTGAATGAAAATAAATACAAAGGTATGCATGAGAACAACTATTCCTAGATGTATTGAATACATGACATAGCTACATGATATAGAATAAAAGCTTTTGAATAGAATCCATGGTGGCCAACCAAAAGGAGTTTCAAGTCCTCTTTTCTCTTCAAAAGATAAATCAAATAACAGAATATGCACAGTCGTGGCCATAGAAACCCATGAAATGATAGGAAAATGGCATTGGGTGAAAGAAAATTGTTTCTAGTTTCCTATGGTATGTGTGGTTGCGGCCATAAAACAACTTCTCACTTTTTGGTTACAGACTAAAGTAAGGTACAGAGGAGAAAGTCAAGTTTCCTTTATAATATCATGAAAATGTAGGGTAATGTACAGAGTTTCATCATTTCTTGCCATGCAAACAAGGAGGGAAAACATGCAATTTTCAGTTTCTAAGAAGAGTTTCAAGTTACAAAAATCCACATTAAAAGTAAGATACAGAGGAAATGCAAGCTTTGACTTACCCATCTCGAAGTTTCAACAAAGATTCTCAAGTTCAAAACTCAGCTCAGAATTCTTCCATGGCAGGGCCCTCAAAATGGCTTGAGTCTTCCAGAGTTACAATACAAAATAAAAATGTTTTTGAGTGTTTGGGAAGAATTTTTCCCTTAGGGTTGAAACCCTAGATTTCTAGAAGGCCGATAGAAGTTGATTTTTTTCCAATCATTTTAATTTACAAACATATCAACTAATATGATGTGGTCGGCTTGACCTTGCTTTGTCACTTTAGCGCACTCAAGTATTCTTGACTTGAAGGAGATACTTGTGTGTTTTGACCAAGTCATATGAAGGGAGATAGATGCCTTTTGTTTTCATAAGTATGCCGACTACAGAGTAGGCCTTTTCATTATTTTCATTGTTGAGTACTTAAGTGTTTTTTTTTTTTTATGAGTCATTTTCACTTAAGTATTTCTTTCAAAAGGTAAGGAAACACTTCTTGTTGTTGGTGAGTCAAAGGAAGTTGGGGATGTGTTTGTATTAATGACTTACCAAAAGGGAGGGAAGTTTTTTTTCTTTTGAGAGACACTTGGAGTGAATATAGGAGCTTTTGTTGCTTTGGAGAGCATATAGGCATCACTTTGTTGTGCCTTCATGTTTGTTATGATGGAATTGACTTTTTCAACCTTCTTGGAAGCTTTTTGGAGCAAATTTGGTAGCTATATTTTTGGCTTTTCTAGGCCATCCGAGAAAAAGAAGTTTCCATTCCTATTTTGATGGGACTTCTTTCAAAGCTTTCTTATTTAGTCATTTTCTGATTATTATTGTAAGGAAGTTCTGAATTTGCAGTGTTTTAGAGATTGTTCATCCTCAGTTTTCAGTGTAATTTTGTAACTCATGTAGTCATGCGAACTGTAAGTTCCTTGAGAAATTTATAATTGGTTCAGTCTACTTTCTCATCACTTGCTTATTAGTGTACATGTCCTTTGAATTTGATCAGTATACTTGTGAAATTTGAACTTTTCCCTGTATTTTTGTATTCTTCAAAAAGGTAGCTTTCTTTGCAAGAGAATATCTATTTTACAGGTTATGAGTTGTGTGAGTAATACAAGGGTTTAAGTTATGAAATTCAATCCTTTCTTTCTAAGAGTCTTGTATTAGTACCTTCTCATAAATCACTATTGTGAATGATATACAAAGATGAGTTGTGTAGATTTCATGTTAATCTATTAACTCAAAGTGAATCAAAATCAAGTTTGCATGCCATTAGTTAGTTTTTCAGTAATTCATCATAATATCAAAGTTTTAGTTTTCATTTTCAGTATTACATGTTTCCTACCTTTTCCCCTCAAAAGACAAGTAGTTTTAGGTAAAATCAATAAGATCCAGCTTTTTTGGAGGTATTTTTCTGTTACAGGGTCACCCACAACCCTAGAAAAATTCCCATGTTACTCATGATTGGTTGTATTTGATCTCAGCTTGGGTGAAAATCATTAGAGCTAACAGTTTTGCGGTGGGACTGTCGAATTGGAGTTCAAAAAAGAGCATAAGATATTGTTGGTTTTGATATGTTGCCAACATTTTCAGGCCTTTGAGAGGAAAATTTTTGCATATCTGGCAACTTTTACTATGGGAATTACTTAAAACTAGTACTATGAAGCCTTACATGAAAAAAATTTGAACTAGAAGTTCATAATCTTTTAAATACCTGCAGTTATCTCCACCTAGAAGGTAGAGTAGATCAGTTAAAAGAGTGTCTATTTCAAAGAGGGTTCAATAAACCCCACCAAGTTTCAGACCAACTTCCAAAGCTATTTTAGTTGTAGTTACAACCTTTACTTCTATTGTCTCAATTCTAGTTAATCAGCCTCAAGTTGTGCAAATGGCCAGAAATCAGCCCTTTGTGCCATTCAATGGAGGCAGTCCATTGAATCTGGCCCAACATGATGATACTCCTGTAGCAGCTTTGAAAATCTTTCCTTTCTTCATAGGAGAAGATCAAACAACTCCTATAGAACATATCAGAGATGTGGCATCTCTTTGTGGGGTTCACCATATAACCCAAGAGAACGTAGTTGTCAGATTGCTTGCAACATCCTTTAAGGGAAAAGCATTACAATGGTTTAGAGGTCTGGAAGTTGGATCAATTGCAACTTGGGACAAATTAGGGGAAAAGTTGAATAAGCAATTTTAGGACAAATCTGATCACCTTTCACTAGTTGAATAGTTAACAACCATAAAAAGAGCTCCTAAAGAGCAAATGTCAGATTTTAACTTCAGATTTCAGAGAACTTGGTATAGGATTCCAGCTACTATGAGGCCTTGTCCTGAACATGCTTTTTGTATTATTTGAAAGCCATAAATAGTGAGATAGCAGTAATGACATAGTCAATGGGAGGGGTATCCCTACTAGATGCTTATGAAGTAGCAATAAGGGCAGAAAATTGTTTGATTCAAGTAGGTAAAATTGTCCCTAGGCCACCAATGCCAATATTTCCTGAGATACAGCCTAGTATGCCACTTCAAGTACCTTCGTTTACACCCTTTCTAGTTGCTCCAGTGTTGTTAGCTGTTGTTCTAGTTGTTGTTACAGTAGTTGAAAATCAAGAAAATGCCTCAGCAAGCTCATCTAAGGAGCTTCAAGAGATTAAGATTTTGTTGTAGACCTTTGGTAATAAACTGCTGAATCTAGAAAAACAACAGTCATATAATAGACCCTACGAACAACATAATCAAGCTGCAAGTCAGCCTTACGAGGGTCAACAGTATCAAGGTAATAGATAGCCTTACCAAGGAAATTATCAAGGTACAAGGCATAATATTAACTCAAGGCCAATTCAGGTTTATAACCTTGCTCCTCTTAGTGCAGCCAAGGATATTGTCCCTGTTTAGAATAACTTGGCTACAGATTATGAATGGTGCTATCCTTGCAACTAGCCTCATAATCAGGCCACTTGTTCAAATGGAATCATTAATCAGGCCTTGATGGTACAGAGTGTTTCAAATACACAGCAGAACCCACCTAATGATGGATCCTTATAGTAGCAAGACTAGTCTACCAGTGAAGCCACTCTTCTAAACTGGCAAGGAGAAGAGTTTTGTGGAATAAATGCAAATGATTCCCCAATTGCTGCAAACACAAGATCAAAGAAAAGAGCCTTTGAACTTGAGCAAGTAGATGATAAAGGAAAAATAGTAGCTAATGAACCATCTACATCACAAGTGCCTCGCATTTTGTAGAGGAATTCACAAATAGCTACTAGAGAACAACCTCACTTGCAAACTGGGCATGTTGTTCCAAGAGTACAACATAAGATAAATTCTGCAGTGCCTTTTAATATTGTTGAAAATATGAAAAAAATGAACATCATAATGTCTATGTGGGATTCTTTGGAAATTCCAGGTCAAAAAGAGTTGTTACAGTTTACTTTAACTGAAAAGGAAGCAATTAATGAACCTTTAGTTGACGCAGTTAAGGCTATTTTTACAAATGAACAGAAGGATAATTATGTGCAGCAAAATAAACAGTTAGGAAAGGAGTTTGAAAAGGGCATTAAGCCTCCTCCTTTCTATTTGACATTAATTGTGGGAGATAAATTAGTTCATAACTGCATGGTTGACAGTGGAGCCAGTAGTTTAGTCATGCCAAAGAAGATTGTAGACTAGTTAGGATTGAAATACCAACCCCTTGAGAAGGGAGTGCTTCAGCTAGATGGTACAACAGTTAGCACTGTGGGTGTTATCAAATATCTGGGACTAACATTACATTCATGTCCGAACTTTTCTATTCCTCAAGATGTTTTCATTATTGACTTACCTCCTTTCTTTTCCTTGTGCCTATCAAGGGATTTCACTGCAAATATTAGAGGTTATCTATCATTTGATTGGTCCCATATGCTCTTCAGGACTAGATATGGAATGAAAGTAACAATTACCTCTGAGACATTGGCTAAGGACCACATTGAGCCTTATGTGTCAAGGGCAGTTAATGTTAATTGTGTTGTTTTTTAGGATAGTGAGCTTGCTAAAACTCAGGAACTACAGTCTAAATGCATACCAGAGGTGTTGCTAAATGAGTGGTCAGCAAAAAACATCATAGATAATCCAAGTGAACTTATTCAAGAAGTCGGATTAGGCATTTATGTACTTCACAAACCTAAAACAGAGATTCCAAACATTGAAAAGAAGGTAGAACAACAATTATCACAGCAAGATGAGTTATGGCAGATGTACTTTGATGGCTATAGGAGCAGAAATGGAGCTAGTGGACGTGCAATGTTAATCTCTCCACAGGGTGATAGATATTATGTTGCATTTAGATTTTCTTTTTCTTGTTCCAATAATTATGCTAAGTACGAAGCATTGATACAAGGTTTAGAGTGGGCAAGGAGAAGCGGAATCAACTGCTTATAGGTGTTTGGGGATAGCAAATTGATTGTTAATCAGGTAAGAGGGTTGAATGTAACTAAAAATGACACTTTGAAAGCTTACAAGCATAGAGTATGGGATATGATCAAGGAGTTCAATGCATTTAATATGTTTTCAGTCCCTAGGAGCTAGAATCAACATGCAGATAGATTGGCTGCAATTGGTGCACAATTTGACATTCTTAATGAAATTAGAAAATAAAAAGTACAACATCATGTTAAGATAATTGTCAGGCCATCTATTCTGAATAACAACATTAATTGGTAAGTCTTTGAAAGTGACAAGTAGATTCTAAGTTTTTTACTTGAGGAAGACCAGTTTTCTGTTGTAAATCAGGAAAAGTTGAAACAGCATTACAAAGATCAGATCATCCAGTTGAAAACAAATAAGTTTCACAGGGGCCTGGTTACTTTAGAATCCATTTTTAGTACTAATGATCAACTGAAAAAGAGTAAAACGAACATTTAGATTAAAGAGGAGCATTATGAAGAGATGGAAAATTTTAAATGTAAGCTTCTCAAGATTGGAAAAATTTGTTCTGAATCAGATAAACAGGCTTTCATTTCTTTATGTCAAGAGTTATAACCAGGTATTCGTTAAAGAAGAGGACCAATACAAGACTGTCTTTACAATGAAATGGGGCACTATGTCCTACAAGAGAATTCCTTTTGGTCTATCCAACGTTGGAGCCACTTTTCAAAGGGCTATGGACATGGCTTTCCAAGGCTTAATCAATAAAATAGTGCTAATATATCTAGATGATATCACCATATTCTCAAAGAATGTTGATGAACATTTGCAACATTTAAAACAAGTGTTTGAAAGATGCAAGGAATATGGAATCTCCCTCAATCCCAAGAAAAGTATTTATGTTGTTCATGAGGGTAAGTTGTTAGGACACATAGTGTCAAAGCAAGGAATCACTATTGACCCTAAAAGAGTCAAAGCTATTCTGGAGCTGCCTTTTCCCAATCACAAGAAAGGGTTGCAAAGTTTCTTAGGTAGAATCAATTTTTTGAGATTTATACCTGATGTAGAAAACCTTTTACAACCCTTGACTGCTATGTTGAGAAAAAATGCAGTTTTTAGTTGGACTAGAGAGGAAAAATGCAGTTTTGAAGCCATTAAAGAGGCTTTAGCATTAGCCCCTACACTAGTGAATCCAGATTTTACAAAATATTTTATCCTATATGCATTTGGCAGCATTGTTTTTGTTTCAGCAATGTTGGTTCAATAGAATAATGAAGGCTTGGAACATCCCATTGCGTTTTTTAGCCAAATCCTGGCTGATTATGAGCAGAAGTATTCATTCGTAGAGAAACATGTTCTAGCTATCATTAGAAGCCTCAAGAAATTCAAACCATTGGTCTCAACAATAAGATTCACTTAATTGTAGCACATCCAAGCGTGAAAGAATTCTTGCTTAGTAGAGATCTTATTGAAAATAGGGTTGGATGGATTACTAAGGTTATTGAGTTTGATGTAGAAATCAAGATCACAAAGTTGGTAAGAGGTAAGGGTCTTTGTGAACAGCTGGCTTCAATGTCAGAAAGTGAATAGATGGCAAAGACAAAAGCTATTTTAGTGACTAATAATCAAGAGCATAATTTTGTACCGAGTTGGGTTCAAGATATGACTTATTTTCTGCAGACTGATCAATTTCCACCGCACTTGGACAGATCCAAGAGGAGATATTTCAGATTGCAATCCATTCCATATGTTCTGATTGACAATATTTTATTCAAAAAAGATCTTAATGGTGTTTTGCTAAGGTGTATTGATCATAATCAGATTAACCAAGTACTTCATGAGTTCCATGATGGGACTACAGGGGGTCATTTTTCCCCAAAAAAAATAGCATGGAAGATTATGAGGGATGGTTATTACTAGCCAACCATGTTCAAAGATGCCCATGCATGGGCCAGAAAATGTGTGAAATGTGCCATTTTTGTTGGAAAAGAAAAGTTGCCAGCACTACCCTTACAACCAATTCAAGTGGAGCAACCCTTCATGAAATGGGGCATTGACTTTATTGGACCCATAAACCCACCTTCCAATGTTGGGCTTAAGTGGGTACTTACTACTACAGACTATTTTACAAGATGGATAGAAGCAGTAGCCCTAAAAGAGGCCAATGAAACCTTTGTATTAAATTTCTATGATGAGATAATAACCAGATTTGGAGTTCCAAACTCCATTATTTCAGATAATGCCTTGGCATTTGTGGGGATCAAAGTGGCTGATTGGGTAGTAAAAAATAGTATTTATTTGAACACTTCCTCAAATTATTACCCCCAGGGTAATGGTTTGGCTGAGAGAACTAATAAGAACCTGATTAGAATCATAAAATGAATAATGGAAGACAATTTGAGAGCTTGGCACTCCAAGCTAAAATCTGCCTTATGGATAGATAGGATAACTCCTAAGAATTCTATTGGAAATTCTCCATATATGTTGGTTTATGGTAAAGAATCCAGAATTCCTATATTTGTAGAGCTACTAGCTCTCAATTTAATGCATCAATTGGAGATGTTCGAAGAACAGGATCCCTTAGCAGTCATATTTGCTCTACTTATGGTGCTAGAAGAGACTAGGGACAAATCCATGAATTCTTTGGAGTATCATCAACTCCAAACCAAAAGAGTTTTTGACAAGAGGGCAACTACTAGAGTCTTCAGGGAAGGTGGCATTGTACTTAAATGAGATGAGCTAAAAAGTAGACCATGGAAGCATACAAAGTTTGATAGCTTTTGGAGTGGCCAATTTATCATCATAGAATGCAAGAAGCATAATGCTTTCTAGTTGTCCAAGATGGATGGTGAAATTCTTCCTATCCCAGTTAATGGGATACACCTCAAGCGTTGCTTCACTGGAAAAGTTAAGCTTCTCTTGCCATTATGTAAGCCAGAAAGATACCATGAAAACAACCTTGAAATCACAAAGAGTATAAAAGGGTACAATCTTCAAGAGACAATCATAAATTTTCCCTTTTCTAACATTACCAGTGGTAACGAAGACAACTAAAGCATTTCATATAGACACAAATAATTCTTTCTCTGTCAATAATCAGATTAGTGACCCTATCCTCCATTTCACAATCGATGATAAGAAACCATCAAAGGATATGCATAAAATAGTTGTTCCAATTCATACATGGTTGAAGCTGGCATTTATATAATCATCAGTGCATAGGAAGGATTATATATGTATCTTGTTTATCTTTCACCATAGAAGAACACAACCAAATACAAGGAGCAGTTACAGGAACAATTCAGTGTGGTGTCATCAACATACGAGGATAGTCATTTCATAAAATTATCAAAGATACTATTTTATGAGGCAATGAGGCATGACAGACATTAAGCAAAGCAGCAGGACCACACTACAGTGAAGGACAGTGTTCTTGATGCAAATAGCTCAGGTCACTAATAAATTCAAAAAAAAAAATCAATACTTATAAGTTTGTTTTGCTCACAGGGAAATGGCAATGTGAAAAGAATAGAAGGTAGAGTAGGCCATCTCTAAAGCCACAAAGAACAATCATGTGAGGAATGTTATAATAAATTTTCAGGGATCATAGTGAATCTATAGAGTTCTATGAATATGGGTGTCCTGAGTAGTTTATGGAGGAGTTTGCATTCCTAATTACAAATTGATAGTCATAGAAGAATATGGCATTTAACAAAATAAATATAAGTTACATGGTATTCTTGACTGTGCAATAGCATTCAATCATGCTACAAATTGTATTTTATGCCCAACAGTATTGTTTTTGGGACAATCAGTTGAGAGTTTCTTATTTCAGCTGAGTTTTTCTCTCATAGCATCTCATTCATATAATGATCTTTCATGAGTTATTATAGTGAGGAGGATTATGACACTGCAAGTTAATTCAATGCAATGCAAAGACATAGCCTTGTTAAAAAAAATGAGGTCACCAATGTAAGGAAAAAAATTAACTTGAACCCTCATGACAGTGGCCAATATCTTCCTTATTATTCATAGTTTGCACAAAATCTTGAGGAAAGGAGTAGAGTAATGTACAAAAAGTGAAATGCAAAATGTAGATTAAATGAAAGTTCGCTCAACCACCCCAAAATCCTCAGCCATAGTGGAATCGCAGAGGATAGAGAAGAAAAAGAAGAAAGATCTGCAAGTAAAAGCTACAGCTACCAGATTTGAATGAAAATAAATACAAAGGTATGCATGAGAACAACTATTCCTAAATGTATTGAATACATGACACAACTACATGATATAGAATAAAAGCTTCTGAATAGAGTCCATCGTGGCCAACCAAAAGGAGTTTCGAGCCATCTTTTCTCTTCAAAAGATAAATCAAATAACAAAATATGCACATTCGTGGCCATAGAAACCCATGAAATGATTGGAAAATGGCATTGTGTGAAAGAAAATTGTTTTTGGTTTCCTGTGGTACATGTTGTTGCACCCATAAAACAACTTCTGACTTTTTGGTTATAGACTGAAGTAAGGTACAGAGGAGAAAGTCAAGTTTTCGTTATAATATCATGAAAATGTAGGGTAATGTACAGAGTTTCATCATTTCTTGCAATGCAGACAAGGAGGGAAAATAGGAAATTTTTAGTTTCCAAGAAGAGTTTCAAGTTACAGAAATCCACATTAAAAGTAAGATACAGAGGAAATGCAAGCTTTGACTTACCCAGCTAGAAGTTTCAACAAAGATTCTCAAGTTCAAAACTTAGCTCAAAATTCTTCCATGGCAGTGCCCTCATAATGGCTCGAGTCTTCTAGAGTTACAATATAAAATGAAAATGCTTTTGAGTGTTTGGGAAGAATTTTTCCTGTAGGGTTGAAACCCTAGATTTCTAGAAGGCTGATAGAAGTTGATTTTTTGCCAATCATTTTAGTTTACAAACATATCAACTAATATGATGTGGTCGGCTTGACCTTGCTTTGCCACTTTAGCACACTCAAGTATTCTTGACTTGAAGGAGAGACTTATGTTTTTTTACCAAGTCATATGAAGGGAGATAGATACATTTTTGTTTCATAAGTATGATGACTACAAAGTAGGCCTTTACATTATTTTTATTTTAGAATACTTAAGTGTTTTTTTTTTTATGAGTCATTTCCACTTAAGTATTTCTTTTAAAAGGTAAGGAAATACTTCTTGCTGTTGCTAAGTCAAAGGAAGTTGGAGTATGGTTGTATTAATGACTTACCAAAAGGGAGGGAAGTTTTTTCCTTTTGAAAGACACTTGGAATGAATATAGGAGTTTTTGTTGATGTGGAGAGCATATAGCCATCAGTTTGTTGTGCCTTAATGTTTGTTATTATGGAATTGACCTTTTCAACCTTCTTGGAAGCTTTTTGGAGAAAATCTGGTAGTTATATTTTTGGCTTTTGTAGGCCATATGAGGAAAAGAAGTTTCCATTCCTATTTTGATGGGACTTCATTCAAAGCTTGATTATTTTTAGTCATTTTATGAGGATTATTGTAGAGAGTTCTAATTGGCAGAGTTGGGGAGATTATTCATCCTCAGTTTTCAATGTAATTTTGTAACGCATGCTTTCATGCAAACTGTAAGTTCCTTAAGAAATTTATAATTGATTCAGTCTACTTTCTCATCACTTGCTTGTTAGTGTACATGTCCTTTGAATTTGATCAGTATACTTGTGAAATTTTGAATTTTTCCCTGTATTTCTGTATTCTTCAAAAAGGTACCTTTCTTGCAAGAGAATATCCATTTTCACAAGTTATGAGTTGTGTAAGCAATACACGGGTTTAAGTTATGAAAATTATTCCTTTCTTTCTAAGAGTCTTGTGTTAGTACCTTCTCATAAAATCACTTTTATGAATGATATACAAAGATGGCTTGTGTAGGATTCCTACTAATCTATTAACTCAAAGTGAAACAGAATCAAGTTTGCATGCCTTTAGTCAGTTTTGGGTAATTCCTCATCATATCAAAGTTTTAGTTTTCATTTTCAGTATTACATGTTTCTCACCTTTTTCCCCTCAAAAGACAAGTAGTTTTAGGTAAAAATCAATAAGAGCCAGCTTTTCTGGAGTTATTTTTCTATTACAGGGTCACCCACAACCCTAGAAAGATTCCCATGTTACTCATGATTGGTTGTATTTGATCTCAGCCTGGGTGCAAATCATTAGAGCTAACAATAAAAAGATTTTTTTTCCTCCTTTCCTCTATTGATCAAATTATGGAAAACTTTTTTCTTCCTCTCTTTAACTTGATCCTCTATTTGACAATTTCTAATTACATAATCTCAGTAATTAAAGTTATGATAATATGGTGACCTCTAGGCCTCCAATCTGATTTTGTTGATGTAATTCTCAAGTTCACAGCTTCTTGCAACATCAAATTTCATTTTATATGTTTGTAAAAGAGAAGGTAAAACTTATAATCCCTCCTTAGTTGTAATGCTAAAATCTAAAAAAATGAATTACAACCAGAATATGACAACCCTTATTTATTGATCTGATATGATAGTTATCTAAGTCATTTAATTGCCACATCACTTTCATGAAAGAAATTATGTTAGGTACATACTTTTTTACGAAATGGGTTTGGATAGGAGTGCCATAAACCCTAATCAATGTGCAATTTGTATGTAGGTACCAGTCACCCAAATTGTGATCAATTCCCTTTTTAGTATCTAATTCCAAAGGTCTAAGGAACTTGGTGACCCTTTCAAATAATATTTGTTTAGGCTGAAGGCCTAAATTCTCCAAGACACCTTGCAAAAATATATTCTCAAACAAAAAATAATCACTATAGGTACAATAAGAATCCCACAAACATGTCCATATTTGGACAAACAATTTGGCACCATCATCATCTATGCAATATTAAGTGACACAATAGAGAGTACCATTTAATGGACAACCCAACTTTTGGATCCTTCAAGTCACTTAAATTATTTTGAATACCCTCTATAATGTAGGAACCAAAGTCAAAACTCCTATTTAGGTCCCAATGTTGTATATCAATAGCTAGCATCATCATATGCATAGGCATATGCACCTTGCAATCTTCTCCCAATGCTTGGCATAGAGAAAATTAAGTATCGATGAAGTAATCCTCAAAATAATCAAAATAAAAAGGCTCAACTTCATCTTTGGTAAACTTAAACAATTCCCTATTTAGCCCCCTTCTTTTATGTTCTGGTAACCACATCACTCTGAAACTATGCTTATCTTTGGAAAATTCTCTAATCAAAGCTCTAAAATCAATACCCACATTAGATGAAACATTCAAGCCAAAGGTATCCACAATGCTTGTTTACTTATTTCCAATAATGGAGCTTCCTTATCACTTATGATTGATTTATTTTTAGTATGATAATAATGAACTAGGTCCTCAATTAAATCAATAATGATAAACACATTTAGGACTACCAATTTACCTAAATCCTAAGTCCAAAGGTTCGAGATAGGCCTGCCAATTTTACTCCTCTTATAGCCATATTAAAAAAGGCTCCAACCTTGTTGAGGAATAATAGCATCCCTAATCTAACTATCTCTATTATTTATTCTATCCTTCAAAACCCTAATGCCCTTAGCATGTTTCACTCTCTTAGGTGATCCAAGTAATTGTTTCATCAAATCATCCTCAAGGAACCTCTTTACCAAGTCCTTGATTTGGTATTGGACTTGGTCATTTTGAAATTTCTCAAACAAGTAGGGTTTTCTAAAACTAGTTCTTAATCAAGGTCTAGAGTGTTGATTTATTTCAAATTATAAAAAAAAGCAAGTTCTTGGATATAATCAAAATGGCTTACTCATAAATTCACTCGGGAAACCTAGTCTTCATCTATGTAACTTTCTCTAGGAGCTTCAAATTTATTTTTCTTATGAATTAAAAATTTCTTTGATTATAGTGACATTAAAAACCCTTAAATAAAGTGCTTTTGAACAATAGTAGTTATGCCTTAATTTCACTAGTAATGGTTCACACGTATGAAAATAATTGTCTACAATTAGTCATTTTAAATTTTGAATTTCAACTCTTGATCTTGAAATGTCATTATATAACGGATGATCAATATATTTAAAGGGTATACCATGTAAAGGATTCAAAAAAAATGTGGAAAAAGCAAAGGCCATGAAGAAATAGTTTAGGGGACTAGGTGATCAAGGAAAGTAGTCAACAAGAAAGTACAAATGAAGTGCAAGGGTTATTGTAAGCATTTAGGGGTTTTACACAACCCTAATGAAATTTTTAGTAACCCTTAAAATATGACACTATTTGTAGACTTTCAAAGGCATATAATGGGAAAAGAGCCAAAAAATTTGGAAAAGCACTATTTATGGCTCTAGTTGGGGATGATTGCTTCATAAAAGGAATGTGAGAATCTAAAACACTCATAGGGACAACTAGATAAAAATAAAAAAAATAAAGTCAAAATAGAAAACAAGGTTGTACAAAAATTACACATGATACTATTCGCATGGAAAAAACCTACTTTAAGAAAATTATGGTTTTTGGAATTGTTCATGCACCAAAAATTCTAAAATTTCACCATTTAATCTTTGTAGAAAGTATGAATCCTCACCATGGGTATTTGAAACTAGATAAGGGCCAATATAAAGAGCATCAAATTTATCATGCTTCCCTTTACCTTGAGCACTTGACACTGGAATGTGCTTGGTCTTCACCAAGTCCCCAAACTATCCAAATCTCCTTATTACGTCTTCTTTCTACCTTTGAAAAGTGAAAAACTCCTGTTATAAATTAGAAATGGAAGTCCAAGAGGTATAATTTATGTCATGCATCAGGTAATATATTCTAGAGGCATTAGATAATTGTGACTCTATTGAGTCCATTAAGTTTTTTATGCCTTGAGTGGCATCTGGCCACCTCATACAGTACAAGAACAAAGTCTTAGATTCATCTACACACTCTTGCACTTCTTTTAGACATTATTTTACCTTCCCATGTGCAGATCTACACATCTATCCTGCAACTCAAGTAACCTCTTTTCTAAAAATATTTATTCCACTTCCTTCTCAGTCTACTCGTTCAAACCAGAGGCATATTCCTTGAGTGAATCAACTAAAAACTTTAAATTTTCAATAGGATTTAATGAATTGTGAATTGTAGCACCAAGGGTAGCATCCTGTAGAGAATTGATTTCATAATTTATCAATTTAGTTCCCTGTTGATAAGTCTCTATAATCTCCTTTCTCCCAGAGGCATTAAAAGCATCTCAGAGCTCCAACTTTTGAATAGGTGAGATCTTATTCAGTTCTACACTACCTTGGTATAACATAAGTTGTATTAACTGGGGAGGAAAATCTGATTTAATTCTTATTTGTCTTGTCAAAAGACCCTTAAGAGTGTTTTCAAAGGATTCTATGGATGGCTTTGTTAGCTCCATAGTCTTTTGAGATACTTCTTCATTCTTTTCAACCTTGGCCTCTTCTTTATTCTTCACTTTCTCTTATTCATCTTCTTTCTCTTCTTTATCATCTTTCTTATTATTATCCTTTTTTCCTTGATCTGCTTCTTCTCCATTTTGATTTTCTTCACATTCATTTCTGAAATCCTCATTTTACTTGTCGGGGTGATCCTCGGCATTATTATCAACATCATTTTTATCCTATTTATGTTCTTGCCCTACATTCTGGTTTTCATTATTTACACTGGTGGTAGTTTATGTATCTTATGAAGGAGAAGATGTCTCTGGGGAAGCATTTGGATCATCTACTGATAGTGATGAGGACACCACATTCCTTAGAACATCAAATGACGGAGTCTCCTCTGCAGTATGATCATCCACTTCTTCTAAAACTTCTTTGAAAATAGGTAAATTAGTAATAGGAGGAATATTTTCATCTATATCAATAACTTTTTCTTTGTCAAGCTCCTTACCTTGAGCTATACCGGATGATGAGGCAGCAATCATTCCAAATTTCTCTACTATGTCTCTCGCAGTGTTCACTATTTCTTGCTTTAGCTTATCTACACTATCCTTTTCTCTATCCATTAGAATGGTGGCCATTTGCTTCACTCTAAATTCCTTTATATACACTTCAACCAATGCAACTTTGTCATTTTCAAATAATGAGGACCCAATTTCCTCTAGAGCATAAAATCTCATTTTTTCATCCACTTTAGTTGCTTCACACCTTTTTTCCACTAAGGCTTCCCATACCACACTAAGCACCTTCTTCATAATGTTGTTCATGTCCGCATCTAAGAGGATGATATATTGTATGATGGCTTCAATTATTGTTTTCTTGTCTTCCTCATCTACTTCATCATACAATTTTGTAGTTCCTTCTAATAGACCATCATGCTCTAACATATTATTAACCAAGGAATCTAACTTTATTGGTGAATGAGCTCTAACCAAAGGAGTTTTTTTCTACTTCCTTTTAGGAATTGAAGTTCCTTCCTCTGATTTCTTCTCCTTTTTCTCAAGCTTCTTGTGGATGTGAACAGTGAAAGCATCCTTTTCCTTTTCTATCTCCTCTTCATAAGAGGTGTCCACAATATAAATCTTGGGATTCTTTGCTTCAATTCTCACCTCTTGTGAGGCACCTTCACCAGTAGTGGAGACACTGCTTCTTATTTTCCCTTTTAGTTATTCTTCTCCTTCTAATCCAAGATCAATCTCTTCCTCTACAACAACACTAAAATCATTTCCTCTAAATGCTTTTTTCTTCTTCCTCCTTCTAGAGGTAGTAGGGGGTTTTACTAGAGGTATATTCTTCCTCTTTGTAGTCTGAGTGTTGGGTCCAGAGGGTGCTGAAACTTCTTCAACTATCGGAGCACTAGGCTCCACCTTCTTTCCTTTAACTATTGTAGCACTAGAGGGTTTTGGCAATGTAGAGATAGGGATGGAAGTTGTTCTTCCTAATATTTTTGGTCTAGAGGACTCACCAGCTTATTTGGCTTCTCTTTCTATTGCAATTTCCCTTAACCTATCTACTTCTTCCTTTGAAAGACCATGCAATCCAAAGTATTCATTTACTTGTTTAGTTACCCTTTTATTTCTGGTAGGTGTTGAAGTTTCCAAGTGCACCTCAATTTATTTTTCTTCATATGTACCATGTATCAACAAGGAGGGGTCCTTAGGACTCTTTAGCAACAATTCAATGTACTCTTCAACATATTTCTCTGAAACTTCATAATTGAGAGGTTCAATCTATATTGTCTTGGTTTCAACAACCTCTATTATGCATTCATCAATAAATACAAGGAAAGTTATTTCTTTTGCATATTTTTCTATTAGATTCCAGGGAATCCTCTCTCTATCATGCATATTGTTTTGAAATACTACAAAGAATGCAACATTTATGCATTATCTAGAGCCTTGTAGTCACCAATGTTGTGCATATAATCAAAAATTTGATGACCCACTAGTCTACTTCTATCCCAAACAATATATCTTCTTCTGAATAGCTCCCTCAAAAAGTAAAACAATAAGCACACAATTAGAGTTCCAAACTTGAAAGAATACTTATTTTCTCTGGTTTGTTTAAGATTCTCCAAAATTTGTTGTCAGAGCAACTCATGTAAGTCATAAACTTCTTGTTTACCACCATATCACAAGCAACATAGATTGTCGTTGCAAGAACAAAATTTTCCTTGTTTGTAAAATAGATCTTATGTCCTATCATAATTGCAGCATACTTCATAGCGGGGTTAGTAATAGATTTTTTTGTTAATGCTCTTCTGTCAAATGTTGCGCCAATTAGCTCCATAACCAATTCATTCTTTACATAATTTAGTATTGGTATAGGTTTAGTATCACAAAATCTAGTCACGGCTTTGATCACTTCCTTAGATATTAGACTAGGTAAGTTTGTCCACATAAACTTTTCATGAATTATGTTTAAAGAAATCCTCACATACTTCACATCTATTTCATTTCTATAGTTGGGGAACCAATTCCAAAAATCTAGTTTCTTTCACACTAGGTTGTTATATTCTAGTTTTATCAGGAAATCATCTCTAGTAAACTCCTTAGTCCATAGATCCTTGATCTTTTGGTGATCACGTTCATCCAATTTTCCATGTATGTAGATTATAGTACATCTTTGATGGGTAAAACCCTAGAAGGGATCTTTGAAAAGGCACCCTCAAGGTCATTTTCAAAGATTTTCCATGAATATATTTTAAACTTAGGTCTAGGTGTTTTTGTGATGTTAACTATGATTGGTGTAGCCATTATATCTTCAATTCAAACTCAAATGCCTATAAAATCACTTATGTTTCAAACCCACAAAGCATAGATAGTTGTAAATACCTTTGCGTACTCAACAGGATCTAGGGTTTGAATGTTCTACACCAAATTACTTTGAATCACCTTCAACACTCTTTCAATTTGCTCTACTTTTCTCCAAATGTGTAAAAGTGGTTAGAATCAACTTAGGAATTTACTTTATATCTTACCAGTTTTCCCTAATTTTGTATTAATTGATTCAAATTCCAAAAATAACTTCATTGATACATTGTAAAGCCTAAAATGCTCTGCAACTCTTTAGATTTGCATATTTTCTACTGGTTTCTTTTCCAAAAGCTTAAGCATGTCATTTTACACTATATGTCTTCGTTTCACTCCTTGACACCTCATATTTCTAGGGGGTTGTTAGATTTTCCTATTATTGCTCCCCCTAATCCCATACCAAGGTTTAATTTCCAAGGGAATTATCTGCACCAAAGGGAGGTATACATGAATTTGATTCATCTTTGTTCTCAGGTTTTTATTTCTTTCTCTAAATCTTCTCCATTTCCTTCTTTATTTCAGTAGGATCAATTTTCTTTACTAGTTCATTCCTCTTTCATGGATTATTCTTCCTTCCATTCTTTCTTCTACAAACTCTTGAAATGTGTCCAGGTACATTCCAGTTATAGCATACAACATTTTTCTAACCAAAATGACTTCCATTCAATCTTGATTTGCACTGGTTAGCCTTATGTCCAAATATATTGTATGTATAGTAGTAACCATTGAAATATTGAAGCACTCTACCATTATTAAATCTATTCATCATCTGACATCTACACTAAAAATCTCTATGTCCAAACTTCTTGCATGCAAAATATTATCCAAAAAATGATCCAACACTTTGATTCATTCTACCTCTACATTTGGTAACCTTATGTCCAAATTTATGGCATGAAAAAAAATACCATTGAAGGATGGGTACCTTTGAGCATTTGGTTGTCTGATAGGGGGTCTTCCAACATTGCTTCTTTGATTTATGAATTGTTTGCCATTGCCTTGAGTCTGCTTTTTATTTTCAGCCTTGTTAAGGATCTAATTAGCTTTTGAGATTTCTCCTTCTTCAAGCCCCAAACCACCTTTATCCTTAGAAGGTTTCTAAATTGTAATTAGTTCATCAAGCATTGTAGTACTTGTTTTGATGTTTCCTCATGAGCTCTTGCTTTCTTCAGATCTAATCTTAGGGTTACCACTTCTTGTTCAAGTTTTTTACATTTATCATTCTTTCTTTGCATAGTTGCATTCAGACAATCCTTAATTCTTTTATTTTCTTCCACTTGTACTTTCAATCTAGTGTTATCTTCATTTTCCTTCTTCAATTGTTCATTGACTTCTCTATGTCTTTTTCTGAACTTCTTGATTTTTTCTCTTAAATTTTTGATACATTCATTTTCTTCCTCTAGGATTTCCTTCATACTTATGGTTTGGGTATGTGCAGGATCATGGTGGGCCAAAAAGTGGCAATGAGGAAAAAAACACGTCTTTCATCGACCAAAAAATGTGAAAATAACGTGTTGACTATTTCTAGGCTCGAGTGTCACCATCACAAACACCAAACCTAGTCGTTGTTTTAAAGTTATTTAACAGTCAACAACCCGTGGGCGCACAGTGAATTGATTCTTCGCATAACGGATATCTGATTTGGCCAAAATCCAATTTGAAAAGGTAAGTTTTTTTATTTTTATTTGATTTGATTCAATTTTGATTTAGATTTCAATAATTTCATATGGTTTTTTGTGGATTTTTTTTTAAATAGGGTTTTGATTGAATTTTTATGAAAATTTTGAGTTTAGAATGGATTTTGATAAAAAAGAATGTTTTTTGTGGATTTCTTTTCAAAATAGGGTTTTTGATTGAATTTTTATGAAAAATTTGAATTTAGAATGGATTTTGATAAAATGTTTTTGTGGATTTTTTTCAAAATAGGGTTTTTGATTGAATTTTTATGAAGCAATTGAGTTTAGAATGGATTTTGAAAAAAAAAAAATTATGGATTTTGATTTAAAAATAGTTTTCTTATGTATTTGTATTAAAAATTAGAGAATTTTATAGATTTTTGTTAAAAAGTGGGGTTTTTTTTGGATTTTGTTTAAAAACTAGGGTATTTTTATAATATTTTCATTTATATTGTCTAATTTTAATTAGATTAATTATTTTTTAACTTTAATCAAGCATTATGGCTGTTGAGAATGAGAATGCACAAATTCCACCAGTTGAGAATGAAAATCCACCAGCTGAGAATCAAAATGCAGAAATGCCAAATGCTCCACCACCTCCGCAGCCATCAATCGAAGACTTAATTTATGAAAAATTGGAGCAATTGAGGGGCATTTGTGATGTTTATAAGAAAATCCCTCGATTATCTTGTATGTGAACCACATTGACAGGAATAAGTACAAATGTAGAAACCCTCTCCACCCAACATAATGCCTTTCATTCATGGCAATAAACCATGAGGGAATATTATGCATGTGGATTTTCTTATGATGATGTGAAAGATCTCCAAATAACAAAATCCCAAATAGCCTCTTTATTTATTAACCCCAGCACTGGTTTTCCAGTTAATGTTAACAAACCAAAACTTTCTATAAAATGGTGCACGCATAGGGGCATAGTAGATAACTTTTGGGATCATTGGTGTATGGTTTTTGATAAACCACCCAACAATAATCTTGATGTACCTTTTTGCTTTATTAAAAAATTATATGTTAAGTTTTTGTTAGGGCATCATGTCAATTACTTTGACATTAAACCCTTCTAGGGCGTTGGTAGAGGTATGCCCCAGGATAGGCCAAGGGCAGCGAGAGTAGTCAGGTGCCCACATGTTCCCCATCCTCCCCTTCCTCTGCCACCTCCAGTACAACATCCAGATATTACGGAGGATGCAACCACACAAACTATCCAGGCCATTCACTCTTTGAGTGGTCTTTTGGTTTCCCAAGCTTCTTCAATAGCTCAGCCACAATCTAGTGATCTTGGCAATGGATCCAGTGCTGTTGCATCATCCTCCTTAGGTCCACATATTTGTGTGCTACATATTTGCAATACGTGCCAGCAAATATGCTTGGGTCCTATTGTACAGCCCCCTGAACAGCCATTAGACACTTCTGATTATGACATCCAGGATGTGGAGATTATAGCATATCACACAGAGGGGAGTGGAGCACACCCTACAGAGTCCTCTCCTGCTAGAGAGGTGGACATTGGAGTAGTTATGTGGTCTATTTAAGGTAACATTTAAGGTGTAAATTCATAACTTGCATTTTTTTAAAAATGAATATTAATAAGAGATAGTATCAAGTACTAATATTTATTTCCATGGTCTATTTAATAGTTAATGTCTAAGGAGGAGTTCACATGAGTGACTGATAGCACCCTTAGGGCCATTTTATTTGGCCTTGAGATGTACACAATATGTATTTTCACACTCACTCATTTACATTTTTTTACTATATACTTGCTTGTCATTTGAATTATCATTAATGAAATTATATATTAACTTATATGTTTATCTTATTATCTGCTTGTAGGAAACACCTAGTGTGAGCGAGGTGCGATGCTCTCCAGACTATGGAGGCACAATGTTAGATAAGGGAAAGGTAATTGAACTCAAATTTGATTGAATTAAGATTTATAAGATCTTTTATTGATTATGCATACATTAACATAGATTAATAGTTTCATATGTACTTGTCATTTTTATGTATATGCAGTTGTGAGCTATACATCATTGTTGATAAGTGCCACAACACCTGAAGGAGTAGGTATTTGAACACCTGAAGGAGGAGGTGTTGAAACACCTAAAGGAGATAAAGAAAAAGATCAGCCTAAAGAGGTATGTGTTTATTTTATTTTTGTGCTTGGTAAATATGTTCTTATTACCGACAATTTTATGCTAACTTGGATCAATTTCATGTTTTTGTTCACATATATAGATTGACGTTACAAAATTTGGTTTGGTTAGTTCTTTGAGAGGGGTATATTCTAGGACTCCTGACCCTTCGAAGAGACGTATATTTCAGGTAATCAAGATTTCAGTTTTAGAGTTCAATTATAATTCAATGTGTATTGATTTTTATGTTAATTATTCAATTTTAAATTATATAGTATAACTAATCTCAATTGTGGTTTGACTTTTTCTTGTGCAGCTACCTTGAGAGCCAATGAGTGCTTCAAAGAGGCTCCATTTTGATGATCCACTAGTAGTTTAGGATGAGATAGACATTTTGGCATGTAAATTTTGAATAGATGCCAAGATGGGGCATACCACATATTGTAAAACTTTGTTTGAGTTGGCGTTGATGCCATTTTGTATATGGACATACACTTGATTATTGGATAATTTGATATATATAGAAGTTGACAATCGAAATTTAATTTCCTCCTCATGTGCATGATTAAACTCTTTGAAAATTTAATCAAGTGAGCAATGGTTAAATATCAATGTACAATAGCATAAAAGAATGGTTAAATATTATGTAGTTTATATTCATATTGTTGATTACATTGCATTGCACATCTTTCAAACTCAAAGCATTACTTCACATTGCATAAGTAACAACTAGATGCTGATAGATGAAAAAATTTCAATAACAATATAGTTTTTACAAAGTCAACCTAAGCAGTTATGCAATTACTTCACATTACATAACTAATAACTAGGAGTAGCTATCAATTGCATTAGCTTGTCATGGAATTCTATGAGACCACATTTCTTTGAGGAAACTTGGCACAAAACTCACAAAAAATGAAAAGAAAGCACTCAAACAAACTTTAAAGGGGTCTCAGGCCTGCTGCCCCCTTATTCGACACACTATGCAACCATTTACTTGCAGTGTAGAGTCCGAAAAATGGAGAAAAAATGTAAAAATTATATATATATATGTGTGTGTGTGTGTGTGTGTGTGTGTGTGTGCAGCCTAGAAGCATGAAATGCGATTAGAATATCACATAACATCATATAAACAAAAAAACCACTATAAACTTGAATGTCATTTAAAACATGCATGATAAATATTCATCATTGAAACTTGAATTGTGGTATCTTGATATACAAAGTCTATTGATGCCAGGGTTCAATTTGTATGATATTGAAAAAATAAGACAACTGAGTAGAGTTATCAGCATTCTTCAAAAATCATAAGAATTCTTTTAGTACCCTCAAGAGTTATCAGATGTCTTCTTGCAGTCTCAAAAGTTATTTTGTATCATTATTACATTGGTCTTGAGAGTGGTAGCTTAATATAGGTCCACAATAAAAACCCTAGTTTACCTGTGCAGTGTAACAGTGGCATAGGATGATTTTTCTTTGAAAGCAAAAATGAAAGCTCAGCCTCTTGGAATGAAAATGCTTTTTTGCAAAACAAATCAATAAGAATGAGGTAGTTAAGGTGTTTGAAGTGATTTAGAGGTCTCTTTTAGGGTCACTTTTAGGGTAGTTAAGGTGTTTGAAGTGGTTTAGAGGTCGCTTTTAGAGAAGAGAGATGTTGAAAAGTACATCAAGTCAGTGAGAACCGAAGTGTAATGTGTTTTAGTTTGTGGTACTCCTTTCTTTCTCTATAGATGTGTGATAAATTATTAGTTCAATGATGTTGAACAATTTTTGAAAAAAGAAAGTTATGTCATGGTCCGCATTCAATCCAACAAGCAAAAATGAAAGCTCAGCCTCTTGGAATGAAAATGCTTGTTTGTAAAACAAATGAATAAGAATGAGGTAGTTAAGGTGTTTGAAGTTATTTAGAGGTCACTTTTAGGGTGGAAGGCTTAAAACTCCATTTTAAATGCACAAAAAAGAATGAAATTACTTCAAACCAAGTTTGTGAAGAAGTTAACTATGTTGCCCACTAGTTTCCCTTAAGAGTCCAAAGTGCTAAAAGGCAGCAATCTTTGAAGGGCTATTTCTAAGAGACCATGATGCCTACAGACTCTCCATCTGAGGCTATGGGATTGTGTTGGGACCATCTACAAAAACCTCTCTCAATTTTTGCTATCTCGAAGGCATTTTCCTATGGTGATGACTTTTCAGTGGAGGGAAAAGTTGCCAAATGCAAGCAGTGTAAAGTTGCAAAGTGGTGCAACTTTCATTCCACAACTCGTACGACCAAACGGATTGTTCCAACACGTCCGGATGGGTGTTTTTATGCTAGGGATGGTCCTCTCTTGCACCCAAATACGTCGAATCACTCTGAGCTATATTGTACTAGCGATTTCCCTTAAGAGTCCAAAGTGCTAAAAGGCAACAATCTTTGAAGGTCTATTTCTCAGAGACCGTGATGCTTATAGACTCTTCGTCTGAGGCTATGGGATTGTGTTGGGACCATCTACAAAAAATCTCTTGGTTTTTTCTATCTTGGAGGCGTTTTCCTATGCTGATGACTTTTTCAGTGGAGGGAAAAGTTGCCAGATGCAAGCAGTGTAAAGTTGCAAAGTAGTGCAACTTTCATTCCGCAACTCATATGACCAAACGAACTATTACAACATGTCTGGATGGGTACGTTTACACTAGGTATGGTCCTCTCTTGCACCCAAATACGCCAAATCAGTCCAAGCTACATTGGACTGGCAATTTCCCTTAAGAGTCCAAAGTGCTAAAGGCAGCAATCTTTGAAGGTCTATTTCTTGGAGACCGTGATGCTTACAAACTCTCCATATGAGGCTATGGGATCGTGTTGGTACCAGCTACAAAAACCTCTCTCTATTTTTGCTATCTCAGAGGCATTTTCCTGTGGTGATGACTTTTTAGTGGAGGGAAAAGTTGCCAGATGCAAGCAGTGTAAAGTTGCAAAGTGGTGCAACTTTCATTCTGTAACTCTTACGACCAAATGGACTGTTCCAACACGTCCGGATGGGTACGTCCACACTAGGGATGTTCCTCTCTTGCACCCAAATACGCCGAATCACTCCAAGCTATATTGGACCGGCAATTTCCCTTAAGAGGCCAAAGTGCTAAAAGGTAGCAATCCTTGAAGGTCTATTTCTCGAAGACCGTGATGCTTACAGACTCTCCTTCTGGGGCTATGGGATCATGTTGGGACCATCTACAAAAATCTCTCTCATTTTTTGCTATCTCAAAGGTGTTTTCCTATGGTGATGAATTTTCAGTGGAGGGAAAAGTTGCCAGATGCAAGTAGTGTAAAGTTGCAAAGTGGTGCAACTTTCATTCCGCAACTTATACGACCAAATGGACTATTCCAACACGTCCATATGGGTACGTTTACACTAGGGATGGTCCTCTCTTGCACCCAAATACGCTGAATCACTATGAGATACATTGGACTGAAGATTTCCCTTAAGAGTCCAAAGTGTTAAAAGGCAGCAATCTTTGAAGGGCTATTTCTCAAAGACCATGATGCTTACAGACTCTCCGTCCAAGGCTATGGGATTTTTTTGGGACCATCTACAAAAACCTCTCTTGTTTTTTGCTATCTCGGAGGTGTTTTCTTGTGGTGATGACTTTTCAATGGAGGCAAAAATGGTCAGATGCAAGCAGTGTAAAGTTGCAAAGTGGTGCAACTTTTATTTCGCAACTCGTACAACCAAACAGATTGTTCCAACACGTCCAGATGGGTACGTTAATGCTAGGGATGGTCCTCTCTTACACCCAAATATGTTGAATCACTCTAAGCTACATTGGACTGGTGATTTCCCTTAAGAGTCCAAAGTGTTAAAAAGTAGCAATCTTTGAAGGGCTATTTCTCAGAGATCGTGATGCTTACAGACTCTCTGTCTGAGGCTATGGGATCATGTTGGTACCTTCTACAAAAACCTCTCTCAGTTTTTTCTATCTCGAAGGTGTTTTCTTGTGGTGATGAATTTTCAGTAGAGGGAAAAGTTGTCAGATGCAAGTAGTGTAAAGTTGCAAAGTGGTGCAAATTTCATTCTGCAACTCATACGACCAAACAGACTGTTCCAACACATCTAGATGGGTACATTTACTCTAGGGATGGTCCTCTTTTGCAACGAAATACACTGAATCACTCCGAGCTACATTGGACCGAGTGAAATTAGGTGAAAAATTAATCCAGACACAAGGGCACAATCACAAACTCTTTGCAACCTGCCTATTTGAGGCATCTAACAAGATTATTCTAACCTTTTTAGATAGTCCAAAACTCCCTTAAAACTTGACAAGCAACTAAATACACATTTCCCTCTTTAACCCCCTTAAACCCTTGTAATAGTGAGAAACTAGTTTTTGTCCAATTACTCGACAATTTTCCAAAACACTAGACGAACACATGACTGATTCAAACACCCATATCAAAGTTACACAACATATATGAGAAACAACATAGACTCCTTTGGACCAGTGTTGACTTCCTATACATTCACCCTTGAACAGGCTACTCAATTAGCCCAAAAATGCAAAGTAATGTACCTTCAAACACCACACAGACCCCTAAAACCTTGGGGCAGCAAATAAATTTCCAAGAAAACAAATATTCTGCAATTGGATTCCATTTGTACAGACCTTTAACTGTCAAATCAAAAAACCCTTGTTTTTAGTGTAATTCTTGAGGGTTTATTCGATGTAGCACTTCCACAACCTTTCAGACTCTACCACCACCTTAGACACCTCTATTTAGGCCCCAATATGCTTAGAAAACAAAGAAACTTCTGGTATCTCAGAGATTTTTGCAAACGCTAGGGTAAAAACTCTATTTTCAAGTGAAAAAAAAACCACCATTTTTAGACCTTTAACTCTTCATTTTATTTCAAAACCTACTCTTGAAATAATGTCAAGACATGTAATAATGTTTCTACATAAAAAATTTATACAAAAATGCTTGAATGGCTTGTGCACAGGCAAAAAACACAACAAAAATAGTCAAATATGAACTGAGCAATTGAAACTTTATTGATTCAAAGAAAAAAACTCCTTCAACCAAACCTGTCTCGAGCCCTTGAAGGCCTTAAGTAGACCTACATAACCCATGAAACCTCCATATAATTCCTCCAATTTACAAAGCAATGGGAAGATAAAACCATGTAAGTGGTTTCCCCAAACTAATTGCCACCAAAATCATTCTTGATAGTTTAAAACCACAAACCACCCCAACTTGTAATTATGATAGCACTCAAGATAGAATCCATGAATAGATAATGTATTTGACCAATAACTCATCAAGAGCATGAATTCCCAAAACTAGCCCTCCACTATGAACATATCAACTAAGTAGGAACCCATAACATTATGGAAAGATGATCCACTTCTCCCAATGTAACTCCCAAGCATTACATGTGAGAGATGGTCAATTTCATTGATGGCAACGATTGTGTGACTTCCATTGATGACCTTATTTATTCAATGCCATTACAACAATATCCCAAGCATTCCAAAGAATACTAATGAAAACAAGATCTCCCTCAACACCTCATGATCATTCAAGTACTCATTCTAACAATACAAGAGATTTACACATCAAATTGCAAGTGAATATAATTTACTATATCTTAACATAAAAAATGAAAAACCTAATAGAAAAATGTATCAATGACGTACAAGGATATATAAGAAAGTTCAAATTTCAAAATAGAATGTAAACTTAGAAAACTGTAGATTTGAAAACCTTAATAATGTAAAACCCTAAAAAGAAGGTTGGATCAAGTGTAGGATTGGTTGGGCTCAACAAAATATAAAGAAAAAAACAGTTTATTTATGAAGTTAACCTAGGATAATTAAGTAAATAAAATCAATCAAACACAATCAACCTAACATAATTAAGGGTTGATAGGGGTATTGGATAATTAAGGGTTGATAAGGGTATGAATGTTTATCTTTGATCTACTCTTGAATATCTAGGGACTTGGTGGTATTTAGAAATATCATAAGGGTTGTTGATTTCTCATGGGGAGGCAAATTCTCCTAGATCAATCCCCAAAAAGTGAAACAAGATTAAAAATAGTTGTCAAGCACTCTAGATGTTCAAATTTGTTACTCATTTTTATTGTATTGAATCAAAATGTCTCACTATTAATTGCTCCAATGCTATAAGATAAATGAATGTTTTCATGATTATAATGAATATATTGTATGTTATTAATGCTAGCGTATATCATCAAATTATGCCAAACATGTGTTTAGTCAACTCAAAGTGGGTGAATGACGCCACTTAGCCAAAAGTTTGAATTTTGAATTTTAAAATGAAAGGGAATAGGTTTGTGACCATGAGGTCACCCTTGCAATTGAAGAAGTGTCCTAGAATGGGTTAATAGTTAAATCTAAGTGGCTAGCAATCAATTCCAGGTGGCTAATGGATAAATGAGGGCATACCGATTAGTGAATGTGATAAATGGGAAAATAAGGTAAATGTATAGATGTGTGTGAATAAGAATAGGATAGGGCTAATTGTATAGTGATTTAAGTATGCAAATTGATAAAAGGCTAGAGAGATGAGCTTGAATTTACATGTTGAGTCACTATGTACATGTATCAAGACATTTCTTCAAAATAGACACAAAATTGTGTGGGAAATGACATGGTATTCACAAATTTTACTATTACAATTACACACATATTGATTTACAAATGCTTTTCATATGTTATAAATTTACTTCAAAATTAATACCTATTAATACTTCTTCTTTAAGAAAACATGATTATGTATTCTCTAATAAAACTTTCACCATAACAAAACTTCTTGCAATTACTTCAATTGTAGCATACATAATTTCATATTGCACCTATCAATGTGCCCATTACATCTTCACGTGTGATTGCTAGTATATGTATGTCTCTTCAAAAAACATAGATGGGTTAAGCTATCTCCTTAAACTTTGAGTAAGAGATAGAGTAAGAAATAGTAGGGGAGAGGACTAGATAGTATTACAAAACTTGGTTCAAACGAGCAGACCGACAGGAAAGACCCAAGAAGAAAACCTTTGGTTGTAGCTCGATTAAGTACAAAAATAGACCCCTTTACAAAACCTATGAGTTTCCAAAATACAAACCCCTTTACATTTTAAACATACCCTTTATACAATGCCAGACATTTGACCCATATTTCAAAAAACATCACTAGGTATAGATTATGCCCATACACAATTATGACCGTTTTACATTGTTTCCAATTTGAGAATTCAAATTTTACAAAATTTTCCTATTAGAGGCATTGAGGGCACAATCTTCAACAATAGTAGTATGTTCACATTATGGACTGACAAGCACCTATACAAACCATCAAGTTAGCTTAGAATAACCAATCTATATTATTCTAAATGACACAAAATATGATGAGATGGTAATGCAAACTATAAAAGACGCTTAGAATAACCAATCTATATTGTTGTGTCATTGCATACCTCTCAAAAGGATCAAAGGCTATTGATGCGGTGAGTCCATGATCAATCATGCTAGGAATATCACAAAAGTGGGAAAATGAGAAATCTATATTGTCACAATAGAAAATATGCTTAGACTAACATATCTATATTAATCTAAACAACCTGAATGATGATGATTTGGTGATGAAAATATAAAAGGTGCATACCTCTTTGAAAGGATCAGAGCTAGCTATTGTTGCAGCAAGTCCATGATCAATCATGCCAAGAATATCGCAAAAGTGGGAAAATGAGAAATCTATATTGTCACGATAGAAAAGATGCTTAGACTAACATATCAATATTAATCTAAACAGCGGATGATGATGAGTTGGTGATGCAAACTATAAAAGTGCATACCTCTTGAAGGGGTCAGTATTGTTGCTGATGGAGTCCATGATCAATGGAGTGAGAATATCACAAAAGTGGGAAAATGAGAAATCTATATTGTTGGGAATAGAAAGATGCTTAGACTAACATATCTATATTAATCTAAACAACTTGAATGATGATGGTACGGTGATGAAAACTATAAAGGCGCATACCTCTCTTGAAAGGATCGAGAACTGGCTATTATTGTTGCTGATGGAGTCCATGATCAATCTTGCCAAAATATTGCAAAAGTGCATACAAAATATCACTATTAAAGACACCTGCATTGCAATAGTATATAAAATATCAGTATTAAATAAAGAACACTAATGAACTTAATTATAATGAACATAAGCATTCTACCTTCCATTCTTGAAAATGCTATTCAAGTGTGCCTGAAGGGTCATCTCTTTGCTTAAGAGTATCCAATATTGCTTCATGATTAACATTACTAAGTGTCCATGGATTGTTTTGCCTTTGAAGTGCGGCTTGATGCTTCCACAACTTAACATGTGTTGCTTTAACAAGGGTGCAAATACGTGAGAATGGTTTTTATTGTTTCTTGTAGTCTTCAAATGTAGGTATGCCATTCTTTCTAATCATGTATGTTAGCAACCAAGTTCCTGCAACCACAACTGAAATTGTAGGATACACGAACCCATCATCATTTTCCATTGATTGTGTTAGCTTATGCTTTACCCACACACATCGATCCAACCAATAGTGCGACTCTCTTCATTCCTTATTGTGCAACAGCTTGCAAAAATATATGTCCCTGATTGTAGTAGATCGGCAATTAAATCAACTAAACTTCCATTGTGTCATTTGTGTGGATATTGTTTGGGGAGATAAAGGAGTTAGATATTGTGGTACCCATGTATCCACCCACTCACTTGACTCACATTGATCCCACTCGCACTGAATACAACTCTGACAAAAACAAGCCAACTCTCATGTCCAAATGGTCCATGTGCCTACATTTGAGCTTCGAAATGAATGCATCTTTGAAGAATCTTTGATTGTATGACAATCCAATCTACCTCCCACTGTACCCTCCTCAATGAACCAAAATAATCTACATACTGTTGAATCAAGTGTCCCTCCATGTGACAATGTTGAACTACAC
>VDFB02047397.1:81832133-82360057 GCA_007258455.2 Sequoia sempervirens
CATATATATTTTAAGATATTTAAAAAATATATTTATCAAAATAAGGAGAAAAATAAATCATGCATTAAGATTTAAAGTTATAAATACAAAATGAAATATTGAAGGAAAAATAAAATTTACTATATCAAGAGCCACATCCCACTTAACCTCATATTTAACATTTTATCCACAATTAAATTGTAGTGTCAACTTTTAAAAAATGCAGTTCAATTAATTTTTTTCTTTTAAATACAAACATAAATACTCTAAAAAATCTACATTTAATTAATTTACATGTTGATTTTAAAATTCAAAATGTATATATTTCTTTTTATTTATTTAATTAAAAAAATTAGATCATTATTGGTCATTAGTGAGGGTTCTTTCAGAAACCTCCCCTCATGTGATGTTTATTTATTCACGTTATAGATTATATAATATTATATATTGGAACTTTTTATATTGATGTTGGATACTTGATCTTCCATGTGATTTTATAGATTTGAACCTTTTATTTGATACACATAGTTTTTATTTTTGTTTTTATTTATTTTTCTTATATATGTATATATGTTATTCCTTTATAATGTATGTGTGTATGTGAAATATGTACTATGAAAATTTAATAATATAATTTTTTTAATTGATGAACACTAAATATTTTTAAATGAAATCCTTCGATAATGAATTAGTTAGTGTACTAATAGAAATACAATAATCATAATAACTTTTATTCAATGAACAAGTTACCTCATTAGGATTTTTATTAGATTCAAATTTAGGATCTTTTACCTTTTTATTTCTTTATTTTGGATAGTGTGTTACTTTATTTGGATTGGTATCCAATTTCACAATAGTGTTTATTCTATCATGACTCTACAAATCTACACAATTTTTTTTTGTGCTTTCCTAGTTTTTTACATTTACATTCAACTTGTGCATAAGTTTATATCTAGGACCATATATTTATTTTAATGATGGAAGAGGAGAGGATTTGGTTAATTTGTATGAATGGTTCTTTGGATCATTGTCACACATGGTGTTTTATTCTCATAATTATATGACTCAACTATTTTTTCACAAATATATGGATCCATGGGTATGTGCAGGATCATGATGGGCCAAAAAGTGGCAATATTATGAGTATTTGTAGGGTATGTGGCTGACTACTTTTCTTTTTACCCAAAATTGATGAAACAAAAAGAGTTTTTAGAGAGATTCTCAGCTTTCCACCAATATAAATTATGCTTTAATTTTAATTTAATAAATAATTATTATTTATTTTCTATTAGAATTGACTAAATTCCTGATCGATAGGCTGATTGAAAAACATCTATAGCTTTCAAACGGTATCACATTTTTTGAATCCGAAACATGCATCACATTCTATGCTTCACATAATATAGGATTAGAAAAAGAAAAATTAAATTTCATGAAGTTTTGACTAAGTTAAGATTATTCCGGTGGGACTTTAAGTACGTGAAGGACATTAATTATTTACTTGGAAAAAATTATAAAAAAATATGCATCACATCCGGACCGCAGGTCCTCACTTATATATAAATATTATATAATTATTTTATTATTTTATTTTGGTGGTGAGAAAACACTACTTCCATTTTAGAATTTAAAAGTATTACACAATTTTTTTTTTTTTTATTTTTAAATAAACCTAGTAGTTTAGAAACTACATTCAATTTTTGACAAATTCTATTCTTACAAATTTTTGAAATAATATAGATAACTTATTCAAATTTTTACATCAATTTACCTAACACTGATTTTTTTGAATTTTTTGCCACTTAAGGGCTTGTTTTTTCCATTTTGATCCTGCACATATCCCCCATAAAAATATGGGAGTACAAAGCCTTTATATCAAGATGTGTGATTCAACAACATCACAAGGCATAAAATCTAGAAAATCCCAACAATAAACCTCTAAATTAAAATAATTAAGAGATTGTGGCTTATTGAATTTGTATCCCAAAGATATTTTTACGTAATAAATGTTTTGGATGTAGCAATTGGTTTACATGTATTCTAAGTTTCAAGATAATGATAGATGTGATGAATATTTCCTTTGTGACAAAGGTTTACACAAATATGTAAAGTGGATGGTATGACTCTAATAGAATATAACTATCAATGTCCAAGAAGGTTATTATAAGTTAAATTTATGCATCCCATGGAAAAAAAAAAACACATGGTTTTAGATCCTTGATTGGAAAAATATGGTGCTAACAAAAGATGCATCCACATTGTTAAATATTTTAATAGTTAGATAATATGGTTGTAGCTTTGACATATCTATTTCTAATTGATTAATATTTTTAGATTACATGATTATCAATTAAATATTTTTGAATGTGTAATTTCCACATTTGACCATAATGTATAGAGATATTACTCCATCAATAATATTTACACGTTGGATTTATTTATTATGAAATTAAATAGCTTGATGTTCTTAGTGTCCAATATACTTAATCAAATATGTAACAAGCTATAGAGTATTGTTATAACAAACTTTTATCTACTCCAAATACTTTTACATCATAATCTTGTAAAAATGTGATGTATATACTAAATTCGAAAGTGATATTTTAGCTTGTGTTATTTGTAAGTATTAAATAATGGAAAACTCATTACATGCTTTATATGGGAGTTGAGGAATATAAGGCAGATATATCAAAGATTGCAAAGAGCTTATTTATCAAGAGTAAACAACTACTATTTTTTTTTAATTAAACATAGACATTATTATTGCAAGTGAATTTATAATAAAAAAACTTTAAATTACTTCACATTATGAAATTTAATTAAAGATAGTTTTAATGATGAAAATAGGTGCCTCGACAAGGATAACTCTGACGTATTTTATATATTAATATTTAATATATATGTATGCTAGTTAGAGAAGCAATGAAATCAACTCTATAAAGATTAATGTAAGAATAGATTTTAAAAATAAAATAAGAATCCAAAAACAAACGAAATATGGCACAAAAGTGCACCATTTCTTGGGTGAATAACTATCTTTTAACTCATTCCATCAAAATGGACCTAAAACCAAATGCAAATTGGTATGGGTATGCAAGTTTCGCCCTTACAATTATTACATCACATCGAACTTTAGCTGCAACGAGTGACAATTTTAGTAGAAAAGTGTAACAGCAATCTTCTTATATCGAATGCACCAAACGAAATTTAAAAGGATGCATAACCTAGAGTGAGACTGCTTCACATATTTCTCACCTCTTAAACTAAACAGAGTGACAACGAGAGATATATCACGAATTATTGCCTAGAAACAGCATTTAATTGAATTAATGGCCACCAAGGCCCTTTCTAATCTTTCCTACCTCCTCCAAACTAATCTGAAATGCCTTGGCCAGTACTGGACCAGGAATGGCCGGATTAGAAGCGAAAGTGGCGAAAGGAATAAGATACGAACCGGGATTTTGACTATTAAATGCAGCTATCATAGACGCAGGATGGCGTCCAATGTTTTGGAGGAAATGCAGAGTCCCCTTGGGGAAAACAAACACATCGCCAGTCTTAACCATGAGGGAAAACAATTTGTTGGTGCTATCCACGAAGCCCACAATTAGTTTTCCTCGCAGTATGAACACTATTTCAGTGGCTCTTGGGTGTGTATGAGGCGGCGCCACCCCACCCGCCGCCATATCTATACGAGCCATTGATATCCCCAGTGTGTTTATGCCTGGCAGTATCTGTGGAGTCAAAGAAATGACGGCTATTCCCAAGGGGTTCCCCGATGTATTGGCTGCCATGCTCAGGGCTGAGCTAGTAAAGTGCTCTGCAGATGCCTTGTTCGGATTCAGACAGGCCAGCCCATTGAAAAGTAGCGTTGAACTTGTGTCCGCCACGCAGAAATCCTGCAATGGGTCTGGGTCTGCAGTTAACTTAGGGACTAAAAACAGTAGAACAAGAGTAGTGGAAGAGAGGAATGCACTGAGAGAAGCCATTGGAAGCCTGAGAACGATGTTATTACTGAGCTGGGTAGTCTATATAAATAGAATGGGCCGATTGCGCCATTGCCATCTTCTTGGTATTGGGTTGGTTGTGCTTATCCTCTTACCCTGCGTCGTGCCGGCAACGGAATTCAATTGAGTGTGATTTTTTAAGTTATCTTTTGCGTCTTGACTGCAGTGTCTCAAAGAACTGATTTGGAGACCGTGTGAATTATTGAAATTTTTGTCGAGCGTATGGATGGGGATTAGCCACATCAGTTTAATCTCTGAAGAGTGCGTTTCATGAAGAAATTATTGTATACTTTGTTGGAGGAAAAAGCTCTCCTTGGCGTGTCAGTTCTTTTCCCAAATTTTATAGTGATAATAAGTCAGGGATTTGATTCTAAAAATTTGCCGTTTTCAAGAAAGATCATATATTAATTTACCTATGATTTCTTTCACACATGGAGACGGTAAATCATTAGAGTATTTTAAGCTACAAAAATATCGTTTGACTCTTTTATGCTAGTGAATGTTACTAAAGGTTCGAAGAAAGCATGGATTTAAAAATTTGGGGGTAGATTTTATTTCTTAGGAAATGGTACTCTTACAATAATGAGTCTCATTTATGGGACATTTAATTTATTTTAGAAGGGTGGGTGTAGGATTTATTAAAGCACCTTCATTTGAAGTTCTTCATAAAAATGCTTTAAATTGAAAGGTTTTCATTAATTTAAAAAAAACAAAAAAAAATACTTTCAATTGAAGATACCTTTGATCGAAGACATTATTTTATTGTTATTTTAGTGATTATATTAACCGACAATTAATAGTTTGCCGATTCATTTTGACAAAAAAATGAACCTGCGAGGGACCTAGAGACCATGACGCTATTGATAGAGACACAAGTGGAAGGTTTGAGCATGATGCTATTGATAGAGACACAAGTGGAAGGTTTGAGCGAAGGCTCAAGATCAAGGTAAGTGCCTCTATAAATCGCCTAGTTAATGCATTGTAAATCAAGGTTTAGGGTCATTTGAAATTATGACTTATACATTACATATTGGTTATGGTCTTGTAGAACCTTTCTTGGATCTTTGATTTATATGATTGCACTCAAGGTATAATGAACACATCTATGATTATCTCATTTTATTCCAATCTCTTTGTGCTAAAATGAAACATCACCTCCTTGATGAATAATTACAAAGAAATTTTGTTAGGGGCCTAGTAACTCCTATCTAAGACATATATTTCCTTCATAGACTTTTGTGCTCATTTTAAGAACATTGAACCAAATTACTTGCTTCAAATGGTTTAAAATATGATTTATCTCATCCCTCTTTTATGCTTCTTACCCTTAAAATAACAATAAAAAACTTTCAAAAGAGTAATAATATAGAAAAACAAGACGTCCTATTCAAATCTTGTGTCTATTAATTATATCACTCTTTCTTTCAAGCCCCAAATTGCTAAAATATTCACACAAATGAGCCAACCTTTAAACAATGTGCTTGAATTTTTATTGGATGCTAACTTGATCACCATTCCTTCCATTCATCCACTAGACCCATATAAATGAGTCCCTAAAGGGTATAATAAAAATTCCTTTTGTAACCATCACAAGGTTTATGGCTATCTCACATATTTTTATGGCTTTCAAGAATAACTAAAGATATTTGATTGATAGTAATAGTATACATGAGGATGGAGTCAATGATCCAGGGCTGGTTATTTTGTTTCCCAACATAATCAAAAGATAGAATTATACACATCGACTTCCTTCACATTCTCAATATAATAACATTGATTTTCAATAGGTTCGTATGTATATTTCTAATTCTTTGGCTCCTACAAATATAGCTATAGATTCTATGAGTAAACATGTTGATTCATCCTCTCATGCTCCAATTTTTTTTTAAGTAGACGATTCATATTAGAGTTCTTTCCCTATAACTATTTTATTTTATGATGAAGAGGTTCATGAAAACAACTATTATGGTTATCCATGTGATGGTATCCTTATTGATCTAACACAATAGTTTGATATTTACATGGAAGAATATTTATATGATCATTTTTAGTATGATAGTTATGCACATTCATGAATCTCTTTGAAGATGATTAATGATGTCCCTACTAATAATATAGGATGCATAATATTTCCTCTCTAAGTGGGTTTAAGGAGGTTTAAGTGTTGCTTCATGTTATTTAATCTCTTTTTATGGACAAGACCATCTTGTTTAGAAATTCAAGCCTTACAATGCTAAGGTCATTAAAATGATTCTCTCAATATATAGTTCATCCCCTGGGAAAGATATAAATATTTGAAACTCCAAAAAATTCTTATCTAATCAAAATATATTTAGGAAAGGATCTCCAAGCAACTAGGTTTAAAATTTGAAATCTCTCCCATTTAAATACATGAACATTTCCTTATTTATAGGTCCATATCAATATTTTATCTTTGTGATTAGTAGGTCATCTCTACTTGGTTATATATATATATTTTTTCATGTTCCTAAAATCCTTTCTTATCCATGTTGTTTTAACTCATAGTCATCTATTTTATGCATTTTATGGTTATAGTTTCTCATTGGACATCATGGATTTAGTGATCTTATAGTGTCTAATTTGATCACATGTATTTTAATTGATATATTTTATCATTTCTTTAGGTCTTCAATAAGTAGGAAGTGTTTCAAATGTAAAAGAAAAAATGCATAAATGTGTCATATATTTAAGTATTTGATGATGATGCCCAACCACATGTTATCATATTAAATATATATGCATGCCACATGTAAAGTTTAAAGCATTGATAATATATAATTTGGATATATAAGTTTTATACACAAGTTGAAATATTTTATACATTCTCTTAATTGATAGAGACCTTGACGCTCTTTCACTATGAAATAGTAATTTTTTAATGAGTAATTTAGGAATTGGTTACTCCCAATGAGTTAAGTATCTAGCTAGAGAATTATTGTACTTGTATCAAATTAATAAAAGATGTTGAACATCTAGAATACTGAGAGGGGAGGCGAATTATTATTCCATAAAACCACTCACATAAAATCCATCTAAATATTATCATAAATTTAACAAAATCAACAACAGCAAACATAGAATCAAGACAATATGTCAACACACATGAACACCAATATTTTTATGTGGAAAACCAAGAATGGGAAAAACCATGGTGATGGTTAGCTCACTATATAATATATTTGGATATAAAATTTTATAAGGTCTCATTGCCAAGACTCACTGTCCTTGAAAGGATCACACCCTGAAGTAAATACAAAATGATCTGGCTCATTCCAAGATAGAAATGATGTGGCTCATTGCCAAAAGTATGAACTGATGAAATGCACCTTCCTTGTGTTGAGATTCAATTCCGGTGAAGCACAATACACAAATAACATACTTATCTACACACCAATACAATTTCGTACATACACATTCACATCTCTGTCTTCATGTATCTTTCACACACTCTACTTCTCTGCATCTCTACAAAAATGTCTTACATATATATATATATATATCCATGTTCAAAAATCAGGTTGTCCTAATCAACTTTGTGAGCATTTTCCTCAAAAAATATTCATCTCCACATATAAGTAATTAGCATGGACCTAAGATAGATCCCATTATCATTCACAACACATATAAAAACTTCTCAAAATTAATATATAATTAGGTCAGCTAGAGTTAGACCAAAAAACCCCAAACATATATGTAATCCATCAAACGTATAACACAAAATCTTGTTAGCATATTGAATTCTCTCTTAGACGACATTAAGCTACTTATCTTCAACACTGCATGGTAACATCTAATTAAATATGAGAAAATGTGGAGTCTCCCACATCAATGTACCATATGAACACTCACTATAGTCTACAAATAAAAATACTATCATTCATATCTTCCAAATTCCTTCACATATTATCATGAAAATCCAAAGTAAAATGCATATTGTAGTCTCAAGTCTATGTACAAATTCATGTAAGGATACATTTTCCTAAGATAGAATCTAGACCAAAAAACTGACGTATAGAGCAAGTGTATAAGTATGACACTATTTCCAAAACTACTGGTAACTGTACCTTTCCAACCATACAACCTAGTCAGTTGAACCCATGTCAGTAGATGCAACTGATACCAACATAGAACATATTATTATATTCTCAACAGATCTTACTAAATATGATAATCTGTACCAAGATACCAAATTAACAAACTTCCATTATTGGAGCAGATAGTCACCAAAATTCTATTGTGGCAGTTATCCAAATACCACTGTCAATTGATATCATTGAAAATTTCCTCTCAATTTCCAACAATCTCCCCCTTTTTCATTGATTGCAACACACAATGTGAAAACCATCAAAATACTTTTTCATAATTTTCAATTTTCTCCCCCAAAAACTATTCACATGATACCTCTCTCTCCAAAAATTATTTTACAATTTTTTTTCTATTTTCACATGATACATCTTTCTCTCTCTCTTCCCATTTGAAACCAATGGAAAAGGAAAGTTATTTTAATTCTTTAATAGTTCCTTTGCATACCTAAACACTCCCCTGAGGAGTATATCCAAGATAGCTGAGCATGATCAACCAAAGGTGGTAGTCCCTTGAAGCTTGCTAAGAATCCCTGCCCATGAGAATCTCCCTTCTTCCCAAAGACTTTTTGCCTCTAACAATGTACTACATAGATAATTCAGATCAGTTAAGATATATTTTCCTTCAACCATAGTTTTGGGAGTAACATTACATTTTAAAATCTTGTTAGCTACCAAAAGAGTATAATAGATAGGTGTACACATAGTTTTGATTAAATCTTTGAGCTTCCCATATTGTTCAACCATATATATCCTTTATCTTTATGCAATGAAAGATATTCTTCATGCATCCTTGTCAATCCATACCAACTATGATCATCCAAATCAAAATCGGGATCAAATGTGCTAGATGCATACTTGATTTGGGTTTCAATTGTGTTCTTAATGTCTTTGAGTCTTTGAATTGCATTAGGCCAAGTCCAACAAAACATGAATAGAATCTTGACCTCTTTCTCACACTCTTGAAATTTTTTGAGTCTTTCAAGTGTCATGTTGTGAGTAGACTTGCACTTCTCTACAATTTCCAACAATCCTTTATCTTCAGCCCAAGAGACCATGTCACTTGTACTATAAAAATGTGTCCTTCTTCTGGCTAGTTACTTAAGTCTTCTTGGAGCAGGTTCAGCTCGAGAAACTAATGCATGAACCTTAGTGACTTTCCTCTTTTCTCTAGTGGCAACAATGACTAGCTCAGATTCTTTAAAATTTTTAGCTATTTTAGTGTAGGTTCAAAAAATAGGTCTACTGGGATCTCAAGTGCTGTTAATCAGCAACTCAATGCAACTAGTGGCATATTCCTTCTCAATCTCATATCCAAACTTAGGTATCCATGAATTCCTTGGTTCAACTACCTTAATAATGCAACTATCAATGGTTTCCAGAAAGGTTATATCATTCTTATATTTTGTATAACCAATTCTCTGGGTCCAACTCTCCTTCTTCTATTCATTTTCCTTTGAAACTTTGCAAAGAATGCAACAAAGGCATCTCCTTGTACATCCAAATCCCCAATGTTTCTTGTAAGTCCCTTAATTTGATGAGAGACCAGTCTAGTATTCTCCCAATGAACCTCACCTATTTTAGGAATCTCTTTCATAAAATAGAAAATTAAGCATAAAAATAATGTACTATATCTTATTAGGGGGTGTCGGTTGTCCTTGTGGTATAGAAAAATAGTTTGTTGAAAGATGTTTTGGACCTTCCTTATCCTTGATATATCTCAAATTCTCTAATAGCTGTTGTCGGATCAGCTCACAGAGGTCATATTCTATTTTGTTCTCAATCATATCTAATGCAAGATTAATTGTGGTAGTGGAGACATTGTTTTCACCAAAGATCATCTATGAAATAACTAGACTTGCATATTGAACTATCAAGTTAGTGATTTCAGCACATGTGTTCCTTATCAAACCTTTTCCCCTATCAACATTGCTTTCAGGAGTTGGTCCAGAGAATGATAAGCTAGTAAATTCCCTGATTACATCTCTAGATATCATATATGATTCATCAAGCCACACATATTAATCATGAAATCTACTAAGATCCATTTTGATGCATCTTTCTTCATTACTAAAGTTTGAAAAATTGTTCCATACATCAATTTCATTTTTGAAAGTACATTGTATTCTGGTTTCAAGATAAAATAATTTCCAATTAATTATTCAACCCACAATATGTGAGCTTTTCCGTAGGTGGATTCTTCCAATTTTCTATGAATGTATACCCAAACATCTTCAATTTGTATAACACCAAGAGGGATATCTGAAAAAAAACCCAAAAGATCAAGTTCTAAAGTTTTAATAGGGTACATTTTGAGCTTTCTTTTGGATTTACTGAATTATCTATGATTCCGGGTATATCCATCGCATCCAACAAAATTTGACAAATAATCCAGATGAAATAGTATATAGCAATAACAACTTACCTCTTCCTTTTCCACCAAGACTAGATTCTAAATTACTATTGTATGAAGTTGCTTTGGTTTCTTCAAGCTTCCTCTGCATGCTTCTCCTTCTTCACAAATAATTTTCATCAAATGTGTTTTCTTTAACATATCTGAATTTATTTCCTTCATTCAAATTGCTTCTGCAATAAATGATTTAGATCATAAGTAGATTAGCTCAAAATTCATGTACACTTCCATCCTTTTAGATTCTACAAAAATAATTCTTCACACGTGTTTTTGCAAATTCCTTTCACATGAAATCTTGAATTCGTAACCTAAATAAATACACTTATGTCATGATATGACATCATATATCAACAAATGGGTTATTAAATGCTTTGATTATTGCTCCTACTTAGCCACTGCCTAAATTAATTTTTGATGGGTGTATCTATATCAAAGGATGACACATAAGTGATTGATGATTTTGATTCACCTTACTTAGATTCTCCTCCCCTTCTCCAAATTCTTTCCATTTCCTTCTTTACTTCTACTAGATCAAACTTAATGACTGGTTCATATCTCTTTACCGGACTGTTACTTCTAATTTTTCTGCTTCTACAGTCTTTGGAAAAATGTTTCAAATTTTTGCAATAACAACAAACAACATTCTTCCATCCATGCTTTCTTTTATTCAATCTATTTTTTCACTGGTGTTAGCCTTGTGTCCAAATGGTTTATAGTGATAACAGTAGCCATTGAATGGGTAAACCATCTTATTCACCTTTTGATTTCTACAATATTTAGTTTTATGTTTAATTATTTTGCATTCAAAACATTAACTAGAGAATGATAAGGTATTTTCATCCATTCCATTATCCTGTTCTTCTTTCTTTTCAAAATATTTTTCCCTATGTCCAAACTTATTGCAAGAATAACAGACACCATTAAAAGATAAATACCTTTGAGCATTAGGTTGTCTGATGGGAATTCTTTCATATTTTCTCCTTAGATTCTTGAATTCTCCACCATCGCACTAAATCTTCATGTCAAGATATTGGTTCACCTTTGAACTTTGTCCTTCTTCAAACCCTAAACCACTTTTTTCCATAGCAAGTCTCTAAAAGTCAATCAACTCATCAAGCATTGTAGTGCTTGCCTTCGATGTGTTTTAAATCCTTTTCCAAATTTGATTTCAGAATTACCACTTCTTGCTCAATTTTTTCACATTCATCCATCTTCCTTTGAATTTTAGTTTTTTGACAATCTTCAATCTTTCCCTTTTCTTCCAATTGTTATTTCAGTCTGGTGATGATCTCATCTACTTTCTTTAATTGATCACTGACTTCTCCATATCTTTCACTTAGATTCTTAATACACTAATTTGATTCCTTCAACCTATCCTTCAAATATTCATTTTATTTTGTATATCTAGTAGATATCACTTCCAAAGGAATAAGAATTTTTTTTATCTTCCATGCATTCAAAATTTAAAACCTTCCCCAAGCTATTAGGCTTCTTCAGAGGAACCAAACTCTGATACAAATTGTTGAACATCCAAAATACTGAGAGGGAGGGGGGGTGAATCAGTATTCCATAAAACCATTGAGATAAAATCCATCTAAGTATTATCATAAATCTGGTAGAATTAGCAAGAGAAAACATGGAATTAAGATAAAAATTCAACACACATTAACACCATTATTTTTATGTGGAAACAATAGAATGGGAAAAACCACGGTGAGGGTTAGCTCATAATATAATATATTTTGATATAGAAAATACCAAGGGATCACTGCCAAGACTGACTGTCCTTTAAAGGCTCATAGCCTGAAGTAAATACAAAATGATGTGTCTTATTGCTAAAAGTATGAACTAATGAAATGCACCTTCCTTGTGCTGAGGTTCAATTCCAATGAAGCAAAAAACATAAATAACACACTTATCTACACATCCATAAAATTTCACACAGACCCATCCACATCTCTGTCTTCATGTATCTTTCACACACTCTACTTCTCTTCCTCTCTACAAAAATATCTTACATGTATATATATATATATATTTATATATATATCCATGTCCACAAATTAGGTTGGCCTAATCAACTTTGTTAGCATTTTCCTCAAAAAATATTCATCTTTGCATATAAGTAGTTGGTGTGGACCTAAGATAGATCTCATTATCATTTGCAGCACATATAAAAACTTTTCAATATTAATTTATAATTAGTTTAGCTAGAGTTAGACCAAAAAACCCCAAACATATATGTAATCCATCAAACATGTAACAAAAAAGCTTGTTAGCATATTGAACTCTCCCTTAGATGAAATCGAGCTTCTTATCTTCAACACTACATTGTAAGATAATTAAATTTAAGAAAATGTGGAGTCTTCCACATCAATGTACCGTATGAAAACTCACTATAGTCTATAGATCAGAATACTGTCATTCATATCTTCCAAATGCCTTCACATATCATTATAATTTAACTCCAAAGTAATATGCATATTGTAGTCTCAAATCTATGTACAAATTCCTATAAGGATATCTTTTCTTTAGATAGAATCTAGACCAAAAAATGACGTACAAAGCTAGTGTATAAGTATGACATTGTTACCAAAACTACTGGTAACTGTACCTTTCCAACCATACAACCTAGTCAATTGAATCCTTATAAGTAGATGCAATTGATATCAACATAGAACATATTATCGGATTCTGAGTAGATCTTACAAAATAGGATAATCCAAACCAAGATACCAGATTAATATACTTCCATTACTAGAGAAAACAGTCACCAAAATTCCATTGTGACAGTTATCCAAATCCCATTGTTTGTTGACGTCAATGACAATCTCTCAATTTCCAACAAAATATCTCATTTACAGTCTCTCCATTTGAGCCTAAGCATTTAATAATTTTTTGTTTTCAACTATAATTTGGGGGATTATATCTATTTACTTTGTAATGTCCTATTTATTGAAACTTAGACGGGTAAGGCCAAAAGGTTGTAGTAAATAATTAGTTTCAACTATAATTGATGAGGATGATTGCATGGAAAGCTTGATTATGTTGGAATATGGCTTCTAGTTTTGTCATTTATGGCAACTAAAGTCATTGATTCAGTCCACATATCAACATTTGTCTATACGGGAAGGTAGAGTGAAGAACACAGTATCCGGTTGAAGCTTGAATTTGTCAAGTAGTTTGCATTACTAGGTTATCAGTTTTGGTTGTGGATCTTAGGGAAGGTTGATGGGTATCTTAAATTTCTTATTCTCGAGTTTTGTGTTGTTGCATCAAGTGGTGTATGAGTTAGGAGATCCGGTTGTTTGATTTTTTGTTCATCTGTATATGAAGGTTGACTAAGCGAATGTTGGGTGTTGTAGATGTTTAAGATAGAATTGTTTAAAGTATTTTTTTGTTTGAATATTTTTTTTTGGGTCCTATCTATGCTATGGCCGACTTTGGTGAATGTGCATTAAATGTTATTCATGATTTGAGCCATCAATTGGAAGATATTTTCTATTTCATTTGAGCTGACATATAGTGATTGAATTCTTGGTAGCAGATATATATATAAGATTGATTAATTAATTTTGGTGTGCATATGTGTGAGTTCGATGTGTTTTTATGTATGTACAAATATTAGAAGAGTAGTTGAGAGATTTTTATTTGTGTAGAAGAGGATTTTTGTGAAGAAAATTAAGGTAGAGCAAAGCGAAGTGTAGAATCATATAGAAGGTCTAGAATTTTATCTATGAGCCTAACCAAAACTATAATTAGGAATTAGTAGATGCTATCTATTCAGTTCAACCTTTTGTTGTAATCCAAATTTTTTGTAAGGCAGTGAGCCTTCCTTATTTTGAGCAGTAAGCTTTAGGTAGTGTGCCTGAATGCAAGTGCATTCCCATTTTGTAAAACACTATATTTGAGTACTCAAATTGTGGATTGACCTCCATCATGGTTTTTCCCCTAATAGGGTTTCCAAGTAAAAATCCTTGTGTTATGGATTATTGTTTCATGTTCATGCATCTTTCTTTTGATTGAATGTTTTAAGCACTTGAAAGGACAGATTAATAAAGTTTAAAATTGCTCAACATTGATTCACCCCCCCTCTCAATGTTGCTTGAGTCCAACAGATTACACCATCCACCAAATTTCATATCCATAGATGTGCAAGTGGACCAAGTTTAACCCATAGGTGATAAATTGATAGATGTGATTTCCCTACTCATGGCTACATATAGCCAAAGGATGAATTTGGTTTTATATGTATGATTACTAATATTTTTGTAGTATTTATATTTTTTAATGAAAAATATGTTGATATCTATGTGTAATTTACTTGTTTCCATAAAAAAACTTAGAAGGGAAATAATTTAAAGGATACCTAGAAGAGCCACATTTCAACATATTTACATCTAGAACAATTTGAACTCAAAGTATCTAATGTAATCACAAATAAATCAAGAAATGCAACATAATACCCATGTATAAAGGGTTAATTTTTATTATTATTTCAACTTTATGAGACTTAGGAACCACACTATTTAATGCAATGTTCTCAACATCATACCATTCCAACAACAACATACATGTTGGTCCAACAAATGTACACTTTGCAACAAAAGGTGGATAATATCCAAAAATTTGGCCCTAAGAAGGCATATAACATAGAAGACATATGTCCATACCTTTTTGATAAAAACTTGTATATGTAACCTTTCCCTTCAAATCTTGAAATACCAAAGTTTTATAAATATAAGGGGAAAGGGAATTTTATAGATCATGCCAAACAATTTTTCACTACTTGTCTATATTTTCAAAATGAGCAAACTTATTTAATGTGCCTCTTTCCACGTAGTCTTGACAGACAGACCATGGAATGGTTTGCACATTTACCATCTACATAAAAACATGGAAAGAATTAGCTAAAAAATTTATCAACCACTTCTCTTATAATGTTGATCATGACATATACATAGTAAACGTATGCACCACTAAACAAGAAGGGGAATCTTTTAAACCATTTTTACAAAGATGGAGAATGCTAGCAAGCAAATTTCCTTGTGAGATACATCAGAAACAACTGGTATAAATCTTTATTGATGATCTTAATCTAGAATTAATGTTCCAACTTCAAGTTCATTGCCCTATTACATTTGATGTTGTTCAAAAGGGAATTCCCTTTGAAAAGGATCTTGTGGCAAAGGGAATCATAAAAATATTTAAAAGATCAAACAATAATACAAGCACCTCTAATGCCAAATCTAAATCTTGTTCTTGCAACAAAAATGTGGCCAATGATAGAGTTGTTGATGTTAAAACAATAAACAAAGTTTGACTAATGCTTAATCTTAAGGGACCTAATCCATCATTGATGCAAGCAACTAATACTTACCCATCATCAATCCCTTTGTAATAGTCCAATTTTATTCCAAATAATCCTCAACATGGTCTCCCTAGACCTAATATTCCTTGGAAACAACAATTTACACCTCTATGGAAACTGATTGAATCAATCCTAAAGAATCTCTTGTAGTCTATTAACATTATTCAACTCCCGAAGCCCAGAATGATCCTGGCCCTAATAAACCATCCTAGTGGAATGATAAAGCCATTTTTAAATTCCACATGAGAAAAGGACATAAAGCTTCTTAATGCTTCAGACTCAATCATATCATACAAGACCTTATAAAATAGGGGGATATAATTATTGATGACCCTATAGGATCCTCAAAAATAGATCATACTATACTCAAGGACCCTTTGCAAAACCATGGCCAGGTACAAGCCTCCAACTTAGGATTAAAGACCGATACAACTACCAATTATACAAATGTGGCTTATGAGTATACAATTACAAGTGAATAATAATATCTCTACCATAATTGGGTATGTGCAGGATCATGATGGGCCAAAAAGTGGCGATATGGTGGGTTTTTGTAGGGTATGTGGCTGACGACTTTTTTTTTCCCAAAATTGATGAAATGAAAAGGGTTTTTAAAGGAGATTCTCAACTTTCTACCAATATAAATTATGCTTTAAATAATTTGAATTTAATAAATAATTATTAGTTATTTTCTATTTGAGTTACAACTAAAGTCCTAGTTGATAGGCTGATTGAAAAACATCTATATCTTTCAAACAATATCACATTTTTTGAATCCAAAACATGCGTCACATTCTATGCTTCAAATAGTATAGGATTAAAAAAGAAGAAATGAATTTCATGAATTTTTGACCAAGTTAAGGTCATTAGACATACGATTTTTTTTATTTTTTAATTTTTGTAATAAAATATTCATAATTAATTATTTACTTGGAAAAAATTACAAAAAAATATGCATCACATTGGGACATGAGTCCTTTACTTATATCTAAAATCTTATAAAAATATTATCATTTTATTGTGGTTAGGGTGGTCAGACATACACCTACTTCTTTTTTTCCCTAAAATTTAAGTACTACTACATTGAAATTTCAAATTTTCACAAAATAGATTTTAAAAAAATAAAATAAACCTAGTAGTTTAGAAACTAAATTCAATTTGCTACAAATTCTAGTCTTACATATTTTTGAAATAATATGGATAACTTATTTAAATTTTTACGTCAAGTTCCCTAACTCAGATTTTTTTGAATTTTTTGCCACTTAAGGGCCTATTTTCTCCATGATGATCCTGCACATACCCAACTATTAAATGCAAAGTTCCTAAGTGTGTAGTAACTACTCATAGATCCAAAGTGGTTCTGTAAGGAATCACTTCTAGACCTAAACCACCTAATCAATAAATATTTTGGATCATCTAGGCAAAAACCCTACCCAAATGTCTATTCTTGAGTTATTATGTACATCATCCACACACAGAGCTATATTGGATACATTATTGCAATAGTCATTTGTTCCCACAAATCTAGATGTCAATCAATTTCAAGGCATGGTTGGGGATCTAGCTACTACCCACCATGTGACCTTCACCAAACATGATGTCCCTTCTAGATAATAGAACTCATCACAATGATGTCCTCCATCTAGTAGTCTTCATTAATAAGCATAAAATCACAAGTCCTGGTAGATGGCAGAGATGGATTGAATATTTATACCATGACATTGGTTAATATATTGGAAATTTTTGAGGCAGGTATTGACACTTCTAAGAGGATTGTAATGAAGGCTTATAATGATGCAAAAAATTCCTCCAATGGTGTCATTACCCTTCCCATTAGAGTTGGTCTGACAATAGAGAAAACAATATGTCAAGTCTTAGATATGGAAATTCCCTACAATCTACTCCTTGCTTGTCCATGGATTCATGCCATGAAGGTCATTCCCTCTACTTATCACTAATGTCTTAAGTTCCCTTATAATGGAGTAGATATTACCATATCAGGAGAGCATAAACCTTTTCAATATTGCAACAATTTGAAGAGTATCCATGAATGCCAAGTACTAATTAACTAAGAAGCTTCACTTACCACCTCCTCACATTAGGTTGATCCCTCCTCGCTTACCCAATATTCATTTCCTCTCATATCCGTTCCTAAACACAAGGTCTAGATTGGAGACAAGAGATGCAGTTAATATACTATGGTTGATTCCTTTTGCATTGACAAGTTACCTACTTCCCAAAAGTCTTATGGTAAACCTTGTCTTATTTAAAAAGAATCCAAGGTCATTATATAATATCAACCTCCCACTAACTTTTCTATATGGGGAGAACTAGATGATTCTATTGGTGAGGATATTTCTACATGGTTCTATCAAGATGAAGAAGAAATTAAACAAGTTCAGTTGCCGGTAGATTAAAATGGTAAAGTTTTTTTCATTATGCAACAAAAAGGATATGATGGTCATAGTGGCTTGGGAGAACATAATCAAGGAAAAATAGAGCCGATCCAACCTAAATGTTTGCCATGAAATAGAGGGATTGAGTATGTACCACTAAATTTGAATGCTTCAAGTACTAATTTGCTTTCAAGTGGAGATGTTGGTGTTTCAAATGATGTCAAGGTGTCTGAGGATAGTTCTAATCCAAATCCTAACTCTTGTAATAACCAAGATATCAATAACTAGGCCTAGATTGAGATCTTTTGGGACCCTAAAGACTCCTTAGTCCTTACTTTTTCCACTATCCCTCAATCTTTCCACACCTATGATAATCCTATGTTTGGTCATAGTATCTATGAAAATCCTCTTTTTGAGGTCCAAATTGAAAATGCTCAACTTTGGAACGGTTTCGTATTCTTTACCCTATCAACCACATTTCTTGCTTTCTCGGATTCCAATGATAACATGCCTTTAATCCACCTCAAAATTATAGATTGGGACCAACAAGGACCTCCAAGTTTAGACACATTTGAAAATGATGAAGCACCAGCTAAGTTTATGGGAATTTGAGAGACTATACCTCGGGGTGATCACAAGGCTTGATTCACCATAGATCTTGATACTAACTTACATTGAGGATTTGATTCCATCTTCTAGTCACAAAAATGAAAATAGAAAAGAAAAAATAGGTTTTCAAGTGAAAATTGAAAGGTACTTGTAGACCATGAATAAGTAAAAATAAAGGACATATCTGAGGGTGAAAACCTCTCTGAGGTGCCCAAGGATGGAATACTAGACATAATCCTGACAAGTTAAGAGAGATCTCCTTTGTTGGTGGAAAAATTAAAATAAGTCAATATTGGTATAGTGAAAGATCCTAGAATTGTACACTTTGCAGTCTCCTTGATTGAAATAGAAAGATCAAAATTTGTGGATTTCTTTTTTGCGATATAGATTAATTTTTCCTAGTCTTATTTAGATATGCAAAGATTAGATCTAGATTTGGTTCCCCATCATTTTCCTCTTCATCCTAGTGTAAAACTAGTTAAACAAAATATAAGGAAAATGCACCCGCAAATTGCGTTACTAGTTAAACCAAAGTTAAATAAACTATTGGATGTTGGCTTCATTAGATCAATTGATTATGTAGAATGGCTATTCAATCTAGTAGTACCTAAGCTAACTCAGGGAATATGTATATGCACAAATTTAAGGGACCTAAACAAGGCCTGTCCAAAGGATGATTTCCCCCTTCCAAAAATTGATCTTATAGTCGACCTCACTGTCGGATATGAATATTCCCTATGCAAGTGGATGGGTGAGGAAAATTAGTAATTAGTCAATTTAAACAAATTTTTAATTGTGCAAGTGGAGTGAAAGTATGATGATCATTAAATAATATATTTATTTAATGAAAAGGGGATATAAAAGAGTTTAATTCAATAATTTAGGATTATTTAATTAAATAAGAGGACACAAGGTGTTTAAATTAAATAATTTGCATTATTCACTTAAACAGGATGAAAGATTGATGTGGAAGGTGATAAATTAACCTAATAACATTAATTAGATTAATAGATTAAAATGATGCATTTAATTAAATAACTAGGCTTGTTTAATTAAATCAGTGAAAATAGGATGAATTTTAGGACAAAATGATAGTGACCGGATTCAATTGTGTAATACCATTCTAGACAATTTTAATTATCTACACCTTCAATCTCAAAAATATTGGTGCAACTTACCAAAGGGCCATGACTACAATATTTCATAACATGATGGACGTTCTTATGGAAGACTATGTAGATAAATTGCTAGCTAAATCATTCACAAGGAAAGGTCATCTAGAAGTGCTTGAAAAAATCTTCACAAGACTGGAACAGTATAAGGTCAGGCTAAATCCAAAAAAGTGTCTTTGTGGTCACTTTTGGTAAATTCCTAGGGTACCTTGTTTCCCGCAGAGGTATTGACATTGATCCAAAAAAATTAAGATAAATAATATATATTCCTCCATCAAACTTAACTCAACTTAGAAGTCTTTAGGGAAAACTACAATCCATCTGAAGATTTATGACTCAGTTAGCTAATAGATTTCACCCTTTTTAGTATATGCTTCACAAGTGTGCTCCTTTTAAATTTATTGATTGCTTCCAACAATTATTTCAACTATTAAAGGATTATATGATGTCACCACTAGCTCCAATGCCACAAATTGATGGGAAACCATTAATTTTTTATCTATCAACTACATTTTTCAGCATTAGGGGTTCTCTTAGCATAGCAAGTTGAAGAAGGAAAGGAGAGAGATAATTATTATAGTAGTCATACATTGGTGGGATATGACCTAAATTATACATTAATTGAGCATGCATGTCTCACTGGTTTTTTTGCTTCACAAAAAAATTGGCACTATATGCTAAATCATTAGATGAAGCTCATAGCTAAAATTGATCCTTTGAAATATCTCCTCAGTAAAGCAGTGTTCACAAGAAGATTGACTAAATGGGTAATAATTTTAAGTGAGTTTTATATTCAGTATGTTGAACAAAATCCATTAAAGGACAATCAATTGTTGATCAATTAGTTGATGCTCCTACTACAGTTGACCATCCTTTGGTGTCTGATTTTCTTGATGAGCTAGTATTCACAACAACGAAACCAATGGCATGGAAGTTATACTTTGATGGATCTTACACATGACATGGATCTAGAGTAGGAGCTATTTTTGTCACTCCACAAGGGGACACCATTACAAAGTCTTACAAGATTGATTTTCCCTATACCAATAATATTGCTGAATATAAGGCATTATCACAAGGTTGAGAACAATATTAAAAGTGGGAAATTAGAGACATTTGCATGTAGGGTGATTCTTAGCTGATTATCAAGCAAATAAGTGATGATTATGAAACTAAAGATGAAAATATTACACCTAATAAAAATATGGCTGATATCTTTAAGTCATATTTTGATGTCATTAGATTTAACTAGATTCCTATAGCACAAAATAGACCAATTGATGCCATGACCACTATTGGATCTCTACTTGAAATACTACAAAATGTACATCAATGTGAGTTCTTGGTGGAGCATTATTAATCTTGTAATAGAAAAAATGGCCATATTTAGATCTCAAAAATCCCAAGGACAACACATAGGTGTCAAACTTCTAGTACCACATCCTAGGAGATTGTTTCAAACCATATAGAGATTTTCTCAAATTGCATACTAGATTCTCTTTCCCTTTCACAACTAAATGTTCTGGTTGTGACTTGTAAATTTCCTCCTCCAAATCACCTTGAAGGAAAGTTGTCTTCACATCCATTTGCTTGAATTCAAAGTCATAAGATTCTACAAGTGATGATAAAAATTGAATGGATGTCAGCTTAGCAACAAGAGATAAAATCTCACCATAATCTATTCCCTCCACCTAGAAATATCCCTTCATGACTAATCGTTACTTATTCTTCTCAACACTACCATCAAGACCCATTTTCTTCTTAAAAAACCATTTTCATCCAATGAGTTTCTGTCCTTTAGGAAAAGGTACTAGATCCTATGTAGCATTCTTTTCAATAGTACCATCTCTTCATTCATGGCTTCCATCTAGGAATTTGCATCATGCATACCCATAGCCTATCTAATTCTCTTGGGATAATTAGTGTTAGCAATCAAAGCAAAGATGCAACTAGATTCTAACATAGTATACCCAAATCTATTAGGTTATCACCTTTCTCATGTAGAACTCCTCAACGACTGAGAGTGAGGTTTTGGTTCTTCTTTAGAGCTTTCAAAGCTTCTAGAGATCTCCTCATCATCAAGTCCACTAGGAGTGCGTAGTTAATCCTTTTCAAGTGTGGGTGGAATTTGAAATACCTCCTTTTTCTCTTCTTTCTCTAGTTGTAGATCTATTATGGAAGGTTTCAGCTCATGGAAGATCACACTTCTACTATAGAGCACCTTCTCTATAACTGGATCCCAAAGCTTGTACCCTTTCACACCAACTCCAGAGCCAATGAAGATACACTTCACCACCTTGTTCTCCAACTTAGATCTTTTACATCAAGCACATGATCATATGCCTCACAACTAAAGACTCTGAGATGTCTCATTGAGGGCTTCTTTCTAGACCATGCACTAGTACAAAAACAAGAATAATCTACCAAAAAAACTACTAAAAGCTTCTTATAAATGATTGAACTTTGTCACATGACCATTAGTATTTTATTGCTAGTCATATATAACATGACCAAATAGATGACTAAACCATTTTTATTCATTTATTGGTTGTTTTGATTGATCTATTTGGTAGTATATTTAGTTGTTTATTTAGCCATTGATTGTTGTAATCTGGTCACTTATTTAGTCATTTTTTTCCACTGATATATTTAGTCATTGATTGTTGTAATCTAGTCATTTAGTTGTTGATTTAGTCATTGTTTGTTGTAATCTAGTCACTTATTTAGTCATTTTTTTATTCACTAATATATTTATTCTTGATTGTTATTGACTGGTCACTTATTTAGTCATTTTTATTCACTAATTTATGTGCATTGGTAGTGTATTTAGTCATTAATTTTAATCATCATTTTGATCAATTTGGTAGTAGATTTAGTTATTTTTAGTCATTGATTTCACTAGTCATATATCTAGTCATATTTATTCACTATTCACTAAGTTTTGTCAATTGGTAGTATATTTAGTCAATTTAATTATTAATTGATGTCAATTAGTATTATATTTAATCATTTTAATTGATTGATATTTGAGGATTTAAACAAAAAACATAGAAATACACATCAATCATCAATTGTACACAAGAAGACAACCATTAAGAAGGAAAAATTGTTGAACTTTATTAATAAAAGAAAGGTTTTCTAGTTACAACTTAGAAATAGAGTATTACAATTTTTTATTTTTAGTCACAAGACTAAAAATCTAAGTTACAATATTGTGCAGAAATGACTACAAGAAAGAAACTTCTCCAAAAAACTTATGTAATGATGGAAACACATGCTTGGAGTCCTTCAATTTGAGAACATGCCCCTTTCATCTACTAAAACCTCTACAGTATGGGAAATCTTCCTAGAGAAAGTGGTAACATGTAGAATCTAAGAATGAGAGTGTTGATCATGTCGCATATATGAAGCTCTCTCCTTTAATGCAGTCCACAATAATCTGGCTAGAATCTTTCCTCCTTTATATGCAATATGCCATTTGATATGAGCAACAGGTTGCTGCCTTTTCCTCTATGAATGAAGCTACACCTCAATAAAACCAACAAAATTACTATTAGTCTCAATTTAGAAAGAATAAAAGTGCATTCTATATTGCAAGTTTACAAAAGAAAACACAACAGAAAGATAAATCAATTTAAAAACTATAGCCTTGTCAATAAATTCCTTAAATAGAGTGTTCAACATAGGCCTGAAATATGCATATTGAACCCTTCATTTCAGAACCTTGTTCAAAGTTTAAGAAAGGCGATATGCTCAGATTATAGAATCAAGTTGACATTATATAATGAAGGCTATCAACACTAACCAAGCCAGAACAACATTATCAATAGAAATTTCTTGGAAACCAAGTCCCAGAATGCCATCAGACTTAATTAGACAAAAAAATGTCAACCCTAGTTCATGTGTTGTCTAAGTAAAGACCTCCACAATGGAAGAATCCATTTATCCATAAATTCCAAATTAAATTGATGAGAAAAGATCCTTGATATCCAACTAGGAATCCTTAACATCTAAAAATTACTAACATGATGTTTCACAACAAGTTTCCCAATTGTGGCATCATCTTTACTTAAGAAACCAAATATTGATCCACTTCCATATTGAATCTCACAAGATTCTACTTCACAAACAAAAAATGATATATATTAAATTTTTAGCAACTTCCTTAATATCCCCATGTAAGTAGACTAAGCTAAGTGAGGTTGAGGGTTTGAAGTAGAGTACCATCTTCTTGGTATGTGCCTAACTTTGATGAATTGTATCTTGAATGAAAATAGCAAGCTAGCTGCACTGTAAAATCATTGTTACAAAAATAACCAAAAAATCCTCTTTAATTAAAATAATCCTTCTAGATATTTCAGTTAATTTCTAAGAGAGCTAATTTCACTATCTAAATAGCCATCAATCTATTTACTATATATAATTTCCTAGAATTTGGAATTTGAATGTAATGAAACTAGCCATAATTTCTAAAGATTCAACACCAAAATGTAGTACAAAATGAATTATTTGAAAAAATGTATCAAAGAGATGTCATCTCATGGAATGAAATGATATGATTGCAGAATGTGCACAAAATGGATTTTGCAAGGAAGCTCTCAAAATATTTGAATTAATGAAGCACTCTGGAACACTGACATTGTAAGTTTTTCTTGTGTTCTAGATGCATGCAGTCATGTAGGTTTAGTGGATGAGGGTTGTACATACTTCACATGTATATAAACCTTATTGCATTACATATATAGTTGATCATTAGGTGTGCATGGATGACCTTCGTGCCTGTGCTGGCTATCTTGAGGACACCCTAAAAATTATTACTGAGATGCCAGTTAAAATTTTGGTGCCTTTGGATCATATAGGAAGGTTGAGTATTCTAGAACACTGCTTTTTTAGTTGGATCCTAAAACTGTTGCAACTTATGTTCTCTAAAACATTTGTGCAGAAGCGGGAAGGTCTGGTGAGGTTCAAATAGTGAGGAGATTGATGAAAGATAGAGGAACTAAAAAGATACCTACATGTAGTTGGATTGAAGGACATAAAATGGTACATGATTTTTTGTGTAGGAGACATATCACATCCAAAAACATGGGAGATCTATGCAAAATTGGAGAAATTGGCTTGTAAAAGGAAGGCAGTAGGGTATTTCCAAATTCAAGACTTTTGCTTAATGTTGTGGAATAGAGGAAAAAGGAATCATTTATCTGCCACCATATTGAAAAGTTAGCAATTGCATTTGGTTTGTTAAACATGGCCCTTGGTACAACTATTAGAGTTGTTAAGAACCTTCAAGTATGTTCTGATTTTCACACTGCATCTAGATTCATCTCCAAGATTATTGCAAAAGAAATTGTTCTGAGAGATGTGAACCATTTCTATCATTTTAAAAAAGGAAAATGTTCTTGTGGAGAATATTGGTGATGCTAAATGAAACAATATGAAAAATAGGCTTACACTATAATAATGTGCACTACATCAGATATCTAGTTATTTAATGAAGGGACATCCATCAAGGCATAATAGTAGGGATTTTTTTGTTATATGTTGCAGTTACAAGTGCCCTACTAGATATACATGAAAATGTGGAAGCAATATACACAAGGCAAGCAAACTATTTCAAAAAATTCCTTAAAAAATGTGATATTTCATTTTATAGTTTAATCATGATATTGCACCATTTTGACTTGGTCCTTGCAGTGATGTGAGATGTTATTGCTACATTGCACCATTATTGCTCGACCTTCATGGTAATGTGGGATGTTACCACTACACCGCACTGTATCTTCTTGGCTCTTGTGGGGATGTGAGAGAATTATTTTATTTATTGCCGTACCACATATTTATTGCTCATGCTTCACGATAATGTGGGATGTTACCACTACACTGCATCGTGTCTTCTTAGCTCTTGCAGTATGTTAGTATTATGAAACTTGTCACAACAGTCTTATGAAACTTGTCACAAACATCTACTACCTTGACACAACATTCTTATGAAACTTTCCAATATTTATGGGCACCTTTTAAATTACAAATTCAGATCTATAAGGAGACTATTCTATAGGGATGATAGTCCCAAGAAACATGGCTATGGTTACAACAATAAATAGTTAACTATAAACCATGAATTTTCAATGCATAATGGAGAATATACAAAGATTTAAGTCAAATAGCAAACATCCTTGGAGAATTTTCATCAAAAATATGACAATCTAAGAGTTCATAGTAAAAAATCATATAACCTCAAAGACCTAATAGTTGAATAATAGACCTAGTGATAGCTTTTAGAGTCATAAGAATAAATTCATAAGAGAATAGATGCAAGACCATGAAAAGACACTAAGATGGAAGGGTAGTTGGTAGATTTGAAGAATCAAGCCTATAGTGAGAAGGTAGAGAGAACAAAGTAATTTACAATTAAGAGCATCATGGCAATTTCTTAGGTGACTATATTTTGGAAAGGAGAGAACTTATTGACAACATTACCATCAAAACAATAAGGATACTCAAAACCCTACCAAATCCTAGGTCCTTTTTCATCACCTTGTAGAAATTTCAAACATGCATGAAAATATTTCACTGGAGGGAATGAGACTAAAAACATCTCTATTTTTTATGACATGTTTTTGAACTACTTGTTACATAAGAGGATAGGATAGCTTGAGTTGAAAAAGCCTTGAAGACAAGTTGATATTAGAAGGACAACATATGAATAAAATGCTAGCATAATGAGATTTACATATACTAGGCTCTATTATCACAACACAAACCAGAATTAAATGCACAAAAAGTAACAAAATTTAAATTTACAAATGATGAAAAGAAGCACATGGAAAGTATATTATGTTGAATCTATTAAAAAAAAAAAAAAAAAACCATTAACTATCCAATACAATTTTAAAAAATACAAATATACAATGAAATACTATGATTAAAAAAATGATAATTTTAATGGTTATCTTAAGGTAGACATTTTTTTTTTGTGCAAGTGAAAAATAACACCCTTAGATTATTTTGAACAAATAAATTTTTCATTCACATCATTTTTAAGTAACAATTTTTTAGATATGTCCAGTTGTACAAAAATCAAAGCAAATCTGCAACAATCTCAAAGATCTGCAGGTTTAAAAATATGATATTTTTAGATCTATTCTTGGGTGTATCATCTCACTATTAAAAAGACTGAATATTTTTCTCCAATAGGGTAAACACATAGATCATTATGATAGATTTTTTTGATTGTAAATCTTATTTTTCGTAGATTACAGGATCCATAAGAAAGTTGTTTTGTTTTTCATAGTTATCTCCCTTGTGAGACTCCTCCATCTCTATTAAAGTGGAGGAATGATGAGATGACAAGCCTAATAGGTGATGGAACAAGGAAGAGAGAAGAGTGGGACATAGTGTATGATTACAATTCATAAAATGATCTGGGAAACCTAGAAAAAGATAGAATAGGGAAGAGAGAAGAGTGGGACAGGGTAGCATGGAGGTCTTAATGAGCCATTTGCATCACCATGAAGGCACAATAACAACCGTGTGATTTTGCAGTGGTTGTGTCGAAGTTTTTGTGAAGGATTTGGTGATTTGAAGTGGATCTTGCAACTACAATATTTGATAAAAATCCACTCAAGTGGTGATCATTGTTAGAGAGTTACAAAATGTGAATTGTCCTTTGTCTTAGGACTAAGAAAAGAAGAACACTATCAAACAGTGGTTGAATAATAACAAATAGTCTAGAAATAATGAAAGTTACTATCAAATGGTGACAAAGATCTGTCCTCTAAGTCATTTCCACATGGTGATTAAGAACACGGTAAGTAAGAAGTAAAAGAGCACTGGATCATAGCACTGCAAAATGGTCATGAGTTATGCAATGAACTTCACTATTCTTTTTATCACAAAGGAGATTGAGATAACAACCAACATATTGATGTGCATAGAGAATGTTCATGGAGTGAAAACCTCCTTAGAAAGCAATTACCACAACAGAGTTTGAGGTGAATTGCACCTGCTGTTTTATGTTGATATGAATATGTTCTAACTTGTAGTTATTTTTTGTATCATAACATATAGGCTAAATAGTTGTTCATATACCATTGTTTCAAATTCAAAATAATTGGCTCTTTCACAATTGTTTGCTTCATTTATTTGATCTAAGATAGCATGCTATATAGAAGATGCTCTCAAAATCAAAGTAAAATCATTTATTCCAAGATGACTGTTTAGAATCTTTCCCATAATAAAAATGAACAAAAGCAATAGTCATTAACCTAAACTTTGCAATAGTTTCATCAAATTCAACTTTTCCATTGTCTTTTCCATTCTGAATTTTATTCCCAATTTCATCCATAACGAACTTCCTCAGCTTGTATATCATAATGTTAGCCATAACTTTACCAAGTGTTAAGGATAGCTTCGAGTTTTTATCCAAGCAGTAATTGACAAAATTTGGCCTTACCAAATCAAAATTTTTGTAACGCCAATTTTTTTCAATTGTTGCTTGGGTAAAATCTTGAAGCTATCCTTGACACCTAGTAAGGTAATGGCTAACAAGAGGATCTATAGGCTAGGGAAGTTCTTCATGGATGAAATCAAGACTAAAATTCAGAATGGAAAATAGAGTGGAAAATTAGAATTTGATGAAACTCTTGCAAAGTTTAGGTTAATGACTGATGCTTTTGTTCATTGTTATGATGGGAAATATTGTCATCCCAAAATAAAGGATTTAATTGTGATTTTGATAGCATCTTCTATACAAAAGGTTTTCTTAGATCAAATAAATGAAGCAAATAATTGTGAAAGAGCCAACAATTTTGAATTTGAAACAATGGTGTCTTATGTATAGACTCCCCCTATGATTTGCTCCTAGAATATGGTAAACAATTTTGAATTTGAAACAAGGGTATATGAAAAACTATTTAGCCTATCTGTTATTCTACAACAATTAACTACATGTTAGAACATATCCATATCAACATAAAATACTATGCATAATTCACCTCAAACTCTGTAGTCTCCATTTGAAGGAACCATCTTCAAAGCTCTTCCCTAAAATCAAGGTTGAAAACGTTAGAAGAAAAACAATACCATAATTCTAAAGTAACAATTTGTATCAAGCCAAATGTTAGAAAGTATAATTAAAAAGAAAAATCCTTACAATTAGACCTCAAATTGGACCAAGTAGATTGATGATTTTATCTTTGGAATGTAGGAACTCTCTCTATCGAAGCTTCACGACCTCAAATTGGATCTCAAATTGGAAAAGAAAATTTATGATTTTATCTTTAGAATGTATGAACTTTCTCTATCGAATATTAAAGATGTTAGGTTGGATGTCAAATTGGACCAGAAGATTTATGATTTTATCTTTAAAATGTAGGAACTTCCTTTGTTAGATATTTGGAAATTCCTATACTCAAGTTCTTCTTTCAAACAAAAACACACAAAAGTGTTTCAAACTAGCTCAAGGTACTCTTCAACATGGTTATATCATTGATAGCAATCCAAGTTTTCCTGAATCATCCATACCTGAATGTTGCAACATAATATATTATTCCTACACATAAAAATTCCACATATTAACCCCTTCTAAATAAAACTCAAAATCATCATAAAACCATAATTAATAAATCATTTTAGTTTAAAAAAGAATCTAATGTCATTTATTATCAAAACAAAAGCTGTATAAATCACAATAAAACCATCAAGCCATCCATCCAAAGAGAAAATAAGCAATGTAAGGATTTTAGCAATATAATTCCAAAGGGTTATGTTGTAACGTTAATGGAATTACCATAAGATCACAATCAAGGAAGAAATTCTTGTGACTGTAATTATGTGATCCATAACTCTATTGGTCATGTGGCATAGTTGTGCTATAACAAATATAGGATGCATTCATGTGTGACCCATGTTTAATGTGGCTATGTTGTGATAGAAATGGAGGCACTCATATGAGAGAAATTCATGTACAAATCACTATCATCATAATTAGGTGTCAATCATCATTGGGTTCATTCAAGTTGACTCATGTTTAACAGGTTATGATGTAATGATAGCATGATCCAAGAGCGATTGCCTCTTGTTGCAATAAAGAGCCTATAACTATGGTTGATATGTAGAGTGGTTGTGTTATATCAATTAAGTAGTGCATTCAAGAACAACCCATGTTTAATGGGATATTCTAAAGAGTGATCAAGATTTTCTAAACCTTATGAATGTTACTTAAAAGTGTACATCTTAAACTATAGACCAAGTTTGTTACATACTTGAATGCAATCTTGGGTTACCAAAAACTATAATAATGTGATTTGCTAATAAAAATTATGGAAAGTATTAAAGAAAGACCCATTCTATATAGGATACATTCTCTTGATCAAGTTTATATAACTTAATGATCAAACACAAGCTTCCCACACACTCTAGGATACAACCCAAGATCATACCACAACCCTGTAAAGATAGCTAATTTTCTAACCTAAGATTTAAGGTTTATTTTTAATATCAACAAAAGAATTGGTAAGAGCATGACTATGGTAAAAATCCTAGGCCTCTGTAGAAACATAAACCATAACTCTAGCAAATTAGTGAGGTTGCAATACCAGAAAGATTGAGACATTGTCACCAATAACAAAATCTTGCAATCTAAAGATTGTAGCCAATAACAAGGACACTATGTAGCTCAATGACGTTTGTAAATGCAATCTATTGTAAGAATAATGACAATCACTTGAGGTGTGACAGTCAAAAGAGGTTGAGTAGTGACAAGATAATAAAGCTCAAACCTTGCATAGTAAAGTGGAGATTTTAACACTGAGTTTTCATACCCCCTTGTTGACATTAAGGGTTTTTCAAATATTATTGATAGTGTTAGAAAAGGAAAGTGCAATTAGGGAATGACTGTCCAAATGAAGTAATAGTGGTATAGGGTATGTGCAGGATCATGATGGGCCAAAAAATGGCGATATGATGGGTATGTGTAGGGTATGTGGTTGACGACTTTTTTTTACCCAAAATTAATGAAAGGAAAAGGGTTTTTAAAAGAGATTCTCAACTTTCAACCAATATAAATTATGCTTTACTTTTAATTTAGTAAATAATTATTATTCATTTTCTATTTGAATTACGACTCAATTCTTGATTGATAGGCTGATTGAAAAACATAGATATAGCTTTCAAATAGTATCACATTTTTTGAGTATGAAAGATAAACCACATTCCATGATTTTCATACTATAAGATTAAGAAAAATAAATTGTTTTGACCAATTTAAGGTGGTCAGACATACGAGTTTTTATATTTTTTAAAAGATGTAATAAAAAAATTCATAATTAATTAATTACTTGGAAAAAATTACAAAAAAATACACAATACATTGGGACACGAGTCCTCTACTTATGTCTAAAATATTATAATTTTTTTTATCATTTTATTGTGGCTAGGGTGGTCAGATAGACACCTACTTATTTTTTTCTTGAAATTTAAGTACTACTACATTGAAATTTCAAATTTTCACCAAATAGTTTTTTTAAATTTTTTTTAAATAAACCTAGTAGTTTAGAAACTACATTAAATTTACTAAAAATTCTATTCTTACATATTTTTGAAATAATATAGATAACTTATTCAAATTTTTATATCAAGTTGTCTAACTATGATTTTTCTCAATTTTTTGCCACTTAAGGGCCTATTTTTTCCATGATGATCCTGCACATACTCGGTAATCATAGGTTCAATGTTTCTTCTTAGCCATTGTATAATGGAGGTAGTGGATTGCATTTTTGAGTAGTGTTTTGAGACTCATCAAAGATGGGAGAATAGTGAATAATACCTTTTGGACTATGAAGTAGTGACAATAAGGTTGAAGGATCTTAAGATCCACAATACCATGAAACAATGAGTCCCTTGTAGTAAGTAAGTAGGCAGTCTATATGGAATCTCATAAAAGGAATCTTCAAGTGACAGTGAGTGAGTTGTTTGAGATTGCAGCTGAGGGTGCAATATCCAATCTTGAAGGTAGTTAGCAAAGTAGTAAATGTGCAAGAAAATCAAATCCTACATAACAAACAATTCATATTGTTATTTTTCATAATGCCTTGAGTTTTAAGACAAGTTCATCTCATTGTATCTTGATGAAAGTAGTGAACTTAATGGTTAATCACTAGAAACCATGATTTTAAAACATGTTATTATGCTTATGGAGGTGACATTTTAAGCAAGGCAGTGAGTGGTGGTTTGGAACAATGACAGGTATGAAGGACTTGCTTTATATGCATACTATGCATTCTAGGTTAAGACAACATTCTTAGAAGAGATTAAAGGTGGATTATGGAACTCAAGGGTTGCCATGATAAAGATTAAAGAAAAGACTAAGATCTATTTAAAATCCACTATCATGAAGATATTAAAGATGTCACATGCAAAACCCTAACAGTTTAAGTAATGAATACAGTGCCAAAGAGGATAGTGTGCTAGGGAAGATTTAGTAGATCTCCACATTATCTAATCATGGGAAAACACATCATTTATTTATTTTTTTAAATTAAAAGAAATAATTCTAAAGCCTATATAGGATAAATTGATACTTCAAAAGCATTTGAAGGAATTTGAGATTATGCAAATATACGTCAATTAAATACCTAGATTACAAACAGTAATGCAAACAATGCAACCCTTGTTGAGTAGAGTAGGAATGAGATAAGAAAAAATGAATCCTATGCCTTCTGTCACATACATTTCCTTACCATTCATTATCATTCTTTACTGAAAAAATTCTCCATTTTGGTGGGCTACGCCTGAAAATACGGTTTTGATGAAGGTCTTAGAGTATGTTTATTAAAATGAAAACTTCATTTTGGCAAGCTATGAATGAAAAATAAGATTTCAATGAAATTTTTGGAGTATTTTTATTAAATTTTTAGAGTATTTTGGTGGGATATTGATTCTTGATTCCTTAAATGATTTATTCAAATGGATTGTGACTAAATAAATGACTAACTATTTAGTCATTTTTATTTGTGTGACTAAATAATTTTTATTCAATGACCAAATCAGCCATTTATTTACTCGTTTATAGTTGAGTTGCAAAAAGTTAGTATAATTTAGTCATTTTTAGTTGTTGTGACTAAAAGTTTTAGTCACGTAGTCATTTATTTTCCAAATTTTACTAGTGATGCCTCAATAGGTGTCTTCTCGACAAGATCCATAGTAGGAGTCTTGTTAATCAGGTAACATGTAGTAGCTACAAATTTGGCCCAAAACTTATGTTCAAGGCCAATAACACTCATCATACTCCTAGCCCTCTCCATCAATGCTCTATTCATTATTTTTGTAACTCCATTTTGTTGTCTAGGGTGTATGGAGTTGTATTGTGTCTCTCAATCCCATGGTCCTTATAGAGCTAATCAAAATCTAGGAGACAAAAATCACCACTATTATCCATCCTCAAGCATTTTGTTTTTATACCAATATATCCTCCATAAACCTACTGAAATCTTTAGATTTACTCCTAAGGAAATACACAAATTTCTTTATAGAATAGTCATTTATGAATGAGACAAAGTACACATATCTATTCTATAATGAAGGAACATTAATAGGATCAAACACATCAAAATGCACATAATCTAAAATACTAAAGGATTTATGAGAATTGGAATAAAATGAAACATGGTGTTGTTTTCCATATATACAATGTTTGCAAAAATCAAACTTCAGATTACAATCATCAAGGCCTTCAACAAGGCTCTTATTTAAGTCATGGCTCTAAGACCCTTCTCACCAATACAGTTAAGCCTTTGGTGCCACAACATTGTTTTCACAATAGTAAGTTTCATTTCCAAAGCATTGGGACCCTTAGGTACCCAAAAAGCATGACCATTAGATGTAGACACCACAAACTTCTTCTCTAATCAATCTAATGGTTAGGATGAAGAATCCAAAGCACTTTTCTTGGAAATAAAAAAAGAACTATTTCACTGAACTATACATGCATCCAATGTATACAGAGTGCCAATCCAAACACCCTTAGCAAGCACAATAGTACCTCTCATCATCTTGAATCCACTACTCGAGAAAACAACTTGCACTCCTGCATCAACCAACTTACTCACTAAGAATAGGTTTCATGCAAAACTAGGAATATATAGAACACCATCAATCCCCCTCAATCTATCATTAGGGAATAAAATATTGAATCTTCCATAGCCAACAATCTTGAAGTAAGATTCATCACCCAGATACAACTTCCCACCATCATACTCTTCATATTTTGAGAACCAACCTCTATGAGAGGTCATGTGGAAAGAGGCACCCAAATCAATTAACACAAATCTTCTAATTCATGTGTTTCCAAGGTAGAAATAAGAGCACCTACATCGTCTTGAGAGGATTTATCAAATTCAAAATTAGAGAAACACTTGCCTTTCTTTTTCTTCTCCTCCTTATAGCCTTTGTAGAAATGTCTGGATTTACCGTGGTTCAAGCATTTTTCCTTGGATTTTTTCCTAGGAGACTTAGATCTCTCTAGAGACTTGGAATTAGAATTCTTGTCCTTTCTCTTGCCTTTCTCCTTCAAAGTGTTGGTAGATGGTCAACACTCCCCTCAGGATTTGTGACATGGCTTAAGTGCCTCTTGTAGATCCATTAACTCTCACAATTGTATTAGGCATTAAAAGGTTGATATTTTGGTACAATGGCAATTGTGTTTCCAACAATTGGTACCAGAGCCAAAGGTTCCTAGTTCAAATCCCCTCGAGTAACGTTGAGGGGGATATTGTTGGAAGATGGTCAATGCTCCTCTCGAGATTTGTGACATGGCTTAACCACCTCTCATGGATCCGTTAACTCTCACAATTATATTGAGCATTAAAAGGTCAATATTTTGGTGCAATGACAACTGTGTTTCAAACATGATGTACCATGAACAACAAGAGCCTCCTTGGCCATATTAAAAGACTTCCTCTAAATTTATTCAAAAACAACAAATAAACCACATATTCCATCTTGAAGGTGGTGGTTGTGCTTCCAATAGCCATAACCAGGTGGTCCCACAAGTCCAACAAAGAACAAAGCAATAACATGCAATGGTCCACATCATCAATCTTCACATCAATAGAACCCATTCTATCCACTAGCATGTTGAATGCATTCAAGTGATCAGTAGTTGATTGTCCTTCCACCATCCTCAAGGAATACAACTTCCTCAAGAAAAGCTTATTCACCATGGATTTCCCTTGATAAATTTCACCAAGCTTATTAAAAGGGCTAGTTGTAGTCTTCTCCTCATGAACAATTAGGACTTTAGAGTTAGCCAAATAGTCCTATCAAAACCTTGGCTTTTTGATCCATTAAATCCCAACTAACTTTGAAAGTTACTATTGGTTTTGTGCTAGATATTGCAGCCCATTTATCTTGGTCTATGCGCATATCCTCCATTTTGACTTTTCACAACTCAAAATTTCCACCATTAAATTTATCCATCTCTATTCTTCTAGATGTGCTTTCCATCTTAAACCTGTAATAATATTTCAAAGTTCTCTTTGTAAGAACTCCCACTAAATTGAGATATGGACAAAAAACTATTCTAACCCAACAAGGGTAACAAAGTTGTCCTAGCTCTGATACCAACTAAAAGGAAAGCCAAGTGTGAAAAACACTTCCCTAATGCAAATCAATCAAGAGAGGGTTGGAAAAACTCTGTTTCAAATCTTTATTCTATTATAGTTTCTTTAAGAATGCACATGCATTAATTTAATTTTTTTAAGAAAAAAAACCACACACCAAAGCACAAATGAATTATATTAGTATATTATGGTGCAATTATGTACAATGTGTGGAGCCTATGCTCTTGCAAGTTTAGTTTCACTATGATAGAAATCTAGAGTGATTTTGATAGCATAACGACATACAAATATTACAATAGCATCTCATGCAAATGACTAAGTCATTAATTTTTTTATACATCTCCAATATGGATGCCTAAGGTTTCCATATCTCATTTCCATAGTTTCTACATGCATGTAATCTATAGTGAGGAACATACATCGATCTCAACTATCCACAAAAGCAATCTTGCCAATCATACGTTGACATGCACAAACATGCAACCAATATAAAATCACATACAACCACATGTAAGATAAAAATCACCATAAATCATGCAATAACAAAGCTAGGAATCCACCATGAGAAAATCAAGTCAAGTACCAATTTAGAACTCCACCAAGACTCAGTCACTCAGAGTGATAACTCTATCTTCAAAAAGAAACTTTCCCTTCCGAGATTTAGTCAATGAGTCAAACGGATACCACATGGCATCATGGTACACCTTTTAGAATTTATTACAAAATTATCATCCCCAGTGAGTTCCTAGGTGACAAGTGTCACCCTTCCTTGCTCTTCATTATCATATAAAGAAATATGATAACTGATGTGTCTCGAAACTCATCACACACTAACACTTGGTATCTAAGTACTCCTAGGAATTTTACAAATTTATTTTCCTAGGTTGGTGCCCAAGTGACAAGTGGCACTCTCCCATGATTTCGATTGACTAGTAAAAATTCCCCTTAAAAAAATATGAAACTTCCAAGTAGGTCCCACTTTGTAAAAATTAGGGGCTTCTTAATTTTTCATTTCTAGACATAAAAAATACTCCTAAGAATTATGATAGAAGGTTGAGACACCAATTCCCAACATGACTCATCTTGGAGACGCACAAGTAATGTTTTATCATTCATGTGTATTTCCAATGTTGTGGAGGTTGACATACTTCATGTTTCATGTTTTCTTTCTTAAGGAAGACCTAATTTGAATTTGTGAAAGGTGTGAATAATTTTCATTTAAGAACAAAGTTATGAAGAATGTTTAGGACTAGGTTAAGCTTGTGTCAGAATCCATAAGGCATGTTTCTCTTCCTGGTGTTGCATGTAGTGCTTTGGGTCTTGCCCTCTACACATTTCATGTTGATTGTTTCATCTTTGGCCAATTTACAAATGTAATATTTTTTATTGTAGGCCAAAATGTGAGTTGTAATCAATGTAATATCATGTATAAATTGTAAACATAGTTGATCTAGGATATGGTGTAGGTGTGACATGATGGAAATTACATAAGTGACTGAAAGAGAAAGAGAAGAAGTGTAAGTTCTTATCTAGTTTCATCTTGAACATATTTTTTTGACAAAAGGAAAGTGAAGAAGCAGCTTAATTGTTTGTTGGAGGTAGTAAGCCAAAGGAAAAAATCCTTGAAGTTTGAAAGCAGTGAGTCGGTAATCTACAAAGAAAAAATTAGAAGAAATTTTTAGAAAGTGACAAAGCAGAATTGTAATCATCAAAAAGAGTGGAAAAAGTAGAATCAAAATCATCAAAAGGATTGAGCCTAATTGTTCATTTCAGATAGTGGAAGGACTATAATTCCAAAATAATTCCTTAGATTGTACTCAGATTAGATATTTGTAGCTTCCTTGGGTTGTAGTTTCCTTAGGAGTCAACCTAAAACCTCTTTCAGGGAGTAGTAGCTTCCTTGGGTTGTATGCCTAAAACAAAGTTGTTACAACTGTTATTCATTTGTGAGGTTGGATTAGGATAGTAGCTCCTAGCAACATTTCTCATTGTGGTTTTTCCCCTCTAAGGTTTTCCATATACATCTAGTGTTGTGTTGTCTTGTGTTGTGCATTGTTTCTATCTTTCACGTTCTTGTTTTTGCAGTAGAGTTTGAAATTTCTTTTGTTCTAAAAGTTTTGATATCTGATAGAATATAGATTCACCCTATTGGAAACATACACATGATGATGCATGAATGGTGTATGGTCATTTCATTGATGTCAACCTATAGTAGAAATCCAAAAGTTTTGGTCTAAAGAAGACCAAATGATGTTGATAATTGGCTAAGTCTCAAAGTGCAATTTTAGTGTTATAGTGAACTAGTTTTGTGGTTTGCATTGCTTCGCTATGTAATATCTTGTCATGTAGTTTTGAGGTGTTGGTGATGTGTACAGAAGGTATTCATATCCAAAGTTTCAAAATTGTATTTTTTCCACAACAGAAGATAGTGTTGATAGAGTATCATCTTTGTAATGTCAGTGTTACTGGTACAAAAAACATATTGGAATGCTCTACATTCCACTGTAGATGAATATTATGCTATGTAGTTTCAAGGAAGTGTTTATACATGTTATAAGTTGTAGTGTTGAAAAAAGGGTCCTCTGACATTTTTTTCACTTGTTTGGGTCCTTCTTATGGATTTTGGATTAATGTTGCCTTGATTTAGTGTTGTAATGTGGATAAAATATTCACATTAGGTCTTGGGCCCTTGTGAACTAAAAGGATTCAAATGGTACCTTACTTATGTCTTGTAACACACTTTCACACATTTCTAAGGTCTTGTTAATAAAATAACCTCTTTTCATCATTTACCAAGCCTTATTTCAAAGTGTTGTGAAGTGTTGTAACACACTTTCACACTTTGGGTATGTGAAAAATCACGATGGGCCAAAAAGTGGCAATATGATGGGTATGAGTAGGGTATGTGGCTAATGATTTTTATTTTACTCAAAATTGATGAAACAAAAAGGGTTTTTAAAGGAGATTCTCAACTTTCCACCAATATAGATTATGATTTACTTTGAATTTAATAAATAATTATTATTCATTTTCCATTTGAATTATGACTAAAGTCTTGATTGATAGGATAATTGAAAAATATCTATAGCTTTCAAACAGTATCAATTTTTTTTAATATGAAACATGCATCACATTCTATGCTTCACATAATATAGGATTAAAAAAAGAAAAAATGAATTTCATGAAGTTTTTACCAAGTTAAGGTGGTTAGACATACGAGTTTTTATATTTTTTAAAAGTTGTAATAAAAAAATCATAATTAATTATTTACTTAGAAAAAAATTACAAAAATATATGCATCACATCGGGACATGAGTCCTCTATATCTAAGATTGTATAAAAAAATTATCATTTTATTGTGGTTAGGGTGGTCAGAGATACCTACTTCTTATTTTTCCCTTGAAATTAAAGTACTACTGCATTGAAATTTCAAATTTTCATGAAATAGATTTTTTTTTAAATAAACCTAGTAGTTTAGAAACTACATTCAATTCACTACAAATTCTATTCTTACATATTTTTGAAATAATATAGATAACTTATTCAAATTTTTATGTCAAATTTGCTAACTCATAATAGTGGTTTACAATTCTTTTTTGAAATCACATATTTTTGAAGATTTTTCCAATTTTTTTGATGATTTTTAGTTTTAAACCATGATGATGATTTAGATCAAATGAATTCCCTTATTCCATAGATTTTTCTTTGTTCTTCACATGTGGAAAAATTTATCCCAGATATTCTTAAATCTATATGCTTATAATTTTGTAATCCCCTATTTTAGATATCAGAGTTACACTTTCATGGAGTTAATATATCACTTTTAAAAATGTTGTATCAAATGGAATGCAATTTGATTCCAAAATTTTGAAAAAATATTTTAGAATCGAAAATTTTGATGAGACTCTAGTTTGCACCATCTTCAAATTCCTCACCTGCTATAGGTGAATGTGAAGATTTAGTTAAAAATAATAATTTCAGTGTCCAGTTTGGCCAAAAATTGTAAACCACTATTATGGGATCACCCGAACTCTTTTTTTTTTTTTTAAATTTCCACTTAAGGGCCTATTTTTTCCATGATGACCTTGCACATGCCCTTTTCCTAGATTTTTCATTAATAATTGGGCTTTCTTATGCTTTAATTGGCCCCATTTTGTATCCACAAGCCTTATTTATGTGTATTTTTGAGAATAATCCCGATAAATATAATATAAAATATCAAAATCCTAAAACCCACCTTAAATTCCTAAGGTGGGACTCATTCACAATTAGGGGCGAATGAGTCCACTTAGGTGGGACCCATTTTCCCAGGGTTGCAAATGAGTCCCCTATAACCCAAAATTCAAATTGAATTCAAAATTCTAAAGGGTTTTTATTCTCTAAGATCTAAGGTTAGCCTGTAGTGTTGTAATTTTGGGAAATATTGCATAATTGAGTATAAATAAAAGGTTCTTTCACTCATTTTCATCCCAAGCATTCAAATATTCATACCTAGCAAATTATACAAACATTCATGCATAGAGTTCACAAGAGCATTTGAGCATTCATAAGAGCATTCAAGGCATTTCAAGGGCAGATTATCAAGCATTCAAGAGCATACTTCAAGTGTCATTCATCATGTCAAAGATTGCTTGCATCATGTTTTTTTAGAGCTAACATTTACGATGTAGGATTGTGTGATTCAAGGAAGCATTAGATCAATATCAAGCAAGATTCCAAATCCTCATCCATTGGAGCCATCACATACATGTTTGCAATACCTTATTACTAGGGTTTGGTCTAGGTTGTAGATTTTTCAAAGAGAAAGACTAGAAAATTTGTCATCAAGATTTGTCAAAGAAATTCAAAGTTGTCAAAGTTGTAAATAAGCCTTGGAGAAGGTCTACATGCTAAATTTTGTTGTTTCAGATCTAGAACCAGTCGGGAAGAGTAGAGCAGACCAAGAGCTACATAATCCACTTAAGAATTTTTAGAAAAGAAGAAGTGGAATGATTCACCACTATTTGTGAATGAGTGCCACTATTCAAGCCTGAACAAGATTTTTGCAGATCTAAGTACCCTTCTGGCTAAAACCTGCTCTTGCACATTTTTTAAAATACTGGACTGATTCACCCAGCTTGGTGTATGAGTCCCAGTTAGTTTCAACATTAGAATTTTTAGTTATCCAGAGCTTCATTCCATCTCTAGCAAGTTTCTAGGTGCACACTTCCAGTTTCAAAACTTTTTGTTACATTTTACTTACATTCTTATGTCATTTAGTATTGGTTTTCATATCACACTGTGTTTTCAAAAAATTTGCATTTTCCAAGTTTACACTTGGTGGTCAACCCTCATTTCCTATTACTTTTTCCTGAGAACTCTCCCTTTGCAAGATTTCAATCTCCTTTTCATTGAAATTTCGAGGGTTTGTTCTTGAGTGAGTAGTGGAGTTTTGTCCCCTTTCCTTTTTGGTTGTGAAACACTAGAAGTGAAAGTATGAGCACAAAATTTTCTTATTCATTTTGGTGAACCTACATATAGAGCATTATATTTCTAATTCGGAGTGCATTTACATCACAAATTTAAAGTGTATTAACATTTCATTAACATTACATTAGGTTTTGCATTGTTTAATTTGAATTCTAGGGTTTCAAAATTTGCATTAGTGAAAAGTTCATTTATCTTGCATTATTACACTTAATTTCATTAAAAATTAGTAAAATTTTGCATTTTCATTTCAGGCTTGCATCAAAAAACTTAAAAAGCATAAAAATAAATTGAAATTTTAGAAAATTTTGAAAAAATTACTACCTAGACTCATTCACCACCGTGGGTGAATAAGTCCCTTTGCATATTTTTCACTAAATTTTCTTTCATTTACACTTTAGTTTCTAAGTTTTTTCTTGTTATTTTTGCATTTCAATTTTACTTTCTATAATTTCAATTTTAAGCAATTGGGTATGTGCAGGATCATGATGGGCCAAAAAGTGGCAATATTATGGGTATTTGTAGGGTATGTGGTTGATGATTTTTTTTTAAGCCAAAATTGATGAAACAAAAAGGGTTTTTAGAGGAGATTCACAGATTTCCACCAATATAAATTATGCTTTAATTTGAATTTAATAAATTATTATTATTCATTTTCTATTAGAATTATAACTAAAGTCCTGGTTGATAGGCTGATTGAAAACATCTATAACTTTCAAACGGTATCACATTTTTGAATCAAACATGCATCACATTCTATGCTTCACATACTATAAGATTAAAAAAGAAAAATAAATTTCATGAAGTTTTGACCAAGTTAAGGTGGTCGACATACGAGTTTTTATATTTTTAAAATTTGTAATAAAAATTCATAATTAATTATTTACTTGAAAAAGATTACAAAAAATATGCATCACATCTACATGAGTCCTCTACTTATATATAAAATATTATTAAAAAATATTATCATTTTATTATGGTTAGGGTGGTCGACAAACACCTACTTATTTTTCCCTAAAATTTAAGTACTCTGCATTGAAATTTCAAATTTCCACCAAATAGATTTTATTTATTTTTAAATAAACCTAGTAGTTTAGACATGAATTCAATTTTCTATAGATTCTATTCTTACATATTTTTGAAATAATATAGATAACTTATTCAAAATTTTACATCAAGTTGCCTAACACTAATTTTTTTGATTTTTTTGCCACTTAAGGGCCTGCTTTTTCCATGATGATCCTGCACATACCCAATTCATTCTTATTACCTTACATTGCATTTGCATTCACCCTACATTTAGTAGATTTTGCATGAGTTTTTAGTATCCTATTGCTAATACCATAGTGAGAAGAAGTTAAGGACTCATGTCATCCCATGATAACACACTTTTTGAGGATCTTGGGTTATCTAGATATTCCACTCCTAGTATTGACACTAGTACACTAGGCATGGATAATACCCTTAACAACTCTTTACCTTTTGGTAGCATGGAAGTTGAACCACAAAATGATAATATCTTGCAAGAGAAAATAATTCAAATCCATGAGGATTTAGAAAACCTCCAACATCAAGTAAGCCTTGAAAACATTTCAACTACTGCCATTCCTTCCATAGAAAACTTCCATCCCATGCTTGAAAGTTAAGATGGCCTTAACATTGTGAAATAAATAGTTGAGATATGTGCAAAACATCTTCCTTCAACATCTAGTTCTCCTATACCAACAAACAATGTTGCAAACCAAGAAGGAACTCAAATTCCTCCTTCCTCAACGATAGCCTCAATACCTACCTATACCACTCCTCAAGTCACAACAACAATGCAACAAGTTAGTAATGTGATTCTTTGGGTATTCTTGCTAACATCCCTAGTTCCTATGTAGCATCACATGTTCTATCTTCTACCATATTACCACCTATAAGGATTCCATTCACTTGTCCTACTAATACATACACTCCATCACCACTTTCACTTGCATCTCATACAACTTGTAATGATCTTCTCATAACAAAAAATTTCTAGACTGTTTCATCCATGCAAAAATAAATTTCCATTATAAGCCAAAATCAGAATGGCCCACCCACATACTATGTCAAAAGTAGTCCATAATCTTTGGAAATATTATGGACATCGATGCCACAAGGAATAAAGGTGCCTAGATTTGAGAAATATGGAGGGAAGGGAGATCCTTCTAACCATGTTAACACCTACACCACCTTATTTAGTGAATTTTTCCTTGATGATAAACTGTTGGAAAAACTCTTCCCTAGGTCCTTAAAAGATACTTCCTTGGAATAGTTTTCTTATTTTTTCAAACAATTCGATTCATTCATCCAATGAACTTGTTGATGCATTTTTAAACCACTTCCAATTCCATATGACTCCCAAGATGATCTTGGCTGATTTGATGAGATGCAAGCATAATGAAGGTGAAAAAGTCACTGACTTTATCTCATGATATCAATCGATTTATTCCCAAATCGATGTGCAGGTTCTTGACCCACACCTTAAAAATATGTTCATAGAAAACATACAAAGAAAAATTAAATCCAAGTTGACCATGATGAAATTTCCATCCTTCATGCATTTATGCACTATCCTCTGTGATTATCAAAATTTGGTTAGTAGACGAGATACAAGGTCCACTTCTACCTGAATTGAGAAATATGGACCCATAAACTAAAACAATTCCCAACCTTTTAGAAAGATAAACAAAGGGTTCCTTCAATTTAACCCTCCCCAACAACCACCTTGAAACATCGACAACCAAGTAGCCACTATCAAAATGTTAGTACCCTTTAGTTATGGAGATTCGAAAAGACAATTCACTCCCTTACCTGATACCCTTCATAACACAATGTCCCAATTGCTAGAAAAATAAATGATTACCTTGCCACCTGTTAAAACAATTGACCCTAATAATCCTTTACCCCTGAGCTTTAATCCCAATGCTTATTTCCACTATCACTGACAAAATGAACATGACACAAAACATTGCAAGTGTCTTAAACATCTTGTGCAAGACCTCATTGATTCTGGTTGTTTATCCATTGGAGGTGTTAGCAACCAGGGAAATAAATCCGTAGCTCCTCCAAACCAAAACTTGCAAATTTTTACCAACCAAATACCCAAAGACAATGTTTCATTTTTCAAATCTAGTGAAACTACAAAGAATGATGTGATAATTTTTGATATAGATAATGAAAACAATGCTCCTATTCTAAACAATAATATCAATAGCAATCCTATGGATGAAATGATAGGGGCAATAGACATCATCCCTCGTAAGGAACAACCTAAGAATCCTCTTGATATTTCTTTCTCCTCTAAGGATATACTTAAACATTTTCCTAATGGTCCTCTCTACATAGCGGGCCAAATCTATGCAACACCCACTAATGGGATACTCATAGATCCCTCTTGTGGAGAGAATGTGATTACCGAGGAATTCATACTTTTGCATGAACTCTATCAAGATGAGTATGATAGACCGAAAGTATGGATCAAGACACACAATGGATTTGTGTGCCCTATGATAGGATTAATCACCCTACTGTTACAAATAGGACCAAAAACATCATATGTCACATTCTCCATCATCCTGTAGTTGGATCAATTTCATGTGAAGCTAGGCCACCCATGGCTTTTCTCCATCAAATTTTTCCCTTCGTTTGTGCAAAAATGCTTAAAGTTTCCATTTGAAAATGAAATATTCACTATCCACCATAGTGGCTTTAACCCCCTATCTTCCAAAGGAAACTTTTCCCTAGATTCCTTTTGGCCCAAACCCATGGAACCTATAAAACCTCTAGAAGAATTCTTTTTCTTGTCCTGTCAAAAGTTTAAGCCAAAGAAGATAGCATAACTATCTCTCAAAAACATGTTCTCTCCCACCTCCAAACCTCCCATCCTAGAAAAAACTATGCTTCAACCTAATAAAGAACCCAACAACCAAGACCAACCAAAAACTAAAACCTCACCTACATCATCCAAAAGGCCAAGAGACAATGAAAAAACCCCATAACACCTCCTAGAATAAAACAAGTTTACAAAGCAAAAGATAAAATGGATGAATAACCTCCTATGGTTCCTTCCATTCCCCACCTTAGGGAAGAAAAGAAACCTATGGTTGATCAACCCACTCCTACACCAACACAACTTGAAAACAAAACCAAAAGAAATTGAGGTGCTAGAGAGCATAGGCATAGATGTTGTGCCCTTGCTCACAAGTTATGTATGAAGAGTTAAATAAAGAAAATCAAAATCTATACTTGACCGAAGCAATGCAAGATGACCCTCCTCCCCAACCAAAAAAAAATGACCCAATACAAAAATCACAAAAAGAGATGAAATCTTCAATGGAAATTATCATTTTTCCTCTTGTTGTGATTAACTTGGATGACGATGAGGAAACAACTAAAATTGATGAAGAGGTGCATAATGAATTAAACACATTGTTTTCCTCTTCCATGAGCTTAAATGAGAAATATCCTATACATAGTGATGACCTTGGTGCTTCTCCTAATTTGACACTTTCCCTTGTCCCTTTGGCTAGTTTCCCACCCTCGACTCATTCTTGTCTCGCACTCAGCGGGGGAAAGCAATTGTTAGCCTTGTCATAGTAATGCATTTATCATTGCCCCTTCGGTTTGTCATCTACCTTCTACTTATACAAATTGAGATTGGGAGGTGGATGAATTGCATGTAGGTTGACTTGCATTTTCATTTTCTTTCATGTGATTGCATGTGCGTAATGTGATCTCTCGTGATGTTCTATTTGATGTTCTCACTCTTTGTGACATTCCTCTATTTGTACCTTCATTCTTCTTTATGTCGTGCATCAGTTTTTCCTTTTTATCTTTGTCTTTTTCTTGTGTTTTCTTTTTGAGGATGATGCAAGGCATCGAGACATTCATGTCTCCTTCATGTTGACCCATAAGGCTTTATTTTCCCTTTTGTCCTTTTCATTTTTCCTTTTTCTTGTGTTTTCCTTTTGGGGATGACACAAGGTATCAAGACATTCATGTCTCCTTCATGTTGACCCGAAAGGATTTTCCTTTGTTTTCCCCCTCTTTGTGTCATTATTCCAATTCTATGTTTATTTGGGGGATGATGATAGTTTCAAGCTCTCTAAAAAAATCATTCTAACTAAGAACATATTGACCCCAAATCCATAGATCCCTTATGTGTTTGGTGTTTTCATTTTTGGGGAAACCCTCTCTTTTCTTTTTCTCTTACATGATGCAACTTTACTCAGAAACATATGACTTGGCATAGGGATTTCCATGTTGGCTCTCATATCTTCTTTCTTGTTTTCATTTTTCATTTGCTACTTAAAATTAATTGCTCATAGTATGGTGTTTAGCAATTCCTTTAAAGTGGGGGCATAGATTGGAATTATTCTTTTTCATTTTCCTTTTCTTAGTTCTTAGTGCAACCTTTTTTCTTCATGCGATATGTTTTGTCCCTTTGTGGATGACATTGGGTATGATGTCCTTTAGGAGCATGATCTATCTTAACATCTTACATTCCTCTTAGTGGCCTGATATGATGCACTACATCCCCTAAGTTGTGAATTTCCCATTCTTTGATCGGTCCTCTCTTGGAGACATTAAGCACATTGTTCCCTAAGTTATAGACCTCACATGAACTAAGCAAGACTCCTTTGAACATTCATTTGCATGTTGCATTTTGCATTTTTTATATGGCCACATTGCATAACACAAATCACATTCCTGTGGAGCCATCAGATTTGTTCATGAGCTCCAAGTATACGAAGTTGTGCTTGTCTCATGAAGCTCAAAATAACAATTCTCTTTGTGTGGAACCTTATTAAATTTATCATGAGGTATAACTTTGATATGGTTGAGCGAGAAGCCCAATCTGAGGCATGAATTTCCACATAGCCACTTGTATGTGTGTGAGTGCATACCAAGGATGAGTGTATGTTTCTATCCTTTTTAGGACTTCTCACTCAGTGGACAACCAAAAGTTTCGTTGCCTCATAGTGAGTATGCATTTTTTTGGATAAACAGCCTAGATCTTATCCAAATCATGATGGAAAAATTATTGAAGCTTGATATGATCCTTTCCTTTCCTTTTATTTCTTTTAATTTTTTTCTTCTTCTTTTTCTCATCTTTGGAAATGTATGATTGTCTTATTGCTACTCTTTACATCATTTTCATGTGTGTTCCGTTGTGCTTATGTTTGGTTTTCCATTTGAACTTGATCCTATGGGCTTGATCACCCCTCTTGATTCTTGTTGTCTCATCTTTCTAGAATTGGTTCATTGGATCCCCTCTTGGTGTGTGATTGTCTACTTTAGTGTGAGTTTGAAGCAGGTTCATCCTCTCACTAAAGTGGGGGCTAAATGTAGTGTTGAAAAAAGGGTCCTTTAACATTTTTCACACTTGTTTGGGTCCTTCTTATGGATTTTGGCTTAATGTTGCCTTGATGTAGTGTTGTAATATGGATAAAATATTTATATCAAGTCTTGGCCCCTTGTGAACCAAAAGGATTCAAATGGTGACTTACTTAAGTGTTGTAACATAATTTAACACTTTTCTAAGGTCTTGTTAATAAAATAAGCTCTTTTCATCATTTACCATGCCTTATTTCAAAGTGTTGTAGAGTGTTGTAATAAACTTTCACACTTTCCTAGGTTTTTTATTAATAATTGGTCTTTCTTATGCTTTAATTAGCCCCATTTTGCATCCACAGACCTTATTTATATGTATTTTTCAGAATAATCCTAACAAATATCATTTAAAATATCAAAATCCTAAAACTCACCTTAAATTCCTAAGGTGGGACTCATTCGCCATTACGAGCGAATGAGTCCCCTTTAACTCAAAACAAAAATTTAATTAAAAATTCTAGTGGGGTTTTATTCTCTATGATATAAGGTCGGCCTGTAGTGTTGTAATTTGGGAATTATTGTATAATTGAGTATAAATAAAAGGTTCTTTCCCTCATTTTCATCCCAAGCATTCAAGTATTCATACCTAGAAAATTCTACAAGCATTCATGCATAGAGTTATGTGCGAACCCCAATCCTAATACCTACAAAACAATAAGAACAAACACATTAGATTAGAGATTACAAGCAAGAATAAGGATTCGCAATGAAATCCATTCACAAAGTTCAAATTAGGAAAAAAACAATGAAGAACACAATGAAACCAACAAAATGAAGATTGAATCCTAATTAAACTAGCAAACTCATGATCCCATGGGGAAATCGGTGCCAATTTGATGTGAAAATTGGTCCTTTCCCAATTCCTATAATGTAAGCTTGATGAATGTTGATGAAGAGTGATCCACTTTGATGAAGATTGATGAATTCTTCCAAGATAAAATTTGCATAACCTAGCTATGATTCAATGAAGATGGATGAAGATTGCTCTAAATTTGAGTATAGTAAATTTACTCAATTGGTGGATCATCAAATGAGGAATGAAGCCTCTTATTTATAGATGAGATTGAAGGATGAATGTCCATAATAGAGTAATGTGGGACTAACATTCATCCAATGGGAAGATGCCACTTGTCAACCTACGAGTGGATGGAGGATGTGCAAGTTTTGAGGATTGTGCCAATAAATGCCTATTTTTGAATTTTGAATTTTGTTGAAATGACATGCAAGAGGGAAGAAAGAATGCATTGAAGGCCACTTGGCTCAAGAAAAAGGACATGTAAGAAAGAGTTAATTCCTTGTTGGATGTACATGTCAACTTGGAATTTGAATTCAAACTTGGAGAATATTCCAAAAGATGCCTTGTTGAGGAAAATATTGATTTGATAAATCAATTAAATCTATTTTCATGTGCAAGTGGGAAAAGCTAGAGGATGAGACATGATAGGAGATTAAATTAATCAAAGTTAGTTAATTTAATTAAGGGGGTTAGATGATGTGACCTATTTGACTTAAATTTATGGATTTATTTAAATCAAATAATGAGAAGAATGTGATAAGAGAGTAATTAAATAAATATTTTGATTTATTTAATTAAAAGAGATGATGGTTAGATTAAATTAAATAAGGTTTTCATTTATTTAATTTAATAGATAGACTTTAGAGATTTAATCAAATAACATTAATTATTTAATTAAATAGGATAATTAGATCAAGATGGTTAATTTAATTGTCAAGAAGAGGTGACTTAATTAAATAACTGATTTATTTAATTAAGAGAGGAATATTAATGAATTTAATAAAAAAGGGGATTTGATTAAATGGTTAGACCAAAGGATGATTCAAGATGAAACAATGTTAATGGTCAAGATCAGATGCACAATGGGTATGTGCAGGATCATCATGGAAAAAATAGGCCCTTAAGTGGAAAAAAATTTAGAAAAATCAGAGTTAGGCAACTTTACATAGAAATTTTAATAAGTTATCTATATTATTTCAAAAATATGTAAAAATAGAATGTGTAGAAAATTGAATGTAGTTTCTAAACTACTAGTTTTGTTTAGAAAAAGAAAAAATGTATTTGGTGAAAATTTGAAATTTCAATGCAGTGGTACTTAAATTTTAGGGAAAAAATAAGAAGTAGGTGTTTGTCTGACCACCCTAACCGCAATAAGTTACAGATAAGATTTGTTTATAATATTATAGATATAAGTAGAGAAATTATGCCCCGATGTGATGAATATTTTTTTTTAACTTTTTTTCCAAGTAAATAATTAATTATGAATTTTTTATTACAACTTTTTAAAAAATATAAAAAATTCATATGTCTGACCACCTTAACTTGGTCACAACTTCATTAAATTCAATTTTTCTTTTTTTAATCCTATAGTATGCAAAGCATAAAATGTGACACATGTTTTGGATTCAAAAAATATGATACTATTTGAAAGCTATAGATGTTTCTCAATCAACCTATCAATCAAGACATTAGTCGTAATTTGAATAGAAAATGAATAATAATTACTTATTAAATTCAAAGTAAAGCATAATTTATATTGGTGGAAAGTTGAGAATCTCTTTTTAAAACCCTTTTCATTTCATCTATTTTGGGTAAAAAAATAGTCGTCAGCCACATACCCATCATATTGCAACTTTTTGGCCCATCATGATCTTGCACATACCCCAATGTTAATTGGTATATTTTACATGTCTACATTTTGCCCCTCTTTGAAGCAATGCACTTGTTGCGTTGGTTCAAAGAATAAACAATCTCAATCAAAGCCAAAAAAAATTGTTATTTAAAATATTTCCCCATTGCTTCATAGTGAGAGAAAACATGCCAATATATTGCCCCCTTGAGAGATTGGACGGAAATTTCCATTTTTTTGTGATCTCGCGAAAAAGAGGACAAGGTGCCCGACAAGTCCAGAAAAGGCTCCAAGAGACCAAAAACATGTCTTAAATGCAATAAAATGATGTAAAACAGGCCTCAACTAGACAAAAATAGGTTTGAGGGTCCAAAACCCTAGTAGGATAGCCAATTAGGGTAAAAAACCTTAATTTTCAAGCTTGAAAAGGCTCTGAGGGGTCACTTTAAATTAATTTTCACACACATCCATCTAGCAACTTTGAGATTTGAGCTCTGACCTCTTGACAATATGGCGCAAAGACAGCTCCTGATGCACATTTCTGATTGAGTCTAGACGTACCAGCGGCCACTCAGCATTGGGGCACTAGTAAGTCATCCTTAAACTTTATTTCTCATTTTTCATACTTATTTAATGCTTTCAAAGTCATTCCTTCTGCAGCAGCACTATATAGTGCTGCTCAAAAATTAAACTGTGCCTCTCGGTGTCATATTGTACTGCGGCAGTGGAGTTTGGAGTTTGAAAACTCCGATGTTGAGGTCATGGCCTGCGGGGTCATTTCTAAAGTGTGACGCGACAGTGCTCTAGTGATAGGAATTTTTGCAAACTGCACCACTGGGAAGGAAAGTGCACCACGACGGTGCGATTTTGGCCTTTTGTGCTCTAGCGTCCGAGTTTGATAAAAATCAAATTGCGACACCTTCACAGATTGCGACGTTGGAGTGGTTTCTTGGATGCCAGGCGAAGAAGTTTCCAAAATTTTTAACATGATGACCCTTCCTAATGTAGGATGTAGTGAGGAAGCTCTACTCTCGAGAGCACAAATTGTGGGATTTGTTTGGTTACTTGCGAGACCTGAGTGACAAAGATTAGGACTATGAGATATGGGGTTGTGGTATATCGTCGATGCAGTACCCATTCGCACCCACCTCTAGATGATATTAGCGCTTGCTAAGAGATGTCACAGCGAGACATCTTCTTTCCACCTTCCCATCAACGAGGTCACCATCACCTTGGAGGAAGTTTGGCGCATCTTATGATTGTTTGTTCATGGTCGGTGTGTCATTTTTGATATAGATGAGGGGAAGAATGCCTACCACAGGGTCCTCACCATAAAGGACATTATTATTTGTGAGGGGAAGATTGAGCTCAAGCATCATAGGGCTTTGGAACCTCCCTTCTGGTTGGTTGTTACGGCGATTATTTCGGGTCTCATTGCCCCAGACTGACGAGGCTGGTATTTCAGTCCTAGTTGGGGAATTTGTTGGGAGCGCATGGTTATGCATGACATACCTACTTGCTTTGCTTGGGGGCTGGTTCTTCTTGCATATTTGTATAGAGATCTCCACGAGTACGTCTACATGGATGACAGAGCACTCAGAGTAGGCATGACACTCCTCCACATATGGGCATGGGAGCACATTGTTGTCCTTTGGCCACAAGTCCTTCCAGTATTGATAGGGGCTGATGATCCCCTCGTATGGTGCTACAGAGGTAGTGTGTCCTTCACACATATAGGCGAGCACGAGATTCCCTATTGGAGGAGGGTCCTAGACAAGATGCAGGTGTTTATATGGCATTTGTACCTTGGTCGGCCCGAATGGGTAGATGATATGCATCAGATATTCTACACCCACTAGGACTGCTTCATGCAGGGGTGAGAGCATACTATGATAGAGAGATATCTACCCGAGCGCGTGCAACGCCAGTTTTGTGAGCCTCAAGATTTTCTAGATGATGATTATGTGGGCATCTTTTCCCACACCATGTCATAGGTTTCATGGGGGCGATACATTCATACCTTGGAGGCTGTGGATAGTTTCAGATAGTTGGTAGATCGACCATGGGCTTATGATTAGGGGCCCATTGATCCAGACACAAAACAAGCATACAAGGATTGGTTTTGACCTCCCCTATTATTGATAGTTCTAGGTGCAGTCCCTGATCGACAGAGGGTGAGAGGCAGAGGGGGAGGACGAGGATGGAGGGATGATGCACAACAAGACTAGCAGCAGGTGTCAATAGGTGTACCATCATGGGTAGGGGGTGAGGATCAGCCTTAGGTATACTCTCCATGAGCACAGCCAACAAGGTAGCCAACAGGGCATGTGGATCCCCGAGATACATTGATTGCACAGCTAGAGGCCAAGGTGAAGACTTTGATAAGGGAGAGAGATCAGGCGCAAACTAAGAGGGACCAGGCCAAGGTCGAGAGGGATCAAGCCATCTAGCAGAGATAGGCTGCAGAGTTACAGGTGGCCAAAGAGCTAGGCCAGAGACAATAGTTGGAGAGCATGGCAGCCTCCTCCTCTCAGGGTATAGTGTCCATTCAGTCCTACAGGGAGGCCATCTAAGAGGTCAAGTATTACAACATGCACTATCATGAGGCCATACCTAGAGTAGCACGGGTCATAGAGTACTCGCAGCGGACCAATTTCAGACCAGCTGAGGGTCATGGTGACAAAGGTGGTGACAGATGCGAGGGCATTGGACAAGAGGGTTAGGCCTCCTTTTGATCGAGATGATATCATTTTTTGTGCCTTAGGGGATCCTTTTTGATAGCTTGATGGGCCTTTTTTGTACTGATTGACATACATGTACAGTGATCCAATTATTTTTTACTATGACAGTTACCCGATGATGATATATATATGAGATGATGATTTTGATTATGATGTAATGTGATGTGTATCATTTATTTATGCATGGTTCTACTTCTATATGTTGTGCAATGATGTATGATATAATTATGGATTCTTTTCCTTTTGATGATGGATGCATTATGTAATGGTTATGTGACTAACAGATCTATATTATGTTGTTGGCTTATGTAAATGTATTTATGTGAATGGATGATAATGATGATACATTTATGATGATTCAAATGATGATATGTGATATGAAATGTAATATATAAAATTATATGGAAATGATCTATGGTATATACGTGAAATGATATGAATCATGTTTATATATGAAATGAAATATGGATGGATGTACGCTTTGCATGTGATGGATTTTTGTGTTCCTATTTATGTTTATAATGATGTGGAATGATTTATGCAATGAAATGCAAAAAATAATTGTGATGCTATTTATGAGATGGTATGAATGATTAATAGATATTATAATGCAATGGTCATGTTTTATATGATATGTATTGATAATGCAAATGAGATGGATTTCTAAGATGCTTAAAATAACAAATATTTTATCCTAAACATGTTATATGTATGCAATATATGTGATGCATTTACTGTGATGCAATGCGATATATGAAATGATATGCAAAGTGGTATGATGATGCTTAATGTAAAATGAATGTAATGTGTGTGAGTATATATGTAATGGATTATCTATAAAGCTTATGTACCTATTATGTATGATTATGCAGATGAATGTTATCTAATGATTTATGTGATGCAAAAAAGTGGATGAAATGTAATGAGAAAGGGATATGCTAATTTATGAAAAATTCTTATAATAACATGGTTATATGATGATGAAAATGTAATGCATATATTTCCTATATGATATGTTTATGCAATATGCTAATGATTTGTGGATGTAGGATTGATGATGATGATGATGATAATGATGATCAACTATCATAGTACTTTGTTAGCATGAAAAGCAAGAAGGAATGAAAGAGAAGAAGTCATTTCAACAAGACACAAGATGATGAATATGAAAATGATGATGACTACTTGCCGAGGAATTGGGATTTTCAAGGGGCCAATTTTCCTTATGTTTGATAACATACGTAGGCATGATGTATTAGGGTATAGAGAACCAGGATGGCTTTGTACCTAGTGTGATGGACTTTGAATTGAAAAATAGATAGGAGTATCCTTGTTCACACTTGGCATACATAAACCTTGCTAGGATGCACTTTAGAAGTTTCAAACACCTCTGACCAAAACAAGGAAAGGTATAACCTATCAATGTAATTGTCAAAAAGTTTCCCAAAACCTCCTCCATACATACCTAACAAAGCAATTATTCTCTAAGGTTATATTACAAGAGCGTCCAACAAGCACATCAGATAAAAGATAATGATCATTTCCCCCATTCCTATTTCTCTAAATCCTTTGTTTTGATATCATCGAGAATTCCTTGGAATGAGCACAATAAGATAAGTCAAAAGATAAAGACAAAGTAAACAAACAAGCTGATGCTCTTCAATACAGTTAACCAAAAGGAAATGCATTTTTAAGGATAAGAACCAAAACTATTGCCAAAAGATAATGCCCATTGTAGGAAGGATGCATCATAGGACATGTTAGTGGATGGTGGTACGTCATTTCATTTATCCAAAGTATTCATTCAAACGATTGATATGTGACCAACTGGATGATAGTTTATCAACAAAAAGAGTTGACTAACTTGCTTGCATACTGACTTAGACCTAAGACTTGACGTTTTTGAGTTTTCACTTTTAACCTGCTAGGCTTGTTTCTGATTGTCTTACCAAAGATTGAAGATGATGATCGTTTATTATGAGTGGTGTTTATTGTGGGTGCAAGTGAGATGAGACAAATGGATTTTTCAAATATTTGGATGTTTTTGGGGTTTTGCAATGTTTTGAGGCTGTTTTTTGGTATTTTTTTGAGATTTCCAAATGTTTTTATTTTCCAATTTTCTAATTTTTTGGGGTTTTTTGAGATTTTGGCCAAGAGACTAACCTAAGGAGCTATCCTAAGGGCCTCAGGGGCTGATCAACATACTAGCCTTGCCTATGTTATATACGCAGAGACCATGTAGTTTGACAAGATGACTTGACCAATTTACAGATGAAGATAAACATGATGAGATGTTAGTTTATTATGACGGACTCCTATAGGACTGACCTAAGTGTCTTAGGGGATGATCAAAGATCAACCTTGCCTATGTTCAAGGCTCAAAGACCCGTAGTTCAATAAGATGACCTTTTTTTTACTTTTTGACTGACTTTTGACCTATTTCTAGATTTTAATGATTTTTTGAATTTTTTTGGATTTTCACCCATGAACATTTGATGTTTTTGGATTTTCTGATGTTTTAGGATTTTAAGAATATACATGAATCCGATTTGATGAGAACATTCCCCCAACATGATGCAATAGACTACTCCGATAAAGGTAGGACAAGCTGACCTTAAGGATGGGCCGAGTAGTATTAGGAGGGATCATGATATGAACACATGACCAAGCTATGATGCAAATGCGGGTGGATGAGTGATGGATGGAGATCTAAATGTGATGGATGATGGAAACATAATGGATGAATGATGAAAAACAATCCATAGAGATCCTAGTGGATGGACAGTGCTTATTTACACAAGGTGCCTGTTTGCCACGTTTTCACCAAGGTACTTGTCCAAAGTGACACCGAAGTGGTTTACACTAGAGGATGATTTTTCTCTTTACTATTTTTTATCCTTTTTCTGATTTTTTTAGATTTTTTGGTTTTTTGATTTTTTTTTTGTCACCAAGATGCTTGTTTTCCAGGTTTTTTCCAAAGTAACCATTTTTTTAGGACATTTTCAGATTTTTTTAATTTTTTGGTTCTATACCTTGAAAGATTTAGGCATAAAACTTTTTGAGATGAGAGCTATTCATGGGCTCTTGTAGAGGTTCCCCTTTGGGTGTTGACAATTGATATGCCCCTGACTTATAACTTGTTTTGATAATGAATGGTCCCAACCAATTGGCTTCAAACTTTCCTTTACTGCTTGGGTTTGGGACATTCTTTTGATTCTCCTTTAATACCAGTTCTCCAACTTGGAAAGTCCTGCTTCTAATTTTCTTATGTAGCTCCTTTTGAGTCTATTCTGATAGACTTGCAAATGATTCAAAGCATCCATATGTCGCTCATCCAGTAGGTTTAGCTCATTTAATCTTGATACCCAGTACTTTTCATCTGTGATGAGGTTTTGCAGTGATATCCTGAGAGATGGGAGCTCGATCTCAATGGGGAGTACTACTGCTAATTTGTAGACTAGGGAGAAGGGGGTGGTGTCGGTGGGTGTGTGGATACTAATTCAATAGGCCCAAAGGGGAGGATTAAGCTACAGATGCTAGTCATGACCTGCATCATTGACTATTTTCTTGAGGATTTTCAAAATGGTCTTGTTTGTAGCTTTTGCTTGGCCATTGCCTTGGGGATAGTATGGGGTGGAGAAGTGATGTTGGATTTTGAATTTCTTGCATAAGTTGTAGACATCCTAATTTTTAAATGGTGTCCCATTATCTGAAATAATGGCTTGTGGGACACCATAACGAAAAATGAGATAGTTCAGGATGAACTTTGATATCTGCTTCCCAGTTATGTACGTCATGGGTATGGATTCCACCCACTTAGTAAAGTAATCCATAGTAGTTATGATGAACATATGGCCATTAGATGAGGTGGGTGTGACTTTTCCAATGAGATTGAGTCCCTATTGCGAAAAGGGCCATGGTGAGATGATAGGATGAAGCTCTTGAGCTAGAGCATGGATGAGGTCCCCATGTTGTTGACATTGTAGACACCTTTTGGCATAGTCATGTGCCTCTCTTTCCATTGTGGGCCAATAATACCCCATCCTCAGTAGTTTCTTGGCTATGGTCATTCCACTTGAGTGTGAACCACAGATACTGTTATGTACTTCAATTAGAGTAGTCAATGCCTCCTCAATGTTTAAGCAGCATAGTAGGGTTCCTTCTATGCTTCTATGATAAAGGGTATCTCCTAGGATGACAAATTGGGATGTCATTTTTACAAAGGTTCATTTTAGGTTTGAGGGTAGGTCAGCAGGTATGACTCCTATTCGAATGCATGTGTAAATGTCATGGTATCAAGGGTCACCATGACCAGTGATTTCACACACAAATTTTGATTCTGGTACCTCGAATGCGGGCATGAGAAGGTGCTCTATCAGGAATTCATATTTTGGAATGTTGTGGGGGATATCTAGTAAGGATCCAATTATATCCATGGCTTCTACTGCTCTGTTATTGGCTCTAGGAATCTACTCAAATGTAATTTCAATGAAGGATTCTTTGAGGGTCTCCACCAATTTCTTGTATGGAGTGAGCTTGTCATCCTTGGTTTGGTATACATCGTTCACTTGATTTATCATTAATTGAGAGTCTCCATATACTTTGAGAGCTATAATGTTCCACTGCATTGCTATTCTGAGACCTATGGTTAAAGTCTCGTATTCCACAATGTTATTGGTGCAGGGAAATGTTAGTTTGTAGGACCTTGGTATGTAGTCTACTTGTGGGGTGATAAAGAAGATGCAAACTCCTGATCCATGTTGCATGTATGAGCCATCAAAGTAGAGTTTCCAATGGTCAGCTATGGATTCATTTGGAAACTCTGAAATGAGACGATTCTTTGAATAGATTGGTGCTTCTGCAAGTTGATCTTTGATGACTTGGCCTTTGATTGCTTTCCACTCCACATATTCAATGTCATATTTTGACAGTATCATCACCCATTTGGCCATTCTTCTAGTGAGCATTGCTTTTGACAATAAGTACTTGAGAGGGTCAATTTTGGCAATGAGTTTTATTTTTTGTGCCAACATGTAATGTCTGAATTTCTATGATGCAAATACTACCGCTAGGCATGCTTTCTCTATGAATGAGTAGTTTAGCTCATGCCCAACTATTGTTCTACTGACGTAATTGATGGATCTTTCTGTTCCATTCTCATCATGTTGGGCTAGGAGAGCTCCAAGGGCTACTGTTGTTGCTGATACTTAGAGAATTAATGGTTTTCTTGGGATTGGTGGCATTAAGACTGGTGGTGTCAGTAGATATTCTTTGATTTTATTGAATGCCTCTTCACACTTGGTATCCCATTTGTACACTACTCCCTTATGGAGTAGGTGAGAATATGGGTTATGTTTGTCTGCTAACTATGCTATGAATCTTTGAATAGATTTGAGCCTGCCTTGGAGACCTCTGAATTATTTTAATGTCTTTGGTGCCTCCATCTAAAGGATTGATTTTACCTTTGGTGGATCTACCTTGATGCCTCTCATTGACACTATAAATCCTAGAAACTTACCTGATTGTATGTCGAAGATGCACTTCTTTAGGTTTAATCTAACCTTGTACTCTTCCAACCTATCAAAAATAGCACTTAAGGTTGTTATGTGATATTTTCTCTTTATAGATTTGGCTAGAATGTCATCAACATAATCTTTGATTGTCTTATGAATTATGTCATGTAATATCAATGTCATGGCCCTTTGGTATGTTGCTACTGCATTCTTTAAACTGAATGGCATCATGTTCCAACAGTAAGTCCCCCATGGACAATTGAAATCCGTCTTATGTTGGCCCTCTTTAGCTATCTTGATTTTATTGTACCCTGAGAATCCATCCATTAGTGACAACATTTCATGTCTGACTGTCATGTCTACTATCATGTCAATGTTTGGAAGTGGGAAGTCATCTTTCAGACATGCTTTATTCAAGTCTCTAAAGTCTATGCAGATTCTGATGCCCCCATCAAGTTTTGAGATAAGTACCAAGTTTGACACCCATTTTGGATAATCTATCGTTCGTATGAATCTCGCATCTAATAGCTTTTTTAGCTCCATTTTGGCTAATAAGGCGATCTAAGTGTGCATTTTTCAAAGATTTTGTTTAACAGGATTTGCTTCTGGATATACTACTAAGTGGTGGACCATGATTTCTGGATCAAGTCCTGGCATGTCGACATAGCTCCATGTGAAGTTTATCTGTCTTTCTCTTTGGAAGGCTTCTAGGAGCTCTTGTTCCTCTGATAGTAATGACTTCGAATAGAATGTGATGTGCAGGGTTTCTTCTATTCCGAGATTGACCGGGTTGCACCTTTCTTCCAGGACTACTAATTTTTGGGTATGTGTAGGATCATGATGGGCCAAAAGGTGGCAATATTATGGGTATTTGTAGGGTATGTGGCTAATGACTTTTTTTAACCCAAAATTGATAAAATGAAAAGGGTTTTCAGAGGAGACTCCTAGCTTTCCACCAATATAAATTATTCTTTAATTTGACTTTAATAAATAATTATTATTCATTTTCTATTAGAATTATGACTAAAGTCCTAATTGATAGGCTGATTGAAAAACATCTATAACTTTCAAATGGTATCACATTTTTTGAATCCGAAACATACGTCACATTCTGTGCTTTACATACTATGGGATTAAAAAAAGAAAAATTAAATTTCATGAAGTTTTGACCAAGTTAAGGTGGTTAGACATACGAGTTTTTATATTTTTTAAAAGTTGTAATAAAAAATTCATAATTCATTATTTACTTGGAAAAATTTACAAAAAAAATATGCATCACATCTGGACATGAGTCCTCTACTTATATATAAAATCTTATAAAAAAATATTATCATTTTCTTATGGTTAGGGTGGTCAGACAGACACCTACTTCTTATTTTTTCCCTGAAATTTGAGTACTATTGCATTGAAATTTCAAGTTTTAACCAAATAGATTTTATTTATTTTTAAATAAACCTAGTAGTTTAGAAACTAAATTAAATTTTCTACAAATTCTATTCTTACATATTTTTGAAATAATATAGATAACTTATTCAAATTTTTACGTCAAGTTGCCTAACACTGATTTTTGTGAATTTTTTGCCACTTAAGGGCCTATTTTTTCCATGATGATCATGCACATACCCTTTTCTTGATGAATAGCTCTAGAAGGAAGATTGAATCCCCCATCCTCAGGAACCTCAAAGAGGTTTTCACTGTTGGATGAGTCCTTTCTTTTTACTTTTATCAGGTTAGAGAGTGCTATAGTGTGGTTTTCACTCAAGGACTTAGATATTATTCTTAATTTTTCACTTTTGCGATTGAGGGATTCAATCATTTCCCCGTAATACGCATGTGTATCTAGCTCAATTATGAACCTTGCTTTGTGATCCCCACATAGAATGTTATCAGTTAGTCTGATGAATTTTGAGAGTGCCTCATCATTTTCAAATGTATCAAGAACTGGTGGTCCTTGTTGGTTGTAGTCGATGAGTTGGGTGTATACTAGGTAGATTTCATGATTTTTGTGGTCTGATTCAAAGGATAGAGTGGTGTCCTCAAAAAGCCTAGGTAGATTGGATGTGGGATCATTGTCATCGCTACTACTACAAACATCGGTTATATCAAACGTATAGTTATCTAAGACGTGACCTATGGATACTGGTAAGCGCAATTCAATTGTGGTTGGCTGAGGAGGATTATTAACTCTTCTAACAAAAGGACTTCGGCCATGTATGGTTATAATCGGAGGGGTACATCCAAGGCCAAGATTTGTTATTGCTCGTGTCTCGAGAATGATAGGTATTATAAACCCATTGTCATTTTCCCCAAGTCTTTGATTTCTGCCATAGCCCATTGCGAGCATCATTTGCAGACCCTTTCTTTTGTCATCCATTGGCAAATCAACTACTGGTCTCTCATCTTGATATAGCATATGAGATGGATCTTCCTCAATAACTTCTTGGCCAAGGTCTCCCCACCTTGTGAAGTTGGGATAGTCTTCAGGAGATGTTTGAGATGTGGAGGCTTCATTTTCTTGTGGACATCCCCGTGATCTAGGAGATTGTGGTAACTCTCCTAGTATAAAAGCATTTTTAGGGATCATGTAGTTTCCACAACCATTATCTTAGATGATGACCTTAATGTCAGATATGGTAGGAATGGCAGGAGTGACAGGTGTCTCTATCATAGAAGTGGATGCGAGAGTGGCAGGATCAATGTATGGTGTAGATGGGCCCTCATCATTTTTTGGTACTAAGGGGATTTTATAGTACTTTTCTTCAAGGTTTTTGCAATAGGATAAGGGTTCGGGATCTTCGTGGATGGTGACTTCTTTTCCCTCATGTGTGAATTTCACACATTGATGGAAATTTGACACTACTTCCTTCATTAGATGAATCCATGGATGTCCTAGAAGGATGTTATATGGCAAGTCAAGGTCCAAGACTTGACAAGTGGTTTCCATGATAGTCAGCCCTACTTGAATAGGGAGTTTGATTGTGCCTTGGGACACTCTTTCTTGATCATCATATGCTCTTATTGTGATACCCTTTCCTTTGTCAATAAAATCCTCTAAGATTTTCAATTGTTTGATGAGATTGAGAGATCATATATTCAAACCCACACCTCCATCCACCAATACCCTTTTGACTTTGCTCTTATGTACTATGAATTCTAAGTGAAGCGCACGGTTGTGACATGGATGAGTGGGGAAATCCTGGTTAGAGAATGTGAGGAGGTTTTGTGTAATGATATTTTTTACCATAGCTTTGAATTGTTTTGAATCAAGATCTGGAGGGACAGTGGATGAAGCTAACACTTCCTTAAGGATTTTCCTATGGGAAGATGAGATTTTCAGCAACTCTATGATGGAGATTTGTGCTAGCATTCTTTTGAGTTGATCTAGGACATTGTAGCCATTAGGGATAGATCTAGATGCAGGGATGATCCTATGATGGTAACTTTTCTGCCTCTTGTGGTGATGACTATGTAGTATTCATCTAGGGAGGCGATGAAAGTTTCATACACATGATTCACATTTGTGTGGGTTCCTTTCCCCTTATCAGTGTTATTATTATTCCCTTTATTGCCCTGGTTAGGCATCAGATTCATTCATATCTTAAGGTCTTGGTTTCCTGTTGGTTGTTCCACGTTTATAATCCTTTAATCGATGAGATCTTGAACTATGTTTTTTAATCTCACACAAATGTTCATGGTATGGCCTTTGATTTTATGTAATTCAAACAGTTGATTTTCATTATACCAAGGAGGTTTCACATCTAGTTCTTAGTAATTCTCAAAGGTAGGAGCCTTGATGAGTTTTTTGTTTATCAGCTTCTTCATTATGACTTCCAGTGGTTCCCCAAAAGCAGTGTATTTTCGTTTGGGGTAATTTTTGTTCCATTGGGGTGGTCCCCTTTTGATAATTGAAATTATTGATTATTTGATTGTTGCTTGGTTGTTGTGTTACTTGATGATTGTTTTGGTGTTAGATTTGGATTTGTGGTGTGGGTGTGTTTTGGTGAGGAGCACTAATGACAACTTTGGCATCGACGACACCATCATTGGTAACATTTTTATTCCTTGTGAGCTTTATCGTTGTAATTGGCGGGTGGGCGGTTGTGTTGTTGTTCAAGGTATGAAGTTGATCCTATGGGTTGTGTCATAAGGGCTCATTCGATGCTAAGCACCTTATAGATCAACTGATCATATGTGGTGATCCCTTCGACCTTGAGATGGAATGCCAATAGGTCATCAAGGTTGGATATGATGGTGAAAACTAGTTCTTCCTCGGGCATGGTCCACTTGCTCCGATTGGCCTTGGATCGCCATTGTTGTAGGAATGAAGCGAATGATTCATTCTTACCTTGCTTTAGAGCTGAGAGTTCTTCTAGACTAACATCCATTGCGATATTGCATGCATAACTTTTAATGAATGTGTCTATAATTTCTTGGAATGTTCTGATGCCTATACGTAGGTGAGAGAACCATTCCATAGTGTGGCTAGCCAAACTCCTAGGAAATAGCCACATCAGATAAGTATCATCGTATGCGACTTCCATGCAATGAACCTAGAATTCCCTGATGTGATCTTCAAGGTTTCCCATCCCTCAATATTTTTCAAACTTGGGGATCTCAAATCCCTTAGGGATTGGTTTCATCATAGGGCTCCTATCAAATGGATAGGGACACAAGTTGCTTGGTGTTTTTTTGGTTCACCTTGATTGAAGATTGAGCACTTGTTGCGAGAGCAACCTGATTTGTGTCGCTACATCATTTTGTGGATCAGAGGGTGGGATGGAGGTATTTTGGGGTGTTTCGATTGTGGGTTGGATGGGTTGGTTGGTTGGTGTGTTGTTTGATGGTATTTGCACATTTTTCCAAGCTAGGTATGCTTACACTTGTTGTTGATCTTGTTGTTGCTATGCTAAGATTTCTTGCTATTGTGCTTGTTGTTGTTCTTGTTGTTGGGTTGCCAATTGGGCTGCTTCTTGCTGCTCTTGATATTGTTTTATTTTTTACTGATACGCCTGTAGTTGCGCTGCTTTTTTTTTGCAAGAATTTGTGATGTGCTTCTTGTACTTGATATTGGGCATGCACTTGAGCTTGGGCTTATGCTTGTTGTTGTAATAGAATTTGGGCTTGAGTAGCCTTTTGTGCTTGTAATGTGGCTTAGGCTGCTTGAGCAACTTGCATAGCTTGAGTGACTTGTTGTTGTTGTTGTTGCAATAATGCTTGGGCTTGTGCAACTTGTGCCTGTAATGTGGCTTGGGCTACTTGGGCAGCTTGCGTAGCTTGAGCGGCTTGTTGACCAGCTAGTTGTGTGACTTTTTTCTTTTGCACTTGCAGGAATCCCCTTTGGTAAGCAACTTGTTGAGCTGCTTGTAATGCCATGTTGTATTGGCTTGATATGCTGGAAGTTGGTGGTGGTGGGGGAGGTCGTAGATTTGGAATGGTGTTTGTGGTGGTGGTGAGTGGCGATGTCATGTTAGTGGTGGATGGTGTTGTTGATGTGGTTGGTCCTTGAGAGACCATGTCTTCAGATGTTAGGGGGGTGGCTGATGATGTGGCAATTGTTTGTGTAGTTGTCATCTGTTGTTGTGATATTGATGACAAGTTCTGAGAGTTTGGCATGATATTTTGATTGGTGTTTGGATGTTGGTTTGATTGATATTTGGTAAAGGTGGGAGTCCCAAGCCAAGTAGAGGTGTGGATAATGGTGGTAATGGTGGAAGGGGTGAAAATGTGAGCGGTGTGAGTTCTTGAGAAAATGATGTAATGTGAAAAATTCCCCTTGGTCCGAACATGCAACCTTCCTCCTACGAATTTGTGAGGAGAGAAGTTTGAGGTGTTGCATGGAAGGATGATGATGATGGATCATTATGGAAAGTGAGAGGGACATTCATATGTAATGGATTTTGGGGTATGTTTTGTTCCAAGATGGTGTTTGTATCCAAGTCTTGATTATTAACAAGGGGGTGTGTTTGAATAGCATTAAGAAATGCATTTCCCTTATTGACATTGGGTTGGGTTGGAGCAAAAGATGTGATTTGCGAAATGTTTTGAGTGATATTTTGAGATGGGGGTGTAGATGAGATGGGAATGGTAGATGAGATTGGAGGAAAAGATGTCTCCACTATAGTACTCATGTCAAAATCAGAAGGTAATTTGGCCCCTTGTTTTGCTAGTTCAAGCATGTATAGTGAAGGGTTAAGCCTCATCATGATGTTGATGATCTTATGGTTTTCTAGATTTTGGAGCATTTCGGTTATTTCTCCATGTGACATCCCAAAGGTAAGATCTTCTCCTTGAATTTATTCTTGTGGTTTTTGTGATGATGAGATAGTCAAAGGATTGCTTGATTTGACTGGATTCATTTCGACATTTGTTTGGCTTAGGTCACTTGAAGCGGGTGTTTCTTTGTCAGCTTCCATGTTCTTCTTGTATTGAGATCTAGTTTGAACCATAAAACAAGGATCACTTTTCAGGAATATGGGAGAAGAATCTCTTAATTCTTTGGATTGATCTTTACTTTATGCACAAAAGAGAAGATTTTAGGATATCTTAAGGATAAAAAAGGTGATATGATGAGGATGCAAGAGATGGATGATGTGGATGTTTTGATCTTTTGATAAATCTTGAGGGGAATGTTAGACTTTTAGGACTTTTGGATATGTTTCAGAATTTGATTTTTGGATTTTTGGATTGTCCTTGACTTGATTGATTTTGGTTTTCTTTGATTTGAACAAATAGATCGTAAGATGTTGGATGATTATCTTATGGAGTATATTTTCTCAAAGGATGATAATTTGAATATGTGTAGGGAGAAGGATGCATCTACCCACACCTATTCAAACAAAATGATAATTTAACCAAGCATATGAAGAAGGATGCATCTATATATACCTAGCTAAACAAGATGGTTTGATAATTTTGACTAAGTATATGCAAAAGGATGCATCTACACATACCTAGCCAAAGATGATTTAATAAATATTTCAAGGATTTTTCCTTAAAGATTTGATGATTTTGATTTTTTCCAAAAATCCTAGCATGAAGGATAATTTTCAAGATTTCTCAAAAGGTGATGGTGAGATGATTTTTTGTTTGATGTTCAAAGGATGGATGAGAAAATATTCTTTTGATCCTAAGATGTACCTAAAAAATAAACTTTGCTTACCTAAACCTCGGTATTGAAGAACATGCAATGCTTCTAAAAACCTCTATAACTAAGAAGCAATTCAAATTGAGCATACTTTTTGGGATTGTTCAAAGGAATGAGCCTATAGAACCTTGTGAAATTTTTTCTTATCTTTATGTATTGCTTTTTATTGCACTTTCTTTTGTATTTCTTGGATATGTGCAGGATCATCATGGAAAAAACAGACCCTTAAGTGGCAAAAAATTCAGAAAAATCAGAGTTAGGCAACTTGACATAAAAAATTGAATAAGTTATCTAAATTATTTCCAAAATATGTAAGAATATAATCTATAGAAAATTGAATGTAGTTTCTAAACTACTAGGTTTGTTTAAAAAAAAGAAAAATCTATTTGGTGAAATTTGAAATTTCAATGTGGTACTTAAATTACGGGGAAAAATAAGAAGTAGGTGTCATAAATACCTAACCACAATAAAATGATAATATTTTTTTATAAGATTTTAGATATAAGTAGAGGACTCATGCCTCGATGTGATGCATATTTTTTTGTAATTTTTTTCTAAGTAAATAATTAATTATGAATTTTTATTACAACTTTTAAAAACTATAAAAACTTGTATGTCGACCACCTTAACTTGGTCAAAACTTCATGAAATTCAAATTTTCTTTTTTTAATCCTATAGTATGCAAAGCATAGAATGTGATGCATGTTTTGGATTCAAAAAATATGATACCATGTGAAAGCTATAGATGTTTTTCAATCAGCTTATCAATCAGGACTTTAGTAGTAATTTGAATAGAAAATGAATAATAATTGCTTATTAAATTCAAAGTAAAGCATAATTTATATCAGGTGGAAAGCTTGGAATCTCCTTTAAAAACCTTTTTCGTTTTGTCAATTTTGGGTAAAAAAATAGTCGTCAGCCACATACCCATCATATTGCCACTTTTTGGCCCATCATGATCCCGCACATACCCTCTTGATGACCTTTTGAGTGTGATTTCTAAATTTTGAACTTTGACTCAAGGACTTTGGTTTTGGGATTTTGACCTTCTTAGAAATCATGAGGTTTCAACACATGTGAGATTCAATTTTGTTCTCTTTGCTTAGTGACTTTATTTTACGACAAACACTTTCTTTGATTAGGTTTCCAAACTGGATGTCCAATGTCTTAATTTCCTTGAATCCCACAAAGTATGTTATGTGGAATTTTGATGAAGTCAAGGCAAAGGTTACCTATTGTTTAACTTTAGGAGACAAATTGAGATGTAATCCAGGTGTTAGGAAAACTTTAAGGATAGAATCCCAAGGGAAAGCAATAACACATGAATTGAGTCAATTGTATTTGTCTTCTTAATGGTTTGAAATTTTGATGGTGATGTTTAAGTTTTTTTTTTTAAGATGTTTTTGAAGAAGAAAAAAAAATTGTAACCAAGAATAAGTACAATTCTATGGATATGGAAGACAATATTTGTTGAGTCCCCACTTGGACAAGTCCACCTACACTTATCTTTAGAAAATGGTTAGATACTTGACCCCACTAGCTCCCCTTCATGGCACTCACTTATATGGGGCAGCCAAGCATCAACACCCATGAAACTCCCATGTCATGATTTCTATTTCTACTAAAGATTGTAAAAGTGTGGGGCAGATTCAATGTCAGAGTAAAGGTTTTAACTTAATTATGTTAATTAAGTTAACTTTATTCCTCTCTTAATATTTCACTTTAGTTTCCATATTGTGACATTTAATAATTATATTAATTATTAAATGTCTACCTATTAGGGTTACTTTTAGGTTTTACATGATCTCCTTTTAAGGATTGATCTTTGTAATTATTTCATTTAAGTCAATGCAATCTCTTTTGAAGCTTGTTAAGCACCCTTGATTTTTTGTCTCCATCTCTTCCTTTCTATGATAGGTTATTTGCATGCAGGTGATCTTCGGAGTATGTGAAGTTGGCTTTCTCAACTTCTACATGGTATTAGAGCTCCAGACTTGTTGCTTCCTGTTCATGTTTTGAAGGATTTTTTGGAGCTTCAAGGGTTTAGGGTATTCCTTTTTTGATCCAGGAGGTGGGCATTTTAAGTACATCTAGGGTCAAATTAGATCTCTCCATTGAATCCAGAGCTGCTGAAATAGTCAAGATCGACCTTTGTTTCGTCAAATTTGGCTTTCGTTTGTCAGATTTGTGAGGATTTGAAAAAAGAGTTTTTTTTCCATATCTAGGGGTGCTTGATTATTTAGAGCATTTTGAGCCCAATAAAACCTCATTGTTGCATCTGGAGTGGCCAAAAACCTAAAGATCTACTGTAAACTTACCTATATTCAGTGTCAGCTATTCGTGAGGCAATTTTTTTTTATTTGTACGACCTTATTTGTCGTCTTCATGCGGATCGAGGTATTAAAAAAAATTTGTCAAAAAATATATATATTTTATTCTTCCGTGTGATTTTTTTTTCCAAAAAAAAGTCATGAAAAAAATTATATCTTGAAAAGATTTTTTAGAAAAAGCTCAACAAAGTTTTTTTAGGGGGCGTATTTTTGTTAGTGGGAACCATTTAATAATGGTACCCGTAGGGTACCTACTACGGCAGGCCCAGGGGGCCCATTAATGCCATCAACTAGCGGCTTTGAAGTGATCGACGGTGGCTTTCAAAGTGACCAGCGGCTAGCTTTTTTTATGATTTTTTTAAAAAAAATCAATGCCTTTTTTTATATATATATATTTTTTAAAATATATATATTATGTAAATTTTTTAATTGTTTTTTTTATAATTTTTTTTTTTTGTTGTAATAAGCCCAATTGTGAAAAAGCTTTGATGGTTGTTTGACCATCAATTTTAAGCTCATAGTTTTGCTGCGACGGCCGTTTGGACGTTAAATTTAATCCAGCATTGTGTTTTTCCCCCTTTGGAGTTGTTTTCTTCCAGAGGCTATAACTTGGGCATATGATATCATTTTTTGGCAAATGAGATATCGTCGGAAAGCTCATTCCATCAACTTTCTAGTGGTCTGGGTCTCATAACTTCATTTTTCTATTGATACATTCTACAACTAGTTGAATTTGAAGGAGTTATTTTTAGTCCCAAGCTCGTAACTTTTGATCAATTTCTCCATTTTTCACGATCTCAGTGGCATTGGAACCATATTTCAGAGCTCTTCAATTCCATCCATGCAATTTTTCAAGATTTCACTCCATGTATATTTTATTCAGTTTTATGTGTTTTCACACTCTGGTGAATTACTTAGACATATTAGCTGTTGGGAACTTTTTTTTTGCATGGGATGCTTCGTTTTTAGTTGTTCTTCATGTATTTCCAATTTTTTGTCCTTTGTGGGCATTTGAGAATCATTTGTAAGCAATCTTTTCTATGTAAATGTACTGAGATAAAGTGCCACACTATTATACATGTATTTTGGGGATTTTTCACATAAGGTTGTGCCATATTTTATACTCGCATTGTATTATAAAGTGCCATGGGGGGTTTTGTAGTGCCTTTTTTTTTCCATCACACCTTTGTCTAGTGAGTGTCCCTCTACGACAACAGTGGATCCATATGATTCTAGCCTCATGCATGTGTGCTTTGTTTTGCACACCACTTTTTCAATTGCAGGTGCTTTCTTGTGCACTTTTAGATGTTTGTTTTCCATCATGCACTATAGGGTGTTACATAACATTTCAGTGGATATGTTAGGCTCTCCTAGTCAGCATTATGGATGGTATTATACTGTTCATGATAATGCTTCCTTGGTTTCGCCTTGGAAGGAATCTTCCATCCTTAGTTGATCAGTGTTCTTCAGACTATTGGTACTTGTGCCATCTATATCTTTGTTCTAGGTGTTTGGCTTTTTTTTTCCATCTGATTCAAGTAGTGTCGTTTGAGGCACTCATGCAGGTTGTTGTCTTCTTGATCCTAGTCATCCTAACTTCAGAGGAGGTTCTTCAGCACCATAGCAGCCATCTTTTGACAGTTGTTTGTAGTTTTTTCTGCTTCAATGATGTTCTTCATGTCTTTCATCTCTTTTTGGAGTAGAGTTTTTCCCATGAGGTTTTCTCTATTTCTCCACTTTATAGAGATTTGGTTGTATTCGAGTACCTGATCAGGCCTAGTTGTTGGGACCCTTTTTTTCTTTCATGCATTGTAGTTACCTTTGCTTTTTTGCACATGTTTGTAGTTGCACTCTTTCTCATTATAAGGGGGGGTGTTAGAGTAAAGGTTTTAACTTAATTATGTTAATTAAGTTACCTTTATTCCTCTCTTAATATTTCACTTTAGTTTGCATATTGTGACATTTAATAACTATATTAATTATTAAATGTCTACCTATTAAGGTTAATTTTAGGTTTTGCATGATCTCCTTTTAAGGATTGATCTTTGTAATTATTTCATTTAAGTCAATGCAATATCTTTTGAAGCTTGCAGAGCACCCTTCCTTTTTTGTCTCCATCTCTTCCCTTCTATGATAGGTTATTTGCATGCAGGTGATCTTCGGGGTTTGTGAAGTTGGCTTTCTCAACTTCTACATTCAGAAAGACCGTTCTTGCACCAATAAATAGATCAAGGATTTTGGTAATTCTAAAACATGGGTTTTAATTAGGACTTTCCGTTCATGGAGATTTACCCATATGACAAGAGTCCCTTTTCAGATCCATCTCATTAGAGCCAACTACGTGGTATTAGCGTTTACTCCAATACCCACATTTATATCCTGATTGGAAATACTCTTGGCTTTAAAGTTTTACCGATTGAGTTGTTCCCTTGGGTGAGTACTTTTTCCCCAAGGAAGGCCCTCTAAGATAGAAAAAAGTGAATAAACTTATTCATAGTTCGATCGACCCTTGTTTAGAAACAAAGTGAGAACACATGCAATATGTTATTTCACACTCACACAAGATTTTGTTCAATTTTAAACCCAAAATGAAGTGTGGAGGTGATTTCTTTATCTCAACCTAAAATCATAAAAAAGGCCTTTTGATTCTCAAGATCGCTATAAAGCATGAGAGAAGTGCATACATACTTTTTCAATGAAGTTAGTTTAAGTAAGCCATCACAAAAAAAAATAGCACATGTTCATTTTAAAACCCACAAAGCAATAACGACTTCTTTTTAAAGCACCAAAGGAGAAACGAGAGTTGTTTTGTTCAATTGTTAACAAAAAAAAACTCTAGTAAGTTGTATTCCTAATGTTCATTTTAATCCTTTGCAAAAAGTTGAAAAGATTCTTTTTAAAGCCCAAACGAGATTAGTATCCTAAGCAAAAAGGAATAACAATTTCCTAAGAGTGTTAAACAAACACTAAAGTGTTTAAAAACACTTTGATTTTTTGAAGTACCACCATCATGCTTCTCTTCCTTTTGTTTTAAATTGATCCAACCTACAAGAGAGAAAACCAATCAAATTCTACAAAATACAAGGATTAAAAGGAAAAAAGCATAAGATAAACTTATCATTTATAAAAAAGGATGTGCTAAAATGAAATTTCAAGTTTTTACTCCTTGCCAGCGTCACAACCCATGACTGCATCACAGTTTGATTTCTCTAGTGGTGTTGTATAGCACCACTTACTAGTCAGCAGTGCTCTGTGTCCGGACTAGTGAGCTCAAATGCGTCACCCTTTTGCTCAACATCGTTTGATTTTTTGAAAAATCCCGCAAGTCAGATTGGTCAAGCGGCGTAGTTTGAAATTCAAAATCTTGGGTAGGAAGACTTTAGTGTCGCAGTTTGAATTTCCAGCGGTGCTATATGGTAATGCTGAGCTTCTAGCGTTGGAATTTTCCTATGCACAAACAAAATCATAGAGTTTTTAGAAAAAAGTGATTAAAAATGAGATGTTTCCCTCCTTCTAGTGCCAAATGTACGAACCCCAATCCTAATACATGCAAAAAAAAAAAGAACAAACACATTATATTAGAGATTGCAAGCAAGAACAAGGATTCCCCATGAAATCTATTCACAAAGTTCAAATTAGGAAAAAAATAATGAAGAACACAATGAAAACAACAAAATGGAGATTGAATCCTAATTAAACTAGCAAACTCATGATCCCATGGGGGAATTGGTGTCAATTTGATGTGAAAATTGACCCTTTCCCAATTCCTATGATGCAAGCTTGATGAATGTTGATGAAGAGTGATCCACTTTGATGAATGCTTCCAAGATAAAATTTGCATAACCTAGCTATGATTCAATGAAGATGGATGAAGATTTCTCTAAATTTTAGTATAGTAAGTTTACTCAATTGGTGGATCATCAAATGAGGAATGAAGCCTCTTATTTATAGATGAGATTGAAGGATTAATTTCCAAAATAGAGCAATGTGGGACTAACATTTATCCAATGGAAAGATTACACTTGTCAACCTATGAGTGGATGGAGGATGTGCAAGTTTTGAGGATTGTGCCAATAAATGCCTATTTTTGAATTTTGAATTTTGTTGAAATGACATGCAAGAGGGAAGAAAGAATGCATTGAAGGCCACTTGGCTCAAGACAAAGGACATGTAAGATGGAGTTAATGCCTTGTTGGATGTACATGTCAACTTGGAATTTGAATTCAAACTTGGAGAATATTCCAAAAGATGCCTTGTTGAGGAAAATGGAGATTTAATAAATCAATTAAATCTATTTTCATGTGCAAGTGGGAAAAGCTAGAGGATGGGACATGATAGGAGATTAAATTAATCATTTGAAGTTAATTAATTTAATGAAGGGGGTTAGATGATGTGACGTAGATTTGAATTAAATTTATGGATTTATTTAAATCAAATAATGAGAAGAATGTGATAAGAGAGTAATTAAATAAAGATTTCGATTTATTTAATTAAAAGAGATGATGGTTAGATTAAATTAAATAAGGTTTTGATTTATTTAATTCAATAGATATACTTTAGAGATTTAATCAAATAGCATTAATTATTTAATTAAATAGGACAATTAGATCAAGATGGCTAATTTAATTATCAAAAAGAGGTGACTTAATTAGATAACTAATTTATTTAATTAAGAGAGGAATATTAATGAATTTAATCAAATAGGGGGATTTGACTAAATGGTTAGATTGAAGGATGATTTAGGATGAAACAATGTTAATGGTCAAGATCAAATGCACAATGCCAATCAGTATATTTTACGTGTCTACAAGTTCACAAGAGCATTTGAGCATTCATAAGAGAATTCAAGGCATTTGAAGGGTAGATTATCAAGCATTCAAGAGAATTCTTCAAGTTTCATTTATCTTGTCAAAGATTGCTTGCATCATGTTGTTTTAGAGCTAACATTTGTGATGTAGGATTGTGTGATTCAAGCAAGCATTGCATCAACATCAAGCAAGATTCCAAGTCCTCATCCATTGGAACCATCACTTACATGTTTGCAACACTTTATTACTATGGTTTGGTCTAGGTTGCAAATTTTTCAAAGAAAAAGATTAGAAAAGTTGTCATCAAGATTGTCAAAGCAATTCAAAGTTTTCAAAGTTGCAAACAAGCCTTGGAAAAGGTCTACAGGCCGAATTTTGTAATTTCAAATCCAAAAACTAGTTGGGAAGAGTAGAGAAGATCGAGAGCTACAAAATTCACTTCATTTTTTTTAGAAAAGTAGAAGTGGATTGATTTTCCACTATTGGTGAATGATTCCCACTGTAGAAGCCTAAACAAATTTTTTGTAGATCTAAGTACCCTTTTGGTTGAAACCTGCTCCTGCACATTGTTTAGATTACTGGAATGATTTTCCCAACTTGGTGTATGAGTCTTAGTTAGCTTCAACATCAAAATTTTAAGTTATCTAGAGCTCCATTCCATCTCAAACAAGTTTCTAGGTGCAAACTTCCAATTTCATAGCTTTTTGTTACATTTTAGTTACATTCTTAGGTCATTTAGTATTAGTTTGCATATCACACTATGTTTTCAAACATTTTCCATTTTCCATGTTTACACTTGGTGGTGAAACCTCATTTTCTATTAATTTTTCCCTAGAACTCTCCCTTTATCAAATTTAAATCCCCTTTGCATTGAAATCTCAAGGGTTTTTTATTGAGTGAATAGTGTATTTTTGTCCCCTTTCCTTTTAGGTTGCGAAACCATAGAAGTGAAAGTGCGAGCAAAAAATAGTCTTATTCATAAGCATGCGCGATACAAGTGGTGAGTGCTTTGGTGGTCTGTGTGTTGAGTTGTGAATGAACAGTTGGTTCATTTAGTTATTGCTTTACTAGTTTTGCTATGTGGTGTCGACCTAATGATTTTGGGGTCATGAAGAGTTGAAGTATGTAAGGAGAAAATTTATGATAATGATTATAGGTCATGCCAATCCATTTTGGAGGTGTACACATTTTGGTTTATTTCACAAGGTGTATGTGCTAAATTTTTTAGATAACATGTTATCTAGTACATGGTTCATGCAATTAGGCAGACCTAATTGATGTTTTGGTTGGTTATGGTATATATGAAAGGTTGATTCATTATGCAAAGATGATGAGGTGATATGTGTATATAGTGTGTGTGTGTGTGTGAAATTTGATGTAGTGTGAAGTGCAAAAGGTGTAGTGGTGAAGTATGAAGTGTGTTAAGTTAGTTTTCAAAGCTTAATTGGAATTGTATCTTCAACATGTTACAAATTCATTATTAGCATTTCATTTTGGTAGTGAGCTACCCTTTCTTCTAGCTTTTTATATTATGGGCAGTGAGCCCTTGGTAGTGAGCCACCGATAGTGATCCATTCTTTTTTTCTGGACAGTGAGTCCATCATTCTATAATCTATATTGTAATCGATTATAAAATATTGTGAGCTACTCCTTATAGTGGTTTTTCTCTTTCAAAGGTTTCCCACATAAATTTGGTGTTCTTGTGTTCCTTGATGTGATGTATGCTTTATATGTTCCTTTCCATTACCTCAATTTTAATGTGATGTTTTGAATGGATGTTTAAATTGATGAATTTAATGAATTTTAGTGAATATTGATTCACCCCCCTCTTAGTATTTCAGGTGTTCAACAATTGGTATTAGAGCTTGGTTCCTTCTATTGGCTTGATCATTGAGGTATATCTTGGAGGTTTAACACATGGTTGCAAGGAAGTATCCTATTCCTCTGGAATAGATTATCTCTGAAGGGTTTATTGAAGAAGATTGAAGTAAGCTAAATGTGAGAACAAATAATTCAAAGAGAATATTAAGGATGTAGATGAGTGTATCAAAAATTTGAGGTAACAACTCAAGAAAGCTAAAGAAAGTTTCAAGGAAACATATGAGAAGCTCAAGAAATCAAATGAGACAATCACTAGTGGGAAAGTGCAAGTTAAAGAAGAAAAAGGAGTTCAAGACTACTTGAATGCCAAATTGAAAGATAAGTATGAAGAACTTTAGAGTCTTCAACTAGAGATTGTGACTTTGAGATCGAATTTGGTGAAATAAAAGATTCAAGAAGAGCTTCACCTTGCTTGATAAAATGATTGAATATCAAAAGGTTTATAATGAAAAAGAAGGATTATGGTTTGAAAAAGGAGAAATTTCAAAGGATAATTAGACTTCAAACAATTTTGAAAAGAAGAATTATAACAAGAGCAATGTTAAATAGGCCTGGAACTAGAAGAAATATTTCAAAAGACCTCCTATTAGAAACCCTACTATACAAGGGTATTCATATTTTAATCGTTACTATTACTCTTTCAATAATTTGGACATAGAGTTGTAGAGTGTATAAGCAAAATGAATTAGAATATTCAATTATTTCTCGGTGAATGTTTTACATGCAATAGATTTGGTCATAAAGCTACTGAATTCATAAGTCAAATAATAAATGGTTACAATAATGGTATGATGTTTCAATATTTAAATGGTTATTGTTATACATGCAATGGATTTTGGCATAAGGATTTTGAAGGGTATGTGCAGGATCATGATGGGCCAAAAAGTGGCAATATGATGGGTATGTGGCTGACGACTATTTTTTTACCCAAAATTGATGAAATGAAAAGGGATTTTAAAGGATGTTCTCAAATTTCCACTGAAATAAATTAAGCTTTACTTTGAATTTAATAATTAATTATTATTGGGTATGTGCAGGATCATCATGGAAAAAGCAGGCCCTTAAGTGGCAAAAAATTCAGAAAAATCAGAGTTAGACAACTTGACGTAAAAATTTAAATAAGTTATCTATATTATTTCAAAAATATGTAAGAATAGAATCTATAGAAAATTGAATGTAGTTTTTAAACTACTAGCTTTGTTTTAAAAATATATAAATCTATTTGGTGAAAATTTGAAATTTCAATGCAATAGTACTTAAATTTCAGGGAAAAAATAAGTAGGTGTTTGTTTGACCACCCTAACCACAATAAAATGATAATATTTTTTTATAATATTTTATATATAAGTAGAGACTCATGTCCCGATGTGATGCATATTTTTTTGTAATTTTTTTCCAAGTAAATAATTACTTATGATTTTTTTATTACAACTTTTAAAAAATATAAAAAACTCGTATCTTTGACCACCTTAACTTGGTCAAAACTTCATGAAATTATTTTTTTATTTTTGTAATCCTATATTATGTGAAGTGTAGAATGTGACACATGTTTTGGATTAAAAAAATGTGATACCGTTTGAAAGCTATAGATGTTTTTCAATCAGCCTATCAATTAGGACTTTAGTCGTAATTTGAATAGAAAATGAATAATAATTACTTCTTAAATTCAAAGTAAAGCATAATTTATATTGGTGGAAAGCTGAGAATCTCCTTTAAAAACCCTTTTTGTTTCATCAATTTTGGGTAAAAATAAATTCATCTGTCACATACCCATCATATTGCCACTTTTTGGCCCATCATGATCCTGCACATACCCTATTCATTTTCTATTCAAATTACGACTAAAGTCCTAATTGATAGGTTGATTGAAAAACATTTATAGCTTTCAAACAGTTTCACATTTTTGAATCTAAAATATGCATCACATTCTATTCTTTGCATAATATAAGATTAAAAAAAGAAAAAATGAATTTCATGAAGTTTTGACCAAGTTAAGGGGGTTAGACATACAATTTTTATATTTTTAAAAATTTGTAATAAAAAATTAATAATAAATTATTTACTTGGAAAAAATTACAAAAAAAATGCATCACATTGAGGAATGAGTCATCTACTTATACTAAAATCTTCTAAAAATATTATCATTTTATTGTGGTTAGGGTGTCAAAAACACCTACTTCTTATTTTTTCCCTGAATTTAAGTACCACTGCATTGAAATTTCAAATTTTCACCAAATGGATTTTTTTAAAACAAACCTAGTAGTTTAGAAACTACATTCAATTTTCTATGGATTCTATTCTTACATATTTTTGAAATAATATAGATAACTTATTCAAATATTTTACGTCAAGTTGCTTAACTCTAATTTTTTTGGATTTTTTGCCACTTAAGGGTCTATTTTTTCCATGATGATCTTGCACATACCTTGAATGCAGATCTAAAATAGCAAGAAGTAAGTATATTCAACAAAAATGTGTAATATGTCACAAATGCAATAAACGAAAACACATAGCTAAGTTTTGTAGAAGCAAGAATGTGAAACCCTCTACTTCATAGAAGAAAATTGATCCAATAAAGAAGGTTGATCTGGTTGAGATGAAGAAGGAAATGGAGAAGACTTGGAAGAAAGAGGAAGAAAATGAGGTGAAGAGTGAGTTCGTGCTAGCCCCTAGTACATACGTTTCCTTTGGAAACTAAATAAAGAGCTTTAGCTCAAGGGGAGTTTTAACATAAAACATTCAATCCCCCACAAAAGATGTGGTGTTGATGCCTTCAACACATTGGTACATGTGTAGATTGACATGGTTGATTAGTTTTTGGTATCTCTGGTGTGAAATATCCTATTGCGGAGATTTGCGGAGCAATTGAAGTTTCTTGTGATGACACAGTGAGTTTTCCAGCTTTTTCAACCTAACTTTATCTACTACAATCAATGCATATTAGGTCATTGGAAAAGAATTTATATGTAATTTAGGATATATTAAAGTCATTTTTAACTAAGAAATTAAAATGGAGAGGAGAGGAAAGATGATTTGAAGCAATTTCAAATTGTTGTTTGAAACCCTACCGACGAACTCTAGAGGTATTTATTAGATTTTTGTTGAAAACCCTTTTTCAATGTATCTTTTACCTAAGTAATTGATGTTTTGGAGTGACTAAGATCTAAATTTAAGAAGCATCCATTCAATTCTATGGAATCAAGCTCTAAAGGAGTATTTTCAAGGGTTCCATATGGTGTAATGCACATAGAGGATGTGTGAATCTATATTTATACTAAAATGGAAGAGTTTGATCATTTGAAGTTGGTGAAATATTGGGTGAATGTGTTGATTGGAGATTATTTTGAAGCAAAACCCAACTATGTGAGCTTAATGAAGAAGAAATTGGATGTATGGAAGAACTTTCCCAATTTTTTACATGAGGATGAGTGGGTTAAATACATGCTAAGTTGAATTCACTACAAATTCATGTGGGTGGATATGCCGCACATGATAAACAAGGAAGAAATTAGGGTTGTGCTCTAATTAACTAGTTTTGATAATGAAGGCCATAAAGAATGAGGTGGTAATGAAGCTTATCAGAGAAAATTTTGGAAAATGAGCCCTAATGGTGAATGATATCGATGATTTGGTGATGAAGTATGTGTCTATGATGATTGGGTACAAAATTTTATATACAAATAGAGAGAACTTTGTGTCATCCACTGCAATCCACATAGCTCACCAGATGGTGAAGAAAGGTGAAGACATTGATTTATGTGAGATCCTAAGATAATAGTTGATGGAGAACCTAGAGAAGACCAAAGAATCAAGGTACCCCTTCAATTATGGTATCCTAGTTATCTATTTGTTATTTTACTTTCTTAGAGAAGTGGCTTGAGCAAAGAACATGGGATGGTTATACAACATTCTAGTTGTTGTGTAAATAAGATATCATTTGAGAAGGTTCGACAACCTAGAAACCTAGAATTCTTTGTTGTGGGGTTTTTTTAAGACATTTTAGGGTAAAATGCAAGAAAGGTACAAGATTCTGGTAAGTGTAGTTGAAAAGTATAAGAGTGATATAACCTTCATGGTTAGTAAAGATTACTTCCTTATGGAAGTAGTTGAACCTAGAACAATTTTGGTTTCAAAGCTTGGATATAAGGTAATTGAAGAAAAGCTTACTAGTTTTGAAAAATTTATGTTGAGAAAACTAATAGATCCATCTATGGATAGATTTGGCACATATGCAAAGAAATCTAGTTAGGTGAATCTAGAAAAGAAGAATAAAGACAATAAAAAAAAGTGTTGAGAAGATGAAATCAGATTTGGAAAAGATGATGAAACCATCCAAGGGTTTTGTAGAGAACTCCAAAGCTACTATTATTAGTCTAGACGGTACTCCAAGTACAAGAAGGTCAACCAAGACCTCTACCCACTCTCCTTGTGTTCATAAGTCCTTTGGAACATAGCTTGGAAGGAGTTCTAAGAAGAAAGTTACATATAGCACCCTTGAAGCACGTAAGACTCCTAAGAGGACAAGAAAAGTAAAGGCTACCAGTTAGAAGTGTTGGTGTAAATAAAGTCTTGTACCTAGTTCATTCATTACTAGGGGACTTATTTACATCTTAGTTAAGTTTACTTAGGTCATAGGAAGGAATCTTTCTCGAAGATGTTAGTTGTCATTAGTTGTTATCTTATCCTTTGACAGCTACTACATGTGAACCTAGGTAAGTGTGATTAGTTGTCTCATGTCATATGATTAAGACACTTGTCATAATCCTATGGAATCTTGCATCTCACCTTGGCTATATAACCAAGGGGTTTCTCTAATTGTAAACAATCATATCATTGACATTGAATACAGTCTATTCTTGTCATATTCATCTCTCTTTTTGTGCTTTCTATTTGGTCCATAGATCTTGGAAGCCATAGCCAATTCTAACAAGAAGTATATTAGCTATGAAGAAGAAGAAGAAGGAACCCAGTTTGTCTAGAAAAGAAGATCTCAAGTCTCTCAAGAAGAGACTAATGCAAAGAGAAAAAAAGTTGATATAGTTGACACTAAAAGTGAAGTAGAGAAAGAAAATAAAGGTTTTGATTTCTAGAGAAAAGAAAAAAGCTCTAAGCCAGGAGAAAAGGAGAATCAGCTAGAAGTAAGGAAAAGAAGAAATAAAATACCCCTTTGGTTAGGGAGCATAGTCTAGTGAAATTTTATGCTTTTTCTAGTAATGAAACAATGGAAATAGGTGTTCCACCTCTTGGGAGGTGGAACACAAACTAGGTGTTTGGAGACCTAGACCTATTTCTCTTAAGTTTCACTCAAGGAAACCCTAGAGATCTCACCCCAAGAGTGGAATAGAGGCAAGAGATTTTCTAGAAGGGTATTCTAGGGTATGATTTTAGATTACAAGAGGGGTTCACCACCAAGCTAGGGCTTGGAAAAATGTATGAAATGCAAGATCTAATGATTGAACTCAATGATGCATAAAACTTCACTAAATGAACAATAAATGCAAATAAATCAGAACAACAAACTAGAAAAGCATAGAGGAGCACTTGGAAACCCGAGAGAGATTGAATGGAAGCCTAAAATGCTAAATAACCTAAAATTTAGGCCTACTGGGACTCATTCACCATTCTGGGTGAATTAGTCCCAAATCAGGATTTCTACATAGGAATAGGTTTCTAGAAAAAGGGTATTTGAATCTACAAAAATCCTAAAAAGTACCTATAGTGGGACTCATTCACCAGTTCTGGTGAATTAGTGCCATTTTTTGTGAAGTGTCCTAGGTGTAGAATATTGAATTGAAACTTTGTAAGCCTCTGAAGATGGATCAAATAAGCAATTTCCCACTAATTCCCTACAAATTGGATGGATATTTTTCCCTAGATCCAAGTTTTTGTGATTCTTGACAACTTTTCATGACAACATTGATGACATTTGTAAATATTTCTTTTTGGTACTTTTGAAGGCTTCAAATCCACTTTTCTTCAATCTATAAACCTGCAATCACATATGTAAAGAGGAGAAAAACTTGTTGATTGTTAATGAATAGGGATTTTCCTTGGTCTAAACCCCTTTTAGGTAATTAAACCAAATGATGAAATAATGAAACATGAACATGAAACATGAGCAATGATACCTTGAATAATGTCTTGTAATGAAAATCAACAATCTAGTATGAAATGGCCATGAAGGACATAGATCTAGATCTTGAGATAAGTGTAGAACAATGCTTAATCTTGAATGTTGAATGCAACATCACAACACTAGCTCAATGATATGCTTGATGCTTGATATCCTTGAGATGATGATGGATCTTGAATTTCTATAACAAATGATGAAGAATCTACCCTTAAATTCCCTTGAATGCTTCTGTAAACACTTGAATGCTTTTGTGAACTCAAACTTTTTATAGTAATGCTCTCACAAAAGTCTTAGGTGAAAATGAGTGAAAGAACCTTGTATTTAGACTTAATTATGCAAGAATTCCTTAAATTAAAAAACTACAAGCCCACATCACATCTAGGAGGATAAAATCCCACCAAAAAATTGAATTAATTTTTATTTTGGGCCACATTAGACTCATTCAGCCAAGGTGGTGAATGAGTCCCATTAGGCATAATTTATGGGACCATTTTTAAAAATGCTTAGAACGTTGTGAAACTAGGATCAAGACCCAAAAACCTAGGTGGGAATCATTCGCTCAATGTGTCAAATGAGTCATAGATCAATATATATGGGCCATACAACCTAAAAACACCTAAATTATGATTGGATGTTGGTTTGTGTCAAGATTATCCTTGAAGAGATGCATTAAATGAGACCCGTGGATGCAAAATAAGGCCAATTAAAGCATAAAGAATCCCAATTATTTATGAAAACCATAGAAAATTGTGAAAATGTGTTACAACACTTTACAACACTTCAAAATAAGGCATGATTAAGGTTTATTAGGTTTAGATAATTAATAAAACCTCATAGAAGTGTGAAATTGTGTTATACAACTTCACAACACTTTAGCAAGGTACCATTTTAAGTTCATTAGTTGAAAAGGGCCCAAGACCTATGTCAATGTGTCAAACACATTATAACACTAAATCAAGGCACCATTAAGCCTAGTTTACAAGGAGGGCCCCAAATAAGCAAGAAAAAGGGATAATTTTTTTGTTGCCACATTTAGCCCCCACTTTAGTGAGAGGATGAACTTGCTTCAAACTCACACTAAAGTAGACATTCAAGAGGGGTCCAATCATACCAATGTAGAGGGTCTAGGATAACAGCGATCAAGGAGGTAGTCAAGCCCCTAGGATCTAAGATCCTACATCAAATTGACATAAACACAAAAAGGACACACATAAGGTGTATGATATGCAACATTAAGATATGCAAACATGCAATGTCAATAACTAAAAGAAAGAAAAAAATAAGTAAAAAAAATAAAAATGAGGTGGATCAAGCTTTGACCATCAACATGATGTGGATTAGATCTAGGTTGTTTGTCCAAAAATGCAAGCTCACTCTGAGGCAACAGAACTCTTGGCTATCTACTAGGTGAGTAATCCAAGAAGGTGACACACATACGACTGATATGAACTCACACACACACACATGAGTGACTAAGGGAAATTCATGCCTCAGATTGGCTTACAATCCAACCATACTAAAGTTATACCTCCTGATAACTTTAATAAGGTAGCACACAATAATGATCTTCAAGCTTCATGAGAAAAGCAAAACTTTGTATGCTTAGAGGTCATGAACAAATAATGAACTTCAAACTTCATGAGGAAAGAAAAACTTTTTATGCTTGGAATTCATGAACGAAAAATATGGCACCACAAGCATGCAAGGTGGTGATATAATAGTTATTGTAAATGCAAAGTAGTGTAGGGTATGTTCAAAGGGATTTTTCTTAGTTCATGCAAGGTCTCTTCTTTGGGAAAATTGTGCCTAATGTCTCCAAGATAGGACAAGTCAAATAAATACCATTCTCTTAGAGGAAATCAAGGCTAATGACACCATGAAGAAAAGGATGCATCAAAAGAATGAAGAAAATCGCACTATCAAACACGAGTTTCGATGTATGCCCCACTTTAAAGCAATTGCTAACACCATTACTATCGGCAATTGCTTTAAAGTAGAAGAAAACATGAGAGCTTACTTGAAAATTCCTATTCCAAGTCATATGTTTCCAATAAGCTACGTCATCAATAAGTATGTCACATGTGACCCAAGCTTCCTCTTATAGTTACATGAAAGGAAATAAACTAGGTAAAAGAGACAACGACAAGTGACATACGAGGAAAAGGATACTAACTCCTTGCCCCCACTTAGTGTAGGAGAAGGATGAGCCAAATAGGATGAAAATAAGTATCAATTAGAGGAACTAGGTGCTTCAACACAAGGAAGAGCACCGTGATCCTTAAGATGTTGAATTCGATTACTTAAAGCCTTACATTCATTAGTAGAACGACCATGAACTCTGTGATATGAAAAAAATGAATGTTTTTAGTAAAATTTCTTTCATGTTCTTGGATGGAGAGATATAAAATGATCTTGGAGGAGTCTCAAAAAGATACATTCTTGATCCAAAGTAGAAGATATTCCTTTACTTTGAGATAAAGATATCTCTTGCTTAGTACAAGATGCCATACTTACGCAAGACTCTTTAGATTATGATATTTTATTGTCTCCTTTACATGAGGGTGTAAAATCTCATGAATTCAAATCACTAGTGTTTTGCATGATGACATTGACATTAAGAAAATATTTATTTGTTTGTTTCTTTTCTTTCAAAGGATAATAATCAAGACCACTAGTGTCTATCAGTTCGGGATGCACTACTATTAAATTTGGCTTAGAAGAATGTTTTGTTAGAGTGTTGATATTGAGGAAAGGCTTGTTCAATGGTTTCATTTCTATCAAAGTACAATAACCAAGACCACAAGTTGTTTCTTTCATGTTAGGCTCTATAGGGACACAAATACCTATTCTCTAGCAGCACATCCTTTTCTATTATATCCCAATTGTTTCATCAGTTCATAACCTTTTCCATAAAAATTATTCATCTCTTTTGGATTTAGTGGTTTCTCATAATTAATTTCATCAAATTTTACTGCGTAATTTTTTGTCTTTTGTTCTAAAGTGGTTGAGGTGGATGCTTTCGAATGTTCTTCCAAATTTTGTATTGACATTATTGCTTTTTTTCCCCCTTTTAAGACTCTTTGTTTATGATCTTGTATTCTTCTATGAATGTCTGTTTGAAATTCAATGATATGAAATCATCTAGTGCTATAATTGTGAAGGGTCTATCTTTTTTTTGTTCTTGCATGGGTTCTACTTATGTAGTTGGTGTCAATGTTTTCAAAGGATTCTCCTTATGTTTCTCAATCTTTAAACAACTATTTGGGTCAAGGTCAACTTCAAGTGTGTACACTTTGTTGTTGTAGACATACTTCATTATAGGATGAAGAGTAGAAGGCACCCCATTCTTTACGTGAATCCATGGTTTTCGTAAAAGAAGGTTGCATGAAAGATCATGATGTATGACATGGATTAGTGTTTCTAATGTGGCCTTTCCAATTATAATCTAGGAAAAGTGATCACATTGAGCGATTGTTTTCCTACATTTTAAAATACCCTAATAGATAAAGAGTTAGGTTGAATTTTTGATTCATCCATGCCAAACCTATCCAGAATTTTTACACTACAAACATTAAGGGTTCAGCTAGTGCAATAGTGGTTTTCTTTATCCCTATCCTTTTATATCGAGATATTATTATGAAAGCTTCATTTTGTTTTTTCACTTCTAAAGGGGGGAGTTCACTTTGGTGGAAAACAATGCTAACATTTCTTCATTGAATCATGGATACTATGTCATTTGGGTTTACACTAGAGGGAACCACAACTTTTTGCAAGGTTGTTTGAAGCATAGTGTGATAATTAGGTGAATTCTGAATTAGGTCCTATAGGGATATCTTTGTAGGAGCATTCTTAAGTTTTTGAACAAGATCATACTCCTTCCCATTATATGAAGTTAAATGTGGACCACTAGGAAAAATGGGATTAGGGGAAGGGAGGGATGTTGAAGTTGTTTGTCTCAGGTGTAGATTGTTTCTAGTGTTATATGTATGAGCAATGATATTATGATTCAACTACCGTGACAAATTATTCTTAGGTGTGTAGAGGATTATTTTAGGTTTTTTTTGATTTTGTGGTTTTTGTGGTGGTGGGTAATTAATTAGAGGATTATTAGGATGTCCCACAGGGCATGTAGGAGGTCCAATAGTCAAGGGGGGTCTAATGGAAACTTGTACATTCATAACCTTAGCAGTCTTAGTTTGATGTATTTCCAATAGAGGGAAATCTAGAATCACCTTTTCACCATTATCTAAGGAAGAAAAAATGTTGTTATTTTCTTCCAATATTTTCCCCTAAGAGGAGAGTTTTTAGGAGAACTACAAACCAAATTTTCTTAACATTCAAGGATTTGTTCTTCTAAAATGAATTCAGTTGATTTTTCTTGTTTATAAATGATGGCATTCTCTTGTTCAATAATGTTGTCCCTAGGGGAGAGAGGAAATCAAGATTCCCATGACTTTCATTTATCATAGTATATTCTTCACAGCTAGGAGAGATACTAGAAGGAGAACAAGTATGATTTTCATGATGATTTATGATTTTATTCCTTTGTTCCCTAATGTCTTCCAAAATAGGATAGGTAGGGGAATGATCATAGAGATGGTTGTTACAGACCTTAAAGGTTTGATCATTCAACACCAACATATCCTCCTCACATTCAATTTCATCCTCAAAATAATTATTCACAAGAGGGGAAAGTTTTGAGAGATGAATGTAGGCTGGTTGAAGTTTCAATGGTCTCTTGCTGTGTTATGTTATCATCATGATTACCTATGGTTGTTTCTTCTTGTTCATCAACGTCTTTTCCACTAAGAGAGGTAAGAGCAGAGAAACACGTAGGACTCTCAAAATTCTCATTGAATAGTTCTTCTAACACCAAAAATATCTTCACAACTAGGAGAGATATTAGGAGAACAAATTTGATCATTAGGATTGTCCAAGGTTGTATTTTGTTTCACTATTTAACACTCTCATAGGAAGGGGATATGAAATTTTTCTTAGTATGCCTAGAAAGGTAAGGTATTAACATTGTTTGAACAAAAATGAAAAGAACTTCTAACCATCTCATGCAATGCTTTAATAATGTAAACAATGTATATCTAAAGATGAACAATACTTTTATCCAATGTATGCAAAACTTTAAGAATGCAAACAATGTATATCCAAAAATGAAAAGAAATTTTATCAAACTTATGCAAAATTTTATGAATGTAAACATTGTATATGCAAAAGTGAAAAGAATTTTTATCCATGTTATGTAAAGTTTCATGAATGTAAACATTTTTAGATCTAATGATGCTTGTAATTGAAATGATTTCAAAAATGACTACCCTAAATTGATGTTTTTGACCTAGATGCATAAAACAATTGTTCCTGAAACTTTCTAGACTTATAGTATATGTTACCAATAAGCTTAGGAAGCATAGAAATGAAGTTTATAATGTTGTAAAAGGTATTTTAAAATTTGGAGTAGGACTGATTCAACCAGAGAGGTGTATGAGTCCCAACTAGGGTTTATTTCAAAATTTTCAGAAATTTTCAATTCATTTTTATGATTTTTATGTAGTATGATCTATAAAATAAATGAAAATGAAATTGTATATGATTTTCAATGATTTGAGATGTAAAAATGCAACCTATATGCACTTTCACTAATGAAAAATTAGAAACCCTAGAATGCCAATTAACTAATGAAAACCCTAATGCAATATTAATGCAAGCAAGATCTAAGATGATGATGCACTCCGAATCAGAAAATGAAATGTGCTAAATGCGGGTTCACCAAAATGAAACAATAGAAACATGTGTTCCACCTTTTGGGAGGTGGAACACAAACTAGGTGTTTGGAGACCTAGACCTATTTCTCTCAAGTTTCACTCAAGGAAACCTTAGAGATCTCACCCCAAGAGTGGAATAGAGGCAAGAGGTCTGGTAGAAGGGTATCCTAGGTTATGATTTAAGGTTACAAGAGGGGTTCACAACCAAGCTAGGGCTTGGAAAAATATATGAAATGAAAGATCTAATGATTGAACTCAATGTTGCATAAAACTTCACTAAATGAACTATAAATGCAAATAAATTAGAACAACAAACTAGAAAATTATAGAGGAGTACATGAAAAATCTAAGAGAGCTTGAATAGAAGCCTGAAATGGTGACTAACTTGAAATTTAGGCCTACTTGGACTCATTTGCCATTTTGGGTGAATTCTAGTCCTAGATTAGGGTTTCTGCATAGGAATGGGTTTCCATAAAAGGGGTATCTCAATTTGCAAAAATCCTAAAAAATACTTGCAATGGGACTCATTCGCCACTTCTAGAAAATTAGTCCCATTTTTTTGCGAAGTATCCCAATATTATAATCTTGAACTGAAACTTTGCAAGCCTCTGAAGATGGATCAAATAAGCACTTTCCCATTGATTCCCTACAAATTGGATGAATATTTTTCCCTATATTTGAGTTTCCATGAGTCTTGACAACTTTTGATGACAACTTTGATGGCATTTGAAACATTATCATTTTGGTACTTTTGAAGGCTTCAAATCCACTTTTCTTCAATCTATAAAGCTGCAATCACATATGTAAAGAGGAGAAAAATTTGTTGATTTCTAGTGAATAAGGGTTTTCCTTGGTCAAACCCCTTTTAGGTAATTAAATGAAATGATGAAATAATGAAAGATGAACATGAAACACGAGAAATGATACCTTGAATGATGACTTGTAATGAAAATCAATAATCTAGCATGAAATGGCCATGAAGGACATAGATCTAGATCTGGAGATAAGTGTAGAACAATGTTTAATCTTGAATCTTGAATGCAACATCACAACACTAGCTCAATAACATGCTTGATGCTTGATATCCTTGACATGATGATGGATCATGAATTTTTGTAACAAAAGATGAAGAATATTCCCTTGAATTCTTTTTGTACACACTTGAATGCTCTTGCGAACTCAAACTTGCTATAGTAATACTCTCACAAAATTCTTAGGTGAAAATAAGTGAAAGAACCTTGTATTTATACTTAATTATGCAAGAATTCTCGAAATTACAACACTACAAGCTGACATCAGATCTAGGAGGATAAAATCTCATAAAAAATTTGAATTAATTTTTATTTTGGGCCACATGAGACTCATTTTCCCAAGGTGGCGAATGAGTCCCATTAGGCATAATTTATGAGACCATTTTTAAAAATGCCTAGAAAGGTGTGAAGCCAAGATTGGGACCCAAACACCTAAGTGGGACTCATTTTCCCAATGTGGAAAATGAGTCCCAGATCACTAAATCTGGTCCATACAACCTGGAAACACCTAAATTATGATTGGATGTTGGTTTGTGTTAGGATTATCCTCAAAAAGATGCATTAAATGAGGCTCGTGGATGCAAAATAAAGCTAATTAAAGCATAAAGAAGCCCATTTTTTAATGAAAACTCTAGAAAAGTGGTAAAGTGTGTTACAACACTTTACAACACTTCAAAATAAGGCATGATTAAGGTTTATTAGGTTTATTTAATTAATAAAACCTCATAAAAGTGTGAAAGTGTGTTACAACACTTCACAACACTTTAGCAATGTACCATTTTACTTGCATTAGTTCACAAGAGCCCAAGACCTAATGTGAATGTGTCAAACACATTACAACATTAGATCAAGGAACCATTAAGACTAGTTTACTAGGAGAACCCAAACAAGTAAATACTTTTTCCATTGCCACAAGTAACATTATAGAGTTGGGGTTGCTGAAGGAAATTGTTGAAATGTTTCTAGAAGAAAATGATGTAGAAAAGTAAAAAATAGAAGAATCTATTGTCAAGTATATGGTGGAATTTGATACCAACCTAGATAAGATTGAGGATCAATTTCTTGATGATCTGAAGAATTTATTAACTGCAAGAAGGAAAGATTTCATTGAAGAAGATGCAAAGATAAAGGCATTTTCCTTGGTGAGGATTGGTTCTTCTTTGACACAAGAAGATAGATGCAAGTTGTCCAAGTTGTATAATAAGAAATTTAGGACAAAACAAAGAGTTAACACTCTTATGAGTAGAGACAAAGAAGATATTGAGAGGCCAAGGAAAGAGACACTATAGAAGGTTGAATAACTTGCTAAAGAGTTGGGAGTCTTTCGAGATAGTGAAGATCAAATTCAGCATGACACATCTATTTTAGAAAGCAATGAACCTAATATTAAAGAAAATGAGCATGTACTTGAGCATGAGGATGGTCAAGAAGACATTGTAACAAATGATACCCCTCTAGACGTGGAGATTGTTGTTGAAAAAGAAAAGGAAGATGATAAACAAAATGTCCCCAAAAAAGATGAAGCTCAAAATGATTATAATTTTCCCCCTTTGGATATATAATGAAAGATGTTGAGTAGAGAGAAGAAGATAAACAAGAAGACCCAGATAAGATAGAGGCTCAAAAAGAAAATTTTTTACCTCCTCCAGATGATGAGAAGTCTGTAGAAGAATGTTCTACTAGTGGAGACAAGAAGAGTGAGAAGAAGGAATGAGAAATTGGTAAAACTATTGGTGAATCCTCTAGAGCTTCTGTAGATTCTTTGAAGGATTTATTGGACATGCAACTACAATTTGAACCAATGGTTTTTTCATAGATCCTACAAATTCCAATGCAACAAGGATAGGTAGATATGGATAAGATTTCTCCCCTACATAAGTTATAACTTGGTGATGCTTTCCATGCCTCCATAAGGAAGAAAATACTTCAAACACACCAAAAGAGTGTAAAAATAGTAGAAGTAGTAAATGTGTTACAGGACAACATTCCTAGAGCAAATATTGATAATTCCCTATCTAGTGTACAAAATTTGAATTTATTAGATTCCTTTAAAGAATATTCTATTGGTGTAGAGGAAAAATTGGAGAAGGAAATGGAAAATAAGGTCATTGATAAGAGATTGATTAAGATTTATATAAATGCAGTGTAGCACATGGCATGTTACAAGGTAACTTGAATGAAGTACAAAAATTCTTGGCAGATTCTAAAGTATTGTTTTAGTTTTGTTTGAAATGGCCTGATTCTACAAGGAGCATAATCAAATGGACCCAATTGAGTCACAAATTGCTCAGGCCTCTAATGTATATGATCTAGTAAATGATGTAGATTGTGCAATAAGAGAAACAATTGAAAACTTTCATGCTCAATTCTTTGTATGAAAAGAGAGAAAAGAGATCATAATGTAGTATGGTAAGCTCAAAGATTTGGTAAGTGTAAGATGTACATCATTAATTAAAGTTTTAGCTAGTGCAGAGAAGGTGACACAAAAGGATCTAGTGCTCAGTTCTTTGGAAGATACAGAAGACCTCCATGTGCAGTATGAAAGTCAAAATTCCTTTCTTTCCTTTTCCAAGAAGGATTGGGAAGTAGCTAAGAGAGATTGGGAGGAATTCCTTGCCAAACTAAAGGTGTCTTGTAAGGGTATTATACCCTCTGCTAGTTGAAGGTGTACATTTTTGTTTTGTATATGGATTTTTTTTATTTTAGTGTATATATGAGGAAGTAGTTGATGGTGGTTTTTTATTTCAGTGTATATATGCATGTTGAGTATAGGAGAGAAGCAGAAAGAGGGAGATACTCTCATGTATATATATATTAGATAGGGAGATTGATATAGTGTATCCTTTATGGGTGAGTTAGGATCATAGGGGTCCAAACTAGGCCCTTAAGTGGCAATAAAGATTTAAAAGAACAAAGTTAGGAAACTTGCCATAAAAATTTGAATAAGTTATTAAAATAATTTGAAAATTCTGTAAGAACAAAATTTGTAGAAAATTGAATGTAGTTTCTAAGATACTATTCCTTTTTTGGAAAAAAGTAAATCTATTTGGTGAAAGTTTGGAATTTCAATGCTATAGTACTCAATTTTTAGGAGAAAATAAAAAGTAGGTGTATGTCTGACCAACCTATGTACAAGTAAAAAATAATATATTTTTTTGAAACTTTCAATACAAGTAGAGGAAACATGCCCAAATGTGCTGCATTCTTTTATAATTTTTATGCAAGTAAATAATTAGTTATGAATTTTTTATTAAATTTTTATAAAAATATCTAAACATGTTTTTCTAACCACCATAACTTAGTAAAAAATTATGAAATTCAGTATTTCTTTCTTTTAATCCTATAGTATGGGAAACATAGAATGCGATACATCTTTTGGATTCAAAAAATGTGAAATCATTTAAGATTTATAGATGTTTTTCAATCTACCTATCAATTAGGGCTTTAGTTAGAATGTTTGTAAAAAAATAATAATAATTATCTATTTAATTCTAAATAAAGTATATCTTATATTTTTGATAGACCCTTTTCATTTCATCAAATTCAGATTAAAAAATAGTCATCAGCCACTTTTTTTTCATATCGTCACTTTTTGGACCCACATGATCCTACACTCACCCTTACCCTTGATGCTAAAGGGGGAGAATGTTTTGGCAAAAGTTTGAGCAATTTTGAGAGTGAGGGTGTGTTGGCATCAATGACAAAGGGGATATTGTTGGCAACAAAGAATGATGATGCATGAATGGTGCATGTTGTCTTTGATTTCAACCCATTGTAGAAATACATAAGTGTTGATTCGAAGAAGACCAAATGATGTGGATAATTGGGTAAGTCTCAGAGTGCAATTTTAGTGTTATTGTGAACTAGTTATGTGGTTTGCATTGCTTCACTATGCAATATCTTGTCATGTGGTTTTGAGTTGTTGGTGATGTGTATTGAAGGTGTTCATATCTTAATTTTCAAGGTTGTATGTCTTTCGTAGTTGAAGATAATGTTGAAAAAGTATTGGCTTTGTAATGGTAATGTTACTGGTACAAAGTGCACATTGGAATGCTCTGCATTCCACTATGGATGAATATTATGCTATGCAGTTTTGAGGAAGTGTTTCTAGATGTTAGAAGTATGTGTGCTCCAAGTGGTGAGAATTTTGGTGGTCCATAGGTCAAGTTGTGAATGAATAGCTAGTTCATTCAATTATTGCTTCACTAGTTTTGTTATGTGGTGTTAACCTAAGAATTTTGGGGTTGCACCGAGTTGAAGAATGTAAGGATTGGATTTATGGGAATGATTACAAGTCGTGTTGACCTATTTTGGAGGTGTACACATTTTGGTTTATTTTGAAAGTTGTGTGTGTTAAATTTTTGAGCTGACAGGTTGACCTAATTGATGTTTTGGTTGGTTGTGATATATATGCAAGGTTAATTCATTGTGAAAAGATGATGAGGTGAGATCTATGTACACAATATGATGTAGTGTGAAGTGTGAAACATGTAGTGGTGAAGTATGAAGTGTGTTAAGTCATTTTTTAGAGCTTAATTGGAACTATATATTTGGCATGTTGCAGATGCTTTATTAACAGTTCATTTTGGTAGTGAGCCAACCTTTCTTCTATATTTTTTTATTCTGGGAAGTGAGCCATTCTTTCTTTCTAGATAGTGAGTCCTTGAAAAGTGACTCCTTGGACAATGAGTCCACCATTTTGTAATCTCTATTGTCACTAGTTATAATATATTATGAACTAATCCTCATTGTGCCTTTTTCCTTTTCAAGGGTTTTCCACATAAATCTAGTGTTCTTGTGTTCCTTGATGTGATGCATGTTTTATATGTTCCTCTCCATTACCTTAGGTTTAATGTGATATTTTGAATGGATGTTTAAATTGATGAAGTTAATGAATTTTAGTGAATGGTATGTGTAGGATCATCATAGAAAAAATAGGCCCTTCAGTGGCAAAAAATTTAGAAAAATCAGAGTTAGGAAACTTGATGTAAAAATTTGAATAAGTTATCTATATTATTTCAAAAAAATGTAACAATAGAATCTGTAGAAAATTGGATGTAGTTTCTAAACTACTGGGTTTATTTATTTTTTTAAAACTATTTGGTGAAAATATTTCAATGCAGTAGTACTTAAATTTCAAGGAAAAAATAAGAAGTAGGTGTCTATCTGACCACGCTAACCATAATAAAATGATAATATTTTTTTATAATATTTTAGATATAAGTAGAGGACTCATGTCTCAATGTGATGCATATTTTTTGTAAGTTTTTTCCAAGTAAATAATTAATTATGAATTTTTTATTACAACTTTTAAAAAATATAAAAACTTGTATGCTTAACCACCTTAACTTGGTCAAAACTTCATGAAATTAATTATTATTTTTAATCCTATAGTATGTGAAGAATATAATATGATGCAAGTTTTGAATTCAAAAATGTGATACCATTTGAAAGCTATAAATGTTTTTCAATCAACCTATCAATCAAGAATTTAGTCATAATTCAAATAGAAAATGAGTAATAATTATTTATTAAATTCAAAGTAAAGAATAATTTATATGGGTGGAAAGCTAAGAATCTCCTTTAAAAATGTTTTTGTTTCATCAATTTTGGGTAAAAAATTCATTAAATGCATAACCTACACATACCCATCATTTCACCACTTTTTGGCCCATCATGATCTTGCACATACCTTGAATACTGATTCACCCCCTCTTCAATATTCTTGGTGTTCAACACACCCCTCTCTCAGTATTTTGGTGTATGTTCAACAATTAGTATCAAAGCCTAGTTCCTTAGAAGAAGTCTAACAACTTGAGGAAGATTTGGGATGGCTCAAGTTGGATCTCACTAGGTGCCTAGGTTTGATGGAATACTTTTTTTTTTGGTGATTTAGTATGGAATCCTATCTATCATCTTTAGGTTTTGGTGTTTTAAAATCAGTCTTGAAAGGATGGTTATACTATTCTTGTTACTCCTCCAACTAATGCAAAAAAGATTAGGGCCTATGAGAATAGTGGAAAAGCTAAGAATACTATCTTGAGTGGGCTAGCATATTTTGACCTTGTAATGGTAATGCACTACAAGATAGCAAAGGAGTTCTAGGAAAATCTTAGTGGCATCTATGAAGGAGAAATAAAAGTAAAACAAGCCAATTTGTAGATCTACAGAGGAAATTTTAAGAAATTGAAAATTTCAGAGGATGAAGATATTGCATGATATTTGCTTTGGGTTGATGAAGTGGTCAATGCAATTAGAGGACTTGGTGAAGAACTAAGAGAATTAGTGGTGGTGAAAAAGGTAATGATATCTCTTCCTAAACCTTATAGTCCTAAAGTATCTTCTATTGAGGAAGCTAGAGATTTAGATGAATTATCAACAAATCAATTATATGGTGCCCTCACTACATTTGAAATGAGAGAGTTTAAGAAAGAAGATCCAAATAAAGAAGCATCTTTCAAAACTAGTAAGAAGGAAATATATGAAGCATTTGATCTGGATAGTGATATTGATGAAGAAGAAGCAAACTTTGTAAGAAAGTTGAAGAGGGGTACCGACAAGTTAAAAGTTAAGCTAACTTTAAAATATTTTAAATGTGGAGAAGTTGGTCATTTTCCCTCTAAATGTCCCTTGAAAGATTTAAAAAGAGAAACAAATATCCTAGAAGAAATAATTTAAAGAAGATTCTCCACCCTAAAGAAGATTCTTGCTGTTAAAGGAAGATGAATCTAGTGGTCCAAATAATGAAATGAAGTCTTGTTTTTGGCTACTAAGAAGACCAAAGATAAAACTAAAGATTCAAGTTTTTTTGTACTTCCTTTTATGCAAAAATGAAGAAAACTCATGGGTGATTGAAAATGGTTGTTATAACCACATTACAAGAGATAAAAGCAAGTTTATCAAGCTTGTGAAGTGGAATGGAGGCATAGTGAATCTTGGAGATGATACTTTAGTGCAAATATGCAAAAAAGGTACAATGAGTATTGATAGAAAGTACAAGACCAAAGATATTTTTATGTCAAAGGTCTCATGCAAAATATTATTAGTGTGATTCAAATGAGTAGAAATGGATACAATCTCATATTCAATAAAAGAGGATGTGAAATAAAAAAAGAAAGGTCTATAAAATTAATTATAAAAGGATCTAGGAAAAATTGTGACATATATAGTCTAAGGGATGTTAATGGCATAACTTGTAGATTCTTGGACAAGAAAGTGAATATTGGCTTTGGCATAGGAGAATGGGACACATTAAATTTGAGGATCTTGTGAAGGTCAGCTCATTACATATGGTAAGATATATGCCTAAAACAATTAAGCCTATAAGGAATGCTAGTTTGGAAAGAAAACATGAAAAAGTTTCAAGTCCAAAGAGTATTCTTCCTTTAGACCATTGGAACTAGTACATACTAATTTTTGAGGACCTATTAGAACAAAAATTCTAAACAGAGAGGTATTTTATGCTTTTTATTGATGATTTCTCTAGGATGACATGGGTTACTTTCTTGAAAGATAAATTTGATGCTTTTAGTAGATTCAATATTTTCAAATCAATGGTTGAGAATAAAATGAATGCCAAAATAAAGTTCTTGAGGTTTGGTAGAGGAAGTGAGTTCACTTCAAATGAGTTTAATTATTTTTGTGAAAAACATGGAATAAAGAGGCATCTATTTGTTGCTAGAACTCCTCACCAGAATGGAGTATTGGAAAGGAAAAATGGAACTATTTAGGAGATGGAAAGGACCATGTTGATAAAAGAAAATGTGTCTAATGTTTATTGGAGAGATGTAATTCATAATATAGTCTATATTCTTAACAAAATATTGTTAAGGCTAAACAACACTAAGACCCTATATGAGTTATGGTATGGAATACTGGAAACTATCAAGTACTTTAGAGTCTTTGGAAGAAAATCCTATATTAGAAGAGGTGAAGATACATTGGGAAATTTTGATATAAGAGTTGATGAAGGTATCTTTCTGGGATATTCATCTCAGAGTAAAGCATATAGGTGATACAACAAAATATTGGGAAGAATAGTTGAAAGCAAAAATGTCAAGGTTGATGTAGATCTACATTAGAATATGTATGAATTGAGGACTAAGAATCTAATGCACCTCTCTGCTTAAGAAGAAGAAGAAGAAGAAGAAGAAGAAGAAGAAGAGGAAGAGGAAGAGGAAGAGGAAGAGGAAGAGGAAGAGGAAGAGGAAGAGGAAGAGGAAGAGGAAGAGGAAGAGGAAGAGGAAGAAAAACATTGTAAGACACATGCCAAGTATGTTCAAAGGAATCATTCAAAGGATCAAATTATTTGAGATAATAATGAAGTAGTGCTAACCAAAAGAAGGCTTGAAAAGACAAATTAATAAATAAAAATTTTCTTTTTTTTATCAAAGATAGAAAAAAATATATTTGTTGATGCTAGCAAAGATGAAGAATGGATACAAGCAATGGAATAAGAATTAAATTAGATTGAGAAGAATCAAAATTGGGAATTGGTTCCAAGGCTCACAAAAAAATGTGATAGGAACAAAGTGGTTATTTAGGAATAAGTTAAATGAGGATGGAGAAGTTGTAAGAAAAAAATAAATACTGGTATGTAAAATCTATTCACAGGTAGAAGGAATTGATTTTGAGGATAATTTTTCTCTAGTAAGAATAGAAGCAATCATAATATTTTTCTTTTTAAGCCCATAAGGACTTCAAGTTATATCAGATGGATGTCAAATCAGTTTTCCTAAATGGAGATTTGGAAGAAGAATTCTACATAGATCAACCTAATGGATTATGGTTATCAGAAGAACCAAAAATGGTATGTAGAATCAAAAAGGAATTATATGCTCTAAAGCAAGCTCCCAAGGCTCAGTATGGAAGTTTGGAAAAGTACTTGCTCTAGCAAGGTTTCAAGAAAGGTACTACAAATAGTAATGTTTATTTCGAAATTCAGGATGAAATAATTTTGATAGTTGTTTTATATGTTGATGATATAATCTTTGGTGGAAATGGAGAAATGTGCAAGAAGTTTGTTGAAGAAATGCAACAGTTTGAAATGTCTATGATAGGTGAGTTCTCCTTCTTTCTTGGTCTTAAAATTGCTCAAGTAGATAATGGTATATTTATTTCTTAAGAAAAGTATGTCAAGGAGTTGTTGAAGGAATTTGGTATGGAAGTGCAAACCTGTGAGTACTCCTATGGTAATCAGTTGTCATTTGATCAAAGATGATGAGTCTCCCTTAGCTAATCAAAACCTATATAGATCTATGATTGGAAGTTTGTTGTAGTTAACTATACTTCAAGACTTGATATCATGCATGCGGTATGTTTGGTTGCAATATTTCAAGCTAATCCTAAAGAAAATCATGTGAAGGTAGTCAAGATAATATTTAGACATCTGAAGAGCACTCTGGATTATAGATTATGGTATCCAAAAGGTAATGAATTTGATTGAAATGCTTACACTATTGCTAATTGGGTTGGTTATGTTGATGATAGGAGTACTAGTGGTGGTTCTTTCTTTTTAGGAAGCATATTGGTTTCATGGAATAGTAAGAAAAAAGATTCAATATCTTTAGCAATAGCAAAAGTAGAGTATATTGCTCCAACATTTTTTTGTACTCAAGTGTTGTGGATGAAGCAAACATTGAAGGATATCAAGATAAAGTATGATGAGCCTATTCCTATTCTATGTGATAACACACTTGCGCTATCAATATTTCTAAGAATTCGATGTGCATTCTAGAATCAAGCACATATAAATTAGGTATCACTTTCTGAGAGAGAAGCTTACAGAGAAACAAGTCAAGCTGGAGTATGTATCTACAAAGGATCAAATTGCAAACATTTTCACTAAGTTTCTTGCAAAGGATACATTTGAATATTTTAGGTGAAGTTAGAGTTAATTGCCCCTCCTTGCTAGATGCATAGTTGGTGCATATATCTAAGGGGAGTAATTGAAGTCATATCTTTATTTCTGGAATGATGGTGGCTACCTCTTAGGGTGAGCAGGTATTGGTTGTTGCTGACAGGAAGAGTCTATAAGTTTTTTCAAGAAGAAGATAATTTACATCAAAGGGGGAGAGTTTAAAGAGGATAAATTTTTCTTGAAAGGGGGAGAGAAAGTCCATTTGACCTTTTTCTTTGATGTTAAAGGGGGAGAGAGTTTGTGTACTAAAGTGTTGTGAGGATATTTTTTCCATCAATGACAAATGAGGGTATATTTCCAATTTAGTTGTCATTGATGCCAAAAGAGAGTTGTAGTCCGGTTACTTGGTTGCTAAAGTCTCTGAGAAATGCTCTACATTTCTCCATTGGTGATTCCTTTCTCCCATAGTTTAGAATATAGCTTCATGATGTGTCAGGGAATGTGTGATCCAAATTTTAAGTCTTCAAGGTTACCAGAATGAAATTTTTGAAAGTAATAGTTTGAGTGTGTTGTTTCTAAGAAGAAGTTCTTAGAGGTGTAATGTTTAGCTTTGCATTTCTCTTCATTTAAAAATATGGGTTTACAGTTTAGAAATTAAGTTTAGTATGTTGTGAAGGTGGTATATCTAAAGTTGGATATCATTAGTCCTTCCATATAGAAAGTTTGAAGTACCAAAGTATAGGAATATGTTGTCCAGTGATTCGTTTCAATGTTTGTTGGCTTGCACCAACTTGTTGCTACACAAACTTGTGAAAGGTATGTATGAGAGTGTTTCTGAATATCATGTGATTTTTTTTCTTTCTCTACAAGGTGTTGTTTGGCTTCTCTAGAACTAGTTGTGGTATAGAATGGATGTTCTTTTGGGTTACACTTTTTCATGGCCAACTAAGGTATGTTGAGAATGTGCACCAAAAGCTCAAGTGTGTGTAGATTTCAAGTATTGTTTGAAGGTGTTGTATGGGTCATGTCGACTCATCTTGAAGAAGTATAAGTAATTCTTTATCATTCATGTGCACAACTAATTTTGTGAAGGCCGACATACTTCATGTTTCATATTTTCTTTTTTGGGGCCAATCTAATTTGAATTTGTAAAGCATGCAGATGAGGTCCATTGAAGACTAAATTTGTGAAGAATGTTTAGGACCAAGTTAAGCATGTATTGAAATCTACAAGTCTTATTTCTCTTCTTGGTGTTGCATGTAGCACTTTGGGTCTCTCCCTCTACATGTTTCATGTTGATTGTTTTATATTTGGCTGACTTGCAAATATAATATTTTATGTTGTTGGATGACATGTAAATTTTAATCAATGTAATATCATGTATAAATTGTAAACCTAGTTGATCTAGAATGTGGTGTAGGTGTGACATGATGAAAATTCTATAAGTGATTGGAAGAGAAAGAGTAGAAGTGTAAGTTCCTTATACCATTTCATATTGAACATATTTTTGTGATAGAAGGGACGTGAAGAAGGAGCTTAATTGTTTGTTGATGGTAGTGACACAAAGTTAAAACTTCTTGAAGGTTGAAAGAAATGAGACAGTAAGCTACATTTGAAGACATTTGCAAAATTGACAAAGCATAATTGTAATCATAAAAAAGAGAATGGAAAAATTAGAATTGCAATCGTCAAAAGGATTGAGCCCAATTGTGAGTTTCAAATAGTGGAAGGACTCTCATTCTATAATCATTCTTGAGATTGTACTTAGATCAGGGAGTTGTAGCTTCCTTGGGTTGTTCACTAAAATAAAGTCTACATGGAGTTGTAGATTTCTTGGGAGTGACCCTAAAACCTTTTTTTATGGAGTGGTAGCTTCCTTGGGTTGTAGCCCTAAAATAAAGTTGTAACTGTTATTCATTTGTGAGGTTGGATTAGGATAGTATCTCCTAGCATCATTTCTCATCGTGGTTTTTCTCCTCTAGGATTTCCCACATACACCTGGTGTTGTGTTGTGTTGTGCATTTTTTCTATCTTTCATGTTCTTACTTATGTGGTAGAGTTTGAAGTTTCTTTTTATTTTTTAAGTTTTGAGATCTAATAGAATATTGATTCACCCCCCTCTCAATATTCTAGTTTATGTTCAACAACCTTCTCTTCAATAGGATTTTTATCGTGTATACAATTTAGTTAATTAGGTTTTGAGGGTGTTGAAAAAAAAATTGATTCATAAAAATAAAAAAATATTGAATCAAAATAATTTCAAAATATATTATTTTAATTTAAATTTCTAAATAATTAAAATCCTTACCTTCTCAACTTTGTGAATATTATGGTAGCACCATGCTGTCTTGAATCCACTTAAAGTATTTTTAAATATTCTCACACTTGTCTTCTTTCACATTTTGGAATTAGAAGAAATATAATCAAACTTAAATAACGTCAACTTCTAATATTTTTTCTTTTTATTAAGAGGTATAACACAAGTATGTTATAACATGCTCACATTTTTGCTTTTATTGAATAAAAAGTGGAGGTGGCCACTGTTTGGTCTCGCATATTTGTCCACACACAACTAAGATAACTTTAATTCAATATTTTTGACCTTGAAAATGAAACATTTTATCATAATAACACAATTATATCAATTGATAGAATTGGTAAGTTTGAAAAAAATGAGTATTTAGTTGGATTTTAGTGATGATGATGATGAAGATGAGATTCCTTGTTTCAAGTATATTGATTATCAATAAATTCCACCCAAAAATATACTTCATGAAGACATGTATTTAGAAAATTTGTGTTTTTGGGTATATCTTTTTGTGGTCATGTCATTTTGTGGCAATTGAGCTTGATACTAGTTTTTCTACAAAGGTAGTGAATAGAATATTATTGAAAGAATAGATCATATGGATCTATTTGTTCTTGTGTTTGGTAATTGATTCAGTTGTAAATAAAATGTGTTGATGTAAACACCAACTATGATTATGATAGTTTTCTTAATTTTGATTCATTTATTTTGCATAATAAGTTATTTTTATATTTAACCTAGTGTTATCAAGATTATTTGAATATCTCCATTTTTATAGATAAAGAACTTGTATATATTTGTCTATATTTATAAAAATATGTGAACTTAGTTGTGTAGTGTACTCATTTTTAAATGAAAAGAGATCGAGACTAAAAATTGCATCTATCACCAAGGAATGTTATAGTATTCACTTTCTCTATGGTCATGGGCCATAGGTTCTCCTTAGAAATTTTAAAGTTACAACATGACTCCACACTAAAAGTAGTGAAATTCAAGTAGTTTGTTTGTACTCTCATGTCAATTCATTCTATTTGAAATTCTAGTTGTGGATATGCTAAATACTATATATTTGTTTTATGTTTCTCCTTTTATAAATATACTTATTTTGTTGTGTTTTTGTCTTTCCTTTTTTTTCCCTATTCTATCCCACTTTGGTTTCACTTGGACTATGCACTTAAAGAAAAAATATAGCTTTTCATTGCACCCCATGCACAAGGGGTGCATTTCCGCAAGTAAATCCAATGTTGGCTATACCCCTTAAATTGTAAAAAATGATCTTCTCCTATGTACCACAAATTTTCATTTTTCCCATCCTTGATAGTCAATCCATGATTTTTTAACTTAAATTATTAAAAATAAACCTCAATTCATAATCCATGTTCTACACATACACCTTTATTCTATGCTTGCACTATGCCTAATGTCCATAATTGATCACTATTGTATTATGTCTAACAAACCATATCTTATGACTATATTATGTAAAGTTTCCTCAAACTTAAATTACACCCTTTGATTTTATATCATATCTAAGCTTTTAGAGTATCAAGTTTTTTATTGTTTTCATATCTAGTTATTTCCCCTATTAACATCCATATTTACTTGAATCTAAATCTACTATGTTTGTAATCCTCTAACTAACAACATCTATCCAAAAATCTTAATACACATTTGATTTGGTCACTATTATTTTCAATTTTTAATTAATTAATAGATACGATCAAATATACATTCAAAATGCTACATAGATAATACATGCCTAAATTTCCTTGCATCAAAATTTTGGTTTTTTAATGAGTAGTTCTTATATTACTAACTAAAAGATATAATTATACATTCACATAGAAAGGTGGGTGGAAATAGTCACACCCTAAAATTCTAAATGGAGATGCAACCCATATCAGTAAACAACAACATAATTAAAAAATATTCTATGTAGCAAGACCAAGAGCAGAGGGAGAAGGAAGTGGGTCTCAATCATCTAATTTTTTCCAAAGATAAATGAGGTTCAAAGTGTCAACAAGAGAGCCCCAACCATCATTATCATCTTTTTTTATCTTTAATTGAAACTCAAACAAAATAAATAGAAAGAGCTAAGTGAGAGAACTTTTCAGAGTCTTTCCATGAGTAGAATAGTTGTGACCATTCTTTTTTACCTAGAGAATGAGCATCTTAGTTTCCATGAGTAGAATGATTATGTCATTGGTGATATATGTGAGGTGAACACTGACCATTATTAGAGGTGGAAGTCAGAGGAACCTTTGCAACAACACATGGGGTATTACCCCAATGATCCAACAACACTTAGACTTTGAAAAATTCAAGCGCAAATTTATTCACTTGCACTTTAATCTATATAAACATATTAGAACATGTCATATCTTTAGAATAAAGAAAGAAATTATGATTACTAGAACATCTAAAAATATATTTTTTCCCTTTCCAAATGCTAAATAGAATGTCCACTTTAAAACATGTTAAATCAAATTATACTTGGAAGGTATTCTAGGCCAATCCCTTAATATCACAATATGCTAAAAAAAAGCACTGGGTTGAAAATACTTGAAGAAATCATGAATCTAGGTCTAAGTAGTTTGAGCTCTAGGAATAAACTAGAAAATATGCTTGAGGGACTCTAATGAGTACAAAAAGGACATTGAGGATCTGTAATCCCCAAGTGGGTTAATTTGGAACTAATAGGAAGGCCGTGGAAAAGAATATACCCAAAAAAATGAGTGAGCTTTGGCTCAACATGGCATATCAAATGGTATAGAATTTTTGTTGTCAAACTAATAAAGATTATAGAAGTCATCTCTAATTCAAAGTAGGCATCATAGGCAAATGAGGAAAAATCTAAGAGTAGCCTTTGTGAGCCTTGTAATCCAAAAATGATCTATTAGGATACCATTTCTAATTTTTTCATGAAGGTTTGCAACATTGATCTCCAATATAGGAATAGCATCAATAATAATTTCAGAATGTTCATGATGCTAATTAGAAATATGAAACTTTGCATTAACATCAACCCAGGTTAAAAAAATGGTGACCTTAGAAAAGAGGTAGGGTGGGTCTTAACCCCCTTTTTAAAAAACCCTCAAAGCACAAACCTATGGGGTCTTAGCAAGAGGATGATTTTGATGCTTAAAAATGGGATACTAACAAATAGTTTGTTGATCGATAGAGAGACCATTGCAAAAGCCAATGCCATTACTAAGGATTCAATGATTCATAATTTCCCAATCTCTTGAAATAGTTTTTCATCACAAAAAGTCCCTTACATTTGAACAAGTTCTTTTTATTATATAAGCAGGGTGTGAAATGCTTCCCTTCCAAGCTTGTCTTTCCAAAGGAAAAAAATATAGTGACAAACGAAAAAAAAATCAAGCCTCATTACCTTCTAGAACTGAATAATCCATTTGATATATAGAATCAAGTTTTAGCATTGAATGAAAATTAAACCTAGAACTCAATCATGTGGCAAACAACAGTACTCCTATACCACTTGATGAAAATCTCTATGATTCTCAAATGAGACCTAAAAGAAATCTATAATAAGCTTTTCTAATTTCAAAAAAAGATTTTAGAAAGAACCCAAATAAAAATAATAATAAACATGAATTGCTGCAAGAATTTTAAAACAAAATGAAACTTTCTTGCTAGAATCGAGGATTTAATTACCCAATATGCAAGTTTCTTCTTGATTTTAAGTAAAACTGATTATCAAGAACAGCAGAAGAAACTTGAAAAATCCAAAAAGAATGCCTAAAAATCTGAATATTTCTCCATTTCCATCCAAAAGAGGCTTAATCTTGGTGTTTTTAACGTCTACGTCTTCCCCAAACCACAAAAGTCCTGTTAAGTTACATTGGATAAGGATGAAGTGCGTAGGTTTTTCTTCGCATCCACGCAACATATTTGGTCCCAAGGCAAAATTTTCATCAATCAATTTCCGAAAAAAGTGGGTCTCCAGTCCATTGTTTATGTGTCTCAAGTCCATTTGGTTCGGATCTGAGAACCTTTCTCTACCGTTACTGAGCGACATGTGTAAGCCCGTGACCTGGTGTTTTCATGATCGCAAGCTAATAAAAAACACTGTGGACCCGACGTAGTTCTGGAGATGCCTTTTGGATAATGCCTCAGGTCCATGTCATGTGACCGTCATCACCACGTATCTTGTGGGTCCGAATCAAAGTATAAAACGAATTTTGGGTGGGGACGTGCATCTTCGTATTTGGCATTACTTTCATAGACATTCTAGTTATGCTGATGAGTTATATCCATGGTGCCATTAATCTTGGCTTTTCTTTACTTTTCTGTGAGTTTTCTGCCCATGTGGGTTGGTGGCGGAATGGGCCACCTTTTTTTTGAAATGAAAATGGGTACATGGTATGTTTTGAGCTCCAACGTGAATGATGGAAGTCCCGCATAGCTTATGGAGGCTTTTCGCAATTCATGGTTGGCAGTGGTTTTCATTGAACCATGATTTGTATCTGTGATGTGTAGCATAGGGGCACATGGTATTAAAACTTAAGTCTTGAGCTGCATTTTATGGAGGAGCGCCAATTGATATTTAAAATGGCAATATGACTATCTGGATAAACTGTAAAGCATGATTGCAGTCATTATAGATGGTACAATGATGACAAGGGGCCCATCATGAGTTTTTAGCAGGAGTGACATAGTGCATTGGCCGGTCACGCGGCCGAGATAGAGCAGATGTGTTAAGGATAACAGTTTTTGCGAACCTGGAGTAGATTTTAGGAATGCAAGAAAGGTGTATGAACCGCCCATCACGGATCAAATGAACGGATCCAAAGTATAAATTTGATGGGCGTTGGTTGTATTTAGAAATTTTTGTTGTATTCAAAATCATCAATTAGAGAGACAGCGCCTCATCTTCAAATAAATCCTATGAGCTGAGAAGAGAGGCAATGTTGGGGTAGCATCATTTGATGAAAAAATCAAATGAATTCTATAAGTCGAGAAGAGAAGAAATGTTGGGGTTATTTAGGAGCTTGGCATGAATATTCAAGTCTTTATTTTGGTCCCGACCTTCATGAATGACCAAAACAATAGAGAAAAATTACTGTGTAACTGAGAGTAATAGAAAAGAAATAAAAAACCTAATGGTGCCAAGTGCAATAGAAAATGATTAAATAGTAATGAAGGAAATAAATGAGAAAGTAAGGAGCAAAACAATCAAAACAATGTCACCTCAAATTCTTGGAGAAGACGAGAGAAAAAGTTGTTGAAGAATGCTACAAAAACCTTCAAGGAGAGTGTTATACAATGTTAGAGTGCTCATATGAAGACCACAATGCTAAATAGTGTTGTAGAAAGATAGAAAATTACTAGTAAGAGCTTGGGAGCATAAAAAAATGCTAGAATGGATGAGAATGAAGGAGATAGACTTCAAAAATAAGAAGTAGGAGGGGAAAATGGGAAAGTCTGAGGATTGGAGAGTCATTCATATTCTTTTTAGAGTGGTTATCACCAATGTAAGTAGGCAATAGGTCCTGAAATGTTTGAAAATAACCACTAAATAAAAAATTGTTACAAGATGTTAGTGGATTGTGTGGATGTCTATGCATCGTGCTAGTGTCCATAAGATATTAACTATTGGAAATGTCAAACACTAAGAAATTATATGTATAACACATCTAGAAGATGAATTTCCACGAACATGATAAGCATGCTAACATGGGTATTCATCTTGATGAGAGAGTTGCCAATGATAATTATGAAGATGATGTATCTTTATATGATGATTCTTTCCCTTGGGTAAGATTTGTTAGTCACTACACAAAGCACATCAAAGGAGAGAGTTTAGATACAGAGAATGATGATGTGTGGTTCAACATGATACGAGGTGAAACTTGGTTATCAAATTATGTGTTATTCCAATTGTAGTAGTATTTCATGTGTTGCGGATTGTAGAAATGGTTATGAAACAAATGGGAAAGCTAATGAACTATGTTCTTCATCTGAGATTTTTTTGTTCACTTGTTCCAGTGTGGATAGTCTAGATTGAAATGATTACTAAGGTAACTATGAGTCAATATTTTTGACCTTGACAATGAAACATTTTATTATAATAAAATGATTATATCAATTGATAGATCTAGTATGTTTGAGACACAAGTATTTATTGGGATTTGAGTGATGACAAGGTTCCTTGTTTCAAGGATTATGGTGATCAATAGAAGTTACCCAAAAAAGTATACTAGATAAAAAATTGTATTTAGAAATTTTGGGCTTTTGGATATAGCTTTTCTTATTCATGTGATTTGAGGTAGTGATTATAGTAGTCTTAAAAGCATATATCAAATGGCTCTATTTGCCTCATGTTTACTAATCAATTGAGTTATGGATCACATGGTGTTTACCTAAACAACAAGAGTGATTATGATAGTCTAGGTTTGTGTGATTAATTTATGTTGCATAACAAGTTATTTTTATATTTAAGGTAGTCTTATTAGGATTATTTGAATGTCTCCCTTTTATTGATGGTGATATTGTATCTATTCACATGCCTATAAAAATACATATGAACTCAATTGTACAGTGCATGCATTTTTAAAGTAAAGGAGATCTGCTTGACTAAAAGCATATATGACCAAGGAAAGCTATGGTGTTCACTTTCTACATACACAAATTTTAACTTACAACATGTACCATAACTATGTTACATGTAATCACATTCAAGCTTTTAGTTTGTCCTCTCATTTTAATTAGTCGTATGTGAAATTTTAGTTGTGTATTCACTACATACTAATTTTCTTTTCTATTTCTCTTTGTGTTTGTATAATGTGTTGTGGGCTTGTCTTTCTTTTGTTTTCCTTGCTCTTTGTACCACTTTTATTTCACTTGACGTATACATCCAAAGAAAAATTCTAACTTCTTCTTGTACCCACAAAAGTTGCATATCCCTAACCAAAACTAAAATTTGCTATGCTCCTGAATTGTAAAACTCTTTCTCCCATGTACCCTAATTTCTCATTTTACCCATCCCTATTAATCAATTCATGATTTGTTTTAACTCACCTTATTAAAAATCAAATTCAATTTATGTTTCATGTGTTATTGATATGTCTTCATTCTACTTTCACATTTTATGTAATCACTATTATATTATATCTAACAACCCACATCATATAACTATATTGTACCTAATTTCCTCAAATATAAATTATGTATTTTGATATGATACTATATCTATGCTTTGCAGTATTATATTTTTTTATTATTTTCACATCCAATTCTTACCCCCTATTGACATCCATTCACATCCATTTTTATCTAAATTGAAATCTATATTTATAATCCCATAAATTTTCTATCATCCAAATTTTGGTATTTTTCACTTCCACATCTTCATCAAACCTTCAAAGCCCTCTTAAACTAAATTCGAGGAGGTGGGTGAAATCAAAAATATCATCAATCAAATTTTGTGAATATTGTACTATTTTCCTAGTTAAATAAGATATATTAAAAAAAAAAAGTGGGTCTCTCTGTCCATTATTTATGTGTCCCTTCGATTGGATTTGAGAATTTTAGTGTGTAAGTCCATGATGTAATGTTTTCATACTCGCAAGCCAGTCAAAAGACATTGTGGAAACGAGGTAGTTATGAGATCCCTTTTAGGATAATGGCTCTCGTCCATGACATGTGACTGTATTTTGTGTTTCCAAAACAAAGTATAAAGAGTTTTGGGTGGGGACCTGCATCTTTCATATTTAACATTACGTTCACAGAAATCTAGCTTTGCCGATAAGTTAGGTATGTGGTGTTATAAATCTCCGCTTTTCTTTACTTTTTCATTCGATTGCTACTCTCGTATAAAACGTCGTTGTATTTAACCATTCAATTTGATTATAAGACAGTATTGTTGAAGGCAGACATCCGTGCAATGCGTTATAGTTCTTTTGTGTTATCATTTGAGTCCCTTGCAGTCGTCTAAAATGTTATGAAATATAATGTTTTCACCTAATTTCAAACCGAAGGACCACAATATCAACAAACTATGGGATATTATATGACATAAGAAGGAAAAAGCTAACTCCTAGACAAAAAGTACTTATTTATCTAACATGATATTGTACCCGGGCCCATCCCCCATCCCACTCGGTGGAAAAATGGCTCCAATGGAAAAGGTGGTCAGATGGACAAATAGCTTCAATAGAAAGACTTGACGGTCAGACGTTAACTCCATCCTGTCGTTGCATATCCTGTGGCCAAGAAAATGTGTCAGCACTGGTGGGTTTTCAAAATCATATTTTGGGATGGAAAAAAACCCAAAAAACGTGGCATTCACAACCATTATTTGCAAATATCAAAAAGCCCAGACGAGGTCCCATTTTCTACAGCGACGTTTTGGTGGAGAGCAATAGGAAGGAGTTGTAGGCATTCAAAGCTAGCAGGTATGTATATCCACTTCTAATATTTGCCATTTTGTCATTCTACCTAGGAACTTTGAAGAAACAAATGACTATTTGTTGCGGGTTTATGGTTTTGTGATTTTCTGTTGAGGGTTTTTTAATTTCTGTTTCCTCCTGTCTACTGGATTTGAAATTTTGGACTTATCGATTAAAATAGCTGATAGCCCATTGTGGAAATATGAGTGAAATAACTAAAAAGCGTTTATAGAAACTAGAAACCATGCAAAATATATTATGAGGTTGGAAAATGCAACAGGGGTTCTACAATGAAATAGTATATGGTGAAAACCACATGAAGCCCAGAACATCACCATTGTTCACATTCTTATTTTGAATTTTGCAAGCTTTTCATTGGGAAAAGGGGTATTTATTTGAAATGCAAGGCTACTAATATTTTTTTGTGTCAAGGGTTTTTTAATTTTTGTTTCCTTTCCTCTCATATTCTAGTTTTCGAATTTTTCCATTGCCAAATAAAATAAGTGACAACCCATTGTGGAAATACAAGTGAAATTATTGAATAACATTTATAGAAAGCAGAAACCATGCAGAATATATTTCGAGGTTGGAAAGCGCAATGTGGGTTTTGAAATGAAATGATATATCTTGAAAACCACATAAAACCCAAAACGTCGCCATTGTTCACATTCTTATTTGGAATGGACGAAAAAGTGCAAAATGTGGCATTCAAAATCATAATTTGCAAATAGCAAAAAGCCCAGACGATATCCCATTTTTGCCACCATTTTATACACTGTTGTTTTGGAAAACACACTTTCTCCTAATCTAACTATTCTAAAACTCTTTAGAAGTAACAACCCAATTGGTTAGTCGCCCCTGACCTCAATTTGGTATGTTTTGTGATTGTTTAGAGAACCTTTTGTGATTTAGATAGTAGGAATGTAATGAAATTGGAAAAAAGTAGGTATTATGAAACCTGCAAGGCACAGTGTTATAGATTGATTGCAGTGTTGGAAAACACACTATCCTATGTTAGTCAACTCCTACCTACCTTTCCTAGATGTTTGGTCCTGTATGTCGATATAGTCTACTTTGGTACAGTCAAAAATGTTATTTTACTTTCTTTATCTGATTGGAACAAAATGCCCTGATAGAAAAGAAGTTTAGATGGACAAATTGCATCGATGGAAATATTTGATGGTCGAACGTTAAATTCGACCTGCCGTAGCCTATCCCATCGCTAGGAAAACATGTCAGCCCTAGTGGATTTTCAAAATCATATTTTGGAATGGACAAAAACCCAAAAAAATGTGGCATTCAAAACCATTATTTGTAAATAGCAAAATGAGGTGCCAAGAATGTAATGAAATTGGAAAATAGTAGGTATTATGAAACCTACAAGGCACAATGTTGTTATAGATTGTTTTGTAGTGTTGGAAAACACACTATCCCATTTCAGTTAGTTCGATATGAAGAATTTTATTTCATTATGCTCCAAGAATGTAATGAAGTCCACTTTCAATTTTTTGACCAACTCTTTGCTACAGTCCAAATGTCATTTGACTTTCTTTATCTAATTGGAACAAATAAATTGCTCGCAATATTTGCAAAGTTGGAAAACACACTGCCTTCTCTCAGTTGGTGGGAAAACTGACCTGACAGCGCCGTTAAGTCCTGCCTACCATTTCATGGACGTTTGATCCCATCTACCGGTTTAGTCACTTTGATCCCCCGTCTAGCGAGCCCTGCACTATGACGTCTCGTCATGTTATGTATGTTTCCATGTATGTTGTTATATATTTTTTTCATGCATTTTTGTAGTACATAGGTCATTTTTGTCAAGGATTTAGCTAGCTCATATGCTCCAAGAATGTAATGAATTCCACTTTCAAATTTTTGAACAACTCTTTGGTATAGTGCAAATGTTATTTTTCTTTCTTTATCTGTTTGGAACAATAAATTTATTGCATTATTTGCAGAGTTGGAAAACACATTGTCTCCTCTTAGTTGTAGAAGGTTTTACAACACTATATGGGTTGCTTTTTTCTTAACACCTTATATGGAGATAGTGTGTTTTCCAACACTGCAAATAATGTGAGCATTTATTTGGTCGAATCAAATGAGGAAAATGAAATGCCATTTTGATCTCATGTTACATACATAGGTGCTTTTTGTTTACGATTTAGCTTTCTCCTCATTGGAACAAATAAATTGCTATCATTATTTAAATAGTTTTAAAACACACTCTCTATTGTCAACTGTAGAGAGTTTTACAACACTATGTGGGTTGCTTGTTTCTTAACACCTTATATTGAGACAATGTGTTTTCCAACACTACAAATAATGTGAGCATTTATTTGGTTGAATTAGATGAGGGAAGTGAAATGTCATTTCAATCTCATGTTACATACATAGGTGCTTTTTGTTTACGAGTTAGCTTTCTCCTCATTGGAACAAATAAATTGCTCACATTATTTGCATAGTTGGAAAACACACTGTCTACTGTCAGTTGTAGAGGGTTTTACATCACTATATGGGTTGCTTGTTTCATAACACCTTATATTGAGACAATTTGTTTTCCAGCACTACAAATAATGTGAGCATTTATTTGGTTGAATTAGATGAGGGGAGTGAAATTTTCTTTCGATCTCATGTTACATACATAGCTGATTTTTGTTTACGAGTTAGCTTTCTCCTGATTGGAACAAATAAATTGCTTGCATTATTTGCACGGTTGGAAAACACATTGTGTCCTCTCAGTTGCAGAGGATTTTACCACACTATATGGGTTAATTGTTTCTTAAAAGCTTATATGGAGATAGTGTGTTTTTGAACACTATAAATAATGTGAGCATTTATTTGGTCGAATCAAATGAGGAAAGTGAAATGCCAATTTGATCTCATGTTACATTTTTTTTTTGTCTAAAGTCAAAAAGATAGACAAAACACACCTAACCTCACCATTTTCCACATGTTTCATTTTCCAATTTGGTGGGTGGTGAGGGACGCATGGGGGAGGAAAATGGAGTTTTAGGCAGCCAAACCACTACAAACCCCTCAAATGCATTCCTTGCCATAGTGCATCACCATTTTCCACATTTTAATTTTGCAGTTTGTTGGCTGGGGAGGGACACGCAGCCAAGGATGGAGATACTATGTTTTACAACATTGCAAGTAATATCAACATTTATTTGGTCAAATCAGATGAGGAAAGTGAAATGCCATTTTCATCTCATGTTGTATACATAGGTGCTTTTTGTATACAAGTTAGCTTTCTCCTGATTGGAACAAATAAATTGCTCACATTATTTGCACAGTTGGAAAACACACTATCTCCTATCAGTTGTAGAGGGTTTTACAACACTATATGGGTTGTTTCTTAACACCTTATATGGAGATAGTGTGTTTTCCAACACTACAAATAATGTGAGCATTTTATTTGGTCGAATAAGATGATGGAAGTGAAATTCCATTTTGATCTCATGTTACATACATAGGTGCTTTTTGTTTATGAGTTAGCTTTCTCCTAACTGGAACAAATGAATTGATCGCATAACTTGCATGGTCGGAAAACACACTATCTCCTCTCAGTTGCAGAGGGTTTTACAACACTATATGGGTTGCTTGTTTCTTAACACCTTATATGGAGGCAGTGTGTTTTCCAACACTACAAATAATGTGATTATTTATTTGGTCGAATCAGATGAGGAAAATGAAATGCCATTTTGATCTCATGTAACATACATGGGAGCTTTTTGTTTACGAGTTAGCTTTCTCCTGATTGGAGCAAATAAATTGCTCGAATTATTTGCACAGTTGGAAAAAACACAATATCCTCTCAGTTGTAGAGGGTTTTACAACACTATATGGGTTGCTTGTTTCTCAACACCTTACATGTCTACATAGTATGTTTTTAAACACTACAAATAATGTGAGCATTTATTTGGTCGAATCAAATGAGGAAAATGAAATGTCATTTTGATCTCATGTTACATACATAGGTTTTTTTGTTTACGAATTTAGATTTCTCCTAATTGGAACAAATAAACTACTTGCATTATTTGCACAGTTGGAAAACACATTGTCTCATCTCAGTTGCAGAGGGTTTTACAACACTATATGGGTTGCTTGTTTCTTAACACCTTATATTGAGACAGTGTGTTTTCCAACACTACAAATAATGTGAGCACTTTATTCAAATGGTCGAATCAGATGATGGAAGTAAAATGGAATTTTGACTGTACCAATCAGAAGAGAAAAAATAAACATAAATAAAATGCTCACATTGTTTGCATTGGTGGAAAACACACCGTCTCAGATCTCAGTTATTCCCTTGTGAAAAGTGTTGGTTTTGTACGCTCCAAAAATGTAGTGAAGTCCACCTTGATCTTTTAGAACAATTGTTTGGTGACATAAATATGGCATTTCCATTTTTTCATCTAATTGGAACAAATAAAATGCTCCCATTATTTGTAGTGTTGGAAAACACACTGTCCCATGTCAGTTAAAGTTTGTTATGAAAAGTTTTGCTTCATTATGCTCAAAGAATGTAATGAAGAACACTTTGAATTTTTTGAATAACTCTTTGCTATAGTCCAAATGTCATTTCACTTTCTTTATCTAATTGGAATAAAATAAAATACTCGCATTATTTGCAATGTTGGAAAACACACTATCTCCTCTTAGTTATTCCCTCACAAAAAATTTTTGTTTCGTACGCTTGAAAAATGTAATGAAGTCCACCTTCATATTTTAGAACTCTCTGGTGACATAAATATGGAATTTCCCTTTGTTCATCTAATTGGAACAAATAAAATGCTCACATTATTTGGAGTGTTGGAAAACACACTTTCGCATGCTAGTTTGTTCATTATGAAAAGATTTGTTTGAGTATTTTGGAGATAAAAGAAAAAATCTACTTAGAAAACTCACTGCCCTATGACAGTTAGTTTTGTCTGAGCATTTTATTTGTTGGAAACATATATATATATATATATATATATATATATATGTATATATATATGTATATATATGTATATATATATGTATATATATGTATATATATATGTATATATATGTATATATATATAGTATGCATTGTTGGAAAATACAGTGTCCCATGTCAGTTACTTTAGTGCAAACATGTATATTTTTTGTTTTGCATTATTTTTTGCGTTTATTCTTAAAATCATATTAGGAAATTGAAATTGAACTTTTACTATAAGTAAGAGTTGCTTTAACTTGTGAAGGTCAATGGACTTCACTACTTTCTTATTGACTAGAAAACTAAAGGTTTTCATTACACTCACACGTTGTCTACATGTAATTATGTGAAAGTAATAACTTGTAATTTTCCTGGGACATAGAGAAGACAAGTTGTCTTGCCCATAAAATCTCTTTCAAGAACCTTCCTTAAATTATTGTCCTTTTTAGAAATCTAGTAGAAAATTAGTTTCAATAATCTTCCTCTTTAAGCACAACTTTTAATGCACTTCCAATCAATGTTGACCATAGTTTAGCTAACTCCTATTGTATCTCATTGAATCGAAATTAGAAAAGCGGAGTTATCCAAGGTGCATTCATAATTGAGTGGAATGCATTAAAAGTCACTTGAAGAGCAGGAATATTAAAATTCCTATGTAATGTTTTTGAAAAGCATAATAAGTTAGGGAAGTTTGAGAAAAAGTTTTGATGGACAAGACAATTTCATGCAATGTGTCACAGGAAAATTACAAGTTATTACTTTGGCAAGTGACACTTATGAAGCTTTAGAACTAATAAATAAAATAATGAACTATTATAGTTCATAGTGGAAAATATACTGTGTTGTGGAAGTTATTCATGATAGAATTTACTTGTTCAACTCCATCCATTGCAGCATCTCTAAATTTCTTTGTGTGCACAAATTGTCTTGCAATACAAAACCTCTTTAGTTTTTCCACTTGTCCATTGCCAATTTCCCTTTGCTTATACTGCGCATGCATCTTTGTTAACTTCTCAAGAGCATGGAGGATCTTTTCAGTCAGTACATTATGTATCTCACTTAACCGCTTTGCTTCTTTTCAAGTGTTTTTAGAGAAGATTCATTTTTCATTCAAGCAATTCTAGTACTTGCTGCCTATGGTTTTGTTTTGCTATTTTCCCATTTCACATAGTGCACATACTCATTCATCAACTTCTAAAGAGGGAAAATATCTTCACTCAATACATTATCTATCTCTTTCACTTTGGTTTGCTTCTTTTCAAGCTTTTTTAGAGCAGATTCATTTTCGATTACATACTATGTACTACCTGGTGGACCATTTGAATTCATTCTACTTCCGCATTTAGCTTCCATATAACCAAATTTATTGCAAGTAAAACAATAACCATTGAATCTCTAAGCATTAGGTTGTTTTACTAGATACCTTCCAGTGTTGTTCATCTAATTTCCTTGTCTGAATCTCCTTTGTCCAGATCCAAATCTTTCGCCTTCCTCATATCCAAGACCTCACCTGTCACCATCAATCCTCTGACCTTTAATCAATTCATCAAGCTTAGTTGAGCTAACCTTGAACTTATCCTTATACTTATTTGCAATAGCAAGTTCATCTCTGAGATCAACAATGTGCTTTTCAAGTTCTTCCTCATTGTGTTTGGTTTGTTCTAACTCCTATTCCAATTGAATGAATCCATCAGTAATTCAATTGCATTCTTCATATTTCTCTTTCAGGGTTTGGGCAAGCTTTTCTTCATGCTTCTTTCTATCTCTAATCTCCTTAGTCATTCTTATCATAATAGATTCCATCTCATGCTTTAGAACTATATTCTCTTTGGAAGACTTTTCGCATTCTTCTATTTTTTCCTTCAGGAGCTGACTTAGTTGTTCATCTTCAATGCACTTATTGTCATCCTACTTGATCTTATCACAGAGTTTCCTTCTCTTCTCCCTGGACTTATTAATTTTTTCTTTCAATGACTTGAAATGAATCTCTTAGTATTCATAAAATTTTCTTTCAATTCCCAGACATTAGATTTTGACTGATCAAGATCATCTAGGGACACCATAAGTTGTTGAAGACTACTTGAATCCATTGAAACACTTTCCAGGATCTTCCCCAAGCTGTTAAAATTATTCGAAGGACCAAAGCTCTAATACCAATTGTTGGAATCAAGCAACATTGAGAGGGGGGGTGAATCAATGTTGTGCAATTTTAGCTTTATTAATTTGATCAACAAAGTACTGATAATATTCAACCAAAAGAAATATGCATAAACATAAAGTAAGCAACCACAACTCCATAACACAAGTATTTCTACGTGGAAACCATATTAGAGGAAAAACCACGATTGATGGCCAGTCCACAATATAATCTAAGTATACTCAAAATGAATATTTACAAAATAGGAATGCACTTGCATTCAAGCACATTGCTTAGAGCTCACTGCTCAAAATAAGAAAGGCTCACTTCCTTACAAAAGTTTGGAATACTTCCAAGGATTTGAATTGAGAAAGTAGCATCTACAAATGCTTGATTACAGTTCTAGTTTGGCTCAACAATCAAATTTTTCTCCTTCAGATTGATTATGCTCTTTGCTCTGCTCTGCCTTAATTTGCTTCATAAAAATCCTTAATGCACAAGTGAAACTATGCTTAATCACTTTCCTGGTCTTTTGATATTCTCAAAACACATCAACTCACATCGAACACACACCAAAATGATATAATTGATCACATATATATATCCGCTACAATAGATTTGATTGCTTTAGGTCGTCTTTAACAAAACAAAAAATATTCATGAACTGTCAGCTTTAAATCATAAAAGCATCCAATGAGAATCCACAAGATTTAGCTTATGCTATGTTCTGGTCCTAAATCAAAATGTTTGATCACAAAAAAAAATTAAACAATTACTCCTTATACATCCACGACACACCATATTCACCAGGTCAGCCTTGAAACACCGATGAACAAAAAATTAGACAACCAAACATTCTAACTTTCACCCAAATCGATACGAGGAACCAAGATTTTTAGATAACATAGATTATGCATCAAGAAATACTCCCTTGAGATCCATAACACAAAATAACAATAGAAAATTTGTGTATGAATTGAAGAACATGAAGTTATCAGATGCTCTATTCTAACTTAACAGATAAACAATGATCTTCAATCTACCTGCCAGTATGAGCAAAATGCAATGTGCAAATCGACTAGCTGACAAGGGTTGCCATCAATGACAACACCATAAAGCGCGTGCAGTGTCTCTTGCCAACAAAAATCCCATCTAAGGAATACTTGAAATGTGATCTAGTGCTATCATCAATAGAGCATGCTAACTTTGTGAGTGATGATGAGTTTGAAGATAAGAATGTCCTCGTTGCTCCTGATTATTTATGTGAAGAAGAGATGGAACATGCATTTTTTTCTTCGTAAAAATGGATATGATTTTTTTCAACTAGGAATGTATTGATGAGAGAAAGAATAAAGAGGCTTGTTCAATTGCTAATGGACAACATTCAAATTACAATGAATTTCTTATATTTGGGTTGGGACACTTATCAATTGATGATGCACATGAGTGCCTTACTACTGACCCTATTAATTCTGAATTATTTGAGCCATCCTTTGAAACATTTTACATTGAGTTGAACAATGACTTGAAGAATGGGTCAAACTGTGTTAATAAACTTGGAATGGAAGTATTCTTTGATGAATGGGATGCTATTAGTGATGATGTTTGTTGTGATAACCTTGATCTAAGGGAGAGAAAAGATGCTATGGATTTTGATAAATCCTATCTTCAAAGTAGTGGAGCATATGACAATATAACTAATATGTAGTGCTCGTTTGAATCTAAATATTAGTCTATAAATATGCATGTGTATGAACATTTCTTGTTCATCACACAAGATGAATGCTTGTCTGGCATGGGATAGAAATCAGAAGATGACTCCAGGGATTTATATGAGTTTTTTATTCATACTAATTTCTCAAATTTGGAGTTACAATTTGACTCCAAAAGGCTAGGATATATTCCTCTAGATGGGACCATTGAACAAAGTTTTTATGAAAATTTTTAGTTTGATATGAAAAATGAATTTGAAATCAAATTTTATGATGTCAATGGTCAAGTGGACTATGAATGTTTTCAATTTCTAGTACAGATGGATGAATATTTAATGGAACATGAACATGAGTTGGATGAGCTAAGGTGTCATATTAACTATGGGTTTCAGTTGGTGCCTTGTTTCCATTGTCAGATTGATGGAGTTAATGGATGTATAGGAAAGCATAATGATATGGTTAAGCATGCCAGTGGTGATATTGGTCTTCAGGTTTATAATGGTAGTGTTTTCAGACTTGGCTTAGTTCAGATGATAGAGAACAGTGTGTTTGCAGAGGAAAACATTGGTTTTTCTTTTCATTTGGTGGCATCCAGACATCAATTGAGGTAAATGAAGAAATTTATTGAGCAAGGGAGAAATTATGGAGCAACCAAAGGACTTAGTATCTTGGTTTTCTTCAATAATGAGATCTGGAATCTCGCCATGCCTGCGAGAAGCATGTGTCCCTAGTTGGAGCCACTGATTGAAACTTCAATTTTTTTCTATGTTGCACTATATAAATTATTTTCCTCTAGTCATGTTGGTCTGTTAGGGGTTAGTATTTAGGGTTTTATTCAGGGATTTGTTTTACTTTGGAGATCTTCTCCTATGTCCAAACCCTTGGTCTTTTGGTCTATCTTGTGTTGAACTCTTGGCACCTGTCTTTGATCAAGTTAACACAACTTAACTCAATGAAGTTCATGAAGTGAAAGACCCCTTGTGGTTAGGGTTCCTTGTTACCCATCACACAAATTTTTCCTTGTATTCCAAGGTTTGAGAAATCCTTTTATTTTATAAGGTTGAAAATTTGGCCTTGTTTGTCCTTCTTTTGCAAACATTTTTATTAATTCTTTTAAGGCCTTGCTCTACATTGTCCTAGGTGATTCTCTCTTATAAACAACTTGTGAGCATGTGTGTAATTGGTTCACTTGATTTCTCATTCATCACCTTGCATATCACTCATCGTGGATTTCCTTTAGACCGCTGGCCTCAAATTAGCAATGTGCAATGGACAGTTTTCCTTTGTATTACTCATTGTGGATAGAGGTTTAACCTTAAGTTCCAAAGTAGCGATGAGCAATGTAAGCAATATTCTTTGTATCACTAACCTTTCTTATTATCGCTAATTGCTTATGAGTTCTCAATCATAAATCAGTGATGTGTGGTGGCCCTTTGTTCAAGTGTTCCATCACTAATATAAAATATTACCGGTATGATCCTTACCTACTGCCAAAATTTCTCCATTGCTAAATTTTCTTGACTATTGCAGAATGAATTAGCAATGGGCAATAAAATGGTTGTGCCTTGCGCCCATCACACCATTTTTGGCCATTGTAGTTTCAAATGAAGTTTCAACACATGTATTAGTCATTAGTGATGGAATATCTGATGAAATATTCCCCACTTTTAGGTCTTAGTGCATCATGGATTTCCTTTAGATCGCTAGCCTCAAAGTAGTGATGTGCGATGGATATCAGATAGGAGGTGACTAATGTGTTTTAAAGGGATACGTTGTAGCATCCTTAGGGCATCACTAAAAAAAAAAATCATGGTGTGATGGTTGAGGATCATTATTGATTGTGTTTGAAATCAAAACTATCGAAAGCCAAGATTCAAACATGAGGTGGTTGGTTGTTAGCTCGTTCGCACGAGTTTTCTCTTGAACAGTAATGGTGGAAACACCTCATGAATTCACCATAAAGACAGTTGTCAACCCAATTTATTTCACAATTTCAATTATTAGGAGTTGAGGAGTTAGCCTAGAACTAGAGGAGAATGCATGAGGATCTCAGGCGGGTAGTTGTAGAGGTGTTGAAGACAAGTTTTCTTGGGTAAGTAGGTATCCACTTTCTTGTGAGTCAATTGTGCATAGGTTGGCTTGTTTAGTGAATTATTGTGAGGTATGTAATATTTTAATGCTTGGGGTTGGTGAGGGTTTAATTGTTTGCAAATCAGTTAGGTTGGTTGGAATTGTGCATGGTATGGGGTTTTTGTTTTGCAAGTTTATTTCTGAGAACATAAACCTGTGAAGCTCTTTTACAATTGAAAGTCTTCAAGCCCTAGTCCTATTATTCTCTAAGAATGAGTAAGCCCAATGAGTCAAACATTAGGATAGACAAGAAACCTAAATATAAAGGTTTCAAAAGGCCTAAAACCTAGGATGACACACCCTTAATTAAGCCAAACATTTCTAAGAAGTCTAAGAAGCCTACGACAGTGAATAAATCTTTTTCCACTTTCATGGGAAATGAAGGTAAGAATACTTACAACCTAAGAAGTTGGGATGTTGTTTGCAACCAGGGTGAGACTAGTCGTTTGTTCCTAAGAGAAAAAAGTGCAAATAATGAAGAAACTAAGTCAAGGGAATTGACCAAGTCTCAGGAGAAGAAGAAGAAGAAGGATAAGGTCCACAAGGCTTATGATTCTTATATGGAGGAACTCGATGTTTCCATGGAAGATGAGGTAGAAGATGATCCAAAGTATGCCTAGTATCTCCTTACGCTTGCAGGTCTAGAAGACTTTGAATCATGAAGGAGACATGTATACTCTAATACTGAAGCTGATGAAGATGAACCATTGTAAAAACAAAGTCCTAGTTTGGAATTTTTGTCTTAAATGTTGGCGTGGAGAACCTTTTTGGCCAACATGGATGAGATATTTTGGTGTTGCTTCAATGATGAAAGTTCCTTTTGGAAGGTGGGTATATCTTCTTCAACAAATGCAATTGCATTTTTTCTTACATGCTTTTCCCATTTTTTCAAAGTGCAAATATAACTGTTTGAGAGAGTTTTGAAATGAAAATGAAATGAATGTCAAATGAAATATATGACTTTAATTGTAATTTGGTCTGAAGCTTGTTCTCCCATGTTTCTATAAATGGGAATTCACAGCCAAATTACAGAGAAGTTTTTTGGGCGTTCGAGTGGTCTTTGGTTAGAAAAAATCAAGCTCGTGTAAGAGTAGTTTTGTAAGTCAAGCATAGATGAATAGAATATACTTATGGAGTCTAGGGTGTACATTCTAGTTTGTAATAGGCTTAATAGTTTTACAGTGGCAACAGTATATAAATGAAAACTGCAAATTTTGGAACAAATTCTCTCCTATGTATCTTGTTTCTCAAACTATGAATGAAATGATCAAAGATCCTTTTTTTTTCTTCAATGGCTTTGGTTGAATGTATGGTTTTATTTATGCTTTAGTTCAAAGAACATTAAGTTCTCCAATGAAATCATAGGTCTGTGAGATGGAATGCAAGGATCACTAAGTAGTTTTCATTTATGATATAATGAGTTATATATTGCAAAGCAATATATCAACAACTTATAAATGTTGTTTTTAATTTCTAATGTATTATAGTTTGTTACAAATATGACTCTATTACCCATGGATGAAGCACTGTTCTATGAATTTGGTTATCCTAGAAGTAAATGAGCTGGCCTATGTCTAACCAAGAACACAAACCTTAATGAAAATTACTTATCATTATAAAATGTTGCAAAGTCATATGAGATTTACCCATTCCTAGATTTTAGATAATAATTTGGTAAAGGATCATCCAAATTCTTGAATAATTATGTCTATTTATGGTTGTGAGGGATGTATCTCTTTATCACAATGTTCAGGGTAAAATGGAACAAGAGTATCATCTAAACATTGTCAGGATCACCCTCTTGGGTTTCACAAAGCTCGAAGAGTAGAAGTAAAGGCATAGCAATCCTTTACTTTTTTTTGGCCAATTATTTCCTTTTCTAATTATTTAATTATGGAAAATTCATAGAAAAATGCTGAGATTATGTTTGGTTAGATAAGTACTTTTTGTAGAAAGGATTCAGGAAAGGTACTACAGATAGCAATTTGTATTTCAAAGTTGAAGGTGAACAAATATTAATTGTAGTAGTATATGTTGATGGCATAATCTTCAAATGAAATGAAGGTATGTGGAAAAGGTTTGTAGAGGAAACGCAAAAAGAATTTGAGACATGTCAATGTGTTGGGAGATCAATTTCTTCCTTGGTTTGCATATTAGTCAATCAAATAAAGGTATATTCATATCACAATCTAAGTATATTAAGGAAATGTTGAAGAAGTTTTGAATGGATGAATCTAAATTGCTATGTACTCCTATGTTTATAGGTTAAAATTTGAGCAAGAATGATGAATATACTAAGACATATCAGAGCAAGTATAGATCAATGATTGGTAGACTATTATACCTTACTGCTACTAGACTAGATATCATGCATTTAGTTTGTCTTGTGGCTAGATTTCAAGAAGATCCAAAAGAATCTCATGTTGTAGCAGTAAATAGGATATTCAAATATTTGAAGGGCACTATAGATTATGGTTTCTGGTACCCTAAGGATATTGACTTCTCTTTGAGTTCATATACAGATGTGGATTGGGTTGGATGTGTAGATGATAGTAAAAGTACAAGGGTATGTGCAGGATCATCATGGAAAAAATAGGCCCTTAAGTGGCAAAAAATTTAGAAAAATCAGAGTTAGGCAACTTGATCTAAAAATTTGAATACGTTATCTATATTATTTCAAAAATATGTAAGAATAAAATCTATAGAAGATTGAATGTAGTTTCTAAACTACTAGGTTTTTTTTTTTAAATTTATTTGATGAAATATGAAATTTCAATGCAGAGTACTTAAATTTCAGGGAAAAATAAGAAGTAGGTGTATCTGACCACCCTAACCACAATAAAATGATATTTATTTTTTATAATATTTTAGATATAAGTAGAGGACTCATGTCCAGATGTGATGCATATTTTTTTTAAAAAAAATTCCAAGTAAATAATTAATTATGAATTGTTTATTACAACTTTTAAAATATATAAAAAACTCGTGTGTCTGACCACCTTAACTTGGTCAAAACTTCATGAAATTTATTTTTTCTTTCTTTAATCATATAGTATGTGAAGCATAGAATGTGACACATATTTTAGATTCAAAAAGTGTGATACTGTTTGAAAGCTATAGATGTTTTTCAATCAACCTATCAATTAGGACTCTAGTCGTAATTCAAATAGAAAATGAATAATAATTACTTATTAAATTCAAAGTAAAGCATAATTTATTTTGGTGGAAATATGAGAATCTCCTTTAAAAACCCTTTTCGTTTCATCAATTTTGGGTAAAAAAAACTCGTTAGCCAGATACCCTACAAATTCCCATCATATTGCCACTTTTTGGCCAATCATGATCCTACACATACCCACAAGTGGTGGTGCTTTCTTTCTTCAAATCATGTTGGTTTCATGGCTAAGTAAGAAGGAGGATTCATTTCCATTATCTATTGTAGAAGTACAATATATTACAGTAGCATCATACTATACACAGGGATTGTAGATGAAGAAAATATTGAAGTATATTAGATTTTCATATGATGAACCAATTTTTATCATAACATGTGACAATACAAGTGCAATCAATATTTCAAAGAATCTTATAATGCATTCAAGAACAAAACATATCTCAATCTGGTATCACTTCTTGAGAGAGAAAGTTGTAGAGAATGAGGTGAAGTTGGAGTATGTTCCTACTAAGGATCAGGTTGCTAATATTTTCACAAAGGCTCTTCCAAAAGATACTTTTGAGTATCCCCAAGATAAGTTAGGGGTTATTTTCCCTCCTTTCAATTAGATGCATAAATTTGTGCATCTATCTAGAAAGTATTTTAAAATACATTCTTGGTCCTAGACTGATGCTAAAGGCTACCTCTCAGGGGGAGTAGGTAGTAATGGTTGCTAGGTAGATCAAAAAGTTTAGTGTAGTTGATTTTTGGTGTCACAAGTGGTGTATGCAGATAAGGTGCAGGTCTTTCCCTTTGAATGTTGTAAAGGAGGAAAGAAAATGAGTTCAATATAAGAAAGAGAGTTGATTGATTTGATGACCCTTTTCCATTGATATCAAAGGGGAGAAAGCTAGAGTGGTTGAAAAACCATAGTGTAGAAGTGAATATGGTCTGAAGACAATAGGGGGAGAGAGAATCTTAACAACATGAAGAAAGTTAGTACAATGTATGGGAGAGTATTGTCTGAGGACCAAAGGAGGAGAGTGATCTAGAAAGCAGGTGTTGCAAGAGAAGAATTTTGTGAAGAGAGAGGATGAAGAGTAAAGAGTTGTCCTAGTCAAGGGGAGTATTGATTACTGTAGTATTGTTGTTGGTCACTTCCATTGTTGATGGTTTTTCAGAAAGTGGGTGTCGCCATCAATGACAAAGGGGGAGATTGTTGGAAGTTTGGAGATGTTCAAAGCTTGAGTTGTTTGTGAGTTGTTTGGGTGTTGTCATTGATGTCAACCCCTTGTGTGAAGAGAGTATTGGAATGTTGCTAGTGTTGGTAATGTTAATCCCTAGCATTGGAGTTGTTGGAAGCTTCGAGTGGTTGGTATTGATGTCAACACATATTGGTATTCTCATTGATAATTGTAGAGGTTGTTGTTATAACTTGTGTTTGGGGAGATTATTGTAGTTGGAAAGTGTTACATGTTGCAAATGTTGTAGATGTTTTGTAGAGATGTTAGTAACATTGTTGATGGAGTTGGTTCACTTGGTTTCCAAGTGCTTTTGATAAAATTTGAATAAAAGAGAGTTTTGTGTGACAGAGTGATATTCAGTGTTTTCTTATGCATTCATTCATGATTGAAGATATTCTCATTTGGTTTGGATGTGATGATTAGAAGTGTTCAAAGGTGTCATATCTAGAGTTTTAGGTTTTGGATCGTACCACAATGGAAGATGTGTTTGATAGTATGTATGTCTAGTGAAACAAGGTGTCTGGGAGAAGTGAGTTTTCTCCCCATTTCTCCATAGTGAAAGTTTCAGTGTTACGGATCTAGGAATGTGCTTATATTGTCTATATCTACCTTCCCTTGAAGTTTCAAGTTTTGAGTTGTTCTGTAAAGTTGTCTAGTGTATTGGATGTATGTTCTAGTATGTTTGGTTGCACAGAATGAAGATGTTCTTGAGTTTTAGGTGGTTGCAGTAGTTGTGCAGAGCATTCTGATGATGTTGAAATATTTTGAGTTGTTGTATGTATATTATGGAGTTTTTTTGTGTGGTTTGCGAGATCTTTTCAGACCTTGAGAGGTGTGTTTGGTGTCACTTGTTAGTGGTAGTGCAGGTTTGGATGACTTGGCATGCTTGCACTAATTATGGAGGATAAATGTTTGAGGAAGTGTGTTGGTGTAGATTTGGGTCCCAATTAAGTGGAAACATGGTTTGGTTTCAATTCTTTATATGGCAGAAGTTTTTGGTGCTAACCTATTTGGTGTTGCATTGTTGAGGTGCATACGTTTCCTTAAGGCCAACCTAATTGAGATTTTTTTAGGTCATGGGGGGTATAAATACAAGGAGAATTGTTGTATGGATTAAGACCAGATTTTTTAATGCTAAAGATGTGAATGTGATCAAGTGTGATGATATGAGCATGAGCCTTAATGCCTATGACTTCTTAATGCAATGAACAAAAGGCGTCTACATTATAGTCTGTTTGATAAGTTGTTTGTGCTTCAATGGAATTGTACCTTCAACATATGAGAGATGCATTATTAGTAGTTTAAATTGGTCGTGAGTCACCCCTTCTTCTATTCTTCTTTCTTTCAGACAGTGAGTCCTTTAGTAGTGAGCCGCTGATAGTGAGCCTTTCTTTTTCTTTTTGGGTAGTGAACCTTATTGTATTTGGTGTTGCAATTCATATATTAGTGAGCTAATCCTCACCATGGTTTTTCCCTTCTTAGATTTTCCACATAAATCTAGTGTTCTTATGTGTTTGGATGTGAACTTGCATTACTGTTTCATATGTTTACATTTTGCTAATGCATGATAAGGGTTTAATGGTTATTAAGGGTTTAAGGGCTAATGCAGATCAAAATGTTAATGAGGGTATTTGGTGTTTTAAAGTATACAACTGATTGACCCCCTTTCAGTTATCCTATGCATATAACAAAGGTCAGAGGGACCTTAGCAACAACACATAAGGAATTGCCCCAATGATCCAACAACACATAGAATTTGAAAACTTCAACTGCAAATTTATTCACTTGCACTTGAATCTATAAAACACATTAAAACATATCATGGATTTAGAATAAAGAAATAAATCATGATTACTAGAACATCTTAAAAAATGGTTTCGACCTTTCCAAATAATAAATAGAATGTCCACTTTAAAGCACATCAAATCTAATTATAATTGGAAGGTATTCTAGGCCAATTCATTAATATCACAATATGCTAAAAAACGGCTCGTGTTGGAAAGACTTGAAGAAATCATGAATCTAGGTCTAAGTAGTTTGAGCTCTAGGAATAAACTAGAAAGGATTCTTGAGAGACTAATGACTACAAAAAAGGACATTGAGGATCTATAATCCCTAAGTGGGTTAACTTGGAACTAGTGGGAAGGCATTGGAAAATAATATACTGAAAAAATAAGTGAGCTTTGCTTCAAAATGGCTTAGAAAATGGTATAGAATTTGTGTTTCCAAGCTAATAGTAAAGATTATAGAAGTCATATCTAGTTCAAAATAGGCATCATAGGTAAATGAGGAAAAATCTAAGAGTAGCCTTTATGAGCCTTGTAATCTTGAAATGGTATATTAGGATACCGTTTCCAATTTTTTGATGAAGGCTTGCAAGATTAAACACTAATTTTGTGAACCATGTCTATAGGAATAACATCAATAACAATTTCAAAAAAATCATGGTGTTAATTGGAAAGATGAAACTTCACATTAACATCAAGCCAAGTTTTAAAAAATTGTTGACCTTGGAAAAGAGGTTAAGAAGGGTATTGACCCACTTTTCAAAAAACCCTCAAAGCACAAACTCATGGGATCTTAGCTAGAGGATGATTTTGACACTTAAAAATAAGAGATTAGCAAATAGTTTGTTGATCGATAGAGAGACTATTAATAAAGTTAGTGTTATTTCAAAGAAGACAAGGATTCATAGCTTCCTAACTCTCAAAATAACTTTTCATCGGAAAAGTCCCTTACATTTGAACAAGTTATTTTATTATATAAGAATGGTGTGAAATAGAATTTCCTTCCAAGTTTGTCTCTTTGAAAGGAAATCAAAAGAAATATAATTACAAACTAAAGAAAAATTAAGCCACATTACCTTCTAGAGCTCAAATAATCCATTTGACACATAGAACCAAGTTTTAGTATTGAGTAAAAATTAATCCTAAAACTCAACCATGTAGCAAACAACAATACTCCCATGCCACTTGATGAAAACCTCTGTGATTCTCAAATGACACGGAAAAAAAGTCTCTAATAAACTTTTCTAGTTTCAAAAAAAAGACTTTAGAAAGAACCCAAAAAGAAATAATAAACAAGAATTGCTGCCAGAATTTTAAAGCAAATATGAAACTTTGTTGAGAGACAAGATTTAATTACCCAATATGCAAGTTGTTTTGCTTATCAAGAACAGAAGAAACTTGAGAAACAAAAAGAATACCTAAAAATCTGAATATTTCTCCATTTCCATCCAAAAGAGGCTTAATTTTGGTGTTTTAAACGTCCACATCTTCCCCAAACCAAGAAAGTCCTATAAGTTACAATGGATGAGGATGAAGTGCGTAGGTCTTTCTTCGCATCCACGAACATATTTGGTCCCAAGGCAAAATTTTCATCAATCAATTTTCGAAAAAAGTGGGTCGCCTGTCCATTGTTTATGTGTCTCAAGTCCATTTGGTTCGGATCTGAGAACCTTTCTCTACCGTTACTGAGCGACGTGTGTAAGTCCGTGATCTGGTGTTTTCATGCTCGCAAGCTAATCAAAAACACTGTGGACCCGACGTAGTTCTGGAGATGCCTTTTGGATAATGGCGCAGGTCCATGTCATGTGACCGTCATCACCACGTATCTTGTGGGTCCGAAACAAAATATAAAACGAATTTTGGGTGGGGACCTGCATCTTTCGTATTTGTCATTACTTCCTTAGACATTCTAGTTTTGCTGATGAGTTATGTCCGTTGTGCCATTAATCTTGGCTTTTCTTTACTTTTCTGTGGGTTTTCTGCCCATGTGGGTTAGTGGCAGGAATGGGCCACCTTTTGTTTTTAAATGAAAATGGGTACATGGTATGTTTTGAGCGCCAACGTGAATGATGGAAGTCCCGCATAACTTATGGAGGCTTTTCGCAATTCATGGTTGGCAGTGGTCTTCATTGCATCATGATTTGTATCTGTGTTGTGTAGCATAGGGGCACATGGTATTAAAACTTAAGTCTTGAGCTGAATTTTATGGAGGAGCACCAATTAATATTTAAAATGGCAATATGACTATCTGGGATAGACTGTAATGCATGATTGCAGTCATTATAGATGGTGCAATGATGACAAGGTGAAGGGACCAATCATGAGTTTTTAGCTGGAGTGAGCTAGAGCATTGGCAGGTCACGCGGCCCAGATAGAGCAGATATGTTAAGGATAACAGTTTTCGCGAACCTGGAGTAGATTTTTGGAGTGCAAGAAAGGCGTATGAATAGCCCATCTTGATCAGATGAACGGATCCAAAGTATAAATTTGATGGACGTATGGTTGTATTTATATATTTTTTATATTTTATTGAGTATCATTCAATTAGACAGAGCGTCTCATTTGATTAAGAAATCAATTGAATCTTATGAGTTGAAAAGACAGGAAATGTTGGGGTTGCCATATTTGACGAGAAATCAAATGAATCTACAAGTTGAGAAGAGAGGAAATGTTGGGGTTGTTTACGAGCTTGTCATGAATATTCAAGTCCCTATTTTTGTCTTTTGACCTTCATGAATGGTCAAAAAGAAAGAGAAAATAGTATGTGTAACTAAGAGTGATAGCAAAGAAATAAAAACTTCATGGTGCCAAGTGCAATGAAAAAGGATTTAACAATAATGAAGGAAATAAATGAGAAGGCAAGAACAAAACAATCAAAACAATGTCACCTCGAACACATGGAGAAGACAAGAGAGGCAAGGTTGTTGAAGAATGCTACAAAACCTTCAAAGAGAGTGTTATACAATGTTAGGGTGCTCACATGAAGACCATAGTGCTAAATAATGTTGTAGTAAGCTAGAGAATTACTAGTAAGAGCTTGGGATCATAAAAAATTGCTAGAATGGAGGAGATAGATTTCAAAAATGAGAAGGAGGAGAGGAAAATGAGTGAGATCAAGGATTGGAGAGTCATTCAAATTAATTTTAGAGTGGTTACCACTAGTGTAAGTAGGTGCTGAATTGTTTGAAAATAAACCACTAAATGACAAATTATAACAAGATGTTAGTGGGTTGTGGACGAATGTCTATGCATTGTGCTAGTGTCCAAACAATTTTAACTATTGGAAATGCCAAACACTAAGAAATTATAAGTCTAATGCATTTAGAAGATAAATTTACACAAACATGAAAAGCACGCTAAGATGGGTATTCATCTAGATGAGCTAGTTGCCAATGATGATTATGAAGATGATGTGCCATAATATGATGATTTGTTCCCTTGGTCTAAGAGTTGTTGGCCACTACACACAAAGCATGCTAAAGGAGTAAGTTTAGATGAAGAGAATGATGGCGTGTGGTTCAACATGGTATGAGGTGAAACTTGCTTATCAAATTATGGGTGATCCTAATTGTAGTAGTATTTCATGTGTTGTAGGTTGTAAAAATGGTTGTTCTTAAACAAACAGGATAGCTAACAAATTATGTTCTTCATCGAAGTGAAATGGTGCAAAATAGGGGGATCACTATCCAAATGCAAGAGCAAGACGATGGATCACTTATTTTTCAAGGACCATTTCACTTCAAAATATGCAAAATATGATGCTAATAGCAACCAAAAAATGACCCTACCTATTATAGAAACTATGAGGGATGTTTTTAGAGCATAAGAAGTTGTGTACCTAGACAAAAAGTTGATGTTTTTGAGCTATGGAGGACTCATTCGCCTTCAGTGGAAAATGGGTCCTTTTAGGGTTTCAGAAAGATGATTTCAAGATCATGTAGTACATTGATGTCTACACTCTTGAAATCTTAGTTATCAAGTTTTGGAAGCCTATAGTTAATTTTGTAGAGCTCTTTCCGTGATTCTGCACTTTGAATGACAACCTTTCTCCAAATCTTGCTCAACTTGATCTTCAACCTATAAATCTACAATAACACACTCAAGGGCAAGAGAAACTTGTTCATTTGTTAGTAATTGGGGGTTTTCCTCAATCAAACCCCTTGTAGGTAATCAAATCAAATGATGAAATCAATGAAATGAAGCATGAACATGAAATAGTGTAATCGATCTCACCTTGGATGATATCTTGGAACCAAATTTGCATACCATCATGTAGTGGGAATGAAGAATGTAGATCTTGGATGTAAGATGATGCTTGTAAATGAATCCTCAATGCAACATTCACTTCTTAGCTCAACAACATGAATGCATTAAACTCTTGAAATGATGATATGATCTTGAATTGCTGGAATAAACACTTGAAATCTGCCTTGAGATGCCTTATGAATGCCGTTGAAAATGCTCTAATGCTCTTGCTTTTGATCTCATGAAGTCACACAAGTTTTCTAGGATGAACAATGTGAATTAAACCCTTATTTATACCAAATCAGGAGATTAACCCTAAAATTCAAAGAATTAAGGTTGACACTAGATCTAGAAAGAAAGATAATTAAATTCCCACTAGAATGAAATTAAAAAAGTAGGGTTTCATTAAGGGAGGACCCATTCACCACAAAAGGTGAATGGGTATTGGCTAAGTTTCCAAGACCAAGCTTTGGGGAGTTGAAAGAAGGCCAAAAACCCATTCCAGATCAACTGAGAAAGGGTGTCCTATTAAGAGAGGACCCATTTGCCTTTAGTCTTGACTCAACTTACCAGGACCAATTTTTTCCCAATGAAATAATTTGATATTTAATTTATGATTGTTAGGAAGGATCCTCAAGAGGTGTGAAAATTAAGGCCTAAATTTGAATAAAAAGGGGTTAATAACTCCAATTAACCATAATGAATTAAGACCACCTAGATAAGTATGAAAGTTCTTTAAAACACTTTGCAACACTTAAACAAGGTACACATTATGTACATTTTTATTGAAAAGGGGCCCATTAGGCTCAATTAAGCAAATAAGTCCTAGAAAAGTGTGAAAGTGTGTTACAACACTTTACAACACCTTTGCAAAGGACCAATGGCATGTTTTAGTTAAATAAAGGTCTTGGGATAGTGTGAATGTATACAACACATTACAACACCACTCCAAGACACCATTAGTTCATCTTTAATGTCAATTATTCAAGCAAGCAAGGAAAAGGCTACTTTTTTGTTACTACATTTTCCCCCACTTTAGTGAAGGATGACCATGTCAAACTCACACTAAATTAGACATTCAAGACACTTAAGTATGCAACAATAACAAAGATACATGATCATACTGTATCAGAGGCCAAAATAAACAAAAACAGAGGATCAAGCACAACTGATTCAATGCGATGTGAGACAGTGGTTGTTTGTCCATAACACATGCTGCTCACTCTGGGGTAGTGGAACCTCAACCTTTCCATTAGGTGAGGTGTCCCAAAGAAGTGGTTTAGTAAGAAAGGAATGTCAATGTGTCAACTTCCCACTGTATAATGAGAAATTCATGCCAAATGTGTGTCAACTTCTCATCATACAAACCATACCAAAGTTATCCTACTGATAAATTTAATAAGGCACCACAATGTAAATGCTTTTGTAAAGGGTATGTGCAGTATTATCATGGAAAAAATAGGCCCTTAAGTGGCAAAAAAATTAGAAAAATCAGAGTTAAGCAACTTGACGTAAAAATTTGAATAAGTTACTATATTATTTTAAAAATATGTAAGAATAGAATATTTAGAAAATTGAATGAAGTTTCTAAACTATTAGGTCTGTTTAAAACAAAAAAATTATTTGGTGAAAGTTTGAAATTTCAATGCAATAGTACTTAAATTTCAGGGAAAAAATAAGAAGTATGTGTCTGTCGACCACCCTAACCACAATAAAATGATAATATTTTCTTATAATATTTTAGATATAAGTAGAGGACTCATGTCCCATGTGATGCATATTTTTTGTAATTTTTTCAAGTAAATAATTAATTATGATTTTATTATTACAAATTTTAAAAAATATAAAACTCGTATGTCCACCACCTTAACTTGGTCAAAACTTCATGAAATTCAATTTTTCTTTTTTAATCCTATAGTATGCAAATCATAGAATGTGATGCATGTTTTGATTCAAAAAAAGTCATACCATTTGAAAGCTATAGATGTTTTTCAATCAATCTATCAATAAGGACTTTATTCGTAATTTGAATAGAAAATGAATAATAATTACTTATTAAATTCAAAGTAAAGTATAATTTATATTGGTGGAAAGCTAATAATCTCCTTTAAAAACCCTTTTCATTTCATCAATTTTGGGTAAAAAAAAAGTCGTCAGCCACATACCCATCATATTGCCACTTTTTGGCCCATCATGATCCTATAAAAAAATTTCTTTAGAATATCATGTAAAAATTTTGCTTAACTAGATTTTTCTTTCTTCGTGTAATAGTCCTCCTCCTAGGGAGCATTGTGCCTAATGTCTCCAAGAGAGGACAGCCCAAAAGTGTCAAATCGTCGCTCATGGGATGCCTCATTTGCAACACGCCATGATAGTAGATCATACACTCTTGGATACCATCAAACCCAATGACATCACCAAGAAGGGGACATATCACAAGTGTAACAGAGGGCGAGCAACAACATTCAGGGCCCCAGGTCATGAAGAGCCAAGAGCGGAAGGCTGCCCTAACTTACCTCACTCTAAAGGAATGTCTTGAAATGAGGGACGAGAATGATGAGGACTATAATGACCTTCAATCACTCTACAAACCTGAAATGCAGAATGGGGCTAGGTGAGTCAATTTTTGGGTTCAATAACATGCCTCAAGTAGCTCTCTACCTGAGGATGAAAGTGCGGCTCTGAGACGACAATGCAGCACATTGGCGTCCGTATGACCAGAGGACTGAAAATACAATAAGAACCACTAGAAAACAAGCTGATGGCCTAGCTAGTGGTTTCTAAGAGGACAAAACATAACTATGAAATAAGAGAAATACAAATGAATCTGATAAAGTAGATATATTAAAGCTAAGGTGACAAACATGATCTCACAGAAGAGCCTGTTCGCTAGCTAGCTCCAAATGCACGTCCACCTACACACAAGAAAGAGAAAAATTGACTATATAGGGGCCTGCCTGAGTCAGACCCTGCTTCTATGTTTCCACCTCTAAAGACAACCAAGATAGCCATAATAAGGAAAAGTATGATAAAAGATAAGAGAAAGTAGAGAACAAAAAAGATAAGAGAAAGTAGAGAACACAATAAACACTACAAAACAGTAATGTGCTACTCAACCAAATCATAGAGGAGAGTGAAAATACTTCACCTCCACCAAAAGCTCACTAGCTAATGGAGGAGAAAAGAGGACTCAAGCCCCTACTGCAATGGTTTGTTCCACACTTGTTCTAAGGAGTTTATGGAGTGTTGTTGTTTCTGCTATGGAGTTCCAAAGTGTTGCTTAAGAATGAAAATGAAGGATGAGAATGCAAGAAGTGATTTCTAGAATGCTTACGGAGTGTGAAAAGAAGATGGATTGGATGAAGAATGGAATAATTTGAAGAAGGGAGTGAATATGCCTTATTCAGGTCAATTGGTCAAAGAGGGATGTTACAAACTGACCCCAATGGGAAGTGTAATTCCTTTTCCAACTTCAGATGTGGGAATTCGTCAGGGACATAAGTGCACCACACATACGTCTGTGCATTGTTCGGACATCCCTGATAGTTATTCTTCTACTAATGCAAAAGACAGATGCCAAGTGGAATGAAGGTAGTGGGTTGATGTGGAATTTTTCCTTCGGATTTGATTTTCTAAGGTGAGGAAGTGTAAAAGGGGAATTTGTGCAAAGGGTAAAAATTTAGTCCTATATATTTTCCCCCCACTTTAGCAAGCATGAATACTGATGAGTGCTTCAGTAAAGTAGATCGAAGAGGTAGTAGGGTTAGAAATGTATACTTGAACCATCGAGGAAGTAGACCACAATCTGGAAAACTTAAGAGTGCAGGACAAGTAAAGGACTTCATATCCCCGTAGAACTATGAAGCTTGTAGAATGAAAGCGTCTTACAATCCTGTAGACCTGCATGGAGGAAACCCCCAAAATCTCTCACATGAAGGAATCCCCAAGAAGTGAGTGCCTTATAGGCCTGCATACTTGCAAGGAAGGTATCCTCAAAGATCTCACACATGAAGGAAACCTAGAAAGGTGCCTTACAGACCCACAGACCTACAAGGAGGCATGCCCTAAGATCTCTAACATGGGGGAAACTAAGAAAGTGCCTTACAAACCTGCAGACCTGCAAGGAAGCTATCCTTCAAGATCTCTCACATGAAGGAAATCAAGAAAGTTCCTTACAGACCTAAAGACCTACAAGGAAGGTTTCCTTCAAGTTCTCTCACATGAAGGAAACCTAGAAAGAGCATCCTACAGACCCACAGACCTATAGGGGAGGTGTCCCCCAAGATCTCTCACATGAAGGAAACCCAAATAAAGCACCCTATAGACTCACAGACTTGTAGGGGAGTGACCCCCAAGATCTCTCACATGGAGGAAGCTTAGAAGAAGTGCCCTATAGACTCGTAAAACTGCAGGGAGGTATCCCTCAAGATCTCTCACATGAAACCCAGGAAGGGGACTCTGTAGAGTCAGAAAGCGGCTTCACAGGAGCACTCGTAAAGTGACATGTCTACCCATAGATAGAATATGTTAGAAAGAAACCATGTAGGCAAGTAAGCAGATAGTCACATAGATTGTTGATATATTGGAGAACTTTCAAAGGGGTCCCTCGGGAACCTGGGATGAAGAAGGGGTCCACTCAAGGGATGTGTTGTTTGAAAATATGGAAGAGATGTCTCTTTCTCGAATTGATTCATCATCAAGGAATCCTTTTGAAACATGTTCACTTCATCAAGGAATTTGAAAGGAAGAAAATTTCGTCACGTGAGGGGAAGGTAAAAGTTTCTCCCACCTCATAGGAAGGGTTCTCAAGTTCTTTCTTTACAAACGTGTTATGAAGGAAACATGTTCCATTAGGGTTTCAAGTCAAGAATGTGATTCTTTGAAAAGAGGTTTGTGAAGATTCTCAAGAATGCATTCATTGGTGATGAATTCATTTTTTGAAAATTAAAATGTTATAGAAGTGATGTCACACATGAAAGGGACAACTCAAACAAAGAAGAGAGAAAGATAAGAAAAGAGAAAAAGAGAAAAGAAAATAAACACGAGGCATAGGGGTAGCCTAATATTTTAGGGTTAGAAGTTCTCATAAATATATAAGTATAATGATAGTATATAAATGAACTATCATCAACCCCCTACTATATCAAACCATGTGAAGAATGCATGAGAAGACAAAGTAAAAATAAAAAATTGGGTCAACATGGAAGGGAAGCCTAAATTCCCCCAACACTTTGCATCGTCCCCAATTTTCTAAAAATCAATCACAAACATAGAAGAATGATGAAATAGATAGAAGAAGGTTTACGACATAAAAACCACTCCTATATCCAAGCACCAACAAGGGTGACAAGGTTCATCTAGGCACACATAGCACAATCATGGAGAAACACATCACAACACGCACGCTTCTATTCTAAAGATATAGAAGGGGCCTCCCCCTAACACTGATCCACCAAGAGGTTAACTCTTTGCCACTCTATATCATCATAGGGTGAAGGAGGACGATCTTGTAGTGGTGGAATGTTAAGAGGAGGAGTGTCTGACCCTCCTAGAACAAGGGCTAAGGAAGAGGGCCCCACAAGGTCCTCTCCACAAGGTTATTGTGGAGCTAAGGTCGGAAAATTCGTGAAGACCATCGACAAGTTTGAAACTTCATCCAGAATGTTAAACATGCACTTTGCTAGAGTGCCATGTTGTACCTCAATGGATGGAGAAGGTTACACTCAAGGTTCACCACTAGGCTCATCGAGTGATTCAAGAGCGATGATGAACTCAAGGGAAGCCACGACTGGTTCTATCACTAGGAAAAAACAAGTCAATGCAAGAACACCTTTCGGGGAAGGTGGAATCCTCTTATGTCCTATATTGTTGGAAGTACCACGCTCCACCTTCTACTCCATCGAGGGATGTGAACTCCCCATAGATGAGGTGAGATGTGAGAAGGAAGAGGAGGAAGAGAAAATCGCAATAGATACCACTGAAGTTTTCATCATATCTATAATTTTTGGGAAAGGTGAGACATCTGGAAGGGACCTCAACAATGGTGGCTCCACTGAAGGAGCAATGAAAACCTACACCTTTTTAGTGTCAGGCACATTCATACTCATAGTGGAAGCTGAAAGCAAGACTTAGCTAGCTTGAATGGAAGTAGAGGGGAGGAGAGAGGAGGATGCATTAGGAGGCCTTGATATAGGGGCATTCATCTCCTCTTCCTTTCTATGTAAGGTGGCTTGCTCAACCATGAGAGCCTTTCATTGGCACTTGCACTCACACGCAAGGTATTTGTTGTGACTCTTCGAATCAGAGGCCAAAGGCTATGAAGGAACAAAAGGCTCTTGCTCAACCATGAGAGTGTCCACTACAATCATTTCCAGTGGAGGAACAGACTCTTGAATGGGAGCAAGACGAGTAGGTTGAGAAGTAGAGCGGGGTTCAACTCAAGTGCCTCGGCAGTAGGCCTCTTCTCATTTACTGCTTTTGGAGTGAAAGTGGTAGGAGGCCATAGAGCCTGAGACATAAAGGATTCCTTGTGAGGACTTTACTTTTAGCTATAATGAGTGGGCCTAGGATTTGTGGGCAGAATAGGAAGTTCAAATGCCAGATGCTTGGGATTTTGCCAAGAAATTTTGATAGGATTCTCTTGCAAATGTGGAACGAAATATGATGGTGCCATAACAGGGTGAGAGGAAGCATCAAGCTAAACAACAAAAGAGGAATAAGGAGGATCTCAGGACCACTTCTCTTCTTCCCTTCTACATGCCTTCCCAACATCACTGTTAGATTTTAAGCAAGCCCTATATGAAACAACATAAGGTGATGAAGGGTATCTCACTTTCAACCTTAGAACCCTTTCTTATAATTTTGATACATTCGGTACAAGAGGTTCTCCCTAGGTGGGAGAGGACCAACAACCATAGGCCAAGAGTAATCCAAGGAGTAACTATCATGGGTAACTAATGGTTTATAACCAGTGTCATGAAGCATATGTACAAAACCCTCATGGATAAATTTTAAAAAATTATCCACGATCGAGGGCACCACATTCATAGCTACTAACCAAGGGATACCCAACTTCACTCTAAAGAGTTTAGATATAGGGATTATGTCGAATAGAAGATTCATGGATTTAGGTCCAACCAAAATCGACAAGAGAATGCTACCCAAAGGGGGAAAAAAAAGTCTGTCATGTGTGAGGATGGTGCTTACACATGCATCGTACCCATCTTTGTGCAAAAAGTTGATTAACATGATCTCCTCAGATATAATGTTTACTTGATATTTCTGATCAACGAGAACAGCTACTATGATGTTTCCGTTGATTCACATAGGGATGTAGAGAGGAGATGGTTCCCTATTAAAACCCATCAGAAAATCCTATGAGGTGAAGGTTATACTAGTACCACTACTCATAGGTTGCATAGAGGGGATAGGTTGATGCAAGAAAGAGGCCATCACATGCAGTGAACGACACTTTCTCGGGACCTTCCAAAGGCTGCAAGGCATTACAATCACCCAATTAAGGTTTTGTTATACAACACTTTTAGAACCTTCCAACTACACCTACTAGGGGTTGCAAGTTGGGTTGTAAGGTGGAGGCCTCAAATCACTCACACCTACAACACTCCTAGAATACAAAGAAAGGAGCTTTCAATATCACAAAATGGAACCAAAATGGTTCACATTAGGTTCACCAAAAATTTAAGAGAGGGGCACCAACCATGTTCAAGGCCCCAAATCACAGAGAGCCAAGAGCAGAAGGCTGCCCTAACTTACCTCACTCTAAAGGAATTTCTTGAAATGAGGAATGAGAATGATGAGGACTATAAGGCCCTTTAATCACTGTATAGACTTGAAATCCAAAATGGGGCTATGCGATCCAATTTTTGGGTCTAATACTATGCCTCAGGTAGCTCTCTACCTAAGGATGAAAGTGTAGCTCAAGGATGATAGTGTGACATACTGGTGTCTATCAGGTGCACTGGCGTGTGTACGATTCTAAGACATGAGAGCAATTTCTTTAAAGTGGTTTCCACACCATCACTGTGAGCAATTTCTTTAAAGTAGCCAATGTTTTTGATTCTAATACATGTGAACTTTCTTCAAAAACCCTATGCCAAGTCATATGTTTCCAAAGCAAGCTATGTCATAAAATAGGGAGGAAGGGTTACCCCCACAAACACATAAGGGATCTATGGATTTGGGGTCAATATGTATGTGCTACAATGTTGTCATAAAGCATGGAACTATCATCATTCCCCAAATACTCAAAGAACTGGAAGAATGATGCAAAGAAAGTGAAAATCCTTTTGTGTCAACATGGAAGAAACATGAATGTCTCAAAGCCTGTGCATTATCCCCAAAAGGAAAACACAAGACAAATGAAAAAGAAAGAAAAAAGAAAAGATTTTGGGTCAACATGGAAGAGACATGAATGTCTCGATGCCTTGCATCATCCTCAAAAGGAAAACACAAGACAAATGAAATAATTATGACATAGAGAATAATGAAGGTACATATAGAAGAATGCACAAAAGATAGAGAAACATCAGGGTATGTGCAGGATCATCATTGAAAAAGTAGGCCCTTAAGTGGCAAAAAATTCAAAAAAAATAGAGTTAGGCAACTTGACATAAAATTTTGAATAAGTTATCTATATTATTTCAAAAATATGTAAGAAAAAAATCTGTAGCAAATTGAATGTAGTATCTAAACTACTAGGTTTTTTTTTAATCTATTTGGTGAAAATTTGAAATTTCAATGCAATAGTACTTAAATTTCGTGGAAAAATAAGAAGTAGATGTCCTGCCTAACCACCCTAACCACAATAAAATGATAATATTTTTTATAAGATTTTAAATATAAGTAGAGGACTCATGTTCCAATGTGATGCATATTCTTTTGTAATTTTTTCCCAAGTAAATAATTAATTATAATTTTTATTACAAATTTTTAAAAATATAAAAACTCATATGTCTGACCACTTTAACTTGGTAAAACCTTCATGAAATTCATTTCTTCTCTTTTTAATCCTATAGTATGTGAAGCATAGAATGTCACACATGTTTTGGATTCAACAAATGTGATATTGTTTGAAAGCTATAATGTTTTTCAATCAGCCTATCAATCAGGACTTTAGTTGTAATTTGAATAGAAAATGAATAATAATTACTTATTAAATTCAAAGTAAAACATAATTTATATTGGTGGAAAGCTGAGAATCTCCTTTAAAAACCCTTTTCGTTTCATCAATTTTGGGTAAAAAAAAGTCGTCAGCCACATACCCATCATATTGCCACTTTTTGGCCTATCATGATCCTACACATACCCATCAAATGAAATTTCATGGGGGATCACATTACACACATGCAATCACAAATAAAAATTAAAAGGAAAAAGACTAGTAAGGCATAGGTGAGTCAACCTAAAGTAGGTCGTCTGCCTCCCAATCTTGGTCAGTATAAACAAAAGGTGAGCAACTAGCCAAAGGGAAAACATCAAGTGTCGAACTAGGACATGCACCAAGTTCAACACTCTTTTTAGGAGATTGTCATGTAAGCTCATAGAAGAAGAAAACAATGCATTCAACTCATCATGCATTTGTTTATCAATTTTTGTAATATCAATGTCATCATCTAAGTTAATCATAACAGGAGGTCAAATAACAAGTTCCATACAATGTTCTTGTTTATATTGTGGTGAGGGTTGAGAGTCATCATGGATTGCTTTAGGTAGGTTTGGATTTTGATTTTCAATGTCATTGTTGTTTTTTTGAGTTTGCAATCTACAAGTAATAAGATGATGTCTACGTCTACACTCTCTAGCCCTTCAGTTTCTTTTTAGTTTATTGTCAATTTGTTTTTGTGTAAGAGTGGGTTTGTCAATCATAGGTTCCATGCCCTCCTTGGGAGGACTAGAGGGAACAACAATAGGTTGCTCAATCGCTTTCTCTTTGACTTTGTAAACTTGTTTGACACTAGGAGGGACAATGAGATTGCTTGTGTTGTCTCATGGTCTCTTGTATAAAATTGCAGGAAGTTGTTCTATAGGTTGATCTTGTATGTTTGGAAGCATTTTCAGTTCAATCATTTTCTTGTCAAGGATGGTTGGTTAGGTCATAGGTTGAGGCATGTTGCAAAGGGATAGTTTTGCTATTTTCTTTGATTTGAATTTTGATATGATTTGAAAAATAATTTCTTCAAGAGACTTGATAGGTTCCATAGGATTGGGACAAAAGAAATCTAGTGAAAAGTTCCCTTTTGCTGAGGCCGGATGAAATCTGCTATGATGCACAGTGAAGATGTCATTTCCAAATGGAAAATTTAGACATTTATGCACAACCAAAGGGACATAATTCATGGAGTGAAGCCCTGGATAATCTAGCTTCACACAAAATTGATCCCATTGTGGGATGATGGAGAATGAGACTATTAATGTTTTTAGCCCCACTTTTAAAGGGATATCTATCGAGCCTATCATAGGGCAAGCAAATCTGTTATTTGTCTTGATCCATGCTTTCGGGTTATCATATGTATCTTGATATAGCTCATGCACATATAAGAATTCTTCTATGATCACATTCTCTCCATAGATAGGATCAATCAATACCACATTAGTGCGCTTATTATTGATTCATCCAGCTATGTAAAGAGGACCATCAGATGCATGTTTAGTTATGTTAGTTTGTGAGAAAGCAATGTCAAGAGTTTGTTTAGTCAAGCCCTTACGAGGTCTAGCTTTGATAAATTCTATCACCTCATTTGTGGGACATTATTCAATGGTATTCATAATGTCATTATTCGTATCAACATTCATCACATTAGCCTTCATTTCACTAGCTTTGACAAATGTAATATGGTGCTTAGGCATGGGATTTGTAAAGATTTGCAAATTTTGATTAGGAGGGGCAACAAACTTATTTCCTTGATCATTCACACCTCCAATTAGTAAATGATTAGAATCAATAAGGTCTTGCAAAAGATTTTTAGGATGCTTATAGTATTCTATTGATGGTAATAACAATAAGCATTCTTTCAGAAAACTTTAGGCAATGGTATTGTAGGATCACATTCTCTAACAGGAGGTAAGGTAAGCATGTTTTTGTCAATAAGTTGTAATAGGATATTGTGAAGGGTATCAAGTAAAGGAGTAAATTCTCTCTCCCTATCCCTGAAAGGAGTTTTCATTTTTATAGCAGCCACTTGATTGTTGGTTTGTTGACTTGTCTAAGGAGGATTTAATTGTAAAAATCCCCTTCTTTTTTCTTGAATGGTTGATAGTTGTTTTGATTTGTGGATTCAATATTTTCAGAATGACTAGGTGGATTTTTCACATCACAGCCACTAGTCGAGTTTTGATGGTCATGAAGGGCTATACATAACTATGTGAAGGATGGAAATCTTAAAATTTCAAGTTTTATTTGGTGTTTATCTTGTAAATTGGAAATGAACATTCTTTGAAGGTCAACATCAGGAATCTTAATGTTCACTTCTAAATAAAGTGTTTGCTATCTTCCTATGAAATTAGCCACTTTCTCATCCTCTCTTTTTTGCATGTCATTAGATCCGCAAGGGTCATTTTGGAACCCATGTGAATATGGAAGTGGTTATAAAAGGCATCAATGAGTTTATTGAATGAACCAATTGATTTTTTTGGAAAAGATGAAAACCACTCTAAGGTATTGTCTTTCAAGGATCTAGGGAATAGCTTAGCCAATAGTTTATCCTCAAAGATTAAATCACTACACAAGGTTGTGAAGGTGGAAACATGGTTTACAAGATATCCTTTCCCACCATATTTCTCAAATTGAGGGACCTCTATTCCTTGTGGCATTTTTTCTCTTAATATTTTGAGGGAAAACATGGTGGACTTGATGTATTACAAAGGTTGACCATTATTGTTTTGTTGTAATGTTGCCACTTGTTGTTGAAGGGATGTCATGTTTTGCAAAATTGAATTAATTAGAGGGTTATTTTGGTTATAGGGTTGAGGGGAATAAGGTGTTGTAGTGTATGTATGCAAAGGGCTAGTGAATTACATATTGGTGGAGTTGGATTGTTGCAAAATATTGTATTTGAAGGCACACGGGTGGAAGGAATTCCTACGAGAATACCTATGGAAGTGTATACAGTACTAGTAGGTATGACTATTGTGTTTGGTTGAATGGTAGTTGTGGGTTGAAAGGTTCCTGTGGGTTGGAATTTTATTATGGATTGGAATGTTGTTGTGGGTTGTGTTCTAGTGTATGTAGGGATGGAATTGCTATTGTGGAGGATGGGATTGGAATTCCACCTTGACTTTGAATAGACCCCAAAGCTTGAGTGGAAGTGGTAATGGTAGGGATAGTGTTGGTAATATTAAGGAAATTTGTTGTAGGTGGTGAAGTCATTGTTAATGAGGTATGCAAACTATGAGCCATGGAGGGTTGATTCTTAACACTATCAAAAATAGAGTTAGAGCACCCAAGATCCATGACAAGTGAGAGATCGTTGGATGACATGAGCCTTGAACTATGTCTTATAATATTATTGCAAATAGGACACCAAGTTGTAAAGCTCATACAAGTTTTACAAACCTAGTGTGCAAACCCTAGAATGGAAATGCAATATCCTAGAATGAAATGAAAATTTTAGAATCTAAGTAATGCAATTTACTGATTAAATAATGCAATAAGTTGAACATGAAATGTTTTGATACAATTTTTAAATTTTTACAATGCACTAAAATGAAGCAATTTTTAAGCTAAATGCAAATAAATTGATGAAACAACAAGATAAATGGACCAAACAGAAGCTAAAAAGTGAGATTTTAATGTCCTAAAATTACAGATCTGTAGCTAGTTGGGACTTATTTTCCAGTAAGGGTGAGTTGGTCCTGGTTAGGTCTTTCTGGGATTTTTTTATGGATTTTAGACTAAATTTTGATGTCTTTTCAGATGCCAAATGGTACAGATTAGACCTAATCATAGACTTATTCACCAATAAAGGTGAATAGGTGTTGGTTAGGTCTTTTTAAACTATTTTCTTAATTATTTGCAAGTTCTTAGATGTATCTTTTAGTTCCAAGTTGTAGACAGTGAAATGCAGCTTTAGATTTTCCAGAAATTCAATGCAAAAATGCAATAGAAAGATGAAATGCAAGACCTAGTTTGAAATGAGATTTTGTTTTGATTTTGAAATGTAATTGAATGAGATATAAATGAGATGCAAAATGAATAAATTATTTTTGTAATTTTCATATTTAAGAAGTGAAAAACAATGCAAATATAAACCCTATATGATATGGTTATGTGCAGGATCATCATGGAAAAAGCAGGCCCTTAAGTGGCAAAAAATTCAGAAAAATTAGAGTTAGGCAACTTGACATAAAAATTTGAATTAGTTATCTATATTATTTCAAAAATATATAAGAATAGAAGCTATAGCAAATTGAATGTAGTTTTTAAACTATTAGGTTTGTTTAAAAAAAAAAAAATCTATTTGGTGAAATTTTGAAATTTCAATGCAATAGTACTTACATTTCAGGGAAAAAATAAGTAGGTGTCTATCTGACCACCCTAACCACAATAAAATGATAATATTTTTTTATAATATTTTAGATATAAGTAGAGGATTCATGTCCCAATGTGATGCATGTTTTTTTGTTTTTTTTTTCCTAGTAAATAATTAATTATGAATTTTTTATTACAACTTTTAAAAAATACAAAAAAAGCGTATGTCTAACCATCTTAGTCATAATTTGAATAGAAAATGAATAATAATTACTTATTAAATTCAAAGTAAAGCATAATTTATATTGGTGGAAAACTGAGAATCTCTTTTATAAAACCCTTTTCGTTTCATCAATTTTGGGTAAAAAGAAAAGTCGTCAGCCACATACCCATCATATTGCCACTTTTTGGCCCATCATGATCCTGTACATACCCATATGCAATATTTTAATGCAAAAGAAGAAACCCTAATTAAATGAAAATCTCAATCCAATGAATGCAAGATTTTAACTTTATATGAAATGAGAGACTCCAAAAATCAGAATAGTGTGATGTTGAAAACGTTGGGTTCACCACAAATGAAATGGTGAAAAGTAGGGGATCACTATCCAAATGCAAGAGCAAGAGGATGGATCACTTATTTTTTAGGGACAACTTCACTTCAAATTATGAAAAATATGATGCTAATAACAACCAGAAAATGACCCTAACTATTATATCAACTATGAGGAATGTTTTTATAGCTAAAAAAGTTATGTACTTGGCCAAAAAGTTTTTTTATGCTATGGAGGACTCATTCGCCCTCAGTGGCAATTAGGTCCTTTTAGGATTTCAAAAAGTTGATTTCAAGATCATGTACCTTGATGTCTACACTCTTGAAATACTAGTTATCAAGTTCTAGAAGCTTGTAGTTAATTTTGTATAGCTCTTTCCATGATCTTGCACTTTGAATGACAACTTTAACAACTTTGCAACTTTGACAACTTTGCTCCAAATGTTGCTCAACTTGATCTTCAACCTATAAATCTACAATAACAAACTCAAGGGAAAGAGAAACTTTTTGATTTGTTAGTGATTGGGGGCTTTCCTCATTCAAACCCCTTGTAGGTAATCAACCCAAATGATGAAATCATTGAAATGAAGCATGAACATGAAATAGCATAATTGATGTCACCTTGGATGATGTCTTGGAACTAAATCTACATACTATCATGTAGTGGCCATGAAGAATGTAGATCTTGGATGTAAGATGATGCTTGTGAATGAATCCTCAATGCAACATTTACTTCTTAGCTCAACAACATGAATGCATTAAACCCTTGACATGATGATATGATATTGAATTGGTGCAATAAACACTTGAAATCTACCTTGAGATGCTTTATGAAAGTATTTAAAAATTCTCTAATGCTCTTGATTTTTAACTCATGAAGTCACATAAGTTTTCTAGGATGAAAAATGTGAATTAACCCCAAGTATTTATACTAAATTAGGATATTAACCCCAAAATTCAAACAATTAATGTTGACACCATATCTAGAAAGAAAGATAATTAAATTCACACTAGAATGAAATTCAAAAATTAGGGTCTCGTTAAGGGAGGACCCATTCACCACTAAAGGTGATGGGTCCTTGATAAGTTTTGAAGACCAAGCTTTGGGGAGATGAAAAAAGGCCAAAAACCCATTCCAAATCAATTGAGAAAGGGGGGTCCTATTAAGAGAGGACCTATTCGCCACTAAGGGCGAATGGATCCTGGGTTAGCTTACTAGGACCAAATTTTTCCCAATGAAATAATTTGATATTTAATTTATGATTGTCAAGAATGATCTTCGGGAGGTGTCAAACTTAAGGCCTAAATTTGAATCAAAAGGGGGTTAATAACTCCAATTAACCACAATGAATTAAGACCACGTAGATAAGTGTGAAACTACTTTAAAACACTTTTCAACACATAAACAAGGTATGCATTATGTACATTTTTATTGAAAAGGAGCCTATTAGGCTCAATTAAGAAAATAAGTCATAAAAAGTGTGAAAGTGTGTTACAACACTTTACAACACCCTTGCAAAGGACCAATTAATGCATGTTTTAGTTAAATAAAGGTCTTGGAATAGTGTGAATGTGTACAAAACATTACAACACCACTCCAAGACATCATTAGCTCATATTTCAGGTCAATTATTCAAGCAAGCAAGGAAAAAGCTACTTTTTCCTCCACTGCACTAAGATTTTTGAGTTCTGAAATGAAGATTTTTGTCACCTCTTGCACCTCTAGGGTTTTGCACCTAAAAGGAGAGAGACAAAGATCAATCACTTCATTCAAGAAAAAACTCTTGATATTTCAATGCAAAGGAGATTGAAATTTGTCAATCGATAGAGAGATTAATTACTAATGCAAAACTTAGAAAATGCAATATGTTTGAAAACACATTGTGAAATGCAAAAAAATTAAAAAGATGAATATAAATGCAAGTAAAACAAAATAGGAAATAAAAATAGAAAGTGTGCACTTAGAAATGTGTTGAAGACTAGAATGAGGACTAGAAATGTTGCTGACCTTGGAATTTTGACCTACTAGGACTCATTCGCCATTTTGGGCGAATTAGTCCCAAATCTAGAAAACTACACTAGGGCTTGTTTCAGCCAAATGGGTATCTAAATCTATGGAAATCTCTGAAAAAAAAGTATAGTGGGACTAATAGGACACTAATGGAATATGAGGCCACTTTGACTTTTCTAAAAACCCGAAAGTTGAATCTAAAGCTCTCGATCTACTCTTTCTACTCATCTAGGTGTCTGAATCTAAAACCCTAATTTTTGGCACTTTAAGTGACTTTTTTGTGGACATTTTGAACTATAAAATAAGGAGATGACTTGAACAAGTTTTCAAGCTATTCTTCAATCAACTCCAATCTTTCAAAGTACTTAGATCTACAATCACACAAATAAATAGAACAAAAGTGTTGATATTTAGGGCATGGGGATTTTCCTTGGTCAAACCCCTTTTAGGTAATTAAACCAAAATGAAGAAATAAGATAATGAATCATGAAATATGAAACAATGCAATTAGAAAATTTCCATGATGATAGATATTGAATTGCTACAACAATGGATGAAGAATCTACTCTTGAATGTCTTTGAATGCTATCTTGATGACTTGAAATGCTAAAACCCTAGCTTGCTTGACTTGAGATGAATAACAAATGATGAATGAATTTTTAGGATGATTGGGGGTGAAATGAGAGGGAAAAACCTATATTTATACAAAATTATCCAATAATTCCTGAAAATATCTCATCACAGGTTGACCAATACCTTAGATCTTAAAAAATAATAACCCACCAAAAATTTGAAATAATTTTGATTTTTGTGCCAAAGGGGATGTTAGAGTATATGTATGTACTCCCACAACTCCATGAATCACCTGCAATGATAAACCTATCACACTATGAAGAAATAAGCAACATATGATTTCCCAACAACTCAAATATGATGAAAACACCAATTTGTATTATGTGTTCAAACCACTACCGCATTGAATATGCTACCGTAGAGAATGAAATAAAATTACAATGAATCAATCCTTATGAAAATGATGAAAGTGAACCTTAGATTAGGGTTAGATTAGAACATGACAAGTGTCCTCATATGAATGAATGAGACAACATGTTATGATATTAGAAGCTTTAATCATGCAAAATGAAACTAATTAATTAAAGAAAATAATGAAATAAAAGCACTCATAAGTTTAGCTTAAGTGTAATAAAGCATAAATGGACCCAATTAATTAATTAGGTGATGAATTTAGTATTCTAACACCTACCTTTAAGATGAACTAGGGAGAAACTAAAGTATGATAAAGAAATACATAAATGGATGCATCATGAATGGGTCCCACCCTAACAGCTGATGAGGTACCCATGTACAACAAGCTAATCTCTCGTAACTAGAGAAAAGGAGATAACCTCATGGGAAAAACTCCTCTCCAAAAGAAAGAAAAAGAAATGATTGCACTAGTGAAAGAAGGATAGAAGGAGGACTCAATGTGACCCCCCAAGGATTGCTTCTGTCATGCAAGTACAGTAGATGTCCCCTTGATAGGAGAGAGAAAATGAGGATATGAATCCCACCATAATGAAAGAGTTCTTGTGGCAATCATGTATGCTTGAAGATAGAATATGATCCACTGCCTACAAACAACATTTCTCCCCTTAGGAAGAAAAGGATCCACTGGTGATTGAAGAAGCCAATCCAAAAATATGGGTGATACTGGAATCCAAATCTAGATGATGTATGCCTCTGAAAATTGTTCATGTATCCACATGTCTAAAATTGATGATGTCGATCTGAAAACCTATGAAGATTGATATAGAACAAGTTGCAAAGGTGATGAAGATGGTGGGCCAATAGCGATGATGTGGTTGTCAACAAAGAGGAGATGAATTTCCTCAAATTATCCTTCCAAATCTACAATAGAGGACTCTACACACAAGGATGATATGTCTGCGAGATATAAATCCCAATAGCTATGTTTGGAAGATGGATGATTTCTTGTTGCACTAAATCAATAGGGGCCAAAGATGTGGCGATGCCAAGCTGATCAGGAACAATAGGAGATGCTGATGTAGCCTCAATCTAAAGAGTGGGAACATGAATGCAAGTCTCTGAACCATTAGAACATGCAATACTTGTGATATACTCAAGCTCTTCAAAATTATTGTCATCAAAGGGTATGGAATCTGCATCTGCAAGAGGGAGAAGACAATCTATAGTAGGATCCTCTAGGTATGGATAGATATGAGGGTCCCCACAGATCTCCCAAAGTCATGTCCAAAGTATGTGGAGACATTCAATGTTTGATATAGCATAAATAGTGTCAAGATCAACACTAGAACATATAACCCCTACAATATGATCTACGATGATGCCCCATGCTAAAAAACTCCCTGGTGTGTGTGGTGTAGGTATGATTCCATATAGATAAGGAAAAATGTCAAGCCACCTGAGATGTGTCAGGATGCCATTTTTCCAAGACTCATAATTGTCCTTGTTCAAGTTGATCATAGAAGGATGAACACAAAAACCCATGATACTCAAAAGAAAAAATTAGGGACTAAAACCCTTAGTACTGATAAAGTAGATCAGATAATACCAACTCACAAAAATAGATCCTTTCTAGGTGCCAAGATGTCCAAGTAATTAAGCAAAATGTGAAAACACAAAATATTGATTAAAATGTACCTGGGGAAGATTCTAGAAAAAGTGTATGAATAGATATGAAGAACTCTGAAATACCTTTACAATGCTACTTCAATCATGAAAATTGGAGATATAGGAAAGAAATTATGAGCTTGGAAGCACAAAATGAAGATCTGACTTTGACTGAGAATAATAGGAACCATTGGAAATTTCACAGAACCAGATTTCCAATGACATCTCGTTTTCCTGATTTTGACACCATATGCCCAAGTTATGCCAAAAAGAAAAAAAATAGTTGCTTTAAGGAAAATCAGAGCTAGGAGAGGGCTTAAAGGTCATATGGTTGATGACATCAGCATGATGTCATACTAATTTTAGCAAACTGCTAGCTTAAAATTAACGGCCTGTTGATAGAAAAAAAAATCGCTCCTACTTGAAAAATTTTCAATTCGCCGGTTTGCTATGAGTACCCAAAATATTTTGACGAAATCTAAAAGAATCCCCTACTGTCGGATTTTTGGTGGCCAATATATGGGGTCCACTAGGATTTGAAGAAGTGTTGGTATGTAGAGTGCCGCCACCAGCAATTTTGAAGGAGGACGCTCAGATTTTTTAGAATGTTGTCGCCTGCTACAAAAAAGAAATACGTGGATTTGTACTTTGTACGTACGCCTGTGCAAGCATACCCTACACAGGCTTTTAAAGCCTTTTTTTTATTTTCAATTTTTTTTAAAACAAAAAAGTTTGGATTTGATTTTTCAGGAAATAAATTTTGATATATTTTTTTGATTTTGAGGATAAAATATAAAAAACCCTAAATTATATATATATATATTTGATTAATGGATTAAAAAAATTAAAAACCAAAGAACCTTGTACCTTTTGTACTTGTGCATGCAAATCGAGGCACTTAGATCTGTATGGATATGTGTGCCTGTAAAAAAAATTCCTTTCGTTACAACTACTCAGATTTGAGCAAAACGATAGGCGATCTTAAGGTTTTCAATCACTCTGCATGCGATGGCGGTGTCCTTTTCTGCTAAAAGTGCTCATATTTTTCAACCACCACTAGATCTGGAAAAAAACTAACGTATCTTCAAACCCTCATAGATATGACAAACATAAGCCTTTTTCGATGAAACGAAAGGAAAACTTGATTGTTTCGGCAGCTCTAGATTCAATGGAATGCTCAAAATTTGACCATGGATCATGGATATTAATGCATGAGTTTATTTCTCTAAAAAAGTGGACAAGATGGCTACATATCTGGAGCTTTGATACCATGTTAGTAGATGTATGTACTCCTACATCTCTATGCGTCACCTGTAATGATAAACCTATCATACTGTGAAGAAATAAGCAAGATATTATTGTCCAACAATTCAAATATGATGAAAACACCAATTTGCATTATCTGAACAACTGCCACATTAAATATGTTGTCATACAGAATGAAATACAATTATAATGAATCAATCCTTATGAAAAGGATGAAAGCTAACCCTAGATTAGGGTTAGATTAGAACATGACAAGTGTCCTTATAGGAATGAATGAGACAACATGTTCTAATATTAGAGGCTTTAATCATGCAAAAAGCAACTAATTAATTAAAGCAAATAATGAAATAAAAGCACTCCTATGTTTAGCGTAAGTGTAATAAAGCATAAAGTGGCCCAATTAATTAATTAGGTGATGAATTTATTACTCTAACAGGGGACTCATTCACCCCTAGTGGTGAATGGGTAGGGGTGAATGAGTCCCACTTAGGCATTTTAAGTGGGTGTCAAAAATTAGATGTATTAAATGATGTTTATTGAGATTATTTTCAAAAATACACGTAAGGCATGTAAGTGTAAAATGGGGCCAATTAAAGCATAAGAAAGGTCAAATTATTGATGACAAGCCTAGAAAAGCGTGAAAGCTTGTTACAATGCTTTACAAAACTTTGAAATAAGGCTTGGTAAGTGATAAAAATAGGTTATTAATGTGAAATATAATAATAAGGTCCTAGAAAAGTGTGAAAGTGTGTTACAACACTTCAAAACAACTTTATAAGACATTGATAAAATTATTATTAATTCACAAGGGCCCAAGACCTAATGTGGATTTGTAAAACACCTCACAACACTAGATCAAGGCAACATTAGGTTCAATAATTTTTCATTAATTATTCCCAAATTAAGCAAGGAAAAGGCATACTTTTTTCTATGCTACATTTATCCCCCACTTCAGTCAAAGGATGAACTTGCTTCAAACTCACACTAAATTTGGCATTCAAGAGGGATCCAATCATACTAATGCGGATGGTCTAGGATAACAAAGATGAAGGAGGTGATCAAGCCCCCAGTGTCTAAGATCCTAAGTCAAACCAACATAAGCACAAGAAGACACACATGATAGTGTATGGTATGTAGCAAAACAAGATATGAAATCATACAATGACAATAACTAGAAGGAAGAGAACATAATAAAAAGGTGGATCAAGCTTCGATCATTTGTCCAATAGGATGTGGATTAGATCTAAGTTGTTGTCCAAAAATGCATACTCACTCTAGGGCGACAAAACTCTTGACTATCCACCAGGTGAGAAGTCCTAAAAGGTGAGAAACATAGACTCATGGTTGGTATGCACTCACATACACAAGTGGCTATGAGGAAATTCATGCCTCATAATGGGCTTCCCACTCAACCATACCAAATTTATACTTCATAATAACTTTAATAAGGTGCCACAATGAAAATGTTTTTGTAAATGCTTTTGAATGTTATGTAAAGATTTTGTTAAAGGGGATTTTGCTTTGTTCTTGTAAGATCTAATCTTAGGGAACATTGTGCCTAATGTTTCTAAGAGAGGATGTGTCAAAGAAGTATCATGCTCTTGGAGGGAATCAAACCCAATGACACCAACAAGAAAAAGACGCATCACAAGAAGAAAGAAATTGCACAATGAAATAAAATGAGTGCTAATGTATGCCTCCAATTTTAAGTGGTTGCTAACACCATTATTGTGAGCAATTGCTTAAAAGTAGAAGAAGAGATGAGAGCTTATTCAGAAAGCCCTATGCCAAGTCATATGTTTCCAATAAGCTATGTCATAAATAAGTATGTCACATGTGAGCCAAGTTAAGGCATGTTTCCATAAAGCTTTTTCATTGCTTTTGGATCTAGTGGTTGTTGATAGTCAATGTCATCAAATTTTGTTGTATAATTTACTTCCTTTGGTTTAGTGGTTGAGGTGAATGTTTTGGAAGGGTCGTCCAAATTTTGTGTTGACATGACCACATTTTATTTTCCCTTTTCAGAGTCTTTGTTTATGATATTGTATTTTCCCATGAATGTATATTCAAAATATAAGCAACCCCAATCATCTTCTAATAGCTTTGTGAATTGTTCAATATGTTGTTTGTTGTCTTTTTGTTGGATAGGTTCCACTTGTCTAGTTGGTGTTAATGTTGCCAAAGGATTTTCCTTGTTTTTCTCAATGTTCAAACAACTGTTTGGGTTAGGGTCGGATTCAAGTGTGTACACTTTTTTATTGTAGATGTATTTCATTTTACAATGATGAGTAGAAGGCACACCATTCATTGCATGAATCCATGGTCTACCTAAAAGGAGGTTATATGAAAGATCATTAGGAATAACATGAATTAGTGTTTCTAATGTGGCCTTTCCAACTATAATAGGCAAAGTAATCACACCAAGTGGTTGTTTTCCTACATTGTCAAATCCCTTGACAGATAAAGAATTGAGTTGAATGTTTGATCTATCCACTCTAAGCATGTCTAGAAGGTTTACACTACACACATGAAGAGCGAAGCCATTGTCAACAAGGGTTTTCTTTATCCCTATTCTTTTATATTGAGATATTATTATGAAATCTTCATTTTGTTTTTGTACTTCCAAAGGAGGGAGCTCAGTTTGGTGAAAAACAATGTTAGCATTTATTCCTTGAATTAGGACTGATGTGTTATTCGGTTGTGCATTAGAAGGGCTAGGAACTTGTTGTAAATCAATTTGAATCATGTTGTGATAATGAGGGGAGGCTTGAATAAGGTCCCATAATGATATATTAGCAGGAGTGTTCTTAAGTTGTTCAACAATATCATACTCCTTTCCACCTTGTGCAAGCAAATGAGGAGCACTAGGTACTATGAGATTAGGAAAAGGTAAGGGTGTTGGGGTTGGTTGTTGTGGTTGTGGATTATTTCTAGTGTTATATGTATGAGAAATGGTATGATGACTCGACTGCTATGACACACTATTCTTAGATGGGTAGAGGATGAATTTGGTTTTGTTTTGAGCTTGAGGATTGTGTGATGGTGGGTAAAGGATGTGTTGAGGTTGAATAATATAACATCCCTTAGTGAGTGAGATTCTAATGCTGCCTCTTTATCTTCTTCTAAGGGCATAATATCATTATTTTAAATGTTATCCTTGTCTTGTATCATGATATCCTCCCTACAAGGAGGGTTTTTAGGAGGACTACAAACCAAATGTTCTTGACAATCAAAGGTTTGTTCTTCTAAAATGACTTCATTGCAAGTAGGGAAATGATCAATATTTAAATTTTCTTGCTTAATAAGGGTTTCTCTAGTTGAAGGGGGACAACTAAGATTCTCATGACCTTCATTGATTGTGTTTTCTAACATCAAAGTGTCTTCTTCACAACTATGAGAGATACTAGGAGAAGGACAAATGTTATTGTCATGTTGCCTTGTTTGTTAATGTCTTTTCCACTAAGAGAGGTAAGAGGAGAGAAATAAATAGGATTCTCAAAATTCTCATTGATTGGTTCTTCTACCAGAATATTTTCATCACCAATAGGAGATATATTAACAGAAGAACAAATGTGATCATTAGGAATGTTCAAGGTTGTATTCTCTTTCACTAAAACACTCTCATAGGGTGGGGATAGGAAATTTTTCTTAGCATGTCTAGATATGTATAACACTAACATTTTTTGAACCAAAAAGAAAATCACTTGTAACCATTGTGTTCACTGGACTGATGACGAGGCGTTGACTAGTCAATGTATGTTGCCAACTTTGACCACTTGTATCTTGTGCAAATGGACTCCGTTTTCAACGAAATGAGTTACGTTGGAAAGATCTCGACGAGCTCTTCGTGATGACACCCCATTTGACCACCTTTGAAGACTTCAATTTTTTTCCCTTTTTCTAAGTCCTCTGATTTGCCAATTGACCAGAACTTTGACTGCTCACAACTTTTGCATACAGACTCCTTTTGAGCCTGTTCAAGTTGCATCAGGTTCGTGTAGGTGGGCCCTACATAATGACATTGGTTCTGAGAGATTTTGAGACTGTGAAAATTTCAGGTTCTTTTAGATCCTCCTAGATCACAATGTTTCAGTAATGTAAACAATGTATATCCAAACATGCAAAATATTTTTATCAAATGTATGCAAACCTTTAAGAATGCAAACAATGTGTATCCAAAAATGAAAAGAACTTTTATCAAACTTATGCAAAGTTTTATGAATAGAAACATTGTGTATGCAAAAGTGAAAAGTACTTTTATCCATGTTATGCAAAATTTTAGAAATGTGAGCATTTTTAGATCTAATGATGCTTGTAATTGAAATGATTTAAAAAATGACCACCCTAAATTGATGTTTGTGACCTAAATGCATAAAAAAAATTCTCCCAAAATTTTCTAGACTTATACTATGTGGTACTAGGAGGCTTAGGAAGCATAGAAATGAGGTTTCTGATGCTATAATAGGCAGTTAAAAATCTAGACTGCTTCACCTAGAATGGTGAATGAATCCTAGTAAGGGTTTTTTTTCAAAATGTTTAGAAATTTTCAATTGGTTTTGATGCTTTTAATATTGTATCACCTAATGACTAAATTAAAATACATATTTTATATGATTTTGAATGATTTCAGATGAAAAAATGCAAACTATATGCACTTTCACTAATGCAAAAATTTGAAACCCTAGAATGTAAATGAACTAATGCAAAATGAAATGCAAGATAATTCTAGGATGATGATGGAATCCAAATCAAAAAAGAGGGTATTCAAAATGTAGGTTCACCAAAATGAAACAACTATTTTTGTCACCTCTTGCACCTCTAGGATTTTGCACCTAAAAGGATAGAGACAAAGACCAACACTTCATTCAAGAACAAACCCTTGAGATTTCAATGCAAAGGAGATTGAAATTTAAAAAGTGAAGGTTCTAAGGATTGAATGAAATCTAATTGAGGGGTTCACCACCAAGTGTAAACTTGGAAAACATTAAATGTTGGAAAACACAATGGGATATGCAAGCTTATGCTAGATGACCTAGAAATGACAATGAAACAAAGTAGAAAAAATTTAAAACTAATAGTGTGCACCTAAAAATGCGTTGAATACGAGAATGAGGACTGGAAATGCTACTAACCCTAAAATTTTGACCTATTGGGACTCATTGACCATTTTGGGCGAATTAGTCCCAGATTTGGAAAACTGCACCGGGGCCTATTTCAACCAAATGGGTATCCTAATCTATGAAAATATTTGAAAAATAGGTATAGTGGGACTCATATGCCACTAATGGCATATGAGTCCACTTTGACTTTTCTAAAAACCTGAAAGTGGAATCTGAAGCTCTCGGTCTGCTCTTTCTACTCCTCTAGGTGTTCAGATCAGAAACCCTGATTTCCAGCACTATAAGTGACTTTTTGTGGTATTTTGAACAATCCATTAAGGAGATGACTTTAATAAGTTTTCAACCTATTCTTCAATCAACTCCAAGCCTTCAAAGTACTCATATCTACAGTCACACAAAGAAATAGAACAAAAGTGTTGATTGTTAGGGTAGGGGGGTTTGCCTTGGTCAAACCCCTTTTAGGTAATTAAACCAAAATGAAGATATAAGATAATGAAGCATGAAATATGAAACAATGAAATTAGAAACTTTTCATATGATGATAGATCTTGAATTGCTGCAACAATGGATGAAGAATCTGCTCTTAAATGTCTCTAAATAATATCTTGATAACTTGAGATGAATAATGAATGATGAATGAATTTATTGGATGGTTGGGGGTGAAATGAGAGGTAAAACCCTATATTTATACACAATTATGCAATAATTCCCAAAAATACCTCATCACATGCCGACTTTAGATCTTGGAAAATAATAACCCACTAGAAATTTGAAATAATTTTGATTTTTGTGCCAAAGGGGACTTATTTTCCCTAGTGGCAAATGGGTCCCACTTAGGGATTTTAAGTAGGTGTCAAAAATTAGATGTATTAAATGATGTTTATTGGGATTATTTTAAAAAATATACTTAAGGCATGTAAGTGTAAATGGGGCCAATTAAAGCATAAGAGAGGTCAAATTATTGATGACAAGCTTAGAAAAGCATGAAAGTTTGTTACAACACTTTGAAATAAGGCTTGGTAAGTGTTAAAAAGAAGTTATTTAATTGAAATATAATAATAAGGTCCTATAAAAGTGTGAAAGTGTGTTACAACACTTCACAACACCTTTACAAGACATTGATATTAAAATTCTTATTAATTCACAAGGTCCCAAGACCTAATGTGGATGTGTGAAACACCTTACAACACTAGATCAAGGTGATATTAGGTTCAATTTTTCATTAATTATTCTCAAATTAAGCAAGGAAAAGGCATTTTTTTCTACACTACAAGTTCCCTTGTTCTAGTGTGGATAGTCTAGATTGAAGTGATGACTAAGGTAACTATGAGTCAATATTTTTTACCTTAACAATAAAACATTTTATTATAATAAAATGATTATATCAATTGATAAAATTGGAAAGTTTGAGACACAAGTGTTTAGTGGGATTTGAGTGATGAAAATATGCCTTGTTTCAAGGATTATGGTGATCAATAGAAGTTACCCAAAAAGTATACTAGATAAAAGAAAGTGTACTTAGAAAATTTGGGCTTTTGGATACATCTTTTCTTATTCATGTGATTTTATTTATGTGATTGAGGCAATTGGGATCTTATTAATTTTCCTATAAAGGTAGTGATTATAGTAGTCTTGAAAGCATATATCGCATGGCTCTATTTGCCTCATGTGTACTTATCAATTTAGTTGTTAATCACATGGTGTTAACATAAATAACAAGAATTATTATGATAGTTTGGGTTTTCATGATTAATTTATGTTGCATAACAAATTATTTTTATGTTTAAGGTAGTATTATTAGGATTATTTGAATGTCTCCCTTTTATTGATGGTGATCTTGTATCTATTCATATGTCTATAAACTATATATGAACTCAATTGTGTAGTGTATGCATTTTTAAAGCAAAGGAGATCTACTTGATTAAAAATTGCATCTATGCTCAAAGCAAGTTATGGTTTTCACTTTCTCTACACAAGTTTTAACTTACACCATGTAGTTATGTTGAATGTGAGTTAATTGTACGTGAAATTCTTGTTGTGCATTCACTACATACTATTTTTTTTCTATTTCTCTGTGTTTGTATATTATGTTGTGGTCTTTTCTTTCTTTTGTTTTCCCTACTCTTTGTCCCACTTTGGTTTCACTTGACCTATACATCCAAAGAAAAATTATAACTTCTTCTTGTACCCAAAAAAGGTGCATATCCCTAATCAAAGCTAAAATTAGCTATGCTCCTGGACTATAAAACTATTTCCCCCATGTATCCTAATTTTTCATTTTACCCATCCCTATTAATCAATTCATGATTTGTTTTAACTAACCTTATTAAAAATCAAATTTAATTTATGTTTTATGTATTACTGATATGCCTTCATTCTCTTTCACATTGTATGTAACATCCATACTTTATCACTATTCAAACTTAAATTATGTCTTTTAATTCGATACTATATCTATTATTATATTCACATCCAATTATTGCTCCCTATTGACATTCATTTTTATCCAGTCCAAAATCTACATTTATAATCCCATAAATTTTCTAGCATCCAAATTTTGATGTTTTTCACTTCCACATCTTTATCAAACCTTCAAAGCCATCTGAAGCTAAATTGGAGGAGGTGGGTGAAGTCCGTAAGTTTTACTTCGAATCCACACAACATAATTGATTTCGAACCAAAAATAATATCAATCAAATTCTGTGAATATTGTACTATTTTCCTAATTAAATAGGATATATTAAAAATAAATTAAAAAATTGGGTCTCTCTGTCCATTATTCATGTGTCCATTCGATTGGATTTGAGAATCTTTATCTATCGTTACTGAGCGACGTGTGTAAATCTATGATGTAATGTTTTCATACTCGCAAGCCAGTAAAAGACGTGACCGTCATCACAACGTATTTTGTTTTCGAAACAAAGTGAAAAGATTTTTGGGTGGGGACCTGCATCTTTCATATTTGCCATTACGTTCACAGAAATCTAGTTTCGTCGATAAGTTAGGTATGTGGTGGTATAAATCTCCGCTTTTCTTTACTTTTTCGTGCGATTGCTACCCTTTATAAAATGTTGTATTTATAACCATTCAATTTGATTATAAGGCGGTATTGTTAAAAGAAGACATCCGTGCAATGCGTTACAATTCTTTTGTGTATCATCTGAGGCCCATGCAGTCGTCTAAAAAAGTTATGAAATATAAAGTTTTCACCTAATTATAAACCGGAGGACCACAAAATCAACAAACCATTGGATATTAGATGATATAAAAATGCTAGTAATAAATTTGTTTATATAATTTGAAATAGAAATAGAAATGGAGAGAGCGTGGGTGGGGACGCGGGTAGGGGTAGGAGTGGCAGATGGGGTAGGTGAATGTAAACCTCTGTTTGATGAAAAAATCAAATGAATTCACAAGCTGAGAAGAGAGGAAATGTTGGGGTCATTTTTTTGGAGCTTGTCAAGAAAGGTCAAATCACTATTTTGATATTTTGATTTTCATGAACAATCAAGAAGATAGCGAGAAATATGTTTTTTAATCTTAAGTGTGTCTAGGAATGTAAATATAATGACAAATCTATGAATGCCACTTCGAGGTCTATACTAAGTGAAAAATTAGTGTGTAATTAAGAGTAATCTAGCAAGAAAGTGAAAACCTAATTGTTCCAAGTACAATTAACAAAATATTTAATAGTAATGAAGGAAATAAATGGGAAGGCAAAAGCAAAACAATGTCACCTCAAATGCTTGGAGAAGCCAAGAGAAACAAGGTTGTTGAAGAGTGCTACAAAAAAATTAAAGGAGTTTTTTATGTAATGTTAGAGTGCTCACATGAAAACCACAATGTTAAAGAGTGTTGTAAAAAGCTAGACAATTATTAATATGAGCTGGAGAGCATAAAAAATTGCTAGAATGAATGAGAATACGAGAAATAGTTTTCAAAAATGAGAAGTAGGAGGAAAAATGGGTAATTCCAAGGACTAGAGAGTTTGTCAGATTCATTTTAGAGCAATTACCGTTGACCTAAGTAGGATGTGGGAGGTGAAATGCTTGAAAACAAGTATTGAATGACAAACTATCATAGTATGTTAGTGGGTCGCGCGAAAATCTATGCATTGTGCTAGTGTCCAAACAATTTTAGCTCTCGGAAAGGTCAAACACTAAGAAATTGTAAGGCTAACACATTTGGAACTTGAATTTACACAAAAGAGATCACAAAAATGAAATGTTGAAAGTAAATAATATTGTGAATATGCCAAAAAGGATAATGTAGAGGATTCTTCAAATAGAGTGATTGTGCATCCAAATTGAAAACTTGCAAATATATATATATATTAATCCCAAAAACCTACATGACAAAAAAATAAAAATAACATATTAAATTTGCAAAATAAAAAGATTCAAAAAATATAACCTACAAAACAAAAATGTTAACAAACTTATATTTAAAATTGATAAAAAAAATTAATAGATTGATATTTTAATATTAATTTATCTAACAAACCATAGGATAGTAGATGGTATAAAAATGCTAAAAATAAGTTTAATCGAGAGAGACAGAGAGAGAGAGACAGAGATGTTTGATGAAGAAACTGAATGAATCTTACAAGTTGAGAAGAGAGGAAATGTTGGGATTGATTTGGAGCTTGTCATGAATGTTCAAGCCACTATTTTCATCTTTTGAACTTCATGAACAACCAAGAAGATACTGAAAAATGTATGTGTTTTTTTTCTTAATCATAAATGTGCTTCCACAAAAACACTTGCACACAATGAGCCTAATTTACCATTATCAAAGATATTGATAAAAGAGTTGATTTAAATGTACAATATGACATTGCATTTATATGCAAGGAAGAGGATCAATCCACCTATCATGTGGATTAACAAGTGGCATGTGATGTGGTACAAATAAGTAGACAAGTGTCCTATAAGTGTCAACCTTTAGATTACTTGGAATGTGAAAACCAATAACCTATTTGACCAAGTCATCAACCTTGGTGACAAGTGTTGAATGACTACAAAAGTGACCTTTGAGGTGAGATGGAAAGTCTTCCAACCTCGAAAGGTATGCACACGAGGTTTAACAAACTAGGTAACTTCTAGAGGCCTAAATGGTTGCGCATTCAGTTAGACAAGATGTTGTTTAACATCATCAACCTAAGTGCATTTAAGCTATAGTGAATAGATAAATTATTCACTCTAACTCCTCACCTTAAGTGATATTTGGGGAGATTATAAAAGTGCAATAGATATAAAGAAATGGGTCTTGGTTATGAGGCCTAGTGAAGTACCCATGTACAATGCAATCTCTCATAAATGGAGAAAAAGGAGAAAATCCAATGGGAACATAACTCATCTCCAAAAAAGATAAAGAGAAGGATAAAACCTCTTGAAAAGATGTCTCATGATGATAGGAACATGATGATGAAGAACTCCTGAAGCATGTCAAAGTTGTAAACTCTGCCAAAGATGAATTGGTGTTTGATGGAATCAACAAACCTCTGAGAAATGTAGATCAAGATAAGAGATACAAAACACCGCATGAGTGAACATATGAAACATTACTCAACCCTGAATACACAAATACCTGTGAAGTTGAAAATATAGATAGTACTATGATTTTGGAGTACAGTCAATAAATACATAAGTGACATGCAATACACTACTAAAATGTACATCATGGTGATCTACATAAGTATGAGAATCTCACAATATATGATCCACAGAAAATAACTCCATACGAGAGATACAGATAGAAGGTCTATGAGGCTCCCAAAGTAGAAGGTTCCTACACTACTCCGTTGAAAGAAGCATTAGCATAACAATGTCATAACCCCCCCTTAATGCTAAGAGGTATAAGTAAATCAATTGAAATCGGCCACAAAAGTGTAGAAGGAATTTAGACCCAAAATTAGGTCCAAAAGATGTGCAAGAAAATGAAAAAGAGTGTGCATCAAGGAGCACACGCATGAGGCAAGAATCACAAGGATTCATTTTTGTGATGGAAAATCAAGGCAACACATGCATGATGTGAGAATCATGAGGATCCATTACTGTGATGGAAAATCAAGGCACTACACAATCCCCTCATTACACTTTATAATTCAATGTAAATACAAAATTCTCCCCCTTAGAAACACACATTTAATTTTTGTGGCATTTTATATGAGTGCATTTACAAACTTATTTATTGTTTTGAGTCCTTACAAGTTTATTTAATGAGCTAGATAAGAAAGACATAGATTAAATATGCCTTGCAAACCTTAAAAATGACAAAACATATAAAATTAAAAACCCCATTATTCAAAAAAATGACCCCCCATTTGCTAGTTATTGGAAAACAAGAAAGCCCCCTTTACAAATTAGTAAAATAAAAAACTATCCCCCCTTTACAACACTGGCTGAGGTAAGGTATATGTTGACACATAAAAACTTACAATAAAATTGTAAACATCATAATTGTTAAGATTTTTAAAAACATATAATAATAGTTGGTTGACCAAGTGACCTTGCTGTTGATGAGTCGACTAAGTTGGAGAATAGTGTGCCAAGTGGGGTCGAGTCAAACTGGAGTCGAACGTTGAGAGTTTGCAGAGAAATCAACTTCCGCTGCTTCTTACACAAAAAACGTGGCACACTTGGAAAAGTGGACACCAAGATTTATGTTGGATCGACCATCTGCAAATAAAATATCACATGCCAAGAGTGATGCTAGATCGGGCCGATGACTAAGAACTTGCAGAGAATTTGTTTATAGATGGATGTCGAGCAATGGAGATGACTGAAGTGTTATGTTTGAAACCCGCCTGGCTGCAGATGTTGATAGAGGTGTGACTAAGTGTGGTGTTGGATGAGAGACCACTTAGAAATGGACAGAGTGGACTGTGGCTTTTGCGTTATGTATGGCTGGTGCAGAGAGCGCAGTTTGTGCTTTTTACTAAGCACAATAGTCTGCAATGAAGCCCGCCTACCATGGGGTTTTGCCTTCTTATGCTCCCACATAAACAAAATTTGGAGTAAACCCTCCAAAGAAAACACCGCCTGAATGGAGGCAAATGGTTTGAAGTTGCGGACTGATTTGATAGACGCCTATCAAAACAACATTAATAATGACAGGTTTGAACTTGCAAGTCCTCACATGCAGTGTGAAGTCCTCAGCTAATCACAATGCCAATCGCCCAAGTTGCGCAATAGAAACCTACACAAATAGAGGATGCCATGAAAAAGGACCAAATTTGACCTGCAAATTACTTGCAAACAAGAAATTTGCAATTTTTTTACAAATAGATCAACCTGCAAATAGGCCAAAATTGGCCAAATTTAACAGTGATATTTTTTACATGTAAATCAAATTGCATGACCTCTGAACTAGACTAGATGCAAGTTTTTGGGAAGGGTTTTGTTGCATTGATCTGATAACATGTTACGATTTCTAACAAGATCATAACAACAAAAACCTTGTGCTTCCAAAAAACACTTGCACACAATGAGCCTAATTTTGCATTATGAAATAGATTGATAAAAGATTTTATTAAGATATACAATATGACCTTGCATATATAGGAAACAAAGAGGCAATCCACCTATCATGTGGATTGACAAGTGGCTCATGATGTGACACAAATAAGTAGACAAATGTCCTATAGGTGTCAACCTTTAGATCACTTTGAATGTGCAAACCAACAACCTATTTGACCAAGTCATCATCCTTGGTGACAAGTGTTGAATGACTACAAAAGTGACCTTTGAGGTGAGATGGAAAGTCTTTCAACCTCAAAGGTACACACTCAAGGTTTACCAAATAACGAGGTAACCTCTAGAGGCCTAAAAGGTTGCACATTCAGTTAGACAAAATGTTGTCTAACCTCATCAACCTATGAACACTTAAGCTATAGTGAATAGATGAATTATTCACTTTAACATAGAGTAGGTGGTGAAATGCTCAAAAACAACCATTGAATGATAAATTATCATAGTATGCTAGTGGGCCACATAGACACCAATGCATTGAGCTAGTGTTTAGTCAGTTTCAACTCTTGGAAAGGTTAAGCACTAAGAAATTATAAGGTTAATGCATTTGGAACATGAATTTACACAAAAGATATCATATATATGAAATATTGATAATAAATGATATTATGAATATGCCAAAAAGGGTAGTGTAAAGGATGTAGAGTATTCTTCAAATAGAGTGATTATGCCTCCAAGTTGAAAACTTGCAAAACAAATATATTAATCTACAAAAAATTGCATGATAAACAATATCGAAACAATATACACAATCGATTAAAAAATTATTATGAAAATTAATTTGAAAAACAAAAATGTTAACAGACTTATATTTAAAATTGATCAAAGATTAATAGATTGATTATTTTAATATATTGAATTTAAAACATGATCATTTTAATATATTAATTGATACACTTAAATGTAATTAGATAATTAGAAAACATCAAAATTATTAATAAAAGGTGAGGCTTAGCATCAAAGAATAGAATTTGTCAATTAACAGTGCAAACCAAAGTCGAATTCCAAAGTAAAAGGAGGATTCAATAAACTCATAAAGTAAAAATGTGTTAAACGACTTAAAAGTCGCACAGTTGGTATCAGATCACCAACTCATGGGATACCATTAATATATCAATTCACATTCAAACTCTTTAAACCGATGAGGTTGGTGAGAAATTAACGTCAAGTTTGATTAGATGTAACGTCCCATACAAATTCAGCTTTTAAGTTTATCTAAGATCAATAAAAGTGATTTCCCTGTCTATTGGGTCGGCTTAAGACATTATAATGTTGGAGAAGAATTACCAGAAAGCTAATAAAATGTCGCCTTCAATTGAGTCCCACGAAACCAACATTTGACCTACATTATTGCTATGTTCTACCAAATATTCTTTTCCTCAAAAGAATAACTAGATTTAATTTGATTTAATGCCAGCTGTATGACAATTTTCAATGAGATGGGACATAGAGCTGGATATATTACTTTAGTTGTTAGCAGTATCATTTAACACGTCTGATAGAAAATATACTTAAAATAAAATTTAAAAAATTCTAACTTTGAATGTATTTCTGATTCGTCATATTCGTACAGTAAAAATCTTTCTTCATCAATCATCTTTCTGATCATAGTAGTGATCATCATTAATTACCTGATTTTTTTTCAATTGATCAATAAAACTACAAGACTTCATTTATTATAAAAATAGGAAAATGAATCTATGCAAGGAGATTAGTTTCATCCCAGCTCATCCCTTCCGATCCCAATTTGACAAAAAATAAGACTAAAATAAGACAAACTGAACATTGAACTCGATCAGAGAGTACCCTAAATTACCAAAAAGAATGAAATGAAAATATTCATACATAAGCTTTCTGACTTACTATGACTTTGAGAGCTCTGCTTAAAGATAATTATTAAGGGACATGATATTTCCACAAATCCTTAGATAGTGTAGAATGGTTTTTAGTAAAAAATTGTATAATTCTTTTTTAATCAACATTCTGGATCAGACTTCACGATCTATCATCAAGACAAGAAACATAAAATGATCAATGATAAAAAAATTAGCTCGCAAAAAAATTCTGAATTTTTAAAATTTTAAAGATTTCTTGTTCAGATAATGGATCATAAAATGTGTTCTGAACATTGAATCAAAAAATTTCTACCAAAAACTATTCAGTACATTTTTTATTTATCAATCACAAACTAATGATAAACTATAATATTGTGAATTGAATTATATAAAGAAAGTTTTTCTCATTGAAACCCATCAAACAAAAACTAAAAAGATTTTCAACTGAAACAAAATACAGATCTATAAATTTACGGCTCTTAAACTAGATGGATTCACAACACTAGTGATATCACTTATTATCGTATAAACTGCGAGCAAATTTTCTTTAACTACCACCAAGACTCTTCCTTATTTTCCCCACCTCCTCAAAACTAATCTTAAATGCCTTGCTTAGAACCATTGGGGGAATGGCCGGATTGGCATTAAATGTGATCATTGGCGTAACAGCTGTCCCGGGATTTTGACTGTTAAAAACAGTAATCCAATTCGCAGGAGTCTTACCAATGTTATGAAGGAAATGGAGCGTCCCTTTGGGAAACAGAAAAACATCCCCAGCTTTAATTTTTTGGGAAAAAAGCCTGTTGGAACTATCCACGAAACCTGCAAGCACTTTTCCTTCCAATATGTAAACCATTTCAGTGGCTCTGGGGTGTGTATGAGGAGGCACCTGTCCACCCACATCCACATTTGCCTTAATCATTTGTATTCCCAGCGTGTTAATGCCTGGCAATATTGTTGTAGTAGTAGCAATTGCACCCACACCGAAGGGGTTGCCTGATGTATTTGCCAGGGTGCTGAGAGCCGATGTGGTGAAGTGCTTTACAGAGGTCTGACTCGGGCTCAGACAAGGAAACCCATTTATGAAAATTGCAGCGGCTTTGGTATCTGCTACACAGAAATCCTGCAACTCATCTGGATCTGCAGTTATCATGGGAATCAAAAGCAGTGAAAGGAGGGGAATGAAAGAGAGCAATGCTGAAGCCATCGGACTTGGGAAAAAGCTTTGCAGGTATAATGTGATTGAGCTTTGTGTGTGTAGATCCTTGTTTAAGTAGATTTTGCATTCAACTAAGTTGGGCAGGTGAACTCCCTTTTGATAAAGTTTATTTATCCGTGGGTAATGATGGGATGTGCCGGTACCGGTCATCATCCTCAACCACCACCATGGGGAAGGGTCCAGGAGATGCAACTGCTACTGTTCTTTAATATATATATATATTTTTATTGGATAAAGAAGAAAAAAAAACAATTTACATCAGCGAGAATATATTTTAAAGAGATTCTGTGACTGTTTTGCTATCTAGAACTAAACAGGAGTTTCTTGAAGGTGCATTTATAAATCTTTATTGTTTTGCATTATGATGAAAATATGACGTCAGAGGAACCGTAAGCCCTAAAGGAATCAAACATGCTTGCAGGTGCACCATGAATTCTGTACTTAATATAAACCTTTTTCTTGGAGAAAGAACTTTTTTTGCTTCGTTTCAAGATATTTTTGGGACCAACAAGGTGCTATTAGGGAGAGTATCTTCTAGATGAAATTCAACTAAGATTTGCACATGCAGTGACGATCGAGATACCTCACAATTATTAATAGTTTTTCAATAATTGAATATTTGTTTATAATTATATTTTTATTACGTTTCATATCTATTTTATATTTGAAACACTTTTAGAGTAATTTCTAATAGTGAGATTTTGATGGGTGCTTAGTTTGAATAGATCAAAAGATTTTGGTTATTAGTTTACACATATTTCTTTTGTTTTGTTTTTAATGTTATATGAGATTTAGATGGGTGGTTAGTTTGAATAGATCAAAGGCTTTGGTTTTTGGTCTATGCACATTTCTTTTGTTTTATTGTTTTATGTTATATTGCTTTTCATCTTTGTAGAAATATATTTTCATGTAGTGTGTATTTATTGTAGAGGTTGTTAGAGTTTCTTGTTTTATGGATGTTTAGTTTTTTGTTTTGAAAATGGTGCTAAAGTTTATCCCTTCAACTCTTAATGACATTTATATATGGACATTTACTTTCTTATATTTTAATTTATATTTCATGTATATAGGTTCAAGATGTTTGACAATGGTTTGAGGTATAGGAGTTATAATGTAAATTCTATGCTTTGTAAGATTTATATTTTTTTAAACTTAATCAAAATTCAATAATTAGTAAGTCAAATTTTAGCAATCATTTCAAATTTTAGTAATTAGAAAGCTCTCTCTCTCTCTCTCTCTCTCTCTCTCTCTCTCTCTCTCTCTCTCTTTGTATATGCCTTATGTGAGCTAGACCCTCTCTCACTATCTTCATCCCTTTCTCTACCTCTCTTTCTATCTGACTCTCTCCCTCTCCCTTGAGCTCAAAAACTACCTCTCCATCCTTCTATATCTCTATATCTCTCTTTCTCTCCCCCTCCTTCCCTCTCTACTCTCTCCTCTAATTCTTTTCACCTCTCTCCCTCTCTCCCCGTCCATCCCTCCCTCTCTCTTTCTACCTTTCTCTCTCATTTCTCTCTCCCCCCATCCCTACCTCTCCCACCCTCTCTCTAGTTATTTTTTTATATTACCTCTCTCTCTTCGTCCTTCCCTCTCTACTTCTCTCTATCTCACCCTCTCTCTCTACTTCCCCCCCCTCTCTCTCTCTATCCTTTTCCCTCTCTACTACTTTCTATATCACCTCCCTCCCTCCCTCCTTCCCTCTCTATAATTCTCTCTATCTCTCCCCTTTCTCTCTCTTCTCTCTATCTCACTTCCCTCTCACCTTCCCTACCACTCCTTCCCTCCTCTCTCTACTTCTCTCCTTCTATCTATCTCTCTTCCTCCCTCCCACCTTCCCTCTCTCCCTCCATTTCTCTCTTTTCATGTTGCTTTATCCTTCCCTCTCTACTTCTTTCTATATCACTTCTCTCTCTCTCTCTCTCTCTCTCTCTCTCTCTCTCTCTCTCACACACACACACACACACACACACACACACACACACACCTATCCCTCTCTACCTCTCCCTCCATCACCCCCCTTCTCTATCTTTCTCCCTCTCACTAGGTCTCCTTCCCTCTCTACTATTTTCTATATCACCTATCCCTCTATACCTCCTCTCTCCCTCCCACCCATGTTCCTCTTGCTCTATTCTTCCCTCTATAATTATATCTATTTCACATCTTTCTCTCTACCTCTCTTTCTCTCTCCTTCCCCTCTAATTCTCTTTATCTCACCTATCCCTCTCTCCCTATCCCTCTATCCCTCACCCCTCTCTACTTCTCTCTATCCCACCTCTCCCTCCCTCCCTACCTCTATCTCATATATCCTTCTTTACCTCTACATATCTCCTTCCCCTTTTCCCTCCTCTCTCTCTCCTATTCCCTCTCTACTTCTTTATATCTCCCTCCCTCCCTCCTTCCCTTTCTCTCTCTCAATATCTCCCCATTCCTCCCTCCCTCTCTATTTATCTCTATATCACATTGGATCATCTTTTGACTGTGGGTTGTCTATGGTGAAGATAAATCTTTAGAGCAAGTTGGTTCCCCTAATGGATCTCCTGTAAATTGTTACCTTGTTCAGGAAACGGGATTGAAGAACCAAATCTTAAAGATTGTTGATCCTAGGAGGTGATGCGCCAAAAAACTAAGAACTATAGGTCTATTACATGTCAACCTACAAATTCTTTCAAAAAATCAACTTACCCTATTTTAATGTCATAGAATTACACCTAAGGGAAATTCAAAATTTTAGCACTTTGCCTAGCATTTATGATGCCCAAACACATTAATGGAAAAAATCCCATGGGTCAAAATTTCACAATTCTAGCTCCATGTGGACTAGTGGTGAAGCAAAAAAAGCCTAATGACACATTTCCCAAAAATTGATTTCTTGGAGAGCTATGTAGTGTGTGGACGTTTGCATGAAACACTAGCTTCCTCATGATTTTTTGAGTTTGAAATGAAGAATCTTGAATCTTGACTCCTGACATGTGTATAAGAAATCATATTTTCGGGTGTAATGGCTCCTTGCCATCCTTGCATGCAATGAAACTCCTCATTTTCTCTCATTTTGGGGGTTCATTCATTCGATCAAGCTCTCTCTCCAACTTCACTATTGAATCTCTTTCACTCTTGAAAACAACAAGCAAAGCTCTACTAGACTGAGGTCCCTCCCATAGCCAAATCTCTCTAGTAAGCATCCAACAATATGTTTATGTGTTCTGGAGGGGGCCTTTGGTAATGCTCTCTCTAACTCTTTTATATTTGCATCTCTTGTTCATTTACGACTTGGTAGTGTATGTTCTACTCCTACAACAGGTTTTTCTTTCACTACTCCCTTTGTCCATTTCGGTTACACTCTCTTTATACCTGGTGGTCCATGGAGGTGGGAACACCAAAGTGGAGCTCTGATTACAACAGGCCCCTATACAACCCCAACATTTTCCCCTCATTCGTTTTGTGTGTAGGTTGCAAAGTGAAGCTTGGAGTGAAGACTCAAACGTCTGGTTGAGGGTAAGTTTTCTCCAAGTCCTTATACTTTTCTCACATTTTATGTTCTCTATTTTATTATTCTATTTGGTAGACCTCAAATCTAAGCTAGGAAGTGAAACTTAGTTTCCCTCACTTGAGTTCCTGAACTCTCTATTTCTTAGGATACTAGTGCCCAATTTGGACGACAACGCACTGCACTAGTGTCCTGAATCCACGCTACCATCCTTTCACTAAGAGTTCCTTTGTCGAAGGTAGAAATCTAGAAGTTTCACTCTCTCAGGATCTGAAGTAGCTTATTCTAAAACTTATCCTGTATACATTTTCTTTTTAATTTCTTCATTTAGCTTATGTTGAGGTGGATAAGGGTAGTTCATTCCTTGGGAATCTATTGAGAATGAAGAGACACATGTGCAATCAATCCCTCTTATCTCACATTTTGTTGAACCTAATATGAAGATGTCAGATCTATTCTTCTAATGTTTCAATGTTTAATGATAATTCTTTTTCCAAGGAATATTTCAACATGTTGGATGATGCTCTAGATGATTTCTTAGAAGCACCTTCCCCTATCCATAAATCTTCTAAGAAAACCTCTTCTTCGTAGGTTGAAGAGTTGGTAAATGTTGTGGTGGTCTTTATGGCTCCTCCAAGTCCTGAGAAAAAATTCATTTGTGTGACCCTAGCTATCCCTTCTCCAAGGAAGGATCATTCTATCTATGGGATTTCATATTGCGATGATTCATCGGACTTGTGTTCAAGGTTTGTAAAAGCTATGACCTCTACTTCTTAAAATGTCATCAGGCACCCATATAATATGAGAAGAAATACATAGAATTTGGATCAACAACCTTCTATTCCTACATCTCAACCTACTCAAGTTCCTAATTCTTTACCACCCTCTCAACCAAGTCTTCCTTTAGCACCTAAACCTATGACTAAAGCACCAAGTGATTATGATCTTATCAAGCAACTTTGTGTTACTTCAGCTAAGTTCTCACTTTGGGATTTGCTTCAAACCACTCTAGTTTATTAGGAAATGCTTCAAGAAGCCTTGCAAAAGATTCTCTTTCCTTCTTCCACTAGGCCTGTAGATGTTAATGCATTGTTGGCTCATATTCATGTGGATTTGCTAAATATTAAATTCCATCTACAATAACTCCCACCTCCGGATGTGCAGAAACAAGCAGACCCTTTAAAGATTATAATTAATGTTAATACTATTGGTTTTAGGTGCATCCTCATTGAAACTGATTTGGCTCTCAATATTTTCTATATCTATATATTGTCTAAGATTAAATTTTATTCATCTTCTCTAGCCACTTCTTCTTTATACATTTGTGGGTTTGATAATGCTAGTCACAAAGCTCTAGGCATGACAATACTCCCTTTGTTGCTAGGCCCCATTACCATACCTACTTTGGTTTATGTGATGTATGGCCCTTTATTGTACAATCTTCTTTTGGGGACACCCTGGATTCATTCTATGGGTGTCGTAACTTCTACTTTACATCATTCTTTAAAGTTTGTTGCAAATAATCAAGTGGTCATAGTTAAAGTTGATCCAAAGGTTGTTCACCTTTGTGAGTTAGTAGTTGTTGGTCGGGTTTCAGTTATCTCCACTCTTAAGAATTTTATTCCATCTTTAAGTGTGGATGTTGTGATGTGTTCCTCAGTGATACCCTTTGTGGAGGTTGCCCTTGAAGTGAATATCATTAAAGATGAACCACCTAAAGAAGAAAGCCCTAAGTCTTCCTCATCTACTTCTTCTAAATCGAATGCTCTCCTTGGTGATTACTATGTATCTTTGGAATTATTTGAATTTTGTATTGGAGAATATAAAGTGAGTCCCTCTCATCTAAAGCTTCTAATAACCTCAAATTTTGCTGATGAAAAAGTTGATGATACTCCTGCCAAGGAGGAAAACTGTAATCTTGTTTAGGAGAATAGTCCTTCCCTTATGGAGGAGGATGATTCCACTCATACAAATAGGGTTAATGTTTTTGAATCGAGTAAAGGAGATAGTTGTGCTCTCATAGATGCATTCGATGTTCATTGGTGGAATGAATCTCTCTATATAGAGCTACTGTTTTCCAAAGTTTTGCAAACCCATTGTGGTTTCAGATATAGACTCATTTCTTAATGTGGCTATGGGTGAAAAGGCCTTGGACGCATTAAGAAAGGAATCCAAGACCCTATCTGGTTCAAGCCTTATAAGTGTTATCTAGGTTTGGGATGCTCTATTGAACAATCTAAGCAAAAACCCTGTTGGATTGTTAATATGATCTCAATTGAACGACTTAGTGTGGTTCACCCTGAACTAATAGAGGAAGGGGTGCAGGATGAGAAAGTCCCTCTAGATTTCTTATCCTTGGATGAAGCACTTGAGTCCAATTCTTAGGTGCCTACTCCCCTTTGCCTCGTTTCTATCATAAAATAATTCCCATATCACCTAAATGAACAGGAATATTTTGGAGAATTTACATCTTGAGTGTCGATAAGGAGGACTCTCTAGCTAATGTTCAGGATAGCATCCTGATATCGAATCCTTGATATTGTAGATCCCTCCTCAAAGAAGATACTATTAAAATATCTATGGATCCTAAGTCTTCTAAAAAGGTTATTAAGATTGGGAAGTGTCTTTCTTTGGGAGAAGTAGAAGAATATTTTGATCTCCTACATTCTCATCTTGATATCCTTGCTTTGATGTATGAGGACATTCCTAGTATAGATGAGTCCATAATGGTTCGCAATATCATCATATGTCCTGATGCCAAGCCAGTTAAGCAAAAAATCTGAATGATCAATCCCAAGGTCACATTGTTGGTTAAGATCGAGATAGAGAAGCTACTAAAAGTGGGCTTTATTTGTCCAATTGACTACTCCCCTTAGATCTCAAATATTGTCATTGTTAGTAAACTTGATGGTCGTATTCATATATGTATTTAATTTTGTGATCTCAATGAGGCTTCTCTTAAGGATTATTTTTTGTTACCTAATATAGATATGATTGTGGATTTGACTATAGTCCATGCCTTGTTATCTTTTATGGATGGTTTCTTGGGTTACAATCATATCTATATTAATCTAGAGGATCAGTTTAAGACAACCTTCACTACCCCTTGGGGTATTTTTTGTTATGTGGTCATGCCCTTTGGGTTAAAGAATGTGGGAGCTACTTACCAATGGGTGATGACCCTAATATTTCATGATTTCATTCATAAGACTTTAGAAGACTATGTTGACGATATCTTAGTGAAGTCTATAACCCATTAGGATCATGTGAAGAACCATTTTCTTATTTTTTAGAGGATTTGACTTTATAAGATGAGACTCAATCCTCTTAAGTGTGTCTTCAACATAGACACAAGAATTTCTTTTGGGATTTATAGTCTCTCATCACGGAATTGAGGTTGACACAAATAAGATCGATGCAATTGTTAACATGCCTCCACCTAGGAATATCACAGTTGAGTTGCAAAGTTTAGAAAGAAATATTCATATCTTAGTTGGTTGATCATACTCTTCCTTCCACTTGTTTGTTAAAAAAAGATGTTCGGTTCATATGGGATGAAGAGTCCTAGAAATCTATTGAGTCAATCAAATCCTATTTGGCCAATCCTCCCATACTAATGTTGACTATGCAAGATAGACCCTTTTTGCTTTACCTTGCAACATCACCATATGCTTTGGTAGCTTTGCTTGCTTAGTATGATGATGTCAGGAAAGAGAGTGATCTACTACATCAGTCATGTCCTAGTGGATTATGAAACTTGCTACTCCTCCATGGAGAAGCAATGTGTTGCTCTCATTTTTGCTACGTAAAAGCTAAGGCACTATCTTCTTCATGTTGAAACACATGACATTGTAAAAAATGACCTTCTAAATCATTTTTTCTGTAGTACTGACCTTGTTGGGAGGTTATTGAAATGGGTGATGTTTCTTTATGAGTTTGACATAAATTTTGTTACTCAAAAGTATATAAAGGTTGAAGTAGCCATCGATCAATTGGCATATGCTCCCTCATCTTGCTTCTTCTCGGGTTTGGACTTGTTCTCCAATGAGAAAATTCTTGCAATTAATGATGACCTCAAATGGAAAATCTACTTTGATGGGTCAATATTTTAGACTGGCTCCGGAGTTGTAGTTCTAATGTCACCCAAAGGTAAGCCAATCCCTCTCTCATTTCGATTGGACTTTCCTTTCACCAATTACATCATTGAGTATGAAGCCCTCATAGTTGGCTTGCATTTTGCGATTGTACTAAAAATAAGACATCTTTGTATACTGAGTGATTCGTATTGTGAACTAGATTACAAGAACCTAACAAGCTTAGCAAAGTAAGTTGTCTCTATATTGAGACCTCACTTTTTCCTTGCTTAAACGGTTCTCCTCTTTCACAGTAGACAATGTCCCTAGGAGGGATAATAGACAAGAAGAAGCCATGGCGAGCATTACTTCAGATGAGGATATGAAAGAATACCACATTGTGGTTCAGTTCCTTTGGTCCCCAACTATTTCCAATCAACCTGAATTTGATACTTTTGTGTGTTCTCATGTAGACTCAGGAGAATGGTTTTCTAATATCTCCAAATACCTGAAGACTAGAAACTTTATCAATGATGCCACAAAAAACAATCGCACTCATATACGAAAACTTTCAATTTGATATGCCATCTTGTTTGATGTCCTATATCAAAATCTTATAATAGTTTACTTCTTCAATGTCTTGCTAAAGCAGAAATACCCCTTTCCCTTAAAGAATCCCATTCAGGCTTGTAGGTGGACACTTTGGTGGTAAATCCCTGGTGAGGAAATTGATACACATGGGGTACTTTTGGTAAACAATGGAACAAGATTCCTTTGATTTTGTAAAAAGTGCCCATAATGTTAGTAGCATAGTCATCTTATCCATGCACTTGCACAAGAGTTACAAAACAAGACCTCTCCTTGGCCATTTGAAAAATGGGGGTTGGATATTATAGGAAAAATATCATCTCCTTCTTCTAAAGGACATAACTGCTACAAATTACTTCGTGAAGTGGGTCAAATCCATCTCGCTTTGATCCAAAAACGTTGAGGCTATTTGAATTTTTCTCTTAAACAATATTATTTGTGATTTTGGATTGCCTACTACACTTGTCTTTGACAATTGTATGCCATTTAAGAACAAGGAAGTAAAGAAATTCCTAGATAAGTTTCACATTCAACACAAATTTTCTACACCATACTATCCTCAATCCAATGGCCAAGAAAAAGCATCTAATAAGACTAATAAGCATGGTAAGGATTGGTATATTCAATTGAAATACGCTTTGTGGACCTATCACACAAGTATCTATATAGCGATGGGAACAATGCCTTAAAACCTTGTGTATGGTGTTGAAGCTATCATGCCTTTAGATTTGGAAATTCCATCATTTTAAGTCTCCCTTAAAGGGTTAACTGATGAAAAAAATGAACGTGCTAATCATTTGCCTCAGCTCGATATGCTTGATGAGCATTGATTATAGGTCCTCAATCATCCTAAAGCTTATCAAAAATCATTATCCATATAGTATAATCAATGTGTGATTCCTCAAACTTTCAAGATAGGTGACCTAGTTCTCTATGAAAATTAGAGAAATTTAAATGCGCTACCTGATCAGAGAGGGAAATTCAGTCCTAACTAGTTATTCCCTTACATTGTCATCTTTGTGTATGGTTCGGGTGCTTATGGATTATCATCTATGGATGGAATGCCTCTAAAAGAGCTTGTTAATGTGATGCATCTTCATCAATACTATGTGTAGTGTCTAATGTGTCATAAGTGTGGCATTCACTCTTTAAGGGTTGTAGCATTACATATGTTGACATTATTCATTAACACATTATGAAAATAAATTTTGGTGTTATGATGTTATCATGTGTGTGTGTCATACTTACTTTTATCCTACTATGTTATGTACACATACACTAAATTATATCTTTTAAGGTAGTTATATCATTGTTGTATTTAATTACCATACATCCATGTGTGTTCATTAAATTATGGTAGCATCTAATGTAAACATACATCCATAGACATACATGTATAACATCCATAGCATCAACATGCATGAAAGTAAAGGAACATACATATTAAAATACACAATGTCGTGATATTAGAATCAATATCTCATATATATATATATATATATTGAATGTCATATACATGTATTGAGCCACTGTTATCAAAAAATAAGTAGCTATTGAATATGTGTATCAATGTCTATACTAAAGATCTACAAATATATCTCATAACTACAAAACTAATATAATTAAAATGGAGCTCTCTATGGTTGCGACATGTGGTTCTCATAACCCTTTGGCTATGGCTATGGTTGTGGCCTGGGAAGGGGATACATGGTGGAGATGGATGCACACATCCCTCTGATCTCTCCTTGAAAGGAGCATATATGCATCTTCTTACATCAAATCCTATTGTAGCTATTGATCACCTGTTAGGATCACGACTATCGATTGACTCACAAGGTCATTGAGATATCTCTTAAGGGCATCATGTACCTTCTTGGTGACCTCCACCCTTGTCATGGTTGTCTCTCGCTCTGTGACTCTTGGCTATAGCTCCCCTAATAGTTGGTCATGTTGCCCATGCACCGTGGTGACATCATATGCCCTCTGCACCACCTCTTCTTACACCCCCTCGTATGCAGTCCTAAGATGCACCACTGGCTTGAAGAGGTGGACATGTCATCGAGCTAAAGTTGGCCAGTATGCATCTAGAATTGTCCCTTAGATAGGAACAATAGGAGCCATATCTGATATGCACTGGGTGAAGAACCTAGTCCATCCCTAAGAATCCACTACAACCATAGAAGCAAAGGGAATAGTAGTATCATGAAGTGTATAAAACCAAAACATGATATATAATATGAGATAAAAACTAGAAATACTAAAATGAAACAATATAAATAACTATCATACTTGGGTCTCCTACCTTCCAGAATGGGTCAGTGGGAGGAGGTGCACATAGTCCTGCATCATCAATGTCAGGAGCCACCCTAGATGTGACAAGGGTTGGTGGGGCTAATGAAATAGTTGTAGCTAGTGGAGGGGAAGACATCCTCTATTTCCTCCTAGATCTTGGCAGCATCACCCTAGCCTCCTACTTCTGCTCCTCCTGCTACTCCTCGCCGTTCCTACCTTTGTACCTCTACCTTGATCTAGTTGGTTGTGGTGACACATCCCCCTATAAGCTCATATCCCCTTTGGGGTCATCCGCTAGGAAAACTAGGGTAGGACAATGTGTTTCCCACCATGCTAAGAGGGAGAGATCAACGCTGACACTATCTAATGTGCCCATAGGTAGCAATTTAGTGTCGTCAACATCATCATCCAAGAGATCCACATTTGCTAGAGTAGGGCATGGATGGTCCTCTACCCTTTCCACACTTCGTATAGCTTAGGTATATGTCAGCACAAGAGGGGGAATGGTCTAAATCCTTCCATGTTGTTGCATGACCCAGCTCTAGTAGTATGGCATAATCACAAAATCTATGCGATGAAGGATAAAAATATCATGCTATAGGTTTTGAGGGAACTCGTGGTCATCCACCCACTAAAAAGATCAGTTGGTTCTCCATTTAATTTTATTAGGTGTCAATATGTCAAACTATAGCTGCTAGAACTATAGGTTGTCTTGCCTCCATTGTCGTGTTAGCTAGTACTAGTGGGCCATTGGGACAACATAATTTTGCACCTGCAGATATCCCTCTAGCCTCATGCAGGTGATGTGTTTGAAGGCCCACACTTGAAGTAGTGTGCATGTTGAGAGACTGTAGTACTCAAAATGAACATACCAGCCAAGCTTCTAGTAGAAGTGTGCTAGCATGTTGCACCCCAAGAGAAGACAATATGCCACTCCACCATCACTTGAATGGTATGAATGAGGCCCTATGCATCAATGGTGACCCTCATGGTGATAGTAACCACCAGAAGTCAATGTATTAGAGGGGCAATGGTCTAGGCCTAGTCAAACCACTAGGTGTAAATGTGCTCAGTCTCGTCCCCATCATCCATTTGGCGCGAGCAGTATAAGACCTTGTCTGATCGCTCCTCTAATAAGTGTGTATCATCAATCCCCACCCATTTCCCATGGATGGAGAGCTTGAGGATGCGGTAAAAATCCTCTAATGTGATAGTCATCTCTCTAGTCGGTAACTAGAAACTAGAGGTTGTAGTGTCGCACCACTTTGGATCAATTCCATCAACATGCAATCATGATAGAGCATCTCTAGCATGGTATACATGTGTTAGAGCCCAGCCTGCTATAGAAGGGAGACCTCATCATCAGTCAATCAGTCCCTCTAATTTCATAGAAGGAATAGCACCCACCCTCTGGGATGCTCCCAAATATTTGGATAGTCCTACAAAAGAAAAAAATAAATATGTATCAGTACACAACAAGTTATGAAAAAATTATAAGTGAAAAGGAACTGAGGACACATGCGCACCATGTAGGCATGTTAGACACCATTAATGGCACTGAGAAGATAGTACGTCTTTGGATGCTAGTGCATCCTTAGGATTCCAATGGTCATCTTGGATGATAGTATAGACCAAAGACACATTGGCATGCCCAAGATGCCTACGCACCTCAAAATCTAAAAACTTGTAAAAAATTACTCAAAATTGACTAACGAAGCAATTTTGGGTTTACCTGGTTGACCTTGATGCCCTTAATGATGTTTGTAAACAACTAGTCCAGTCTTGGATCCTCATAGCCTCATCTACTTGGCATTTTGATGAATTTTCTCTCACAAAATGCAACAAAATCCTTGTGATGAATAGTTCAAATGACCCTTCTAGGGGCCCACCTAGGTATATATAGGCCCCCCAAGGCCCATTTACTTGGAGCTTGTGGCTCCTAGATTTATCCCAATTCTACCCCACCTAGTTGGGGGAAAACTCGGGATGGGCATATAGTCACCTCTTTACCATATTTTTCTTTTCAATAATTGAATTTTTCTTGATCGTTCTTCTCACCGTTGTAGCTTATTTTGATTTTTGAAACTGACTTACAATTTGAGTTTTTTAGAGTATAATTTCATGTGATTTTTTACAATCAGTCTCGCACTGCTTGTTGAGCTCAGTTGCTAGATGGATGATGCAAGAGCATCAATCAACAACATCAATTCATCAAGGGGTATTTTAAACCCACACACACTAAGAATATCTCTTTGAAATTTCATCAAAAATTCACTTAACCATTAACAAAAACTTTTAATTTCACTTAGAAATTCAAGGCTATCAACAAGCCAATTCACCAAATCAATAATCCATACACTTATCAGATACAAAACTAGCATCAAAATGACTATTCTAACATCAAAACCTAATTAGAAGCAAACAGATCCATTCATCTCTTTCACTATCCATTCTTTCATTCTTTAATACAAGGGTATGTGTAGGATCATGATGGACCAAAAAGTGGCGATATGATGGGTATGTGTAGAGTATGTGGCTGACAACTTTTTTTTTACCCAAAATTGATGAAATGAAAAGGGTTTTTAAAGGATATTCCACAATGATCCTACACATACCCACAACTATTTTTCCAAGGAAAATAGACAGCTATCCAGATCTTCACATCACTGTAATCCTCATCAGTTTAATTGAATAAAACCAAGAACATGTTTACAAAATAGTGTATTATCAGATCCTTTGATTTTGTAGTCATAACACGACCTTTTACCCCTTTGGACCATATTACCCAAACCATCAAATTTGTAAGATTACTTTCCAATCCTTTTTGTAATCACTTAAACATCTTTGAGAACATTTTTTAAACAACTACAATACTAAGACAGTCTTGTATATTACTGTACACACAAAATTATACATTCTTGCAGTCAAAACTCCATCTTTACACCTTGAAATTATATTACACAGTCACCAAAGACAACTAATTTTTCCTTAAGAATACTTCTCAACCATCAAAACACCTTTAAAATTATTGGTTTGGTAGATACAACATGATTCTAATCATTTTATTCTCTATTTTTTCATAATTCCATCTTCTGGAAAACTTAGATCAAAACCCTAGTAGCATTGGCACATAACAAAAATGAGTATTCCAAACATCCTATGCTAAATCTCCTCAAATCCTAGACATAATATGGAACCCATTTTGGTCCCCTCTAACATATCAAAAGCTTAGATTAGATTGTTTAAAGGAATTTACCATATTTATGGACTAAATACTAGAAAAATCCACTAATTAGGCCAAATTTACAAAGAGAGTACTTTTAGATCACCACCAAAACAATCAAGGACTTAAAATAGTCATTCATCATGCTTCAAAATTGAAGAATCAATCACTTTCAAGTGATAAAAGACTCCACAAAACACTGTACCTCAAAACCCTTAAATGTAGGCTTTTCAACACAAAAAGAATGAGGGTTTATTAGAAATGTATATTGCAAATCTCAAAACCACCTGCCACCTCTTCAAAAACATTTTTTTATGTCTACCCAAGCTTATTTTACCAATACCATGCTTGTATACATGCTAGAGATCCATTATCATACTTGTAGCCATCAACTTCAAGGGAAAATTATATAAATTTTGTTAACAGCAACATCAAAATTTATAATCTTGACTCCCCTATTCCTATACACACAAAATTCACTTACAACCTACTAAAAATTCCCTAAACATTCCATCACACCAATATTTTAAATCTACATTGGTGGGATGGTGAATTTCAATGCTTATTTAAGACCCTCAAACCCTTGACTAGGTTTTCAGGCAAATCACAAAATTTGGCTTCTAAAACTGATGGAAACTCTTTAAAATACCTTTATATGATTGTTAACAACCTAAAAAAAGGAAAAAAAACAAGTATATATAGCCCGTAAAAGGACTAGATTCAAGAATAAATCACTGCAAAAACAAGAACAAGGGACTTTATTTATTAATATGACTCAAGAATACAAAAATCTAATGAGATTCTTTCCTTCTACAATCTTTTTAGATGTTTACTCAACCATTAACTACCTTTTCAATTTCCTACATCGACCTACCTCTTCATTTTTCCCTTAAAGTCTCTTCATATTCTTGTTTTTTTCTTCTTTTTTGCATCTTTACATATTGGCAACTTTTGCATTTTTCCCAAGTTTTACATTTTCCAATGTTTCAACCTCCTAAAGACCTATTTATGACTCATTTACATAGGTATTAACCATTACATGGCCTTTTCACAAGGTTTTTCAATTAAAAATTGAAATTTTGAATTTTTTTCCTTTTGATGGCATTTTGTGACCAAGGTGCTCCTACACCATACAACCAATCAAGAAAACTATGTCATAGAAAAATGGCCCCTTATCATTTTCATGGCCTTTTAGGTCTTGTTTCATGGTGTTTTAACTATGTTTCTTTGATTTTATGTTGTAACATGGCTTGAACATGCTTATTTAGGTACTATAATTCAAAGAAAAATGTCTTGTGAAGGTGTTGTGAAGTGTTGTAAGACATTTCTACATTTTTCTAGACTCTATTAATTAAAAATTACCTAAAAGTTACCTTTTTACTCATCAACAAGTCCTATTTTGAAGAGTTGTAAAGTCTTGCAACAAGCTTTCATGCTCTTCTAGGCATATTTTCACTATTTACACCCTTCTCATGCTTTCTTTGGTCTCTTTATACCCTCATAAGTTGTAATTAAGTGTATTTTTTTATGTTATCCCAACAAATAAAATTAAGTACAATTTTTTTCCTGAAACATATTTTTAGGTCCTAGGTGGAACCCATTTTCCATGGGTGGCGAATGAGTCCCCCTCAGCCCCAAATTCAAAATATTTCAAATTTCCTTTTGGGATTTTATTCAAAAACACTTGATGTCGGCCTGTGATGAGGTATGAATGGATACTAAGGCACAAGAATTGTATAAATAAGTGTTTTTCACCTCATTTTATAGCTCCTCACTCAATCAAGCGATCAATCTCACTTTTCAAGCATTCAAGCATTTTACATCAACAATTCAAGCACTATTCAAGCAGCCATTGACTTTATTTCAGATTTGCATCATCAAGGGTTAGGTAAGTTGATAACACTTGCATGTTATTAGTTTATCTTTCTCTTTCATATCATTGTCTTTTCAAGGGTTTAATTACCAAAAGTGGGGTTTGACCAAGGCAAACCCCTATTCACTAACCCCTACTCATTTTTTCATTATTGTATGTTTGTTTGCAGCCCTTTGTTTGAAAATTTGATAGGTTATTAGGTGCTGAAGATTGATTTCCAAGTCAACTAGGTGCTTCAAGTCAACTTGAGTCAAATTCAAGCTTGGAGAGAGTTATTTGTCTATTTTCTGCAGATCTAACTTCAGCAACCCAATAAGAAGACATTTCTAGATCTAGTGTTGTAGAGTTGTCTCCTAATTTTTTAGAAATTTGGGAGAGGACTGATTCACCACCTACGGTGAATGAATCCCACCTTAGAACTAGAAACTTGAGTTTTGTTAGATTCAAGATCTTGATAGATAGAAACCAGCTCTCAACAGTTTTCCACCAGTAGGTGGATTGATTGGCCACCCTAGGTGAATGAGTCCCATTGTGAAAAACTAGTGATTTCCATTAGAATTCAAAACACTCCACAATCATCACAATTCACCCAGGTGCACTCAGTTTTATCCCCGTACTTTCTATTCTACATTATTTCTTCATTTACATAGTTATTTGCATTTCACACCATGTTTTCAAACAAGTCATAAGTCTTAGTTTTGCATTTTTTTTTAGTCACTTAGATTAGTCCATTACATTTAATTAAGTTCATTTACATTAAACAACATCACACACATTCTAATTTGAGTGATACATTAGCATTTTTGGCCCTATCTCTCTCCTTTTAGGCAAAAAACCCTAGAAGTGTAAGAGTAGTCCATAGGGTCCCAAAATCTATGTTTCAAAAACTTTTCCAAGTCCCTTGGAAACATCTTATCTTTTTCTTTCACCTACAAATCAGCTTCACCTTGTCTTGGACTGCTTCTTCTATTCTCTTGAATCTTCATTTGTCTTTTCTTGGTTTCATCCTTTGTCTTTAACTTTGTCTTCATCACCATCATCACTTTGTCTTTTCCATCTATCTTCATCTTTGTCTTCTCTTGCCTCTTTCCTTTCTCTTTGTGTCATCAAGTTCGCAATCAATTTTCTCCCTCAAAAGGACACAAAACTACCCTTTCACCACTCTCCATTTTCGATCAACTTTTCCTTAACCAAGGACACAAGACTACCCTTCCACTTTGCTTTTCCAAGAAATCTTCCTCTTTCTTCCACAATTCATCCTTTCAACTTTATTTGACCAATCACCTTTTCCTCTTCTCAACTATTCCTATCAATGGAGTACTCTTCAAGCTGCAAACTCAAGTGCTTCTTCAAACAAGTATCCATTTGTTTCTTACTACTTCACCACACAACTCACCAACTCAACAAACCATCCATCTTACCCAACGGTAGATCCTGGAAGATGCCTCACTCTCTTTACTTTGCACCTTCTACCTAACTTAATCTCCATTGAAGGATGGTGACCATAGACCTCAGCTTGTCTACCAAAACACATCTTCTCATAAACATTTCCTCCCTGTAGCTTAGATGGATCAAGCAATTGCAACCAAACTCAACAAAAAATTTAACAAACCAAACCATCAGAATCAACTAGCTCTAAAACCAATTGATGCAAGAGCATCAATCAACAACATCAATTCATCAGTGGGTACTTCAGACCCAAACACACATTGAGAAGATCTCTTTGCAATTTCATCAAAAAATTCACTTAACCATTCACAAAAACTTTCAATTTCACTTAGAAATTCAAGCTATGAACAAGCCAATTCACCAAATCAGTAATCCATACACTTATTAGATACAAAACCAACATCAAAATGACCTTTCTGACATCAAAACCTGATTAGAAGCAAAAAAGACATTCATTTCTTTCACTATCCATTCTTTCATTCTTTAATACAACTCTTTTCCCAAGTCAAATAGAAAACTATCCAAACCTTCAAATCACTATAATCCTCTTCAATTTAATTGAACCAAACCAAGAACATGTTCACAAAACACTTTATTATTAGATCCTTTGGTTTTGTAGTCATAACACCCTTTTTACCCTTTTGGACCATATTACCCAAACCATCCAATTTGTAAGATTACTTTCCAAACCTTTCCATAATCACTTAGACATCTTTGAGAACATCACTCAAATAACTACAATACCAAGACAATATTTTATATTACTATACACACAAAATTATACATTCTTGCAGTCAAAACTCCATCTTTATACCTTGAAATTGTATTACACATTCACCAAAGACAACTAAATTGGCCTCAAGAATACTTCTCAACCATAAAACACCTTTAACATTATTGGTTTGGTAGTTACAACACAATTCCAATCATTTTATTCTCTATTTTCTCATAATTCCATCTTCTGGCAAACTTAGATCAAAACCCTAGTAGCAATGACACATAACAAAAATGGGTATTCCAAACATCCCATTCTAAATCTACTTAGAGCCTAGACATAATCTAAAACCAATTTTTATCCCCTCTAACATATCAAAGCTTAGATTAGACCGTTTAAAGGAATTTACCAGATTTATGGACTAAACATTGGAAAAAGCCACTAATTAGGCTAGATTTACAAAGAAAGTACTTTTAGATCACCACCAAAACAATCAAGGACTTAAAATAGTCATTCATCATGCTTCAAAAATGAAGAATTAATCACTTTCAAGGGCTAAAATACTCCACAAAACACTATACCTCAAAACCCTTAAATGTAGGCTTTTCAACACAAAATGAATGAGGGTTTATTGAAAATGTATATTGCAAATCTCAAAATCACCTACCACCTCTTCAAACACATTTTTTTATGTCTTCCCAAGCTTATTTTACCAATACTATGCATGTATATATGCTAGATCTCCATTATCATACTTGTAACCATCAACTTCAAGGGAAAATTATAGAAATTCTTTTAAGAGCAACACCAAACTTTATAATCTTTCCTATAAACACAAAATTCTCTTACAACCTACTAAAAATTCCCTTAGCATTCCATCCCACCAATATTATAAATCTACATTTGTGGGATGGTGAATTTCAATGCTTATAAGACCCTCAAACCCTTGACTAGGTTTTCAAGAAGATCACAAAATTTGGCTTCTAAAACTAATGGAAACTCTTCAAAACACCTTTAGATGATTGTTAATACCCTACATAAAGGAAAAAAATAAGCATATAGCCTATACAAGGATTGGATTCAAGAGTAAATCATTGTAGAAATAGGAACAAGGGACTTTATTTATGAATGACTCAAGAAGAAAAAAAATTGATGAGATGCTCACCTTCTACAAGCTCTATAGGTGTTTCCTCAACCATTAATTGCCTTTTCAACTACCTACATCGACCTACCTCTTCATTTTTCCTTCAAAGTATTCATATTCTTGTTTTTTTCTTTTTCTTTGCATTTTTACATATTGGAAAAATTTTCATTTTCCCCAAGTTTTACATTTTCCAATATTTCAACCTCCTAAAGATCTATTGATGACTCATTTACATAGGTAATAACAATTAGATGACCTTTTCACAAGGATTTTCAATTCAAAATTGAAATTTTGATTTTTTTCCCCCTTTGATGGCATTTTGTGACCAAGGTGCTTCTGCACTAGGGGCACCTTCAATATTGGCTGGCTCAACCTAGGTGACCTCTGAGGAACCTTTTCCTTGGCACACAAATCTATAAAATTTAAAAGTTAGGGTGAAATTTTCTTTCTCTACTTTAATGTGGCTGATTTTTCCCAAAATCGAGCCCACTAAAGTGGAGGAAAAATGTAATGTCGCAGGATTGCACCTAGGGGAAATTCCACATTTTAGCACTTTTCCTAGCATTTATGATGCATATACACATTAATGGAAAAAATTCCATGGGTCAAAATTTCACAATTCTAGCTCCATGTGGACTAGTGGAAAATCAATAGTAGCCTAATTAATGACATGTTTCCTAAAAATTGATACTTTGGACACATGTCAAGCACACAAATTTTTGCATAGTGCACTAGCATCTTGTTGTACCCAAAAATTAAAATTTTTGTTACACTTAAGACATTTTGAAGAAATGAGTAAAAGTCTTGTTAAAACAATCAAAAAGGTCAAAATTTGGGTGTGCATGTCTTGCATGAGGGGTTAAAACACAAAATTTTCAAAATCCGACGATCTGGGTCTGCTAAGAGCACCTTAATCTACAAAACCTAGATCTTAGTTTTTCATCCCTAAATTTTAGGAAAACTGCTATTTTTAGAAATTTTCTAAAATTAGTAATGTTTTCTGGGTTTTTTTGGGTTTCTTTGGAAACAGATATTGGAAAAACTTTCTAAAAATAGAAAGTTGGTCCATCAGGGCCCAAACTGATTTTGATTGGCTCAAAATACGTCCATATTAAACTGGTGCAGTCAGAATCTCAAAATAATCAGTTTTGCCCTACTGTGTCTATTCTGCTTTTTTAGAAGCATATTTGGAGCTTCGAGGTCATTAATGGACGTCAGTCAGCTGCCAGGTGTCAGATTCAATGATCAAGCATCAAACAAAAGATAAAATGAACACGCATGTTGAACACGGAAAAAGGTGAAAATAGTGAAATTTTGACTAAGTCTGCTTGACTTGGGCGCCCCAAGTGAAGAAGGGCGCCCATCTTTTTAGGGCACTAGATGGTGGAATTAGGGATTGAGTTCTTAATCAAAGTTATTTAGAATCCTTCCAGCTTCGCAACGAGTCCAACAGTGCAGTCAACAGATCATCCGGTCACCCAGAATTCGAGATAAAACAAAGCAGTTTCAAACAGGAGACAAAGTGAAAATTATGAAAACATCACAAAATTTTCTAACTCTGGGAAATTTCAGTGCCCCTGGTGCCCAAGGGCACCCAAGCTTTTGAGGGTCCAAAATTCACAGTTTGGCGAAATTCATCTTAGAAGACTCCTCATATCTCATTAGCTTTGCAATGAGCACAATAGGCAAATAATCTGACGCCCGAAGCTCCAGATTCAATGAGATCATCTATAGAAGAAGAGTCAATGAAGAAACTTGAAAATCATAAAAATGGCTAACACTGTGATAGTTCGGAGCCCTTGGAGGAAATGGGCTCACATGAATTTGAAGGTCGAAACGAGGTTTTTAGCCAAAAGTGTCTCTAGGGTGATTTTCTTAGAATCAGTCGAGCTTCACGATGAATTATTTAGCTCCTCCATCGACTCATCTGAACATCCAAAAATCAGGATCAAACCAGGGGTCAAAATTGAAGAAAACTTGAAAACTTAAGAAAAATGGTTAACTCTAGTGAAGTTCAGTGCCCCAAGTGCCCAGGGGCACCCAAGCTTTTGGTGCCTCAATTTCAACTTTTTGACAAAGTGACTCCCAAAGAACCCGCTCCAAAATCTTCTCAACTTCATGACAAGCTTAGTCATCAGTAAATTCGGTGCCTAAAACTTGAGATCTGACGAGATCATTTGAAAAAGAGAAAAGATGAATAAAATGAAAAAATTCTAAGTCTGGTAAACATGGGCACCCCTAGAGAGAAAGGGCGCCCAAGGTTTTGAGCACTGAGATGATGGAATTCATCAATGAATTGTCTAAGATCACTTCGTCAGTTTCAGATGAGCTATCCAGTGAACTTGTCAGCAAGTCAATCAGATTCACGTAGCTCTCAAAATCAAGATTTCACTAGAAGATCAAAGGAAATGAAGAAATTGAAAATAATGAAAAAATGGCTAACACTGTGAAAGTTCGGAGCCCCTAGAGGAAATGGGCTCCCATTAATTCAAAGGTCAAAATGAAGTTTTTCGCCAGAGGTGCCTCCAGAACAATCTTCTCATGATTAGTTAGGCTACATGATGAATCATCCAGCTCATTCATCGGATCAATCTAGAAGCCGAAGATCGAGGTTAAACAAGGGGTCAAAATGGTGAAAAGTTGACAAAACTCAAAAAAGAAAAAAATGACTAACACTGGGTGAAGTGGGCACCCCTCACCAAGAAGGGCGCCCAAATTACAATGCCTTAGTGAAATTTTCAAAGTTTTCAAAAGATTCAAAATGGAAAGTGGAAGGGAATGTCCAAGTTCATTGAATAGGCCGACTTTTAGGGTTTTGAAGATAAAAACAAAAGAAAGCAAACCTATTTCAGACCCTAAGTATATTTAAAACATCTCTTCCATTCAATCTTCATCATTTTTGCAGGTGGTGTCCAAAGGAGAAGAATACAGCAGGAAATTTGAGGTTTTATTTCAAGATCCAAGAGCTCAAGGTTGCTGATTTTCAAGAATAATTTTCAGACCAACAACATAAGATCTTGCTTTTTCATGGCTTTTCATCCAAAAGATCAAATTTTTGAAGATCAAAGATTTCAATTTTTTTTAGCCTTCTGGGTCTGCTCAACTTGTTCTTCTGAAGAGTTTTTCAAGAAATTTTCATTAAGTTGCAACAACTGCTTTTTCCTTGCATGTCAGTGAAATCTTCAGAATTTACAAATTTTGATCATCTGGGTCCTCTCAAAATAGTCTTCTGAAGAAAACCCATATCACAACTTTTTCAAGAAAATTTCAAATTCTTGAGTTGGCTACTTTTTTGATCAGTAATTAGTGTTTTTCAAATCTGATCGACTGGGTCCAGTTCTAATTGTATTATGAACAAAACCCAGGTGCTAGCTTTTTTGGTGAAAAATTGAAGAAATTAGGGTTTGCTGCTTTTTCAGTCTAAATTCAAAATTTTCAAAAATGGACAATCTGGGTTGTCTTGCAACAAAATTCTAAGCAAGACCCATATCTCAGAAAAAATTCCAAAAAAATTGTCCGTTTGAGGCCAAAAACCAACATTCTAAAAATAGAAAGTTGCTCAAAGCTTGTCTAAACATAGGCGAGTTTACAGTCATTCTTCAAGGTTTTCAATATGGAATACACTCCCCTTGAGTTTAAGACCAAATCAGCACTATGTCAAAACTTTATCATCTCAGCTGAAGAACGAGAGAACATGTGATATGGAGAAAGGAAAGGTATCAGAAAAGAGTTGTGCAATACTCTTCTATTGGAAATCAAGTGAAGTGTTAGAAGTATAAAGCTACAGAGCCGCCACGTTATCAAATTTGTGAGTCATCTTTTGGGGCAGTGATGTTTTTCAAGAACAAAACTCATAAAGCAGCTGGAGAAGTGAAAGATTGTCTAAGTTTGATCACATAAGGTGAAGAGATCTTGGAGGATAGGAATATTGCCTTAGATAGTATTGATGCACCTGGCCAGGACCCAGTTTCCTGCTTTTTAGTGGATATGATTGAGATTTAAAGTGGTTTTCATCTAGAAGCTTTCTTACCACTTTCTTTCTATTCTTGGAGCAATTCTTATCCATTCTTTGAAGAAGCGAAAGAAGATAAATGTAATAGTTGGCGTTTCCCGCTTTTCCAGCTTTCTTAGGTGTTAGTTGTTATCTTCTTTCTAGATTTAGAAATAAAGCTTGCTTGCTGAGAAAGCCCTAGATTGTAAAAGCAAGGAGATTTTAGGATTCCCTACTCCTCTGCTTGCCTATAAATAAGAGCCTTTGCTCATTAGTTTTCTTTAACAGTTATTGTGATAACAAATTGCTGAGTCTCTTTTAGCCAACAAGCTGTTATTTAGTGTCAGTTCACTTTGTGTTTATGATAGCGAATTGTTGAGTCTCTTTTAGCCAACAAGTAGTTGTTGTAATCACTGTCTGTTTTGTGTAAGAACAAGTTTGCAAGCCTCTTTAGCTGCAAGTTCCTGTTCCGTACATGTGTTAGGATAATCTTTGTTCCAGAAGTTTGAGAAATAAAATCATGAGCCTCCTTTGTCTTGGTATAATGTCTCAGATTTCCGTTATTTGTGTTATGCTTCTATGATCTCAATTTCAGCTTATATTGAAGTGCGTAGATGTTTGTTGGAAAAGAGTTTATTGAATCGTTTTTTCATAGAATCAACCTTGTTCATTTCTAATTTCTCTTGCTCTGTGTATTACTTGAGAAGATAGAAACGTCTTTAGCATAAGTTAGCCATAGTTGGAATTCTTAAATCAGAAAATCTTAGCTGTGACATTTGTGTTTTATAAACCTTGTGCTCTAGCTGATCAAAAAGATAGGCAACTTAGTTTTAGTTTACTTTCTTGAATACCATCAGCAAGAGGGAGCTTCCCCTCCTAATTTGAAGAATAGTTTTACTGTGCATAGCTGCCCGTTTTCAAATCTGCATTCCAGAGGTGCAAATTTAAACGCCAACACATCCTAGTGGTTTTTTGAGTTTGAAATGAAGAATCTCGAATCTTGACATGTGTCCAAGTAGTTAGATTTTTGGGTGTAACAACTCCTTTCCACCCTTGCATGCAAAGAAACCCCTCATTTTCTCTCTTTTTGAGGGTTCATTCATTCAATTCAGCTCTGTCTCCAACTTCACTCTTGATAGCAACACTTCTATAAGTGAAGCTCTATGGGACTGAGGTCCCTCCCAAAACCAAAGATATCTAGCAAAAATCCAATAGTGCATTCATGTGTTCTAGAGGGGGATAAGGCCTATTGGTAAAGCCCTCTCTTACTCTTTTCTATGTGCATCTCTTATTCATTTACTACTTGGTGGTGTGGGTTCTACTCTTGAAGTGGGTTTTGCTTTCACTACTCCCTTTGTCCATTTTGATTACATTCTCTTTCTATATAGTTGGTTGTGGAGGTGGGAACACCAAAGTGTGGGTTTGACTGTGGTAGGCCCCTATACAACCCCTACATTTTCCCCTCATTCATTCTATGTGTAGGTTGCGAAGCGGAGCTCTAAGTGAAGACTCGAACATCTAGTTGAGGGTAAGTTTTCTCCAAGTCCTTGTACATTTCTCACATTTTTTGTTCTTTGTTTTATTATTCTATTTGGTAGACCTCTAATTTAATCTAAGAAGTGAAACTCTGTTTCACCTACCCGAGTTCCTAAGCTCTCTATTGCTCAGGACCCCAACACACTATTTGAATGACAACATGCCATGTTGGTGCCCTAAATCCATGCTATCATCCTTTGAATGAGAGTTACTCTAGTGGAGGCAGAAATCTAGAAGTTTCACTCTCTTAGGATTTGAAGTAGCTTCTTTTGAAAGTTATCTTGTATACATTTTCTTTGCAATTTCTTCATTTAGCTTATGTTTAGGTGGATAAGGGAATTTTGTTCCTTCGGAACTCTTGAGAACGAAGAGACTCATATGTAGTGAATCCCTCTTATCTCACACCTATGCAAAACTCAACATTCACAAGCTCACACAATAGTGTTTCATAAAAGTTTGTTATTCAAGTGAACTTGAAGGAAAATTGGAATTTTTCACAACTACAAATATTGAAAGTAACAACACAACCTATGACCTATATAAGTCTTGTTTAATCAAGTATAAAAATTCTTTGCAATGATACATAATTCAATGATTTTTATAGATAGTCACAAAAAATAGATTAAATTATCCACAAAAACACTCAACACAAGAATTTAGAGAAGGAAAAACTTATTGCTTTTATTGAAATAATAGAAGTTTCTACATCTACAAATCTGAAAATACTAATTGAGATTACATAAAACTGTTGCTCTATGAATCTCACAATGTGTTATAGTCCTCTTTTGCATAAGGTGAAAAGAGTAATGAAAGAACTAACTCTCAAAAGAGTTGAAAGTATTGCTTTAAAGAAAGCCACCTCAGATAATTGAAGTTGAACCTCCTAGAAGATGTTAAGTGTGTATGGATGGGGTTCATATGATGTGAAACTAGAAGTAAAACATGCAATCCTCAATGAAGAAGAGTTGACTTGAATTGCTAACTTGTTGACCCCTGCATGATTCTTGAAGCTCCACCTCTAGCTTCAAACTTGAATTGAACTCTGAATTTTCTCTAAAGTGTTGGAACACAACTATCTACTAAGAGGGGGGGTGAATCAATAAACCATTTAAAAAATTTATTTTAACCCTTGTTATGCAGATAAAACAAATATGTAGAGATCACACACACCAATACTCATAACAATAGATATTTGTGGAAAACCCAATATGGGAAAAACCACAGTGAGAAATGTTGCTAGGATCTACTATCCTAATCAACCTCATAATAGAACTTCATTGGTTGCAATGTTTAATGGCACCAACCCTACGGAGACACTGATCCCTTGATTTAAGAGTACCAACTCTAAGGAATCACCCACTCCCTAACCTGAGAACCAACCTAGCTATCTAATGGCACCAACAAATTAGATTTACAATGAAGTATGTAGAGCAAAAAATCTAGTTGCATTTGATTCAAGTGAATCCAATTCTATGTTACAGACTCAATATGCAAAGTTTCTCAATCTTTTCTTTGATCTACAAGTATTTCCTTTCATCTCTTCACTCTTCTCCTAAGACACTATATGCTCATTGAATGCATACACATTGACTCATTCTTCAACACTTACCAACCTTATACATTTCATTCTCTATCTTAGCATAAATCAATCTTAGGGTTTCCTATCATTTGATGCCATTCATGGTTGATCGACCTCTTCCAAATTTCGTGATTGTTTGTGCATTAATGAAGTCATCCACTTCTACCAATCAATCTTCAAACATATCATTGGAGTAGTTACAATGTTCAATTTCATTTTTTGTGCCACAATCAAATTCACCTCACTAGGATTTCCACCACTTGACCTCCTAGCCATTTTCAAAACAAATCTTTAGATGATGGTTATTGATTGTGCCATGATTCATCAATTAACATTTAAATTACTTGAGTTACTTCAACCAATCATCAATCACCATGTGTCACTTGAAGATACTTTCCATCTACTTTACTTTTCGGGGTCAAGGATTAGTAATCCCTCTTACTTTACTTGCAATGCATTATAGAGCTTAACAAGCAAGCCCAAACAATAATTTTTTATGCTTCTTATTCTTATTGGGTTTCAGCCATCAAACTTACCCTTTTACCATTTTCCTTCCTACACTTCAATGCAAACCATCACACCAGACTCTGAACTCTAAAACACCACTACTTTGTTAGAAATTAGGGTTCACCCTTATCGCTTACCACTTACTAGAATTTTGGTAAGGCGTAAGCCTTCCTACCAAACTGTGATGCCTGAATATATCCTTTACAAGCTTTTCCAAAGATAACCCTTTCAAGTGGCATCCTTCAGGATTTTCTCTTACTGATTATCTACATTTTGGTAAGGCATAAACCAACCTTTTGATGTCCAATGTCCAAATCCTTCTCAAACTTATCAGATGCAAACTTCCTTTTCATGTGCAATCGATATGCTTGTTGTCTAACTCATTTCAAACTTTACACATTCTATTTGAATTTATTTGAAGCATTCAATAAAAGGTAGAGTCGAAGCTCAATGTCCAATCACTTGTAGTATATGGTAAGCCTCAATTCCAAAGTATGAAGCCTGATTAGACTTGGCATAAAATGACTAATGCTTTCCTTCTCTAACAAGAAATATAAGGTATTTATGAGGTTTGATGCCTGAACTTCTCTAACTATTAAATACTTGAATTAATGATGCCCTTTTGACATCAATCAACAATATTCCCATTTGATATTACTCAGATCTCCTTTTGACATTTCAATGACAATAAAATTTCCAACAATCCCCCCTTTGGCATTGATGGAAAAACTAAATGCTTTGAACAAATATCTTCTTAGCAATCTTTCTCCCCCTTTGACAAACACAAGGTATTTTTCTTTGTTTCTCCCCCTTTGACATCAATGAAAAAGGGATAGTTGAACACCTTGCTTCTATTAATGTTCTCCCCCTTTGACATGCCATGCAAAGTGAAATAATGTGTCCAAGAATTTGCAACCATCAAGTTGTTAGAAATTTTTAAAATCATGGATGCTTGACTTTCCTTTTCTCTCATCTTCTTGGGATGAATAAAGTTTCTATAAAATCCCCCTAGGCTCATTCCCTATCACTAAGATTTTGTGATATTATGTGGGAGAAACCACTCCCAATTCTTGCCTCAAGTATTCAAATTTCTCTCTGGGAAGAGGCTTAGTGAATATTTTTGCAACTTGTTCCTTTTTTGGCACATATGCCATGCTGACTTCTTGTTGTACTACCTTTTCTCTTAAAAGCGATACTTGATTGAGATATGCTTGGTCTTATAATGCATCACTAGATTCTTTGACATATTTATGACATTTGTATTATCATAAAGAATAGAGATAGGTTCTTTTTATTCTACCTTGATGTCTTTAAGTGTTTGTTTCATCCACAACACTTGAGTACAATATGCCACTACTACAACATACTCTACTTCAATTGTAGAAAGAGTAACTAATTCTTTCTTTTTTCTCATCCATGAAACAAGTTTGTTTCCAAGAAAGAATGCACCACCACTAGTGAATATTCTATTATCCACACTTCTTTCCCAATCAACATCTGTATATACTGTCAAAGTGAAATCTTCACCTTTTGGATGCCAATTCCATAGTCAATTGTGCTTTGAATATATCTGAAAAATTCTTTTTACTGCATTGAAATGAGACTCTTTAGGAGTAGCTTGAAATCTTGCAACCATGCACATTGCTTGCATGATATCAGGTCTTGATGTAGTTAGGTACAAAAAGCTACCTATCATTGATCTATACGTGGTCTAATTTTCATTTGGGGATTCATTTTTCTTGCTTAATTTACATCCAATTATCCTGTGGGTACCAACTAGTTTGCTATCTTTTATCCCAAAATTTTTGAGCATCTTCTTAGCATACTTAGTTTGAGATATGAATATCTCTTCATTACCTTTTTCTATCCATAGACCAAGGAAGAAGGAAATTTCTACTAGCATAGACATCTAGAACTCATTTTACATTTGGAAAAAAAATTCTTTAGACATTTTGTCATTTCTACCACAAAAAATAATGTCATCTACATACATAACAACAATTAACATATGCCTAGCTTCATATTTGAAGTACATATTTCTATTTGCACATCCCTTCTTGAATCCTTGTTGTTTTAGGTGTTGGTCTAATCTTGAATACCAATCTCTAGGTGCCTATTTTAGACCATATAGTGATTTCTTCAATATACAAACATAATATTCTTTTGATAGCTTAAAAAATTTAGGTTGTTCTATGTAAAATTCTTCTTCTAGGTTCCCATTTAAGAAAGTATACTTGACATCCATTTGGTAGACTTTGAATCCTTTATGAACAAAGAATGCTAGAAACATTTTTATGACTTCCTTGATCTAGGAACTCATGCAAATGTTTCTTGAAAATATATACCTTCAACTTGTGCATACCCATTGCACATCAATCTAGCCTTATTTCTTACAACTCCATCTTCAAAAAGCTTGTTTCTAAAGACCCACTTAGTTCCTATCACATTCTTGCTTGAGGATCTTGGAACTAACTCCCAATTTTTGTGCTTTGCAATTTGGCTTAGTTCTTCTTCCATTGCTTTTATCCAAGTCTCATTCTTGTTGGATTCATCATAGCTCTTGGGATCTATTTTAGATAATAGTGCAAAGTTTACATGCTCTTTATTCTTTGCAACTCTCCTCCTTGCCTAAACTCCTTCATCTTTGTTTCCAATAATCTTCTCTTCAGGATGATCCTTTTGAATATACCTTGTAGGTGCCTTTACATTCTCTTCTTTAGACTCTTCATTTGCAACTTCTTCTTTAGACTCCTATTCAATTTCATAGCTATCTTTGTCAAGTTCAACATGCTTCAAACCTTCATCAACCTTGACATTGATACTCTCTACAATTTTGTGTGGCCTTTTTTTGTATCATTTATAGGCTTTGCTTTGAGTGGAATATCCAAGGAATATTCCTTCATCACATCCTGAGTCAAAGCTTCCTAAGTTGTCTTCTTTTCTCTTGATATAGAATTTTCTACCAAACACTTTGAAGTATTTAATAGATGTTGATTTTCCATACCACAATTCATAGGGTGTCATGTCTTGTTGTTTACTCTTAGGTGAACTATATTCAAATTATATACTATTGTATATAGTATTTCCTCTCTCTAGTATACATTAGGTAACTTGGCCTCATTTAGCATTATTTTATCCATCTCTTTGACTATCACGTTCTTTCTTTCAACCACTCCATTCTATTGTGGTATCCTTCTTGTTGAATATTGCCTCTTGATTCCATGCTTCTCACAATATTATATGAATTCATTTGATGTGAATTTTCCACCTCTGTTTGATCTTAAGCTTTGATCCTTCTTCCAATCTCTTTCTCAACCATGGCTCTAAAATTTTTTAATCTTTCAAATGATTGATACTTTACCTTCAAAAAGGATACCCGTGTAATTCTCTGATAATCATTAACTAGTCACAAGAAGTACCTTTCTCCTTTCAATCATTTCTTCCTTATGGGGCCACAAAGATCAGTATGCACTAACTCCAAAGGTTTTGTAGTTGAATACTCTTTTGTATGAAATATAACCATTGTTTGTTTTCCTTGCTAGCATTCCTTACAAGTGGTGTTTGAAGGTTTGGTTATTGTAGGCATGTGTCTCACAAGTCCTTTTGAACTCACTTTTACAAGATTATCAAAATTTACATGGTGTTGGAAAAACAAGGATAGACAACTAAGAGGGGGGGTGAATTAGTTGTCACAAAACAATAAAATTTTCAAAATTTACTTGACTTAATCTTAGATCTAATGAATAAGAAATTAACCAAGAACAATTAACACATTAGAGAGATAGAGAACAACAAGATTTTTTGCATAGAAACCCTAATAGGGGAAAACCATAGTGGATGTTAGTCCACAAGATTATACCCTATTAAAAGTATAATCAAATTAATCAAGGGGAATGCACATGCATTCAGAAACATTACCTAGAGCTCATTGCTCAATTATAGAAGGGGCTCATTTCCCAAAAATACAAAATAGGATTAAAATCCAAAGGGTATGAACTAAGAAAATAGCTTCTACACAAGACTAATTATAGTTCCAATTAAGCACAAAAAACTCCTTCACTTTTCACCCAAACTACTTCACACTTTGACACTCGATATTCTTTACACTCGACTTTGTGATTGAATGATACTCACACATACACACATATGAGAACACCAAACACACAAAGAACACTTTGAACTAATGAAGCAATCACACTTATATATCCACTACATGAGATTTCACCAACAACTTAGTCAGCCAGGAAAATAAAACATATTTTCAATGTCGGCCGAAATTTACAAATAAATTTTTGATGTGAATCTACCAAGGTTGGCCACAACATAGTGGAGATTCAAATTAATATCTCCAACACAAAAATACTTTAATTAATTTCACCTCAAAGATCCAAAACATGCTACCATCATCATGTCAGCCAGAAACATGAAAAATTGAACATGCACAAGAAAAGATCTTTGACCACGAGCACACCAATTAATGTGGACACACTACAAAGATAGAGCATGATCTAGAGACATCTAGAAACATCAAGAAACAACAAAGAAACATCCACAAAAATTGATATTTCCAGAATCACATAAACTTCACTTAGGAACACTAATAGAGACCACAGAAACATTTTCAGACCACAACATGATTAAATCAATATACAAACCTCTGAAACTTCTGGTAGATGATCTAGATACTCTCAAGAATAAACCCTTTAGTCCACATTAGCTGAACTTCAATGTAAAGAACAAGATGCCTTCATGACCTACATAGTTCCACTGGGAACCTAGAACACTTTATTTTAAAATTTTCTCAATATCCATGACATATACAACCTCTGATACACCAAATACTAATAGTGTTGATATTAATGACAACCACATATCAGCAACACATCCACAACATCCAACAATCTCCCTATTTGGCATTGATGCCAACACATGATGTGAAAATTACCATCAACCTAACACACTTGATTTCCCTTTTGTTTTGACTCTTCTCTTCAATTTCTCTTCAACCCTTAAAAAGGATTTTTCACATTGCACTTCTCCCCCTTTGACATCAATGGAAAAGGTAACCATGACATTTCCATATATGTGCTCTAAACCACATATCTGCACATCTGACTACTCCCCTTGAGTAGCAACCATGAAAACATCAATCCAGATCAAAATATAGCAATGTAGCTCATGGATTGATGCAAGTAAATGCATCTCTTTGTTCTTATCAGGAGGGGTAATTACCCCTAACATTCCTTTGAGATACTCAAAATTATCCTTTAGAAATGGTTTAGTAAAGATGTCTGCAATTTTTTCTTTGGTAGGCACATACTCCAATCTAACTTCTTTCTCATTCACTTTTTCCCTCAAGAAGTGAAACTTGATTGATATATGTTTAGTCTTAGAGTGTATCATTGGATTCTTTGAAATGTTTATTGCACTTGAATTGTCACAGTATATGGAAATAGGCTCTTCATATACCACCCTGATATCTTTCAACATTTGTTTCATCCATATTACTTGAGTACAATTTTTTGTAGTAGCAATATATTCTACTTCAATAGTAGATAGAGAAATGGAATTCTACTTTTTGCTCAACTACGACACCAGTTTCTTCCATGGGAAGAAAGCACCACCACTATTAATTTTCCTATCACCTACATCTCCAACCCAATCTACATCAATATATGCACTCAAAGTGAGATCATCATCCTTTGGATACCAAATTCCAAAGTCAACTATTCCTTTTAGATATTTGAAGATTCTCTTGACAATAGTCACATGTGATTCTTTTGGATCAACCTAAAATCTAGCAACCATACATATAGCATTCATAATATCTAGTCTATTCTGGGTTAAGTAAAGTAATCCACTGATCATTGACCGGTATCTAGTTTGATTTTCCTTAGGAAAATCATCATTCTATGTTATCTTACATCCAATCACCATGGGAGTACCAACATGATTTGATTCTTCCATCCTAATTTTTTTTAGCAGCTCTCTCACATATTTGGACTAAGATATGAAAATTCCATTGTCTAACTGGGTCACTTGCAATCCTAGAAATAACTTCATCTCACCAATCATACTTATCTCAAATTCACCCTTCATCTCATCAAAAAACTTCATACATAGATTGTCATCTCCTTCAAAAAATATGTCATCAACAAAGACTTATATAATTAACTCTCTATCATGATCCAATTTGAAATATAAATTGCTATCAACAGTACCTTTAGTGAATCCAAGCTTCACTAAGTATTTGTCCAATCTAGCATACCAAGCTCTTGGGCCTTTCTTAAGTCCATATAGAGCTTTCTTTAGGTGGAAAACCATATCTTCCTTGTCAGTTAGTTGAAATCCATCTGGTTGTTCAATGTATACTTCTTCTAGTTCTCCATTCATAAATGTCAACTTCACATCCATCTGATAGACTTTATAGTTTTTGTATGTAGCATAAGCAAGAAATAATCTAACAACTTTGATTCTAGAAATAGGGGGAAATTTTTTCTTCAAAATCAACACCTTCCATCTGAGAACATCCTTTACATACTAGTCTTGCTTTATTCCAAACCACTTCACCTTGTTCATTTAGCTTGTTCTAAAAGACCCATTTAGTACCAATCACATTTTTGTCTTTAGGTCTAGGAACCAATATCCACATGTCATTCTTTTTAATTTGTGTTAGCTCTCCCTTCATAGCTTCCATCTAATGTTCATCTTGGAAGGCTTCAGTGACATTTTTTAGGTTCAATCTTGGAAATCAGGCAATACTCTTTTGCAATATTTCTTCTAGTTTGCACTCCTTTATTCTTATCTCCTATAATTTGACTTTCAAAATGATTTAGCTTTACATACCTCAAAGTTTTGGGACTCTCACGAACTTCTAGTTCTTCTGATTCCTTTTGCACTTGCACTTATCTATGCTTCCTGACTTACTTGATTTACCAAAAAAAATTGAGGTTGCTTTGTTGGAACATATGGAAGAATCTAAAGTAGATTTGGTGTCTGAACATTTTCCCCTTTTTTTGTATTGTCTTCATCTAAATCATATCCACAATATCTAAATGATTTATCAGAATCCTCATCAACTTTGACATTTTCACTCTCAACCATCTTTCTTAGTCTTCTATTATAGCATCGGTAGGCCTTTATTTTACTAGAGTAACCTAAAAAGATTCATTCATTGCTTCTTGCATCAAACTTGCATATATCATCATCTCTCTTGATATAACATTTGCTTCCAAAGATCTTGAAATATTTAACAGTAGGCTTGTAACCAAACCATAGCTCAAAAGGGGTCTTACCAAAATTTCCATTAACATTTACCCAGTTTAAAGTATACACAATAGTGCTTGCAACTTCACTCTAATAGATATGGTCACATTTTCTTCTATCATCATTGTTCTAGCAACATCCAAAATTATTCTATTCTTTCTTTCCGCAACTCCATTCTATTGAGGGGTTCGAGGAGCAGATAACTGTCGTCTAATTCCATGTTCTTCGTAGAAAGAGTTGAACTCCTTGGAGGTGAACTCACCACCTCTGTCATATCTTAGAAACTTCATTTTTAAACCTTTCTCATTCTTTGCAATAGCCTTGAAACTTTTGAGCTTTTCTAGTGCTTCACATTTTTCTCTTAAGAAGGAAACCCATATCATTCTAGAGTAATCATCAATAATCAACATAAAGTACCTTTCTCCATGAATACTTCTAACTCTAGAGGGACCACAGAGGTTAGTATGTAGCAGCTCCAACAAGTTATTTGAATGAAATTGTTTTCTTTGGAAGGATACTCCAGTCTGTTTACCCATTTGACATTCCTTACAAATTGTGTTAGTAGGCTTCACTAACTTAGGTAGATCTCTTACTACTTGAGTGGAACTTAGCTTGACAATGTTGTCAAAATTTACATGATACAACCTCCTATGCCACAACCACCTTTCATTTGCTTGAAAAATTAAACAACTCCCACTAGTAGTATTCAGAGAAAAATATTACCTTTTTTTTTTTTAACCTATAGCAATCATATTGTCATAACTTCCATGTATCTTGCATCTTCCATCTTTAAATTGTATACCATAGCCTTTTCCCACCATATTTCCAACACTCAAAATATTGTGCTTCAAGCCTTCAACATAAAGAACATCATCAGTGTTATCCTTACCACCAAGACAAATAGAACCTCTACCACAAACCACACCAACATTGTTGTCTCCAAATCTTACAACACCACCATCATACTTCTCTAGACTTAAAAAAATTGTTTTTATCACCATTCATATGATGTGAGCATCCACTATCAATAACCCACTCATCCTTTTCTTCAACTTGGGCTGCAAGAGCTTTCCCATCTTTAGTAGATTCAATAGCCATAGGATTATTTTCAATGGTAGCAATGAAAACCCATTCATCTTCATTTTCATTATCTTTATTAGACTCATCATCAGTCACTCCTTCAACAAAGTAACATTTCTTTTGGAATCTAGACTTATTAGGATTAGATCTAGGAACTCTTTTAGGAACTCTTGATGCAAAATGACCTATTTTACTACATGAAAAACATTTAATAGGTAACACTCCTTCATACTTACCTTTTCCTCTACCTTCTTTCTTTACAATCAGTGCTTCCAATTCTTATATTTCTCTTTCTTTATCTTCAAGTTGTTTCAATTCTTCATCATACTTGGATATCTTTTTGGAACATTCTCCTAGACCATATATTTTCTTGTTACTTTTGAATATAGTAGCCTTGAATGCAGATTCAATTTTCATAATAGATTCACCGAATTCACTTAATTCAAAAGCAACAAGCTTGCTAACCAATGTGTCTCTTGACATCTTTGTTACTGATATAATCTCTTTAATAGTGTGAGCCTTCACTTTGTAGGAGGGAGGCAAGGATCTGGCTATCTTAGCCACAATTTCATCCTCATCCAGAGAACCACCGACACATGTAATACCCATCACTATTTCATTTACTGTTTGCATAAAAGAAGTGATATTTTCATCTTCACCCATCTTTAAATTCTCATACCTATTTTTAAACTCTATAGCTTAGCCATCTTCACCTATGCATCTCCTTCATACAAAGTTTCCAGCTTCATCCAAATCTCATGAGTTTTTCACAATCTTACCACATTTTCCTTCTCCAAATTTGTTAGAGAACTCACCAAAGCTTCAATAGCCATGATATTATTTTCAACATATTTAATCTCATTAGCAATGGAGAGACCATTATGAGGAATAACATATGTACCTTTTGTAATCTTCCAGTAGGCTTCACCAGTACACCTTAGGTGATTTTGCATCCTGAATTTCCACAATGAGTAGTTAGTTCCATCAAATCTCAAACTATCCTTCTTGAATGTTGTTGTCTTTGATCAACTCAAGATTTTATACTTCTTCAGAGGAACCTTCTTTGATACCAATTGTTGGAAAAATAAGGACAGGAAACTGAGAGGGGGGGATCAATAAATTGTCACAAAATAATAAACTTTTCAAACTTTACTTAACTTAATCTTAGATTTGATGAATAATTAATTAACCAAGAAAAATTAACACATTAGAGAGACAAAGAACACCAATATTTTTTACTTGGAAACCCTGCTAGAGGAAAAACCACGGTGGATGTTAGTCCACAAGATTATACCCTATTAAAAGTATAATGAAATCAATCAAGGGGAATGCACATGCATTCAGGCACACTGCCTAGAACTCATTTCTCAATTATAGAAGGTGCTCACTGTCCAACAATACAAAATAGGATTAAAATTCAAAGGGTATGAACTGAGAAAATAGCTTCTACACAAGCCTGATTATAGTTCCAATTAAGCACAAAAAACTCCACTGTTCACTCAAACTGCTTCACACTTCACTCAAACTACTTCACACTTCACTCAATCTTCTTCACACTCTGCTTTGCAATCAAATGATATTCACAAATACACACATAAGAGCACACCCAACACATGAAGCAAAATTTTCACTGATGAAGCAAATCACACTTATATATCTACTATATGAGATTTCACCAACAACTTAGTTGGCCAAGAAAATAAAACATATTTTTAATGTTAGCCCAAATTTACAAACAAATTTTTAATGTGAATCCACCAAGGTCAACCACAACATAGTGGAGACCCAAATTAATATATCCAACACAAAAGGACTTCAATTAATTTCGCCTCAAAGATCCACAACACACTACTATCATCATGTTGGCCAGAAACATGAAAAACCAAACATGTGCAAGAAAAGATCTTCAACCATGAGCACACCAATTAATGCAAACATACTACAAAGATAGAGCATGATCTAGAGACATCCACAACACCTAATATTTATAGAATCACATAAAATTCACTCAGGAACACTGATAGAGACCACATAAACACTACCAGACCACAACATGATCAAATCAATACACAGACCTCTGAAACTTCTAGTAGATGATCTAGATACTCTCAAGAATAAACCCTTTAGTCCACAATAGGTTAACTTCAATGTAAAGAAAAAGATGCCTTCATCACTTTCATAGTTCCACTGGGAACTTGGAACACTTTCTTTTACAATTTTCTCAATATCCTTGACATATACATCCTCTGATACACCAAATGCTAATAGTGTTGACATAAATGACAACCACATATCAGAAAAACATCCACAACATCCAACACATGGCCCATTCTCTTATGCCATAACCAAATCTCATCAATCTATTCAATCATTTAGCTTTGACCATTCACCTCACATACATTATAAATATAATGCTTTCAATTATTTTTCCTTCTATTATTAATCTCCTTGATTTTCATATCTCATAGCCTTTTGCACTAAATGCGACTTTTTATCCATTTTCACACATTTGGATGACACTTAGTATATTATGCTTTAATCCTTCAACATAAAGGATGCCATATTTAGGCATTTTTCTATTTATGGTTAGGGTTCCTTTATCATACATTTTTACAATAGTGTTGTCTCCCAAACTAATAGATGCTTCTTTGCATGTACCTAGTTTGATGAACTTGTTCTCATCACCAATCATGTTCTTAAAGTAACCACTATCTATTACTGACAAATTCTACTTCTTGGCATGGAGTGTAGTTTGAGAAATCATAGATTGTGCAAACTTCTGACCTTTCTCTTTCCACACTTTATTGGGTTTCTTTTCTGATTCATTTTTCTCTTGATTAGAGACTTGTGAACAATTATTCACTTTGGAGGGCATTTTTTTCTTATTATCTTGTACTTTTGGTCTTACAAAATTTGCTAGACATTATTTGGCTATGTGACCCAAAATTATTGCAATTATAGCATATTGCATTTGTATCTAATAATGGAGCAAATGATTTTTTTATTAACAAACTTTATCCTCCTTTTAGGTACAACACAACATTCACTAGGCCTATGACCAAAATGGTTACAAGTATTGCACTAACCATTGAAATATGAGGCATACCTAGTCATAACATTTATTTGTGCAAGATGAGGCCTTCTTGTATTTTTCTTCTTCAAATCTCTCACCCTTGTAAAACCATCTGCATCAACTCCCTTTATGTTATGCTTCTTCTTCAAGTATTTAGGGACTGACTTATTAATCTTCTTATTTGTTGCATCTCTAGAGGCATCCTTCTTTGTTTTCTCATTCTTTGTTCTAGTATTTTCTTCTACTTTGAATCCTTCATATAAACTTGTAGATGCATTGGTATTAGGATTCTTTCTTTTCTTAAAACCCATACTAAACTTTTATTTTGAAGGAATTTTTTAGTTAATCAACTCTTCAAGAATCTTTGAGTCTCCTTTCATCTTCAAACCTTTTTCTATTTTTTCTATATCCTTTTCCAATTATTTTCTCAAAGACACTATTTTTTATTTCAACTTCATGCATTCATCAAATTTATATTGTCATTCAAATTTGACTACATCTTCTATTCTTTTAGCTTCTTCAACTTGTGTCTTTAGGCTAACTATCATATTGTTAGATTGTTTAAGCCTTTTGGATAGACTTTTAGTTTCTTTTTTTGTGTATTCTTCTTCTACTTTGAGTCATCTTTTCTTGGCCTTTCAATCTCATCTAGAGTACAAATGAGTTCACCCTCTAGATCCACTTCTCCTTCATCATCATTAGAATCTTCAATTTCTATTTTTCTTTATCCTTGGAAGCTGATCCTAATACCATGAATAGGGATTCATATCCCTCAACCACAAAGGCACAATCATGTTCATCATTTGAGCTATCACTAAAATCAAATGGATCACTTTCTTCTTGTGTGTATATATTTTTTTTACTTTCAAAGAATTTCTTCATCTTTGGGAAGTAGGGTTTCTTCTCTTGACTATCCTCTACTTGATAAAAGTTATCGTTTTCTCTTTAAGGGCATCTAACATTAAAATATCCTATCTTACTAAAATTAAATCATTTAAAGGGTAACTTACCTTGGTACTTTCTAGAGCCTTTTTTTAATCTTTTGAAAAATTTAGCTTATTCTTCATCAATCTTCTCACATTTAGATGTAGGTGATTCTAACTTTTCCTTTTTGGTTTCTTTGAATTTTGCACCTCTTTTGGAGTTATTAGTGTTTCCTATTCTTATCTCATAGTCATGAAGGTTCAATGCAACTCATCAACAATAAGTTTTTCCAGATCTCTTACTTCCTCTATTGCACAAATTTTAGTCATCCCTAGATGGCAGGGTTATTAGGACCTTTCTGAAAATGACAGATTCTTTCATCTCTTCTCCAAGGCCTCTTATTGCATTAACTATTTCATCTACCTTGAGGAGGTAGTCTACAATTTTTTCTTCTTCATTCATCTTAAGGATTTTAAACTTACCTTTTGTATGTTTGTATCTTGGATTGATTTACCTTTTCATCACCTTTATAGATGCTCTTTAATTTGATACAAATCTCACAGACTCTTTGATAGTGCATCACTTTTACAAACTTTGAGTTAGAAAATCCATAAAGAATATCATTCTTTTCCTTGGAATTATCCTCATAAGCTTTCTTATCAGCCTGGTTAGTGGGTGGTGTAGCAGAATAACATATGCATTTACTATAGTCATCCATACATCAAACCATAAAGTTGATAACTATTCTTGAATTTTGATGCTCCATAAAGCATATTTTGATCCATTAAATATAGGTACTCTATTTGAGGAAGAACCTTCTTGACTAGCCATATTTTGTTCACTATCCAAGATCTACTCAAGATGATTAAGTTTCTCAAAGAAACTAGTGCTCTAATACCAATTTTTGCAACACAATTATCTACTAGGAGGGGGGTGAATCAGTAGACCATTTAAAACTTTTCTTTTAACCCTTGTTATGTAGATTAAGAAAACATGTAGAGATCACACACACCAATACTCATAACACTAGATATACGTAGAAAACCCAATATGGGAAAAACCACATTGAAAAATGATACTAGGATCTACTATCCTAATCTATCCTCACAATAGAACCTCATTAGTTATAGTGTTTAAGAGAACCAACCCTAAGGAGACATCAATCCCCTAATTTAAGAGAACCAAATCTAAGGAAGCACCCACTCCCTAATCTAAGAACCAACCTAGCTATTTGATGGCACCAAACAATTGGATTTACAATGAAGTATGTGGAGGAACAACTCCAATTACATATGATTCAAATGAATCCAATTCTGTGTTACAAACCCAATCTGCAACTGCTCAATCTCTTCTTTGCTCTGCAAGAATTTCCTCTCCTCTCTTCACTCTTCTCCTAACACATTGACTCATTCTTTAGCACACACCAACCTTATACATTGCATTCTCTATCTTGGCATAAGTCAATCTTATGTTTTCATATCATTTGACACTATTCATGCTTGATCGACCTCTTCTAGATTTTGTGACTATTTGTGCATTAATGAAGTCATCCACTTCTTCCAATAAATCAACAAACATAAAATTGGAGTAGTTACAATTATCAATTTAAGTTTTTGTGCCACAATCAAACTCTCCTAAATGGAAGTTCCACCATTTTTCTTCCCAGCCATTGTCAAAAAAAATCTTTAAATGTTGGCCATTGATTGTGTCATGATCCATTGGTTAACATTTAAATGCCTTGAGTTACTTCAACCAATCATCAATTTTCACATGTCAATTGAGGAAACTTGTCATCTACCATACTTTTCAGCATTCTAGGATCACTAATCCCTCTTACCACTTACTTGTAATTCATTGTAGAGCTTAAAAAGCAATCCCAAACACTAATTTCTAATGCTTCTCATTCCCATCAGGTTTTAAACATCTACCTTACCCTTTACCATTTTCCTTTCTACACTTTAATGTAAACCATCACATCAGACTCTGAATTCTAAAACACCATTACTTTTTTGGAAGTCAGGGTGTTCCCTTATCGCTTACCACTTACTAGCCTTTTGGTAAAGCATAAGCCTTCGTACTGAACTACAATGCCCGAATATATCATTTGTAGGATTTTCCAAAGATAACCCTTTTGAGTTTCATCTTATGGGAGTTTCTCTTACTAATTACCTACATTTTAGTAATGCATAAGCCAACCTTTCAATGTTCAACGTCTGACTCCTTCTAAGAATTAACACATGCAAACTTCCTTTTCATTTGTGTAATCAATATAAGTTATTACTAATGCTTGATGTTCAACTCCTTTCAGAATATACACATTCGATTTGCATTTCTTTGAAGTATTCAGTAAAAGGTACAACCAAAGCCTGATGTCTAATCACTTGTAGTATATGCTAAGCCTCAAGCCTGAAGTCCGAAGCCAAATTAGACTTGACATAAAAGAACTGACTCTTTCCTTCTCTAGCAAGTGAAATAAGGTATGTCTAAGGCCTAATTCCTAAACTATTGTAACTCTTCAAGACTTGCATTAATGATACCCTTTTGACATCAATCAACAATATTCCCATTTGATATTTCTCATATCTCCTTTTGACATCAATGATAATTAAATTTCCAATAGAAAGAGTTTCCCTTAAACACTTTGCATGAAACTTCATTTGGCTATGATTTCAAGGAAAAAAATCCATTGTTTTAGGCCTCCAAACTACCCCAAAATGCATTATTTTAGCTTCAAAATCCTCTCAAACCAAGTTGTAACCATATGGGCTGATCAAGTAGGCCTAAAGTTCCTATAAGTATTTAAAAAATAAGCATTAAGACCATTGGACTTGTGCTTACTCTTGTATGATAGTAGGCATGTGAATAGTGTGACTTGAAAATGATTATATCCTTCAATGGGTGTAGGATAACTTAAGGGTAGTTAAAAGAGGTATTATTCACAAAATTTATTATTTATCACAAGTATAAGTTACTGTCCTTTTAGAGTTGATTTCTCCCTTACTAGTTGTGGTCGTCCTCCCTTGTCTCAAGTTGACTACCACTCTTTATCTTTAGTTTTAGAATCATGATATTTGCATATTCAAAGGCTCTTCATATAAACCATTATATTTGTATCCAAACAAGAATTTTGACAAGCTTCTCCCACAATTCATCATCATGTTTCATTATAGACCTACAACCCTAAACTATCCTCTTTTTTATGATGACTACACTATTTGATAGAAGTTGACTATCGTGCACCCTTGTCATACATATTTTTATTACACAATCCATAATGTATTTATGATAGTGATAGACTCATTTTCAAAGGCTTTTTATGACTCTCTTCATATAAATTTGTTCACATTGCACTTAAGATGTACCATTATTTTATCAAGTTGTCACTACTTCATGGTAACCACCTTTCATTGAAAATACCACCTTTAAAAAGAGATTGATGACTCATAGTATTTACCCTTACTTGATGAAATAATTTTGGTTTATGACTATCCTTATAGACCATGAAATCTATTGTCTTTTCTTAGTCATAGCTATTATTTTCTGTCATATTTTGTTGAACTTTCTTTATCATATTTTTTCTACACTTTTACTATCATATTTTTTTGCTCATTTTTAAAATATTTTTCTGCTCTTTATGACATAATTTTCTACGCATTTATGAAATTATATTTCTTCTCTCTACCTCAATCCCATAGTCCTTGGTTTTTTCATTTGTCTTCAATTACAAAACCTTTATATTGTCTTGTTAATTATCCCTTAATGCAACTTTTGATATTGCTTCCCTCTTGCATGGTTATGACTATCCCTCCTATTGTATGGTTTTCTTCAACCAATCTCCATTGTTGACATTTAATTTTCTATAGTTTCTTAGGTTATCCATTTGGGCATGGATGAAAGCATTATCACACCATCCTTGATGTCCTTCAACATGTCTACTTGTTTTCCTCTTAAACATCCCATTCATGACAATTATCTCTTTCATGATCTTATGACCTATCTTTATTTCAAAGTAACGCATTCTCTTTGCATTTGTGACTGTCATGAATCCTTACCACTTAATACAATACTTAGTAGGGTTGTAAGAGGCTTTTATTTTGATCATTTACTACCTTTAATTTTAGTTATGTGATTGTCACTTGATTTGAATCATTGCATCACATGAATACCATGACTTCAAAAGGACTACATTGCTCAAAAATGGTTTCCGATTGTTCATAGTGTCCTAAAGACCATCCTTTACCATTTTAAACTTTTCTCTATCTATGTTTCATATTCAAATCCTTTATAACATAGCCATAAAGGTCCATCTTGTGATTGTACTATCCTTGTCTTTATTGCTTCATATCATTCATATCTTTGTTCTCAACTTTAAATGACTATCCAATCCTCATGCCATCTTGAACTTGTCTCAAAAATTTATCTTTCATTGTTCTCTTTAAAATATTGTTTGATACAAATATTGATCCTTTGGAGGGTTAATATTATGCAAACTCTCTTATTTATAGTCTCTTGAAACTATACAAGTTGCATCAACATTTACCAATCTTGGACTTGGTGATTGAGAGTTTTGTGGCCTGTAACAAGTATCTTTTGTGATTGAAATTTTACCTACAACATTGCATTTTATATATTTTCTTTGCTCCTTATTGAGGTTATCCTTTATATACTCTTTGCCTTTACTTTGTAAACTTTTCCTTCTCACTTGACGGTCTAGGAAACTTCAATCATCCTTTGTCATTTGAGCTATTTCAAACCCTTGCCTCTATATATATCCTTCAAGATGAAGGTCCTCATAAGGTTTGTCCTTTTTATCATGAAGTTTTCCAAGGTTTTTTTCTTTGATAGTGCTTTACTATCATTTAAATACTGACTTTATCATAGCCAAGGACTATCATCAAGGTCCTTTCCTCTTAATTCCTCATTGGCCATTCCTTCTACTTTGTTTTTCCTTCATCTATGCTCTTCATTATCATGACAATGATCACTATAATTTATATCTATCCAAGTCTTAAAATCTTCCCTCACATGTATAACTTGGTGTTTTACCCATGCTAAATGTCATTTCCATGTATATCTAGTTGCCCACTATGCCTTATTTTTTAGTACTTTTCTTTTTGAACATGAGATCCTTTTCATCTTGCTAATGCTCATTGTATCTGTCCACTACTTGGTAGGTCTACTCTCTTTTTTTTCTTGGTTTTCCTCATGCATACTGATGTAGAGGGTCTGGGACTTTGAAAGAAACAAAAAGTTCTCAAGGTTTGCAAGACACAATCCCAACCACTCTTCCAGGCACTCTGATGGAGACAAACCTCAATAATGCACCAAATGACTTATTTTCCTTCCTTATGGACCCAAACCATAGGAAAACTCTTAAGAGACCCAAAAAAATGTGTTTTGAATTATTTCAAAGCCCAACCCTTTGACTTAGACACAAAACCAAATTTTCACCTTAACTAGGCTACTAGCCCAACTAGGCCTCTAGCGAAGGATTTCTGACTTTGCACTCAAACTTTCCAAAGGAACCTCCAAAATAATGATTGAAACAGATGTGGTTTTTGATGATACATAACATACTAGATTCTTGATGGCACTTGTTTTGGAGCACACCAATCAAAAATATGTTGTTTCCTCCAATTTAGGCCTAATTAGCCCTCTTTTTCAAAGCATCCCCTCTTTAAAATCAACCCCTGACCATGAAACTTTCAACAGTCCCTTAAAATGACTCAAAACCAAGGATTACAAGTTTTTAGGCTTCTATGACACCCCTAACATGCTCAAACACAAAACCCTCCTTAACTTGCCTCAAAACTAGGGCTTCTTGAAAACTAACCTTCTAATCACTTCCATAACTTTCTCATTGAATCTACACCATTAGGACAATATATTTAGTCTATCCCAACTCAAAAACATGCCCCTCATCAAGGCAGATCTTCTGCTATACCCTAGCCTCCAACTTCAAGCACTTTTCACAGTCAAATCTTGGTATACACCATAGTATTCATCTCTCCCGCACATTATATTGTTAGTCCAGTATGGTACATGTTAAATATGATCCATTTCACAAGATACAGTCATAAAATCCCATGAAATGGATCATTTATCCATGAAAAACCCTCAAACTAGTGTAAATTGTGTGTTCTTTTTTAGGACGGTCAATATAAAATGCAAGGAAATTAATTATTACTGCTTTCAAAGCCTTCAATGGTGTTAAAATATGTAAACACAAACTCCTAAAGCATCCTACTAGACATAAATTTGATACAAATCAAGTATTCATCAAAAGAACACAATAAAATGCAAGAAAACTGTGTTTTTCACTATTTCTAGAAAACAGTCTGTACAGTACTTGCTCCAAACACCCAACCTCCATAAAAATGAATATTTTGGGGTTATAGAACCATTCCCCAACTTATCCAACCAATTTGCATTGATTAGGTTACATAAAAATGATTAAAACTGCTAAACACTAGTTACCCGCCCAAAGTGGATTTTCAAAAATTTGAATTTCCAAATTTACATTTTATTATTTCCCACTAACTAGAAACATTAAAAACCATTATATTATTATTGTTCAACCTTATTTGAAACTTTTAAAGCATTATAAACCTACCTAATCTCCTAGAACATGATTGTTCCCTTTATATTGCAATTTGGTCCTAGGGTCCTTATCAGGACCCTTAGGACAGTTGACTCTCTTATTACATTTATCCATGCCAAATGTCATTATAGGCTTCAAGACATCATAGTTGATGCTTTGGAATGGTTGACAGGTCTTCCTGACCCCTCCAAACTCTTGGCTCTTGAACTGACCCCTAAGGACCTTGGGTGCTCCTGCACCATTCTCCCCAAGAAGGAAAAATTTCTTGCCCCAAGAAGTATCCCATGTGTTGCCACCAAAAGACCCCTTGCTCTTGGATGTTTTCATCTTCCAATGACATGGCATGTAATCTCCCAAAGTCACTGTCTTCCTCTTCTGCCAATCTGCACTCTTGACAGAATCAAAACATTGATGAGACTACCCTTGTACCCTATTTCTGCCTTCATTCCCCTAATTTCCTTGTGAAAAGATACCATCACTAGCATGCTCAACTATAGGGCATTGAATTCCTCCAACCTTGACACTACCTAAGTCCCACAAGTTCTGATTTCTAGGACTGTCCACCTCATAACCCTGCTGCAACTTGTCTTTTCTCAACCTACCAATGTGTTCCCCTATTTCACCCTGCTTATTCACCTGCAAACTCTTCTCAAAATAGATCATAAAACTTTCATTTGACTGATCCAAAGGCAAAGGCACTAACTTGTATCTAACTGCATCCTTATGCACCAAATATGTGTTGTGAAAACCATCATGCAATGTCTACCTAGTGTACTACCATGGTCTCCCCAAGATGATATGACCACAAGTCATTGGAATGACATCACAAAGCACCCTATCATGATATGATCCAATTGAGAAATCTACATAAGCCCTCTTACAAATCTCTACATGATGTCCTTGAGTTACCCAAGTGGCCTTGTAGGGAGTAGAGTGATCAAAAGTTTCAATCCCTAACTTGGTTACCATATCAACTGAAACTAAATTGCTATGTGACCCTGAATCTATGAGCAATCTACATATTTTACCATGACTGAGACAATTAGTCATAAAGATGGTTACCTTTGGCTCTTGATGAAGTCTTTCTCCTTGCTTGACCATAAGAAACTCACCATCAGTCACAGGGTCTGCCATGAATGTTTTTGGTTCCTCCTTCTTGTACCAAGTTAGCTCTCCTATCTCTACCCTTATCAGCTTGTTCCCATTTAGGACACTTGAAGGAAGGATGCCCTGGTTCATTGCAATTGAAACACCTACCTATGAATGTACCTCTACCTTGTCCAAATCTGCCTCCTCCTCTAGGAGTGTATCCACCTCTTTGATCTGATAACACCTCTTTGACCTTGTCATTGCTGCTCTTGTCATTGCTACCTTGTCCTTGTTCTCTATTACCTCTGCCCCTATTTGAACTACCTCCTCTTCCACCATTGCTTGATATTTCTTGCTTCCTTTTCACCTTTTCCTCAGCTCTAATGGCCAATTGAAAACATTCTCCCAATGTCCTTGGCAATTGCAAACCAATCTCATCTTGTAGATTGTACCTCAAGCCATTGATATACCTGGCTATTTTCTCATCCTCTTCCTCATAACCTCCTCTAATACTAAGCTTGTGAAATTGCTCAGTATAGGACATAACATCCAAGTTCTTTTGATTTAAATTTTGCCTCATCCTCTTCACATGAATTGTATAATCAAATGGTAGGAACTGCTCTTTGACCAAACTCTTCATCCTAGCCCATGTAGAGACTTTTTCCAATCCTCTAGCCATCCTATCATTCTGAAAACTAGTCCACCATGTCAATGTTGTACCTCTCAACTTGGTTTTGACAAACGTAACCTTCCTCTCTTCACCCATCTTTTCAAACTCAAAATAGTTCTCTAAGGCATCAAGCCATCCCAACACCTCTTCACTATCCATCTTCCCTTGATAGATAGGCAAGTCTATGTGACCCTTTCCTCCATGATACTACCTTCAACAATCTCAGTAACCTCCTTTCCTCAGGGTCCTCTGTCTCATCTACTAGTTGTTCCTGATTTACCCTCTCATGCTCTTCATCTTCATCATTGTTTTCTTGGTCTTCTTGTTCTTCTCTCCTCCTACTCCTCTCAAGGTTATTTATCCTTGTTTGCATGGTCTCTCTCTCCCTTCTCCATTGTCTTTCTTCTCTTGCTCTTGCTGCTTCATGTTCTCTTCTTTCTCTTCTCTCCCTTTCCAATATTTCCTTCAACTCTTCTAACTCTCTTGCTAATTGATTTTTTGGTGCCATTGTTGTTTCTTCAATCCCTGAAGGACCTACTCACTACTCTGATAGCACTCTAATGCAGAGGGTCTAGGACTTTGAAAGAAACAAAAAGTTCTCAAGGTTTGCAAGACACAATCCCAACCACTCTTCCAGGCACTCTGATGGAGACAAACCTCAATAATGCACCAAATGACTTATTTGCCTTCCTTATGGACCCAAACCCTAGGAACACTCTTAAGAGACCCAAAAAATCTTGTTTTGAATTATTTCAAAGCCCAACCCTTTGACTTAGACAAAAACCAAATTTTCACCTTAACTAGGCTACTAGCCCAACTAGGCCTCTAGTGAAGGATTTTTGACTTTGCACTCAAACTTTCCAAAGGAACCTCCAAAATAATGATTGAAATACATTTGGTTTTTGATGATACATAACATACTAGATTCTTGATGGCACTTGTTTTGGAGCACACCAATCAAAAATCTGCTATTTCCTCCAATTTAGGCCTAATTAGCCCTCTTTTTCAAAGCAGCCCCTCTTTAAACTCAACCCCTGACCATGAAACTTTCAACAATCCCTTAAAATGACTCAAAACCAAGGATTCCAAGTTTTTAGGCTTCTATTACACCCCTAACATGCTCAAACACAAAACCCTCCTTAACTTGCCTCAAAACTAGGGCTTCTTGAAAACTAACCTTCCAATCACTTCCAGAACTTTCTCATTGACTCTACACCATTAGGAAAACATATTTAGTCTATCCCAACTCAAAAAAATGCCCCTCATTAAGGCAGATCTTTTGCTGCTATACCCTAGCCTCCAACTTCAAGCACTTTTCACAGTCAAATCTTGGTGTACACCATAGTATTCATCTCTCCTGCACATTATATTGTTAGGCCAGTATGGTACATGTTAAATATGATCCATTTCACAAGATACAGTCATAAACTCTCATGAAATGGATCATTTATCCATGAAAAACCCTCAAACTAGTGTAAATTTTGTGTTCTTTTTTAGGACAGTCAATATAAAATGCAAGGAAATTAATTATTACTGCTTTTAGAGCCTTCAATAGTGTTAAAATATGTAAAAAAAACTCCTAAAGCATCCTACTAGACATAAATTTGATACAAATCAAGTATTCATCAAAAGAACACAATAAAATGCAAGAAAACTGTGTTTTTCACTATTTCTAGAAAACAGTCCATACAGTACTTGCTCCAAACGCCCAACCTCCATACAAATGAATATTTTGGGGTTATAGAACCATTACCCAACTGATCCAACCAATTTTAATTGATTAGGTTACATAAAAATGATTAAAACTCCTAAACACTAGTTATCCGCCCAAAGTGGATTTTCAAAAATTTGAATTTCCAAACTTACATTTTATTATTTCCCACTAACTAGAAACATTAAAAACCATTACATTATTATTGTTCAACCTTATTTGACACCATTAAATCATTATAAACCTACCTAATCTCCTAGAACGTGATTGTTCCCTTTATATTGCAATTTGGTCCTAGGGTCCTTATCAGGACCCTTAGGACAGTTGACTCTCTTATTACATTTATCCATGCCAAATGTCATTATAGGCTTCAATACATCATAGTTGATGCTTTGGAATGGTTGACAGGTCTTCCTGACCCCTACAAACTCCTGGCTCTTGAACTGACCCCTAAGGACCTTGGGTGCTCCTGCACCACATACCTTTCACAACCTTTCTTGGTTATTGTCCTCATGTATGAACTCCCATGACAACCCCTAAACTCTACACACTCATTACATTTACCTTGCTTTTCATGGTTTGTATCATCAATGCCCTAGATCTACCATTGATGCCATTGGACTAAACTTTAAAATTCTCATTCTATGCATAGTGATAGCATGAATTTGATAAGCCTGCACTAACTTCTTCATATGCTTCCATAGGTTTGTTGCACATTTTTTAAGATCTTTATGCATGAAGTCTATTCTCTTACTCTTGGACTTTCTGCCTTTTGTTGAATCAAGGGTTGAAATTGATTATCCCCTTTCACTAGCATTATTATCATTTCCTTTTGTTTAATCTAAAGGTTTTCTATACCTTACATTTATCCATGCCAAAAGGATGCTTCATTATAGGCTTAGGTATAGTTCTATCATAGTTGATGCTTTGGAATGCTCCTTATTTCTTCCTACTTTCCAAACTATATCCTCTTGAAGTGTATAAAAGGACCTTGGGTGCTCCTGCACCACATACCTTTCACAACCTTTCTTGGTTATTGTCCTCATGTATGAACTCCCATGACAACCCCTAAACTCTACACACTCATTACATTTACCTTGCTTTTCATGGTTTGTATCATCAATGCCCTAGATCTACCATTGATGCCATTGGACTAAACTTTAAAATTCTCATTCTATGCATAGTGATAGCATGAATTTGATAAGCCTGCACTAACTTCTTCATATGCTTCCATAGGTTTGTTGCACATTTTTTAAGATCTTTATGCAAATCCTGACAATCATTAATGCCATGACATAACAATTTTCATTAGAGAATGTGTGCCCTAGGTAAGTGACCTAAGACCCATTTCACATAGACTTGGGACTCTAATTTAAATTATTTTTTTTTATGGTATTTTAATGATTTCAAATGTATATTCACATGTCGGACTTGTGTTATCTAAAATTTGAGAATTAATGTTAACATATGTATAAATAAGAGGTCATTTCACTATGTTTCACCTAACAAGATTTTCAAGCTAGCACCTAGAGGATTTTCACGAGAACTTAGTATTTTCAAGAGAGCATTTCAAGGAATTCAAGAGCACATTTATTGAATATTTATTGCACCAATCAAAATCTATTACCATGTCAAAGTCATGCATGCTTTTTGAGCTAATATGGTGATGTAGTGTTCAAGATCCATTCAAGCATTCAAAGGAATTGTTTCAAATCAAGCTTCATGATCAAGATACACATCCATTAAGGACACTTCATGCCAGTTGAAAATTTTAATACCAAGGTTTAATCAAGGGTTTGGTGAGTTGTGGCATTGCATTTTTCATTCATCATTTCCTTCGTGTTGTTTTATTTTATTTCAAATTTTAAATACTCAAACAGGTTTTGACTGAGGAAAACCCCCATCACCAATAATAACGTTTTCTCCTCTTGTGTTTGTGTTTGTAGATTTTAGGTGGAAGATCCTTTGAAGAGAAAATTTGAAGAAATTTGAAAAGTTGTTAAAGTTGCAAGGAAAGTTGTCATCACATAAAATCTTCTACATGATTTATTTTCAGCTCTGACTGTGAAACTCGGGAAACTAGGAGTAGAGAACCCAAAAAGAATTTTTATAGAGTCCTATCCAAGACCCATTCACCATAGGGTGAATGAGTCCTTAGTGAGCTTCAAAAAATAACTTTCTAACAAAGGTATTCAACATTTATCCCTTGTAAATTCTCCCTAAAATCTATAGGTACCATCAGTTTTATGTTTAAGCTTCTAAATCCACTTTATAGATCACAATTTGGAGTTTATTTGATATTTTTATCCCAAAAATGTTGTTGAACCTAGACCTCCATCCTAACATAAAAAGGAAAATTGCAAGATTCTTCAAAGAATTCACTCACCTAAGGGTTGAAAGTGGATCTTGACTTGAGGGATCTCATTTCATGAATGTAATAGAAGAATAGTTTGGGTTCATGGACATAATTTTTCCTTTTCTATTTATAGTAAGTTTTCTAAAATATTCAAAATTTAGTATAAAACCTTATGTGTTTGAACCCCAACCTCATTTTTCTATGTTTCATTTTGGTGAACTTGAATTTTTGAACATTCTAATTTCTGATTTTTGGAGTGCATTCAAACCCTAGATCTAGGATTTTCATTAATTCATTGTGTTTAGTGTTTCTAAATTTGAAATAAAGTTACATTGAATTTTAGGCGTAAACTTGTATTTTGAATTCATTTTAAATTTGAAAAGTTCATAATTTTGCATGGATATTACATTTATTTTTCATATCATTTGCATATTAGTGTACTTTTTATCATTCCTATTCAAAAATAGAGTCAAAATTACATTTCAAAAAAGTGGCATATAGCTCATTTTTTTTCCTTCATTGCACTTGCATTTAGACATCAAATTCTAGAAATTTTGTCACAAAAGTTATAGTCTAAGACTTGAAACAAAGAGCACATCTAATAACTCAGAAATTGTATTTTTCAATTTTAAAAAACCCTCTTCTGGGACCCATTCATCCCTGGGAAAATGAGTCCTTAGAGGCATACAAAAACCAACTATTTTTTATCTTTCTAGTGGTTTTCTACACTTCCTAGGCCTATTGGTAACCTACAGTATTAGTTTGGAAAGTTTCAATAATTTTTGTTGTATGCATCTAGGTCTAAATATCCATTTAGTAAGTCATTTTTAAAGCATTCCAAAAATTATTTTAGTATTGAAAATCATCAAATCTATAGGAAAATTGCTAACATTTTTGAAGCATTGCATAAGTTGATTAGGTTACTTCTCATTTTTTCATAAATAAAAAGCATATTTCCTTTTCAAACATTTGGTGTTCATGGAGTATCACATGTCTTGTATGATTCTATTTTCCCTACTCATGAGCATAATCTAGGAAAACAAAATAAAACCTTTGACAAGCATGTTACCTACCCTCCTAATATTTATCAAATTTTAAAGAATGCCATAACACAAGAGGATGCAAGCATAAAAATTCATGATAATCATAATTATTCTTCTCCCAATACCTCTCCTATTAGTTACAAATTTATCTTGGTGAAATGAGATATAATAATTGAGAACCATGAAATTCTTGTTTATCCATCTCCTCCTCCCCCTTTGGAAGATATTATGACACAAAAAGATGAGATCATTGACACATTTCTTAATATTACTTTACCTAGTATTCATTCATCTCCCAACACCTCCCCTACTTGTGAGAATTCTTTTGAGAAATAGGATGCAATTGTGGACAATCATGACAATCACATTTATCCTTCTACCAAAATCCCTCCTATTTTTGAAGAGGATATGTTTGTGTTAAGATATCTAATCATTGAAAAGCATGACAATCCTATTTATTTATCTTGCCCTACTTATCTCACTTGGGAATACATTATAGGACATTGGGATGTAATTATAGATAAATATGACAATCAAACTTATGCTTCTCCTAATATCTCTCACATATGTGAAGAAGATAGTTTGGTGTTAGAAGATACACTTATTGAGAGTCATGAGAATCTCATTTCTCCCTTTCCTAATGCTCCTACCATTCGGAAGGATCTATTTGAATAAAAGGATCCAATCATTGGAAAGAATGAAAATCATAGTTCTTCTCTTGATGCATCCCCTATTTTTTATGAAGTTACTTTACAAAATCTAACCATGAAATGTGATGAACATCTTGTTTGCTTCTCTCCTAAAAGTTCTCCTACTAGGTCAGATATCATGGTGCAAGCAAATGATAGAATTGATGCATGTATTTAAAACAAGAGTAATGTGGCTTTATTTAATGTAAATTATGAAGTGACATTAGACCCCCCTTCACTAAGAAATCATGAAACTAAGGATAAGTGTGTTGAGGTTATGAGCATTAGAACTCCCTCGATTCCTCTAATTCTTATACCTCCTACAAATACTTTAATCATTGAACCTCCTAAGCCTAAAATTATCATTTATCCACCCTCACAACAACCAAAAGTTAAAAATAAGCATATGCTTATCTTAGAACCACCTATAAGGCAATTTGATAATGATAATGTTTCACAACAACCGAGTTAGAATACTGATGCTCATACATATAACACTAGAAACAATTTGGAATCAAGACAAACAATTCCAACATCTCTCACATTGCCTCAACCTATCTTTCCTAGTGCTCCTCATTTACCCTCACATAATGGAAAGGAGTATGATCTTGTTGAACAACTTAAAAATAATCCTACTAAGATATCCTTATGGGATCTTATTCAAGCTTCCCCCCATTATCATAACATGATTTAAAGTTCATTACAACAAATTCCTACCCATCCTAATGTGCAAAAAAATGATGTGGCAATCCAAATTTAAGGTATGATTTTGATCAACTTATACATTTATTTCTATCAAGATGAGTTACCTTCACTAGAAATGCAAAAAAAATGAATCTTTCATGATAATAGCCCTTGTTAATATGACAGGGATGAAGAGAACCCTTGTTGACAATGGCTCAGCCCTTAACGTATGTAGCATAAACCTTTTGGATAAGATTGAAGTAGAAAATCCAAATTCAACCTAAATCTTTACCTATTTGTGGGTTTGATAGCATAGGAAAAAACTACTTTGTGTGATTACATTACCTATTATAGTTGGAAAGGTTACATTGCAAAATCTAGTCCATGTTATGCCTCACTATCTTTCATATAATCTTCTTTTAGGTAGGCCATGGATTCATGAGATGAATGTGATTCCTTCTACTCTTCATCATAAAATAAAGTATGTCTACAACAACAAAGTATGTACAATGGTATGTGCAAGATCATCATGGAAAAAATAGGCCCTTAAGTGGCAAAAAAATAAGAAAAATCAGAGTTAGGAAACTTGACTTAAAAAATTGAGTAAGTTATCTATATTATTTCAAAAATATGTAAGAATATAATTTGTATCAAATTGAATGTAGTTTCTAAAATACTAGGTTTGTTTCAAAAAAAAGAAATATATTTGGTGAAAATTTGAAATTTCAGTGCAGTAGTACTTAAATTTCAAGGAAAAAATAAGAAGTAGGTGTCTATCTGACCACCCTAACCACAATAAAATGATAATATTTTTTTATAAAATTTTAGATATAAGTATAGGACTCATGTCCTGATGTGATGAATATTTTTTTGTAATTTTTTTCCAAGTAAATAATTAATTATGATTTTTTTATTACAAATTTTTAAAAATATAAAAAAATCATATGTCTGACCACCTTAACTTGGTCAAAACTTCATGAAATTCATTTTTTATTTTTTTAATCATGTAGCATGTGAAGCATGGAATGTGACACATATTTTGGATTCAAAAAATGTGATACCATTTGAAAGCTATAGATGTTTTTCAATTAGTTTATTGATCAGGACTTTAGTCATAATTTGAATAGAAAATGAATAATAATTACTTATTAAATTCAAAGTAAAGCATAATTTATATTGGTGGAAAGTTGAGAATCTCCTTAAAAAACCCTTTTCGTTCCATCAATTTTGGGTAAGAAAAAAGTCATTAGCCACATACCCATCATATTACCACTTTTTGGCCCATCATGATCCTACACATATCCACAATCAAAGTTGATCTTAAGCCTTGCAGTGCTTTACTCATTAAGAAAAACAAGGAAAATCCTTGGAGGGTGCTGCCACAATAGCGTGTCTCACTTTGGGATGTGTTGATTTTTTCTTGAAACCTCTTTTTCAGAAAAAAATAATGATTTAAGTTTTGAGAGGCTCCATCTAAAGGGTTTCAATTGAAGTGGGATAGATAAGACCCCCATTGATAAAAACCCCTTGGATAGAACCCCTCTAGTATTAATTCATACCCACAATGGAGTCTCCTTCGCACCTATCAAAATGCTGGAAAAAAACCACTTTTTCTTTACCTTTTGAGGGATTAAATAATGCCATTTAAAAATTATATTTTTCAAGATTGCACCTCTTGAAATAAGCTTTCTAACAAGTATAGTTTTAATATATTTTCATTTTATCATGTATTTAATTTTGAGCTTTTACTAAACATAGGTTTTTCTTTGAACATTAAGCTCTTTGTTGTGCAGAGGTGGAAAAATAGTAAACCATTGTAAAAAAATTCAAAAAATACCCTTTCCCTACGTATTGATATCCTTTTTTCACCAAAAAAAGGATTTTGATATATACACAAGTTAGGTTGTATGAAAAACATGTATATCCAAATTATAGTTACATTAAATTCAAAAATTAATTCAAAAAAATATATATGGAATAAAAAATTATGAAAAAATATCCTTTCCCTAGATATTGTTGTTGAGAATCTATATTTCAAAAATTAGAATTTAATCCTTTACATAAAAAAGTTAATCTGTATGACACAAACATTACTTTTTGAAAATGTTGTTATCTATTTAAAACTAGTCATTAAAGGATATGTTAAAATATTCATGATTTATTTCAGAAATTTTGAAAAGAAAACATATTTAGAATCTACACACAAATTACCACAAATTATTATTTCACATCATCTTTAAATTCTTAATGGTTTAGCTGCTATAGGTCTTAGAAGATGAAGATTAAGCTAAGAATATTGATGTAAATGCCCATCTTGGGAAAAAAGTGACACATTATTGTGATTTCACCCTAGAAAACACTAACACCAACTACACAAGTGGAACTTGTGCAAGAGAAAGAAAATAAAAATGTATTGAAAAAGTTACAAAGTTATTGGAAGATGATTGTGGTTCCTTAGATTTCACACCTACATTCATGGGACAATATAAGATCATAACAAAATATTTTGAAAAGGGAAAAGAAAAAGCAATAATGTCGACACAAAATTGAATAGAATATTTGAAAGCATCCATTTCAACCACTTTAGAAGAAAAGACAACATACACAACAAAATTTGATGAAGTTGATTATGAACAACCACCAAATCGAAAAGAAATGAAAAAGATTTATGGAAGAGGTTATGAACTTATGAAACAACTTGGTAAGAGTGGAAAAAAATGTGGCACTAGAGAAAAATGTATCTATGTCCCTATAGAGCCTAATACACAAGAAATGACTAGTGGTCTTGGTTATTGTCCCCCGAAAGAAACAAACAAGCCTTCACTCAATATCAAACTCTTACAAAGGATTATTCTAAGCCAACTTTAACCCTGGTGCATCCTAAACTAATAGAAATGACTATTGGTCTAGATTCTTGTCCTTTGAAAGAAATGAAATAATTAAAGAAATCTTCGCCTAATATCAATGTCATCATGCAAAACACTAATGATTGGAGTTCATTAGATTTTACACTCTCCTTTCAATGAGGGTACACAATCTCACAATCTAAAGAGTCTTGTGTAAGTGTGATAGCTTGTACTAAGTAAGAGATATATTTGTCACAAAATAAAGGAACATCTTCTACTATTAATCAAGAGAGTGTCTTGTTGAGACTCCTCCAAGATTGTTTATTATCTCTCCCTCAAAGAACATGAAAGAAATTTTACAACAAGAGTTAATTTTATGCATATCATAGATTTTATGGTCATTATACTAATGAATGTAAGGCTTTGGGTAGTAAAATTCAATATCTTAAGGATTGTGGTGCTCTTCCTTGTGTTGTAGCACCTAGTTTCTCAAATTGATAATGATTTTCATTCTATTATGTTTCTCATTAATCATCTCGGCTCATCCTTTTCTTGCACTAAGTGGGGGTTGTTGAATGCACTAAATACTGAGAGGGGGGGGGGGGGAAATCAGTATTCTACTAACAAAATTAATTATTAACTATCTAATTATCAATCCACATCTAGCTGCAATAGTGAATCAAAACATAAAAGATATCATAACACATTGACACCAATATTTTTACATGAAAAACCCAAGGTGGGAAAATCCACAGTGAGGATTAGCTCACAATATATTATAACTAGTCCTAAGATATTATAGGACTCACTGCCAGGACACACTATCCTTAAAAGGCTCATAGGTTGAATACAAAAGATGGCTTATAGCCAAGATACAAAAAGGGATATGGCTCACTACTAAAAGTGAACTAGTGATGTGCACCTACAAAGTGTAGAAATTAGTTATGGTTAATGCTTTGAAAACACCAAAAAATTTCTCTGGTTGTAGATATACAATCATTATCAGTCACTTTGCACTATTTCATTTGTCACATCACTCTCATACAACTTCAATGTCACTCTCTCTTTTTTTTGTCTATCATACACACACATATATACACATGTCTTCCAACATCAATTAGGTTAGTCCAATTGAACATAAAATTCAAAATGACTTGTTGGACCAATACAAAATTATTTTTGGCACATAGAACAAAAAGTATCATCCATACATTAGGTCAGCTCAGACTTAATAAGGAACACACAAAGTACAAACAATTATTAACCTTGTTAGACAAAAGAATACCAAACTTAGTGACTTGGATTACATATCAAGATCAACAAAGATAGCTGAAAGATCATTTATATATGTAACTAACACTCCTGAGAAACATATTGAAAAGTCACAGAGTTTCCTTTTACTAAGAGGATTTCTAGACCAAAATATTGAATCATCATAGACACACAGTTTACTTAGCCACTTACCAACCAATTTTGGTATAAATTACAAAAAACCTGAAGGTCACCTTCTTCATTATTCCAACAATCTCCCCCTTTTTCATTGATTGAAACATGCACCAAAAATGAGACATGCATCAAAACAAGATATTATGCTCAACTTCCCATAAGGTATGTACAAACACATAACATAACATTCCTTATACATATTCTTCTCCTCTTCTTCCCCTTTGACATAAAGTTAAAAAGGACTGAGAAAAGATTTTTAAAACTTAAAATTAGGAACTAGGAGCACCTTGTAACTCCTAATCACTTCCCAAGATGGCTTTCCATCATCCTAGACTCCTTTTTCCTTGGAAATAGTGTTATGTAGAAATTCTAATTTTGCTAGGAATTCTTCTCCTTCTTTTGGAGTGGATTCAACAATGTTCATCTTCTCAAGTTTTCCTACTTCCATCAATGCATTTGATATAGAGACATGTCTAGACATGACCAAGTCTCCAAGATAAGCATAACATCTCATATCATCTTCCTTCTGCCTTTGTAGGATGAAAAATTTACTTTGAAGATCTGCAATAGAAACCCACCTAAAATAGTTTCTATCATCCATAATCTTATAATGTCTAGAAACATATGTAAGTTGAGACTCAATTGAGTCCATTAGATCCTTCATACCTCGAGTGGCATTCGACCACTTCATGTAGTAAAAAAAAACAACTTGGCTTCCTCATCACATTCTCTTACCTCTTTCAAGGTTTGCAAAGCCTTTTCATGTGCAATTGTACACTTGTCTTGTAGAAACAATAGTCTTTTCTCTATCAGAATCAATTCCACTTCTTTTCCAGTCTATTCCTTGAGGTTAGATGTGTACTATTTAACTAAATCAACTATAAGCCTAAAAATTTCAATCAAAGCTAGAGAGTTATCTAATGTAACACCGAGGGATGTCTTCTATAAAGATTTGATGGTTTCATTTATCAACACATTTCCATTTTTATAAGAATTCATAGCTTCTTGTGTGATAGAGCTAAGAAAAGTTTCACTTAGTTTTATTTTGTCACTGACAATAATATTTGTCAAGGCCACATAACCTAGGTGTGATGTCAGTTTGACTAGCTATGGTGGAAGCATAGGTTGAAACACATGTTTCCTTGAAAAAATACCTTTAAGGGCACTTTCATATGATTCTTTAGATGGATTTGATGTTTTAGGGCCTTTGGAAATTTCATCTTTTCTCTTCTTAGTTGGAATGAGTTCCTTGTCTTCCTCTCTCTTCTTTTCATCTTCCTTTTCATTTTCTTTTTCTTCTTCTTTTTCCTTTTCTTTCTCTTCTTCTTTAGATGAATTTCCAGAGGACTTATCTTTGTTTTCTTTCTCCCTTCTATTCTCATAATCCTTTTCATTATTCTTCATTTTGTCTTTACTCCTTTCACTCTCATCTTTGTTTTATATTCCTTGTTTTCGATAGATTCTTGATGTTATTATCTCTTATCACCGAAATTGTTTTTATATTGGTCATCAAACCTTTTGTTGGTGGTTTCTTCTATTTCAGTTGGAGGGGAAATGGTCTCTGAAGCACCAAGTGTTTCATCAATAGTCTCCAAGACTAGTTTATCCATTACTTCTACAAGAGTAGCATGCTCCTATGCCTGAGCAATGTGGGACAAAGAACTAGTTCTTGTCCCATATCTCCTTGATAATTGCTTGATTATGTCCTAGGTATCTTTCCTCAACTTTTTGATATAATCATCCTCCTTAGTCATTAACATTCTAACTCTCTACTTAACTCTAAACATTGTAGAACATTATTTCAGTAGATTTGTAGCTTATATCTTTGAAAAAGTGGAATTGATGGATTTGAAGGCTTCACTTCTCATCTTGTATTCAACATTTAAAGCCTCTTTCCTTATAAGTACTAACTCTTTCCATAGTTTTTTTAGTAACTTTTGACTATATGGTATCCATGTTTATATTACAAATGACTATGTACTAAAAAAAATACACTTATGATAGTTTCTTTCCCTTCATCATTGACCTTATCATACAGATCAACAATTGGGATAATATCATTATCAATCACATTGTTAACCAAGCCTCCTAGATCCAAGTGTGGATGGTCACTTACCAGAGGAGCTCTAGGCATATCCTCCATAGGATTAGATGAGCCTTCTTCATTCTTCTTTTATATGTGCATGAATTTAGTAAGCATCCCCCTCTTCCTCTAACTCTTGATCTGTAGAAACAATAACTCTTATTTTAGCTCCCTCACCAAATGTACTACCCCTTTTTTAATTTTTAGATGTTGCTCTCCTTCTAAGACAAGTTCAATTTGTTCCTCAACAAAATCACTCAAAATTTCTTTCATGTCAGCCTTTTGTTTCACTATTCTTCTTTCTAAATTAGTAGATGGTGTAGCAGGAGGTATGTCCTTATTCTTAGATACCTTAGTACTAGGACTAGTAGGGACAGTAATATCAATAGATGTAGGAACACTTTGTTCCTTCTTCTTTCCTTTCTCAATATTACCAACACTAGAGGTGGCAGTGCTGGAGAGAGGCGTTAGTGTAACACTGAGAGATAGTCTTCCTGATTTTTTTGGGTCCAGAGGGTTGTTCAGTAGATTTGACTTCCCTTTCATCAAGTTCCTTCAACTATTCTATATCATCCTTAGAGCATGTTTGACCTTGGAAGAATGCTTCAACCTTCTTTCTTCTTTTAGATGGAGTAGCCTCCAAATGTATTTCAATAGATTTCTCTTGATATGTACCATTCCTAGGTAGAGAGGGGTCCTTAGGACTATCCAACAAGATCTAAATGTACCTCCACCATTCATTTTTTCAATCTCATATCCCAGAGGTTCAATCCATCAAATTATGGGTTCTACAACATAAATGATGCATTCTTCTATAGATTTAATAAAAGAAATGTTATCTTCTTCTCATACTTCTTCACCAAACTCCTTGGAATCCATTCTCTTTCATGCATTTCATTCTATAATATTGCAAAGAAAGTAGTTAGGGAATTGTTCTATGTTGTAAAATCTCCTAGACTGTGTATATGGTCAAAAATATCATGAGCAACAAGTTTGGTGTTATCCCATTTATTCATTTTTTTCTCAGTAACTCCTTTAGGAAATAGAATAACAAACAAACAAATAAAGTTCCAAATTTGAAAACATGCTTCTTTTCCTTTTCATACTCAAGTTCTCCATAATTTGCAACCTAAGAAAATTCACAAAGATTGATATCCTTTCCATTCACCACCATTTCATAAGCAGTGTGAATTGTCATAGTCGATACTGAATTTACTCAATTAGTGAAATAAATTTTCTTCCCAATCATGATGGAAACATACTTGATGGTAGGGTTTACAATATACATAGTTAAATCTCTTCCATCAAACTTAGCACTAGTCAACCTTGTGACTTCATCATTTTTCACCACTTTTAGAATTGGAATAGCGCTAGTATCACAAAGACTGGTCACAACTTGAATTTCCTCCTTGTTGATAATCCCTGGTTATTTTCACACAAAAAATTGAGGGTATTTGCAAGATCATCATGGAAAAAACAGGCCCTTAAGTGGCAAAAAATTCAGAAAAATCAGAGTTAGGCAACTTGACGTAAACATTTGAATAAGTTATCTATATTATTTCAAAAATATGTAAGAATATAATTTTTAGCAAATTGAATGTAGTTTCTAAACTACTAGATTTGTTTAAAAAAAAAAATCTATTTGGTGAAAATTTGAAATTTCAATGCAGTGGTACTTAAATTTTAGGGAAAAAATAAGAAGTAGGTGTTTGTCGACCACCCTAACCACATTAAAATGATAATATTTTTTTATAATATTTTAGATATAAGTAGAGGAATCATGCCCCAATGTGATGCATTTTTTTGTAATTTTTTCCAAGTAAATAATTAATTATGAATTTTTATTACAATTTTTTTTAAAATATAAAAACTTGTATGTCCGATCACCTTAGCTTGGTCAAAACTTCATGAAATTCAATTTTTATTTTTTTAATCCTATAGTATGTGAAGCATGGAATGTGACACATGTTTTGAATTCAAAAAAGGTGATACCGTTTGAAAGCTATAGATGTTTTTCAATCAACCTATCAATTAGGACTTTAGTCATAATTTGAATAAAAAATGAATAATAATTACTTATTAAATTCAAACTAAAGTGAAATTTATATCAATGGAAACCTAAGAATATCCTTAAAAAACCCTTTTTGTTTCATCAATTTTGGGTAAAAAAAAAGTCGTCAGCCACATACCTATCATATTGCCACTTTTTGGCCTATCATGATCCTGGACATACCCTTGATATGAACCCTATTGAGGGCCATTCTGAAAAACATCACCTCAAACTCACTAGAAAATTTTGGAAACTAGTTCCAAATGTTTAGCTTCATTTCAAGTGGTTTTTCATATTCCACTTTGAGTAGTAGATCATCTCCAGTCAACTCATTGTTAAACCTGTTGGAGCCAAAGAATCCACCTTGGTTATTTTTGCATACTTCCATTTTCACCTATCTTCCCACACTCACCATACATTCCATGTCCATTCATTTCATGGTGGTTGACATTAATGAATCCTTATATATAAGCCATTAAATAAGGCACTTTGATCATAGCACTGAAATGAATTCCCTCTCTGAAATGCTCTCATGGTAGCACATGGCATGTCACCAAGACAATGCCATATCAAAAAGAGTCTCACCATAGTCTCTTTGATGCAAGCATAAAGGGCTAATGAAAAATATAGATGCGACCTCTTTATGTCTAAATGACATATTCCAATGTCTTTTCACCAGCCAATAGAACAATATGCCTAAGAGTCTTAGATGTGTTAGAGAGAAAATATAACATGTCTCACTGATAAGAAGTAAACATACAGTGTTCTACATTCGAGAAACAAAGTAATTAAGGAGACATCAAATCGATGAGAGAATTAAGGGAGTTTCTTTGACATTCAAGGAGTGAGTGAAAATAAAACTTTAGTGAGACATAAAGACATCAAACAAACATTGATCAAAGTCTCTTTAACATCCTAACAATGACATATTGAGGAGACATAGGAGTATCAAGTAGACATTATCAAAAGTATCCTCAACATTTTGGCACAGATGCAAACACATACAATCAATGAGACTAAGGGGAATCAATGAGAGGTGAGCATGGGTATCCTTGACAAGTTAAAGTCACATAAAGAGCATTAGCAAGCAATACCACCAAAGGGAGAGATATGGGTATGTCGAGGAGACATAGGTTTGTCAACAAGAGATATTCACTAGTCTCATCAATGATTTAATGATAGGGGTCCACAAGGGAAGAGCCTGAAATGTAAGTGTCCAAGAGACATTTCAGAATTGAAGAGAGAAATCTAAGTGTCACTTATAATTTTTCATAGGGATGATTAAGGATACATCGAAGAGAGAAATGGGCATCATAGTTAAAGTCTCTTTGACAAAAATGAAATAGTGTTTCACTAGATTGATTTGATTGATGAAGTCATTGAAGAGACAACTACAAATAATATTGCAAGTTGATTAGAAAGATGGCATGAGTGCCATTTACGAACTAGAGATGGCTCGAGCATGCAAAATTTTGATAAATACAAACTCTAAGAAATCAGAAATCACTATGAATTATGGCTTGATATTTAGAGGATGGAGTTGGACGATGACGAGTAGCTCATAAATTGCAAAATCCATTCAAGTAAGTGATCTTGGCTTAGCTAAACATATTTCTTAGAAAATTATCTTCAAGTATAGTATAAGTAGGGTTTAGAATGGATAAAAACCTAGAGAAACTGAAGGTGAAAAGGAAAAAAATAGAGACTAGGCCACTAAACCAAGAATTGATAGACCAGTGTCCCAAGTCTGGGCCAAAATCAAGAGCCCAATTAAACCCATCATGCATGACATTTGAAGACAAACACAAGAATTTACGAGATGTGTATACTCCACATAGAGGCTATGACTTGTTTATATATCATTATAGGAAGAAGTACAAACATAGGCCAGTTTCAAGCCCATGGAACTTGAATTTGGGGACGCTTGTGATGTCTAATGTTTTCATGAATGTAGAACTAATTAAAGCACTCGCTATGAATTACAATCCAAAAATTATAGAAATTCAATTACATGATGGGTCACAATTAATGATTATAACATGAGATTACATTTGTATGGTTTTTCAATTGGATACCTCCCTAAAAACAAAACTATGGATGAGAGAGTTATTGGAGGAATATTGCACTATGGATACAAGCTATAAGAGGTAGAAGTTACCTCTGCATAGGCCTAATGGTGCAGGAAATCAACCTAGAAGGTTTTCCAATGATGAAAGGCTCCCATTTCTTGTGGATGTGTTTGAAGAATACTATCAATACACCTGCTATTCGGTCAGCCAAGTACTAGGAGTTGATGCCCCTATTAAAATGACTATAGCTCCCATGGTTCTAGCTATAGACATCCAAAGCCAAGATTCCAGGCCCTATGACTATGCAAAATATCTATTTGATGACATCAATACTACTCTTAATACCATTAAGAACAATAGTGAAGCTATAAGCTTCAACACTATTGAATTATGCACATGATACTATATGAAGGGAAAGTGATGGGGATATGGGGGGACTAATTGATAATAAGAGACTTGGATAGTGATGGGAATTCAAGGCCAATATAGATGTGGAAGATCCCATTACTTGTATTTTGAAGAATATTTTGTCAAACCCTTATACAGGTTGCTTTGTCACAGATGTGATTATAATTTATCCCCAGAAATACAAAGGTTCCTCCAACCAAATGAGAATGGTCACGAGGGAAAAATAAATCACAATTAGGGGGATTGGTATGCATTTGTAGGCTGCACGATTATTAGAGTATATGTATTTGAGGCAGCCCCATATTTCTTGCCTAAGACTGTGCTAGATAGAGTTGCATATCTTGGGATTATAAGACAATTATCTTACTTAGCCTTCATGCACCTGAAAAGCTATGGAAGGTAAAAATTTATGCCTTCTACTCTATGTTTTGGTGATTTCACTATTATTGTTGATACAAGGTATGACTTGGTTGGTAGCAAGATAGATTATTATAGCTTTCCAGTGGGAAATAAGAGAGAAAATTTTGATCTTGAACATTTCATTTATGATTCCAAGATCTCACAAAAACTAAAAGGATATGAGCATGAATTCCATGTGGATGATGTCATTAGGAATTGTGAGGAAAATCAAGTGATAATGAGGAAGAATTCCTACAATAGAATTGTTATGGTTAAGGCTTAGAGAATGAATAATAACCCATCCTATGTAGAATCCTTTCATGAAATTTAAGATCCTATGGAAAGAATTGAACAATTAATTCTACATGAAGAATAACTAACAAAGGATATACTTCTAGTAGCATTTGAAAGGAGGATCGCAAAATATTGGTTCTAGGAGACAAGCTTGTATCTAGGGAAAAGGCTTAAAGCATACATGATATTAAAATGTTGAGACCACAAAGCAAATATCATGAAATAAAATCCCAATACATTAACACAATTGTGAGAACAAAATACACAAAGAAAGAAATAGAAATGCAAACCCTTATGATGTGCTTCTCTTACTCCATTTTGCTGTCCTTCTTAGTCCTTCAACATATTTGATGTGTAGCTCTCAAATGTGATAAAATGCACTAAATATTGAAAAAAAATTGATGGAATGATCACAAGGAAATCAAATATGTGGTCTCTCTAAATTGTGAAATAAGTCCTCAATTTATAGATTTTGAAAAGATAATTGAATGGACAAGATTGATTGATAATTAATGGACAAGATTGAATGCAAGGATAAGTTAGAAGGGAAACTTGCATTTAGAAGTGGAGGGAAACATGAGTTAATTGAAAATAAATAAAGTATTGATTTTCATCAAAATATACTTTTTCAAAATTAGAGGAACGAAAGAGTGAAGGATGAGATAAATTGAGAAAGAAAAGAGTTAATGAAAAATAAATAAGTAAACCATTTATTTTCAATTAAAGGTGACCATTTTGAAAGTGGGGAGTGGATTTTGAAGATAAGAGTCATGATTAGAAAGTGGAAAGAGTTAAGTGAAATAGAAATTAGAAAATGGAAGAGGTAAATGGGAATGAAAATTGGAAAGTAGAAGAGAAAAGTGGAAGTGAAGTGAGAGAAAGTGGGAGAGATAATTGGGAATGAAATCTAGGTGAGGATAATTAAAGATTTTATAATTAAATAAGATGAATTATCCCGACCTTTCAAAATTACCAAGTTTAGGGATGATTGAAATTGAAGAAAAAATAAATAATTAAAGAATAATTTAATCTAAGAGGAATAGTTAGGAAGAAATAGTGATGAACATTAATTAAATAATGAAAATTATTTAATTAATGGTTTATAAGAACAATAATTAAATAATTAAAAATTATTTAATTATTGGGAATTAGAAGAAAAATAATAGCGCTGATTAAATAATAAATTATCTAATTAGTTTTAGAGAAAAAATTAGTGAAAAGTGTCATCGGAGACCTAGGAAAACTTTCAATGTCTACAAAGCTAAGAATGTAACCCTACCAGATGATTTGTCACCATAGCCTACTCCAGAGATAAGCTTCTCAACTAACACCCCAATCATGATTGAAGATGATATTGAAGAAGAGGAGGTTACCTAGATCAATATTCATATTGTTCGTCAATATGAAATGCCACCATAAAGGAATGCAATCACATTTGAAGCTTCTAATGATCTATCTAATGATGTGAGACATCATGCCAGTCAAGAGTTCATTGTAGATTGTTGGTTGACATATTTATCATGTAACTCTATATTCTCACGCCAACAATGGTGAAAAATGTAACCACATTTGAATCGGTAATCATATAATTCACAGATCGATTCTCTGCTTATTTTAGAAGGTGGTACCTACCTTTGTTTGATATTCAAGGAATAATATTAAATTCTATTGCTTTTAACCAAAAAGAAAATAAAGGTGGGGGCTTTTAACCAAAAATATCTAAAGGTAATCAACTTCATAAAATAAAACTAAAAATACTTCACACGTGAATGAAATTAAATGTCAACACAGAACCCTTATTCATAGATAGATGATACTATACTGATGCACCAATTGAACTATCTATTATCCCAATCATAGATTTAACACTGGAAAAATATTCAACATAAGAACATATTCATACATCATAATTCAAAGATTATGCATGCACAAATTCCACCATTGTATTCTATATTGAAATAACAAACAATAAATATTCAGATAACGACATTTGTTCTAATGAGAAAATCAAAAATTTCCCAAAAGATTCAAAGCGTACCAACCAAATCCATATTTAAAGCATAAACATATAGTCTTGGTAACAGTTTCTTGAAAGTAACCACACCGAATAATTAAAAGAGTTTTAAACTTAAAGAGCCAAAATAAAGAAAGTATCATGAAATACTAAAATTAATTATGCATCATCTCTTGCCACTTTGCTTCTTCATCTTCCATATTTTCGATAGCTTCTTGTTGTAGCTACTTCTCATGTGCCTTCATCCTAGTTTTGCAATCCCTCTACTTGGAGATAATTGCAAGCAATTATTTACTCCTTTGAGTAGATTTAATTTGCAATCCGTTTCTTACTTGAGCTAGGAATGCTTTAGACTCATTCAATGTATCAAACCTCCTACTTGCCTCTATTTTAAAGGAGGTGAGGTAAACCTATAGTCTACTTAGCTTTGAGAAAGATTTCTTAGTCATGGTGGCAGGGTCAATCATTTCCTTGTTGAATATTTCTCTAAATTTTAGGAAAACCTCTTTTGAGTCTAGAATTATTTCATCAAATTCATCAGTTATCTCTACCTTCAAGTCACGAAAATTTCCCTTTATCTCCACTAATATGTCCAAGTATCTCTCAAGTACTATAGAAATTTCTCTTACCAAAGTATCATAGATGTTCAATTTCAACTATAATAAATTGGGCCATGAAGGATCTAATTCCTTTGAATTTCCTACAATTTTTTCATTTACTAGTTCTATATGATCCATGGAAATTAATTCCTTAACCTCTCGTGAGAGAACATAAAGACTAGTTTGATCCTTTCGAATTTTTTGTAGCTTTGCCATCAACTCCTTCCTTTTTTCAACCATTACGGTATAGAAAATTATGGACTTATTGATAAAGAGGATAGTTTCTTCAAGCATCTCATCAATTCATTCACTAACATTGTTAGAATAGCTCAGATTCTTTCCAATTAATTACATTGTGGACTCACTAATGATCCCTACTTGAGAACTTGAAGCTTCATCGAATATAGAAGAAAGTACTATAGAAGAAATAAATTTCTTCAAATCAAGAACCTAGGTTTGCAGTGCCACTTTTTCTTTCCTTTCCTCTTTTACCTACTTGATCAAAGCATTTACTAAATATTTAGCATGATATATATCCCCTTCAAGTATCTAGGGTGCCATATCAACATGTGTGATCTTATAATTAGTTATTGTTATCTGATTTTCATTCAAATATTTTATGGGATCATAGATTTCCAACATTTGATTGCTAGAATTAGGATTATTCAAAATCCTTGACATCTTCTGAGATTTCTTTGGTCTTGAAGAAGTTTGGAGTAGTTTTGTAAATGTATCTACTCCAACTGTTGTTGTAGGAGTGTACTTCTTTTTCTCTACTTACTTTCTTAACCATATTGGAGAAGCTTCAATCAAATCAAAATTCTTATTCTCTAGAACAACTTCTCTAGTCTCACTAGGAGTAATAGATATGTTTTCCACTGGGGAAGAGAGGACCTCCTAAAATTAAGGGAAATTATTATCCTCAATAATGTGCTTGAAAATATCATCTGAATCTTCAGCGAGATTTTGTTTGACTAACCTTCATTTTAGGAGTTGAAGGATTGTCTTGCTCACATACATATTTTAGTTTAATCACCTCTTTTGGTTTCTCTCCATCACCTCCAAATTATGAATTTGCATTGGAAGATGTTGTAGCCATTTTGCCAAAGGGTATGCTGACTGCAATTATCTAAGAAGACCCTTGTTCATTCTTATGAGAAGACCTTGGTTCTTGAGTAGAACCTGCCACTTGTTTCCATTGTCCTTCCATCCAATCCAGAGTTCTCTTCATGACTCGTGCAACCTGTATATTCATATCCAAGACTTCATTTTCATTCCAATCAACCTTGGGATGTGACCTATCCAACAACTTCTCATATTTGGGGTCAATGACCACCGAATCATCAACTATTCCCTTAGGAATCTTGAAAGGTAGGCCAAAATATTGTATCTATTCAAGGGTTAATTTCATGCAATTGCTCTTTAGGACTCCATTTTCATCAGTGGAATCTTCCCTGAAATCCTCATCAGTGGGCTGATGTTGATATGAATTTCCTCCATATAAATTTCATTTAACAAAACCCTTGTTGTCAAAGTTATCCCTCATAAATAAATGTTGGATATTATATTCTTTACGAAGGACTTCAACACACTTAGCCATTTGATTACTTTTACATGTGAAAGATGGAGTTTTCAATGGAAAAGGATACCCTGGCTTCCCCATACCCAAGTATTTCACATTTACAACAACCATTTGTCTACAAACTTCCAAAAATACTAGCAAATCTTTAGGGTATTTGGGTAATTTCAGTGGGGCTTTTTCAAAACCACCTATCCTCAAATAGGAAAATCTATCAAACTGAACATAAAAAATTCCAAATTCTAACACCAGAGACATTGATTCATTAGAGAAATACACTTCAAGATTCTCATGTAATTTCCTTACAACTTCTATTAAAGTGCATCATTAACAAGGGAAATATATCCCATCCCGACTTGCTTAGTAAACTTCAGGTAGAAGTTATACATAGGCACGCCAAAATTTGGGTGTATCTATGGTTTCAATCCCAGCCAAAATGATCTCTAACTAGCTATAACATATGTTAAGCAAGAACACAGATGAAAAGTAGTCATTTTTTGAAAATTGATCAATTATTCATTTAAATGGAAGAAAATTATCTTGGCCCAATTAATGTATATGTTTTCATCACAAACATCTAAAATGAATTGGCACATCCAATCCTTGAAAGATTCAATTTCTACATTCCCAAAAACATAATGTAACATACTAGTAGCATCAACAATTTCTCCTTTGAAATGCATTCTTTTGAGTTTAGCAGGTAGTTGTGACTTACCTCTTTATTCTTATTTTAACCATCCTTGGGCTATAGAATTATTGCACCAACTTTAATTGACTTTGAAGAATTCAATAGCTGTTGTGACAAACATATCCTTTGTGGGAGCTCCTTTAGGAATCCTTAGTGCGTGAGAAATAGTTCTAAGAGAAATTCTCACAATAGTCTCGTCCACAGCTTTGATTTCTTGTTTCTCTAGAATGTATCTTCTTGCACATGTACCTATTAAGTCCACACTGAGGATGGCTTTTGGAAAACCCTCGGCATGAGCTAACTGACTTTCTAATAATTTCATGTCAATAGTAGTCTTTTTATCACTTTCAAGGTGTGTCCATAATTCTTCCAACTTAAAAGATCCAAGATTTGTGTGCCTGATGCTAAGTTGAGCATGAGCCAATGATTTTTTATTCTAGATTGTATGAGCTCATAATATATGTAGAAAAACACTTGTACGCCTAAAGAAATAATCACAAATGATATCTAGAGGTATTATTGCAAGCTCAACCAAATAAATTTTCACTACCTTAAGTTGTGCAAATGATAGGACATGAGTTTGGTGATGAATTAATATGGAACTTTATTTAAATCCTCGATCAAGAAAACGCTAAGATTTGTGTGCCTTACAATAATCCTTGATTAGACATCTCCAAGTTGTACTATATGCCCCATTAAATGCATTGGTAGTGCCTTGAAACATGTGGGTACACAACTTATTACCTTGTGGTGGAAAACTAGAACTTAAAAACTTAAATTTGGGAGTTAAGAAGTTATGAAAACCTTTGACTCCCCAACTTCACAATGAACCAACTCACTTTATGCCACTAAAGAACAAATCGGGTTGTCAGGAAGTTAGGAAAAACAAAAACTTGATGACAAAGTTAAAAAATACAATGCCAACACCTTAGGTTTCAAAACTCATAGAATGCACAACAAGAGATTTGGAACTTAGAGGAATACATGACCAAAACCAAAATGAAGGAAAAAAACTTAGACTTAGGTAGAAAATAAAAGATTGAAGACCAAGGAAGATGAAAACTGAAGGAATATGGAACATAATATGCCAACAGGTAACATTGGTTCTGAATGGGGGACCTAGATTGATAGGACGCAAGGAATCCAAAAATGTGGCATAAAGCCTTATTCATTGGGAAAAAAAGTCAAAACCAAACAAAACAAATAAAAATTGTGTATAAGAATGGACCAAGTAGACAATTATTCAAGAAGTTTCAAATCTTTCTCATTATAGGCAAGAGGTAGAATAGTACCATCAGGATAAGCCAAATGGGAAACATGATCACCAACAAGTTGTTTGATTAGGAAAGGTCCTCTCTAGAGAGAATAAAAATTCTTATGTTCTCCTTTTTCCTCCCTCCTTCTGTCCCAAAGAAGAAGCACTAAATCACCAGCTGTAAAGTACCTTTATCTCTCCTTTTTTTAAAAAACCTTTTTTACCATCTACTGGTGCTTGGAAATCCTATCTACCACAACTTTCATTTCTTCCTAAAGCTTGTTCAAATACAAAATTCCATTTTCTAAAGTGGTATGAAACTGCTAATCTTCTATAGTCTTCTATAAATTGAGTGTAAAAATCTCTAATGGTGTAGGCAGGGTGCTATCGATTCCATACACTAATTGGAAAGGGGACATTCTAATGGCTCTTTTATAAGTAACTATGTCATTCCAAAGAGCATCATATAATTTTTTATTCCACCCCTTTTGGTTCTCATCAACTAACTTCTTGATAGTGGAGATCAAGTTCTTATTACTTGACTCAGCTTTCCCATTTCCTTGGGGATAATAATTAGATGAATGAGCAAGACTAATGTCATAATCATAGTAGAAAAGAGTGATTTTGGTAGAAGAAAAAGAGTTAGCATCGTTGGCAACAATTTTCTTTTGTACTCCAAATCTGACTAGAATATTCTCCTTTAGAAAATTACACATGACCTCAGTGGTAGTATACTTCATTGGAATATCCTTCACCCATTTGGTGAAATAATATATAGTAGTTTGTATGTGTGTGTGTCCTACACTAGAACTCAGATTGATTGTCCCAATAAAATCTAGCCCCCATTGTTGAAAGGGCTCATCAATTACCATAGGTCTCAAAGGTAAGGTACCAAGCTATGGTTTTCCAGTAAATTTTAAACATTTTTTATATTTTGATACAAAATCATAAGTATCTTTGAACATACTTGGCCAATAAAATCTATGATGTAGAATTTTGAAGGCTGTTATAGAAGTAAAAAAATTTCCATCACACGTTTCACTGCAAAAGACTTGCAATAACCTCTTTTGTTGTTCCTTATTAGCACACCTCAGGAAAGTCTCATCTTCACCCTTTTTGTACAAATTCCCTTCCTAGAGAACATACTTTTTGGCTTTAAGTTGTAAATTACTCTTTGCTTTTGTTGATAAATGCAATGGGCAATCACCATAGGTTAGATAATAAGAGATATCAGAAAACCACTCATCTATTGTGCTTGTTAATAGTACTAATAGTAAATCCTCTTCTTCAACTGGTTTACTTTCAGCAATCATTTTGGCCAATCCCTTTCCCCTCACTAAATTAGTAGGCTTAATATTTAGATCATATTCTTGGATTTGAGCTATTCAAGACCCTCTTTTATTGCACCCAATATATTGCTAAGTAAGAATACTTTTTATAGTAGTTTCAGTAACAAAAACAATAGTATGAGAGTGAAGAATGTAAAACCTAAAACTCTTAAGTGCCTTGACCACAACATATGCATTTTTTTCTAGAGGAGAGTACTTAAGCTCATACTTTTTGAGAGGAGTACTCATGAAAGAGATAGGGGCTTCTATACCTTGCCCATTCTTTTGTAGAAAAATGGTTGACAAGGTGTGCTCAAAGGAATAACTGTATATAATGAAGTCCTTAGTAAAATCAAGATGGACTAAAGTATGAGCATTTGTAATTGCATTTTTAATGTCTACAAAATATTTTTTTCCTTCATCGCTCCATTTAAACACGAGGTGATCCTTCATCATATTTGAAATAGGCTTTTTCAGCTCATCGGAATTAGGAACAAACCTTCTCAAAAAGTTCACTTAACCAAAAAAAGATCCGATACCATTTTTATTAGTAGGTGATCCCAATTACATGATGGCTTTTACACTTTCTAGATCTATCTTGATTCCATCATTTGAGAAAATATGACCTAAGAGTTTCCCCTCAGTTATAGTGAAAATGGACTTCTTAGGATTTAAAGAGATACCTTCCTCTTTGCAATGCTAGAATACCACTTCTAGATCATGTAGGTGATTATCTCTCTTCCTAGAAAAAAATGTTAGATCATCCAAATAAATTACTATAATTTTATTCCTTAGATCACCAAAAGATAAGTCCATAGCACTTTGAAAAGTAGCCCTTTGAAAAGTAGCCCTTGCATTAATGAGACATAATTTCATTTTATTGTAGGAAAAAATAGCAATAGGCATAGTGCAGTCTTATGCAGATCTTCTGGAGCCACTTCAACTTGATTATAGCCTGAGAAGCCATCAGGCATGGACATCATTTCAAAACCAACAACTATTTGTAGAATATGATCCATCACCGGTAAAGGATAATTGTCTTTTAAGGATGCCTAATTTAAATTTCTTAAATCAACACATATCCTTATAACTCCATTCTTCTTTCTGACAGGGACTATATTGGCCACCCAAGTAGAGTGATGAATAGGATAAATAATTCTAGCCTTGAGAATTTTTTCAATTTCATTGAAAATAGCCTTTGCAACCTTATGACTGTAATTTCGTTGCTTTCACCTATAAGGCATAGCACCAAGTTTCAATGGAATTTTATGCTAAAATTTTCCATTTATGAACTTCAAATCTGCATAACACCATACAAAAACATCTCTATATCGTGTCAACAGGGAGATTGGTTTCTCCTTCTCTTCTTGGGAACAACATTTACCAATACACATAATCTTGTGGTCATCTTCTATACCAATATTCACCTTATCATACTCAACAGATGTTTCAACATAAACCTTTCCTTTTTGTTTCAAATATTGATCATGTGTATTGAAGAAATGTTTAAGAGAAACTAAACCCTTTAGAATCTTATTATCTTTCAATTGATTAACTTTTGTCTACTTACCATCAAGAGCAACAATGTCACCTTCTAAAACATCATTGTTTTCATCATTGCTACCTTCAAAATAAATGTGAGCAAAGGCTTCAACTTTCTCTAAAAGCTCAATAATTTGCTAATCATTATTGAACGCTTGCCAATGATTTACATTATCAGGAACACTAGGCCTATACACAATTTCAATTTTGTAGGATTCATCTTTAAAATCTAGATGCGGAAAAAGCAATGATGCTGAAATTGCTAGGGAATCAGCCCCAGCATTCTGCTCTTTGGGGACAAATTCTATTGAAAAAGAATCAAAATCTTCAATAAAATCCCGCACTCTATTCCTATAATGCTTAAGTTGACCATTCTTTATAGTATACATCTTCCTCAATTGGTTCACTACCAATTTTGCATCTCCCACAACTCTCAATTGTTTGATACCTTTTTCTTTAGCAACAAAGCTTCATACCCAACCCTATTATTGGTATTAGCAAATTCCAATTTAAAAGCAAAGGGAAATTTATAGCCATCAGCTAAAATCAAAACTACTTCAGCACTTGACCTGACACTTGCACAAATTCCATTGAATTTGAGTGTCCATAACTCATTTACTAAATCAAGGATGATAGAGTTTAAACTTCCCTCTTGATCAGAAGTGCACATATAGGTTCCGGGTCCAATTTCAACAAATAAAATATCTGCGCTTTGATCACCAAACTTTAAGACAATAAACTTAGCCTTAGGTTCAGATTCAAATGAATTTTATTCCCATCCAAAGGTATCAAGGCGTGAGACCAATCCATTTGAATTTCTCCACCCAAATCTTTACAAAAACTCCTACTCAAGATCATGCCATAACTAGTAGGGATATCAACAACCAATATAGTTAATGTCAACCTCTTTTTAGGGAAAGTAGCTAGGACTAAATGAGCATCTTTAATCTAACCAATAATAGGAATTGGGGACCCATCCATGGAATAAAATTTTCCTTGAGAAGAGGTGTAAGATAAACCCTGGGCTTTGGCTATTTGAGCATGTATCACATTTTTAGAAGCTCCAAAATCAATAATACAATTACTCAACCTAAAACCAGTGATATATAATGATATATAAAAAGTTTTTGGTTTCATGGATGGATTTTGTGAATTCAATGGTTTATCTATGGTATTGGAACAAATATGATTCTCAAGATTGGATTCACTGCTACCAAAAATTTTGGCATTACATTGGGATGATGAAGGCTCTTGTTTAACATATCTCACTAGCCTATCTAGTTTAGAGGGATTGATTCTTCAGTATTTAGCTTGTCGAATTTGAATCTTGGTATTTTTTCAAGGCTCAACTATATCAAATGAATTAGAGGAAAGAGGGTCATAAGATGAAGAAGATGGTACCTCAGTTTGCATAGTATTGGGAGCATTTTGATCTTGCTTCTTTTGCCTTGCCAAAATGTACTTAGGGGCCAAAGATGAGCTAACAACCTAAGTAGCTTTGGCACGCTGTGCTCTAGTGAAAAAACACACAATTAGTATCATTGACTCTAACATACACATCTTGTCTTGCTTTAGCCTCTAATACAAACTCAAAAAATTTCATGTTAGCATCATTAGATGGACTAGGCTCCTCCACATATGGTTCAACATGACATTCATTCATTGAAAGAATTTTCATGAATTTAATCATCTCAAGACAAGTAGCTCCATCATGATCTGAAGTCAAACGGAAATTACAATGATTCCCCTTACTAGAAGAGGAAGGTCCTTCAATTTCCAACCATTGAGTTGGAGCAGGTAATGAAAGCGTCTTGTTGAGATATCCTTGATAATTCTTGGAAATTTCTTGATAAGGTGTCTATGTGGGACCTTTTGGCATTTTCCTCTTAAGAGTAATTATGTCATTAGCCAATCTTTGAATGACTAGATCAGTAGAATGCATTGGTGAAGGCTTACTAGTTTGTAATTCTTTTTTCCATTTTCCATAAATAATCAGATCATCTTTTATTGACACAACCCTATGTTGTACAATAGCTGAATATTAAACACCTTCCCTCTTAATAATGAAACTCACATCTGGTGGAAGGGTGTTAATATTAAACATTGATTTTAACAATTCAACACTAGGCCTCAAATTTGCAGTAATTCTATTATACAATTTATTAAACTTATCCACAAAATATCTCACTGACTCATGAATTTCCTTCTTCATTGAACCAAATTGAGCAACCAGGACTTGATCATATTCTACAAACTTAAACCTATTTTCAAATCTTGTTCTTAAGGTATCCCAATCGTTAATAGAGCCATGAGGGAGAGAATAAAGCCAATCAACAACTACAGCTATCAAAGACTCTGTAAAAAATCTCATAGCAACATCTTCATGTTGTACTGCAAGAATAGAAGAGGTGGAAAATAAATCTTTTACATGTTCATTAGGAGAAACTTTTCCATCTCCACTAAATTTGGGTACAATCTTTCCTGAACCTTTGGGTAAGTCATGGAGTTGTGTACTAGCTCCAAAAGTTAGAGGGCCTATAACGACCCTCCATTGGGCTAGCTGTGTCGTTACTAAAGGAAAATTTATTTGTGTAGGAAGGATAATACCACATAAAATAAGTTCTTGGAAAGACATATTTGGAATACTAGCTACACTAGGTTTAGGAGGAGGAGGAGAAGATGGTCTGCTGATAGACTTGACTTTTTGAGTGGGTGGAAAATATGAAAAATCAACAATTTCTAAAAATTCAAAATCTTTATCCACAAGTATTTTTTTCTTATCACTCTTAGTATACCTTTTAGAACCTATGTTTTGATGAGGCAATAATAGACCAATAGAGTCACCAAATTTTGTTTATTAAGGGTTTCATGGAGGATTTTGCTTATTGCTTATCTAATTTCTATTAATCTAATTTCTAGGATCCTGCATGGGAGGAGCTCTTACTCTTCTAGCCGGAGGTGGTATATATTCTATAAATATAATCTCCCAAGCATTCTAAAAGTGCATTGCATTTTCTCTAATAATATTAGGTATGTGTAGGATCATCATGGAAAAAATAGGCCCTTAAGTGGCAAAAAATTCAAAAAAATCAGAGTTAGGAAACTTGATATAAAAATTTGAATAAGTTATCTATATTATTTCAAAAATATGTAAGAATAGAATTTGTATAAAATTGAATGTTGTTTCTAAACTACTATTTTTTAAGAAAAATCTATTTAGTGAAAATTTGAAATTTCAATGCGTGGTATTGAAATTTCGGAAAAAATAAGAAGTAGGTGTTTGTACCACCCTAACCACAATAAAATGATAATATTTTTTTATAAGATTTTAGATATAAGTAGAGGATTCATGCCCCAATGTGATGCATTTTTTTGTAATTTTTTTCCAAGTAAATAATTAATTATGAATTTTTTATTACAACTTTTTAAAAAATATAAAAACTCATATGTCTGACCACCTTAACTTGGTCAAAAATTCATGAAATTAAAATTTTCTTTTTTTAATCCTATAGTATGCGAAGCATAGAATGTGGCAAATATTTTGTATTCAAAAATGTGATATTGTTTGAAAGCTATAGATGATTTTCAATCAGCCTATCAATCAAGACTTTAGTCATAATTTGAATAGAAAATTAATAATAATTACTTATTAAATTCAATGTAAAGCATAATTTATATTGGTGGAAAGCTGAGAATATCCTTAAAAAACCCTTTTCATTTCATCAATTTTGGATAAAAAAATAGTCGTTAGCCACATACCCATCATATTGCCACTTTTTGGCCTATCATGATCCTACACATACCCTGTCTCCAAGTTCCTCCTCTTCTTCCAACACTTCGTTAACTCTGTGATACTGATAGTCAGTTATTCTCTGTTGCCAAGCAAGTAACCCGAGACTAGTAATTATATCTTCTTGATTACCAACTAACCAATCTACGTGATGCAGGAGCATCCAGTGGTGTAAGGGCAATCTTGCATCACCCAAAAATAGTCAAATTTCAAGTTTCTCAGTTTTTAGATGTTTTTACAATTTTGGATACCATTTTCGTCATAATAAAAATCCCAATTTATGGTTTTTATTTTCTATTCCTGGGCTGAAAAATATTGCAGTTTTAGTTTCCCAGATTTGCACCTAAAAATCTTCCGAGTTGGATTTGAGGCACTTAGAGCTCCCGGAATGGCCCCAAAACTTTCCAAAATTGGCATAGCTAATTTTGAGCGTATTCTTGACTTTGAGACCTTTCCAATGGTTCAAACGGTTCGCGAATCAGAGCCCCAGATCAAAAGTTATGGCCCCGGGAAGTTACCACACTTTCTAGAAGATACAATTGCAAATGTTCTTTTGAAATTTGAACTTCAAGTTGTAATTTTCGGCACCAAACCACCTAAACTCAAATTTTAATGTTGTTTTGGCTCCAAACTAAAGAGGAGCTTTATTTATGGGCGGGTTTCTAATTCTTTTGAGAATAAAAAACTTTTTGGGGACAAGCTTGCATATTGCGAAAGGGTTATTCTATAGCTTTCTATAACTTGCATGTGTTGTAGAACTTGGGGATTTGAGATCCTCTACATGTAAGAAGCTCCATTTTCTGAATAATAAAATTATTCTCTTGTCTGTGAGTTATTTTCTAAGTCTCAGGCTGTTCCCTCATCAAGTGGTATCAGAGCAGGTTTTCTTGAGCGTGTGGACAGATCGCCAATCATGAGGCAGTTCACACCAGGACCGTGGTTGTGGGTCGAGGCCAAGAAAGATGCCTCCAAGAGTGATGCCTGGTAGGCATGGTGGTGCCACAGGTGGTCAAGGTGGAAAAAATTCTGGTGGAAGAGATGCACTGGTAGCCCTCTAGAGACAGATTGATGCATTACAAGAGTAGTTGAGAAGAGGGTTAAACCCGAGGGAGGAAAGTGAGGATGAATGAGAGGAAGAAGGTTCAGATGTAGAAGAGGAAGAAGAAGCAATTGATCAAGACCAAATGTGGCTAATAAGGGCCATTTCAAAGATTGGGAAAAGACCCAGAGCGGAAGTCCCCAGTTATTCCAGAAGTCTGAACCTGGAAGAGTTGATCGACTGGATCAACGAGCTAGAAGAATATTTTGAGTATGAGGAAATAGAGGACCCAGATCAGGTTAAGTTTGCAAAAATGAAGCTGAAGGGCCATGCCAGTATTTGGTAGAAAGAGGTCCAGCTTGGAAAGAACTGGAAGAGGAAAAGTCAAGATCATCAGATGGGATCATATGGTAGAGAAATCAAGAAGCGCTCATACCAAAGGGACTACGTCAGTTAGGGTTGAAGCAAGGAAGAGAATTTATGAAAGCATATAATGAAGATTTTCAAAAAGATAATCATCGAACGGGTCACACGAGAGGCCAATAAGGAGAAGGTAGCCTGATATCTTAATGGGTTACACTAAGAATTTAGGAGGAGCCTTTAGAATGACCACTATTCAGATGTGTAACGCTTGTTCTAAGGTAGAAGAAGAGAAGTGAACAAAAGATTTGATGGCAAGCAAAAAGGACTAGGAGGTCAAAGTGGAAGGGGAAATGGCAGACCTTCAGGAAGCCGAAATGATGATGAAAAGAAAAGTGAAGATGTGGGTACTAGCCGAAGCCAAAAGAATGACAACTTCTACCACCCTCGTGATCAAAACAGTGGTGATCAGAGAGGTAGAGGACGAGGGAGATATGGACAAGGATCTGGAAGAGGTGGTTTCAGAGGAACGTGTTTCTAGTGTGGTGAAGAAGGGCATTGAACCTATGAATGTCCACAACACCAAGGAAGGGCAGAAAAAAGGCCAGAAGGTCGTGGAAGGGTTGCGCATGCAGATGAGGGCGGGTTTCTAATTCTTTTGGGAATAAAAATTTTTTTGGGGACAAGCTTTCATATTGCGAAAGGGTTATTCTGTAGCTTTATGTAACTTGTATGTGTTGTAGAACTTGAGGATTTGAGATCCTCTGCATGTAAGAAGCTCCATTTTTTGAATAATAAAATTATTCTCTTATTTGTGAGTTATTTTCTAAGTCTCGGGCTGTGCCCTCATCAAGTGGTATCAGAGCGGGTTTTCTTGAGCATGTGGACAGATCACCAATCGTGAGGTAGTTCACACCAAGACCGTGGTTGTGGGTCAAGGTCAAGAAAGATTCCTCCAAGAGTGATGCCTGGTAGGCGTGGTGGTGCCAAAGGTGGTCGAGGCGGCAGAAATGCTGGTGGAAGAGATGCATTGGCAGCCCTCCAGAGACAGATTGATGCGTTACAAGAGTAGTTGAGAAGAGGGTTAAACCCGAGGGAGGAAAGTGAGGATGAATGAGAGCAAGAAGGTTTAGATGTAGAAAAGGAAGAAGAAGCAATTGATCAAGACCAAATGTGGCTAATAAGGGCCATTTCGAAGGTCAAGAAAAGACCCAGAGCGGAAGTCCCCAGTTATTTCAGAAGTCTGAACCTGGAAGAGTTGATCGACTAGATCAACGAGCTAGAAGAATATTTTGAGTATGAGGAAATAGAGGACCCAGATCAGGTTAAGTTTGCAAAAATGAAGTTGAAGGGCCATGCTAGTATTTGGTAGAAAGAGGTCTAGTTGGAAAGAAATTGAAGAGGAAAAGTCAAGATCACTAGATGGGATCACATGGTAGAGAAGCTGAAGAAGCAGTTCATACCAGTGGACTACGAGTTAGATCTGTTGAAGAAATTGCAAGGGTTGAAGCAAGGAAGTAGATTTGTGAAAGCATATACTGAAGATTTTCACAAGATAATCATCAGAACAGGTCACACAGAGGCCAATAAGGAGAAGGTAGCCTGATATCTTAATGGGTTACGACTGAACATTTAGGAGGAGTTAAGCCTAGTCAGAATGACCACCATTGAGGATGTGTATCAGTTTGCTCTAAAGGTAGAAGAGAAGCTGAACAAAAGATTTGATGGCAAGTAAAAAGGACGAGGAGGTCAAAGTGGAAGGGGCAATGGCAGACCTTCAGGAAGTCGAAATGATGATGAAAAGAAAAGTGAAGATGTGGGTACCAGCCGAAGCCAAAAGAATGACAACTTCTACCGCCCTCATGATCAAAACAGTGGTGATCAGAGAGGTAGAGGACGAGGGAGATATGGACAAGGATCTGGAAGAGGTGGTTTCAGAGGAACGTGTTTCTAGTGTGGTGAAGAAGGGTATCGAACCTATGAATGTCCACAACACAAAGGAAGGGCAGACAAAAGGCTAGAAGGTCATGGAAGGGTTGCGCATGCAGATGAGGAGGCCTAATCTGAATATTTAGATGATGCTGAATGGGGAGAAACCCTAGTGATTAGGAGAGCCCTAGTGACTGAAGAAAAGGAACCAAAACATAGGAAGAATCTATTTCGCACAAGGTGCAAGTGTGAAGGAAAATGTTGTGATGTCATTATTGACAGTGGGAGCATTGATAATTTGGTGTCAAAGGAGATGGTCAAAAAGTTGAAGCTAATGAGGGAAAGGCACCCACATCCGTATCAGATTGCCTGGTTGCAGAAAGACCACAAATTTTTGGTCAATGAGCAGTGCCTAGTAAAGTTCAAGATCGGGAGCTACCATGATGAGATACTCTGTGATATCATCCCCATGGATGCATGTCACATGTTGTTGGGGAGGCCATGGCAGTTCGATAGGCGAGTTATACATGATGGCCATGCAAACACTTATTCCTTGACAAAGGATGGGGTTCATCACAAGTTGAAACCCCTGAAGGAGACCGAAGAAAAGGTATGCAGTAGTGCTAGAATTTGTTATATAGATGGAATAAATTTTTTAGAAGGTATGAAGCATGAGCGTGTGTGTTATGCATTGATTCTTAGAGTGAGTAAGGAGGATAGTGAGAAGGTTCCAAAAGAAGTTTCGATGTTGGATGAGTTTCAAGATATTGTTTCTGATAATGTACCTGAGGGTTTACTGCCAATAATGAAGATTAGTCATCAAATTGACTTGATTCCTAGAGCCGGTTTGCCAAATAAGGCAGCTCATATAATGACTCCAATAGAAAATGAGGAGTTGAACAGAAAAGTTCAAGAGTTGTTGAGAAAAGGTTTGATATGGGAGAGTTTGAGTCCATGTGTAGTACCAGCATTCAGCACCAAAGAAGGATGGGGAGTGGAGGATGTGCATAGATTCCTCTAGCCATAAACAAGATAACAATTAAGTACGCATTTCCCTACCAAGGATGGATGACCGATGGATTGTTTGAGTGGAGCTCAGACTTCACAAAGATTGGATTTAAAGAGTGGATACCTGCATCCATTCAAGAGGGAGATGGAATGGAAGATCAGCCAAGACCAAAGAGAGGGGCCTCAGACGAAGTGGTTAGTCATGCCTTTTGGGCTAACCAATGCACTGAGCACATTCATGCAACTCATGAACGAGGTACTAAAAGAATTTCTGGGAAGTTTTGTTATTGTGTATTTAGATGATATTTTGGTTTTCAATAAGACATTGGATGAGCATCTGATGCATATTCAGAGAGCCTTTGAGAAGTTAAGAGAAGAGAAACTATTGATTAATCTGAAGAAGTGCAGTTTTGTGAAGAGGGAGCTAGTGTACTTGGGGTTTGTTGTCTCAGTAGAAGGTCTCAAGATGGACCCAGAGAAGGTGAAGGCTATTCTAGAATGGCCTACCCCAAGAATTGCTACTGAGGTGAGATCTTTCCATGGTTTGGCTTATTTTTATAAAAATTTCATTAGAAACTTTAATAGTATTTGTGGACCCCTGAATGAAACAATGAGAGGGGATAGAAAAGAATTCAAGTGGAGCACTGTAGCAGCAAAAGGTTTTAAACTGTTGAAGCAGAAGGTGACAGAGCAACCTGTTCTAGCCCTCCCATATTTCAACAAGGTGTTTCAAGTGGATTGCGATGCCAGTGGCTATGCCATTGGAGCAGTGTTGAGCCAAGAAGGTAAGCCCATTGCCTATTTTAGTGAAAAGTTAAATGATGCCAAGAAAAAGTATTTTGTATATGATCAGGAATTTTATGCAATAGTTCAAGCATTAAATAAATGGAGACATTATTTTTTGTTGAAGGAATTTGTTCTATATACTGATCATCAGGCCTTGCAGTACCTAAATAGTCAGGGAAAATTAAATTAGAGGCATATGAAATGGGTAGATTTTTTGCGGAGTTATACCTTTGTTTTGAAACATAGGAGTGGGAAGTCAAATAGGGTTGCAGATGCCTTAAGTAGGAGGCATACATTGATGACAAAAATGCAGATTGAAGTGGTTGGGTTCAATGAACTCAAGACACTATATGCAGAAGATCTTTGCAAAGGCTTGGAAAGCTTGCAAGGAACCTGTTACAATGGATAGGACAAGGTGGCTGGATTTCATAATCCAGGATGGCATGTTATTTAAGGGAAGTCAATTGTGTATCCCGAGGAGTTCCATGAGGGAGAACCTGATAAAAGAGAAGTATAGTGGAGGAATGGCAGGACATTTTGGTTGGAATAAGACCATTGCCATTATCAGTGAGCATTATTATTGGCCTTAGTTGTCACAGGATGTGAAGAAGTTTGAACAAAGCTACATGGTATGTTAGATGGCTAAAGGAGTGAGCCAGAATACAGGCTTATATCAGCCCTTACCTGTACCAGAGAGGCCATGGGAGGATATAAGTATGGACTTTGTTCTTGGTTTGCCAAGGACACAACGAGGAATGATTCAGTCTTTGTGGTGTTTGATAGATTTTGAAGATGGCACATTTCATTCCATGTCGAAGACCCATGATGCAGTCCACATTGCTGACTTGTTCTTCAAAGAGGTGGTGAGGCTACATGGTCTGCCAAAGTAGTATTGTTTCAGATCATGACACCCAAATTTGTGGGGTACTTTTGGAGTACCTTGTGAAAGAAGCTGAAGACAGAGTTGAAGTTCAGTTCTGCACACCATCCACAAATAGATGGGCATACAAAGGTTGTTAATAGGAGTCTGGGTAACCTACTGAGATGTTTGGTAGGAGATAAACCCAAGGGATGGGATTTGATCTTACCCCAGGCAGAATTTTCTTACAACAATTCTGTCAACGAAGCAGGTAGATCACCGTTCCGTGATTGTGTATGAGGTAGCCCCATAATGCTCCAGAATTGAGGAAGATGGACCAAGAGAAGAAAATAAGTGCTGAAGCCGAAGATTTTGTAGAACACATCAAGGATATACATGAGAAGGTAAGAGAACATATTAACAAGATGAATATGCAGTATAAGGCTAAGGAAGATCAGAAGTGGAGGTATAAGGAGTTTCAGATTGGCGATGAAGTAATGGTCCACTTGAGGAAAGAAAGGTTTCCCGTGGGAACCTATAATAAATTGAAGATGAAGAAATCTGGTCCCTGTAATATTTTGAAGAAGCATGATTCGGGGAATGCATATGAGGTAGAGTTGCTTGATGGAATCAACATTTCCCCTGTGTTCAACATTTCAAATTTCGACAGGGTATCATAAAGGTGGAATGGAGGATGCACCAGCAGTAGGGTAGTATGGCATTCCAGTAGCTACTTCAGAAAGGGAGGATATTGAAGCAATCTTGGATAGTCATGTGGGAAGGAGTACCAGAAACAGGCAATATGAAGAATATCTGGTGAAATGGAGAGGAAGGCCTGTGGAAGATTCATCCTGGCTATCTAACGCAGCGGTTGACCAGTTGGGTTTTCCTCAACCATCGGAGATGTGACAGGGTCACTTCTCAAATTACCCTGGGTGTCTGATGCAGGAGCATCCAGTGGTGTAAGGGCAATCTTGCATCACCCAAAAATAGTCAAATTAAGTTTCTCAGTTTTTAGATTTTTTTACATTTTTGGATACCCTTTTCATCATAATGAAAATCCCAATTTATGGTTTTTATTTTCTATTCCTGGGCTGAAAGATATTGTAGTTTTAGTTTCCCAGATTTGCACCTGAAAATCTTCTGAGTTGGATTTGAGGCACTTAGAGCTCCTGGAATGGCCCCAAAACTTGCTGAAATCGGCATAGTGGATTTCAACTGTGTTCTTGACTTCGAGACCTTTCTAATAGTTCAAACGGTTCACGAATCAGAGCCCCAGATCAAAAGTTATGGCCCCAGGAAGTTGGCGCACTTTCTAGAAGATACAATTGCAAATGTTCTTTTGAAATTTGAACTTCAAGTTGTAATTTTCGGCGCCAAACCACCTAAACTCAAATTTTAATGTTGTTTTGGCTCCAAACTAAAGAGGATCTCTATTTATGGGTGGGTTTCTATTTCTTTTGGGAAAAAATTTTTTTTTGGGGACAAGCTCGCATATTGCGAAAGGGTTATTTTGTAGCTTTCTGTAACTTGCATGTGTTGTAGAACTTGGGGATTTTAGATCCTCTGCATGTAAGAAGCTCCATTTTCTGAATAATAAAATTATTCTCTTGTTTGTGAGTTATTTTCTAAGTCTTGGGCTGTGCCCTCATCACTACGTTAGGCTGAAACACAAGAGCATTATGCCTCTGAAGAACCATCGCTATTATCCATAGAGAAACTCATTATACAACAATTATTTTTCTAAGTTATCCCTAGTAGAGTCACCAAAAATCTATAGGTTGATATATTTATCACCTAACTCTATATTCTCACTCCCACAAAGGTGACAAATGTAACCATAGTTGAATCAGTAATCATATAATTCACAAATTGATTCTCTACTTATTTTATAAGGTGGCAACTACCTTTGTTTGATATTCAAGGAATAATCTTAAATTCTATTTGTTTTAACCAGAAAGCAAATAAAGGTGGGGGATGTTAACTAGAAAGCTTTAATGTTAATTAATAACTTCATAAAATAAAACTAAAAATACTTCACACTTGAATGAAATTAAATATCACCACAGAACCCTTATTCACAAATAAATGATACTATATTGATGCACCAATCGAACTATCTATTATCCCAATCATAGATTTAACACTAGCAGAACATTCAACATAAGAAGAACATATTCATACATCATAATTCAAAGATTACACATGCAAAAATTCCACCATTTTCTTCTATATCAAAATAACAGGAAACAAATATTTAGATAACGGAGTTTGTTCTAATGAGAAAATCAAAGTTTTCCCAAAGGATTCTAAGCATACTAGCTAAATCCATATTTAAAGCATAAATAAATAGTCTTTGTAACAATTTCTTGAAAGTAACCACACCGAATAATTAGAAGAGTTTTAAACTTAAAGAGCCAAAATACAAAAACTATCATGAAATACTAAAATTAATTATGCATCATCTCCTACCACTTCAACTTCTTCATCTTCCAAATTTTCAACAGCTTCTTGTTGTAACTACTTCTCTTGTTCCTTCATCTTGGTGTTTCAATCCTTGTACTTGGAGATAATTGCAAGCAATTCTTTGCTCCCTAGAGTAGTTGTAATTTGCAATCCGGTTCTTACTTGAGCTAGGGATGCTTCAGACTCATTCAATGTATCAGACCTCCTACTCACCTTTGTTTTAGAGGAGGTGAGGTAAACCTGTAGTCTACTTAGCTTTGAGAAAGATTCCTTAGCCATGGTGGCAAGGTCAATCATCTCCTTGTTGAATATTTCTCTAAATTTAAGGCAAACCTCTTTTGAGTCTAGAATTATTTCATCAAATTCATCAGTTATCTCTACCTTCAAGTCATGACAATTTCCCTTTATCTCCACTAATATGTCCAGGTACCTCTCAAGTACTGCAAAAATTTCTTTTACCAAAGTATCATAGATGTTCAATTTCCAATCTAATGCATTAGGCCATGATGGGTCTAATTCCTTTGGATCACCTACAATTTGTTCATTTACTAGTTTTATACAATCCATGGAAATTAATTCCTTAAACTCCTGTGAGAGAACATAAAGGCTAGTTTGATCCTTTCAAAAATTTTGTAGCTCTTCCATAAACTCCTTCCTTTTGTCAACCATTAGGGTATAGAAAAGTATGGACTTATTGATAAAGAGGACAATTTCTTCAAGCATCTCATCAATTCATTCACTAAATTTTTTAGAATAGCTGAAATTCTTTCTAATTAATTGCATTGTGGACTCATGAATGAAATAAAATAAGCTTCACCAAATATAGAAGAAGGTACTATAGAAGAAATAAAGTTCTTCAAATCAAGAACCTGGGTTTGTAGTGCCACTTTTTCTTTCCTTTTCTCTTTTACCCACTTGATCAAAGCATTGATTGAATAGTTAACATTATATATATCCCCTTAAGTGTCTAGGGTCCCATATCAACATGTGTGATCTTACAATCAGTTACTATTACCTCATTTTCATTCAAATATTTTATGTTATTAGCAATTTCCAACACTTGATTTCCAAAATTAGGATCATTCAATATCCTTTACATCTTCTGAGATTTCTTTGGTCTTGAAGAATTTTGGAGCAATTTTGTAACTGTATCTACTCCAATTATTTCCGTAGGTGTACTTCCTCTTTTTCTCTACTGCTTTTCTTAACCATATTGGAGAAGTTTAAATCAAAGCAAAATTCTTATTCTCTAGAATAAATTCTCTAGTCTCACCAAGAGTTATAGGTATTATTTCCATTCGGGAAGAGAGCACCTCAGACAATGGAGGGAAAGTATTATCCCAAAAAATGTGCTTCAAAATAGCATTTGAATCCTCATACAAAGGTTTTGTTTGACTAATCTTCTTTTTAGGAGCAGGACTTGAAGGATTGTCTTGCTCACATATATATTTTAGTTTAATCACCTCTTTTGGTTTCTCCCCATCACCTCTAGACTGTGAATTTGCATTAGAAGATCTTGTAGCCATTCTCCTTGAGGGTATGCTGACTATAATTGTGTGAGAAGATCCTTGTTTATTCTTCTAAGAAGACCTTGGTTCTTGAGTAGAACCTACCACTTGTCACCATTTAACTTCCAGCCAATCCTAAGTTCTCTTCACAACTCACGTAGCCTATATATTCATATCCAAGACTTCATTCTCATTCCAACCAACCTTGGGATGTGACTTATCAGACAACTTCTTATATTTGGGGTCAATGACCATTGAATCATCAATTGTTCCTTCAAGAATCTTGAAAGGTAGTCCAAAATCTTGTATTTTTTCAAGGGTTAATCTCATGTAATCTCTCTTCATTACTTCATTTTCATCAGTGCAATCTTCCTAAGAATCCTCAATAGTGGGATGATGTTGATATGAATTTCCTCCATATAAATTTCATTTAACAAAACCCTTGCTATCAAAGTTAGCCCTTAGAAATAAATGTTGGAGATTAAATTCTTTAAGGCCTTCATCAAACTTAGTCATTTGATTACTTTTACATGTGAAATATGGAGTTTTCAATGGAAAAGGATACCCCCTCTTCCCCATACCCAAGTATTTCACATTTACAATAGCCATTTTTCTACATACTTCCAAGAATACTAGCAAATCTTTAGGGTATCTAGGTAATTTTAGTGGGGCTTTTTCAAAACCACCTATCCTCAAATAGGAAAATCTATCAAGCTAAATATAAAAAATTCCAAATTATTTCACCAAAGACATTGATTCATTAGAGAAATAGACTTCAAGATTTCAATCTAATTTCTTTACAACTTCCATTAAAAATGCATCATTAAGGGAAAAATATCCCATCTTGACCTACTTAGTAAATTGTGGGTAGCACTTATACATAGGCACACCAAAATCTGGGGGTATTTGTGGTTTCAATCCCAGCCAAAATGACCTCTTACTAGCTATAACATATGTTAAGAAAGAACACAGATGAAAAGTAGTTGTTTTTTGAAAATTGATCAAATGTTCATTTAAATGGAAGAAAATTATCTTGGCCCAATTAATGTATACATTTTCATCACAAACATCCAAAATGAATTGACACATCCAATGCTCAAAAGAATCAATTTGTGCATTCCCAACAATACAATGAAATAGAGTAATAGCATCAACAATTTCTCCTTTGAAATGCATTCTTTTGAGTTTAGCAAGTAGTTGTGACTTACCTCTTTTTTCTAATTTCAACCATCCTTTGGCTATAGAATTCTTGCACCAACTTTCATTGAATTTGAAGAATTCACTAGCTGCTGTGATAGACATATCCTTCATGGGAGCTCATTCAAGAATCCTTAGTGTGTGAGGAACAGTTCCATGAGAAATTCTAGAAACAATAGTCCCATCCATGGATTTGATTTCATGTTTCTCTAGAATGTATCTTCTTGCACATGCACCTATTAAGTCCACACCAAGGATGGATTCTAGAAAACCCTCAGCGTGAGTTAACCCATTTTCTAATAATTTGCATCAACAATAGTATTTTTATCACTTTCAAGGTGCACCCAGAATTCTTCCAACTGTAAAGATCCTAGCTCTGTGTCCCTCATGCCGAGCCAACAATTTTTGATTCCATACTACATGAGCTCATAGTGCATAGAAAAACACTTGTACACTTGAATAAATAATTGTAGATTGTAGAGGTGCTATTGCAAGCTAAACCAAATAAATTTTCACCACCTTAAGTTGTTCAAATGATAGGACATGTGTTTAGTGATGAATTAATATGGCACTTTATTTAAATCCTCGATAAAGAAAACAATAAAATTTGTGTGCCTTGCAAAAATCCTTGATTAGACATCTCTAGGTTGTACTATATGCCTCATTAAATTCATTGGTGATTCCTTGAAACATGTAGGTACACAACTTATTACCTTGTGGTGGAAAACTAGAACTTAACAACCTAAATTCAGGAGTTACAGCATTATGAAAACCTTTGATTCCCCAACTTCATAATGAACCGACTCACTTGATGCCACTAAAGAACAAATCGGGTTGCCGGGAAGTTAGGAAAAACAAAAACCGGATGACAAAGTTAAAACATACAACACCAACAACTTACATTTCAAAACTTATACAATGCATGACAAGAGGTTTGGAACTTAGAGGAACCCACAACTAAGAGTAAAATGAAGGAAAAAACCTTAGACTTAGGCAGAAAATAAAAGATGAAGACCAAGGAAGACAAAAATATAAGGAATATGGTACATAATATGCCAACAGGTAACATTGGCTCCGAATGGGGTGTAGGATTGACAAAACACAAAGAATCTAGAAACATGGCATAAAGCCTTATTCATTGGGAAATAAAGTCAAAACCAAACAAACCAAAACCATACAAAACAAATAAAAACTATGTACAAGGATATACTAGGTAGAACAATTATTCAAGAAGTTTCAAATCTTGCTTGTTATAGGCAAGAGGTAGAATAGTACCATCAAGATAAGCCAAATGGTAAGCATGATCACCAACAAGTTGTTTGATCAAGAAATGTCCTCTCTAGAGAGAATAAAACTTCTTATGTACTACTTTTTCCTCTATCCTTCTATCTTAGAGAAGAATTGAATCACCAACTACAAAGTCCCTTTGTCTAACCTTTTTATGAAAAACTTGGCAATCCTATCTACCACAACTTCCCTTTCTTCCTCAAGCTTGTTCAAATACATAATTCACTTTTCTAAAGCAGTCTGAAACTACTCACCTTCTATAGTCTTCTACAAATTGAGTGCCAAAATCTCCAATAGTGTAGGAAGGGTGTTATCAATGCCATATACTAATTGGAAAGGGGACATTTTGATGGCCCTTATATAAGTAACTCTACCAGTCCACAGAGCATCATATAAATTTTTATGCCACCCCTTTTAGTTTTCATCAAATAACTTCTTGATAATGGAGATCAAGTTCTTATTACTTGACTCAGCTTACCCATTTCCTTGGGGATAATAATTAGATGAATGAGCAAGACTAATGACATAATCATATTAGAAGAGAGTGATTCCAATAGAAGAAAAAGAGCTAGCATTTTTGGAAACAATTTTCTTGGGTACTCCAAATCTTACCAGAATATTCTTCTTCAAAAAATTACACACAATCTTAGTGGTAGTATGCTTCATTGGAATAGCCTCCACCCATTTGGTGAAATAATCCATTGCATTCAGTATGTGGGTCTATCCTACACTAGAACTTAGATTGATTGGCCCAATAAAATCTAGCCCCCATTGTTGAAAGGGCTCATCAATTACCATAGGTCTCAAAGATAAGGAAGCAAGCTCCGGTCTGCTAGTAAATTTTAAACATTTTTCACATTTTGATACACATTCATAAGCATCTTTGAACATACCTAGCCAATAAAATCTATGAAATATAATTTTGAAGGTTGTTACAAAGCAGAAAAATGTCCACCACATGATTCATTGTGAAAGACTTCCAATAACCTCTTTTTTTTTTCATTATCAAAACACCTCAGGAAAGTCCCATCTACACCTTTTTTGTACAAATTCCCTTCTCAAATAAAATACTTGTTGGATTTAAGTTTTAAATTCCTCTTTTCTTTTGATGATAAATGTGACGAGAAATCAGCGATCACCTGTTGGTGTAACGGTGAGATGGTTTCCTGTTTGTGGTGCAACCAAGATTGAAATCCCCACTTGGCCTACTAGCGGAAATACTACTACTAGTCCCACATCGTGCTCGAAGGTTATTGTGGTGGCTGATCTTGGATGACATGCAAGTGATCTTGGTGGATGTGGTGACCGAGTGTGCTTGTTCTTGTAGGTGTGTGCTTCTCATGGATCTAGTTTCTTGAAGGTGTGTGTTTCTTGTAAACTTCTATCAGACCCACATAAGTCTTCCATACCTGATAGTTCTATACCAAACCCTCATGAGTCTTTCATGCCTAGGGATATTTTTGGTTGGTCTTGGAGTGATAAGGTTAAAGAATTCTCAAGGTGTAAGGGTGTTGCTTACCGTATATATCTAAGGATGAGGCCCCTCAACAATGTGGTCTCATTGGTTCATAGCTCCAGTCAAAAGTGTTCAGGGTGCTTCCCCACAAAGCAACTATTCAACTATCAAAAAAAAAATGTGATGGCCAATCACCATAGGTCATATAATAAGATATATCAGAAAACCACCCATCAGTTGTTTTTGTAAATAGTACTAATGGTAAATCCTCTTATTCAATTGGTTTACTTTTAGCAATCATTTTTGCCAGTCCCTTTCCCCTCACTAAATTAGTGGGCTTAATATCTAGATCATATTCTTGGTTTTGATCTATCCAAGACCCTCTTTTATTTCACCCAACAACTTGCTATGTAAGAATAATTTTTACAACAGTTTCAGGAATAAAAAAATAGTATGAGAATGAAGAATGTAAAACCTAAAACTCTTAAGTTGCTTGACCACAACATATGCATGTTTTTTCTAGAGGAGAGTACTTAAGCTCATACTTTTTCAGAGGAGTACTCATGAAAGAGATAGGGGCTTCTATACCTTTCTCATTCTTTTGTAGTAAAATGGTTGACAAAGTTAAAACATACAACGCCAACAACTTAGGTTTCAAAACTCATACAATGCATGACAATAGGTTTGGAACTTAGAGGAACCCATGACCAAGACTAAAATGAAGGAAAAATCCTTTGACTTAGGTAGAAAATTATAAAAGATTCAAGACCATTGAAGACAAAAACTAAATGAATATTGTACATAATATGCCAAAAAGTAACACATATGACACATTTGTTCAAAATTCTGAGTTCAAGGCTTTCATTTATGAGTATAAGGGAAAATTAATAAGGGAAAGGATAAAAGACATCAACCCTAAGAGAGAAGAAGATGCCTTAAAAGAGCTTCAACATGAGGTTGATGAACAGATGAAGAATATGACTACTGAAAGAGGAAGAACATTATTGCAAGAAGTTGGGGTTATGCTCCTTCTAGGATGGGATATCAGCTCAACCTTTGTGTTTGATAGCTTTATGAAGAGGAAAAACAAGAACTAGCAGTTGATAGATGAGACTGGAGACAAGATATATATTGGATTAGGGTAGAACCCTGATAATACTACTTTACAGTTGTGGGAACTTTACCCACGAGGCAAAAGGCCTTCCCTTATTAGCAATCATGATCAAATCTTTGGATGTTTATTGATACAAAGAGTAGGGAAAATAGATTCCATGGAGACTGTTGACTTGAATTTAAATGTGGCCAAGTTCACCAAGGCTTAGATTCAAAAATTAGTAAGGGATAATAAGGGACTAATAGAAGGGAATGACAAGTTAAAGTATGAGCTAATCAGTTATAGAGATAGATTTTCTTCTTCCTTGGGTCTTTACTCTCCACTGGTTGAGCATGAAAGAAACATGCTAGACACAATTTTTGAGACCACCTATTGGAAACACAGACATGAGAAAGCTTAGAAAAATAAGAAGAATTAAAAGGAAAGCTCAAAACCACCATTTTTTAAATGGCATCAAAGATAGTCTGCATAAGGTTCAAGGATGTGTTTAAGTATGCTGATAAGGTCTAGCACATTCATGAAAAAATTATGTAGCTCTATTAGAGCATAACAAACTGGTTGAAAAAATCAAGGAAGTGGAGTCTCACATTAAAGCAAAGAGGGGAGGGGAGATAACAATACTATGCTCCAAGAATATCAAGAGCTCATGAGTGCACATAAAAACTTCCATAACATCTTGACACATGAATTAAGTGACTTCAGTTAGCCACTAAGTATGGCCCTACCCAACTTCTTTGAGGAATTAGATCTGAAATATTAGGATACATAGAAGGATGAGATAGCCCATTATTTTCCAAGTGTTCTTAATACAATTAATGATGAAGATGAGGTACTCAAGAAAACACATGAGAAATGTGGAAGAATTTTCAAACTCAAATATGTAATGAAGGATATTATACATAATGATAATATTCATGCCAAGAGTGGTTACATTGAGCATTTGTTGAAGATCAACTTATTCATTGCACAGGCCAAATGAAAGCAAGGAGTAACAGGGATTAGAGTTTGGAGCTTTTGGATATGCTAGCATGATGCATGAACCTTGAATAGGTCTTTGGTGGTTGCAAGAACTTGTTGAAGATTAATAGACTATGGTGCATCAACAAACAAAATTTCAAAGTTGTTATGTTTATGTTAATCATGTTTTAGTTAAGAAATAGTGTAAATTTTTGTGAATGGGTCTGAAGCTTATTGCTTGGACCATATAAATATGGAAACTAGGGTCCAATTTTAGATATTATCATTATCATATGATATTCCATTTCATTAGAGTAGGCATTAATAAGAAGATAGATTGCACATTCTTCCCATCCATATCATATTAAAGACTTCTATTACAAATGTTTAGTTTTTGAAACAATATAATGGAGTAGACTACTTATAATTCACAATACATTTTTAGTGTTCAACTGTTGTGCCAATTTTCATGCTTATCTATTAATTTGTTGTCTCCAAAGTTTCCTTTTCAAGTTATTTAAGTCTGCAAGATTTATTAGGAAGCATATGCTATTACTATGTGGATGCTTTGATTGGTTTTTGGTTGGTGTGAATTAAAAATCCTTTCAAATAATTTAAGTTAATTGGTTCCTGCCAAGGATTAAAATCCTTTTAAAAAGGTTATTTTGATTGGTTTCCATTGAACTAATAATTAAAATTTCTTTCATGATTTCATATTAATTTGAGCAGATAACAATGGGATTATTAAAGAAGAGCACTATAATAAAAAAACTTGCACTTTGCACAAGGTGAAAACATCTCAAGTGCCTAGCAGTTCGAGTTAAGCTGAATAATAGGTTTACTCATCCTACAAATTTGTCTCCATAATCACCATCCACTCTTTCACTCCATTCACCCAATAGGAGTAGGAACTAGTCATATTTAGGATATTACATACAAAATACAACTTACACTCTTGATTCTTCAAATACTCTTAGTAGGAACTAGCCATTAAGCTTTGCGTCTACTTCACCTACACGATCCATAGTGAGTAGATTGCCCAATTTAGGAACCACATCCAAACTTTAAATCTATCTTATTATTCAGGTACACCCACCTAGGTCTGGCAGAGCTTGAAGAGTAGAAGGTAATCAATCTTGTTTTCCTCGTTCATTGGCCAAAAGTGTACTAAGAGACTGACACCCTCTTAAGGCTCAAAAATTATGCTTTTGAGACCTAATAGATTCATGACTCTATTGGGGATCAATCAAATTTTGAATCCAAGGCCTCCATCATAGAGTCATTCAAAATCATCATAATAGATTAGGGACTCCACTAGGAAAAGGAAAAAGTCACTTGAAACCCTAACTTTCCTACCCATGAAAAGGTAGGTAGCTACTCTAAGATTTTTTTTATGATTGATAAAGTGGACATCATATCAGGAAGGATAGACCATAGACACCAAAGATACACCATATCATCCAACATGAACAACAAGATATTTTTGCATCAGGAGAGTCCTAAGAAGAACAATGTTAGGTGGAAAACTAAACATGGATCTCCTACTTCCAAGTATAACACAAACAAGAAGAAAGAAGCATCTAAAAAGCTAGACACAACATTCACTGATCAAGAGAATGTCTTTGAACAACCACATACATTGCACAACTTTGATCTATTGCATGGGGTAGAACATCATGAGGATAATTTGTGAAGGGATCCTTGAACCTAATGCAGAGTAGAGGGATTTTTTCAAATCATTCTTAATTAAATCATTCTTGAACAATCTTTCCACTTTACAAACCCTAACTTGGCGATTTCCTACCATTCCTTCAATCTTGCTTGCAACACATCAAATAATGAAAATTGAACATGTCTTTTAGATAAGGCCCCAAACCCAAGAAATAGTTACCATTTAAGATACCCTTTATGCCCTTATTTGACATATCCAAATTGTGCATAGTATTGTTTCAAAACATCTCCTTAAAAAATGGACTGCTACGTTGCCCTTAAGCCTAATTAGGCCTCTTTTCCAAAGCAACTATGTAGTAAACCTTCTCCCAATCACCAATATTCAATACAAGGCTCTAAAAAATCACATGGGGTCTGAAACAACTAGTTTTATCAACTGACACATCCACAAACTCACAAATCAACAAAACCCTACTCCTACCTCTCAATTCTAGCCTAATACCTTAAGATATTAGGCTAGGGTTTGCATAAATAGGGACCTAACTCCATCCCCTACATCTAAAATCACCACCAAGCTAAAAAAAAACCTAACAAAATCCATTCGACCAATTTGCAGGATTTTCCAATAGTGGAATGGTTATTTATTCCATTTTTCTTGTTCAAACCCTCTCAACCTAGGGTTTCAAACCTCTTTCAGTAAATTTCCTATAGAATGCTTCAAAATTTATGGAATCAAATCAAACCAAAACAATAACACTCTTAACTCATTCCACCATTGAATCCAATCCACCTTATACCATTTAATGACTGTACAGGGCCATACAAAATATTGTAGCTTAGTAGATTTTAATAAGAACACAAGAAAAATGAAGTTTTATTGTTGTTTGTGCACCAAAATTGTCTCTAGTAGTTTTTCTAAAAGTTTGTGAGGCATATTTAAACATCACCAACCCAAAAAAAATGGTTCATAACCACTTTTTAAACTTGTGACCGTTCAAATCCTATTACAAGACAAAAATGCAAAGTTACATTGCTCTTTTTGCAACATTTGCAACAAAATGACAAATTGAACTAAAATTGACCCATGAGACTCAAACACATTGAAAATGGTCTAAATAAACCTTATTACAGCAAAGAAGAGTCTAAACACCCAAAAATTTAACATGTGATCATATTTACAAAAGTTGACTAGGTGCTCTTGCACCATAAATTGGGGGAGAAAAAAATTTCAGGCTTCACCAAAGATCATATCTTGGACTGTTGTGCCATGTCTTTTAATTTCCTTCTCTATCATCCATGTTGTATCTTGATGAGGTATACCTTTCCATTTCTTAAAATATTTATTGTACACTTTATTCCTTGTTCTCTTCACTTCTTTTGTGTCCAAAATGCTTTCAAGCTTCAAAGGATGACTTGGTGGTAGGTCCTTAAACCAAAATTCATCTTGATCTTCTAAAACACCTACACCTGTACCTACAATCATAGATCCTTTGAAAGGATAAAGGTCAGAAACATTAAATATTACAGAGATAGAGACTCTAGGAGGAAGTTCTATCTCATAGGCATTAGCTACAAATTTGTGGACCACCCTACATGGTCCAATATTTTTCATTTGAAACTTTGTATACTTTCCCTTTGGTGGCATTTCTTTCCTCTAATATGATAGAACCAAGTCTCTCACTTTGAGTTGAACATCCCTCCTCTCCAAATTTACGTGTTGCTTAGACTTCTCCACACTCTTTTGAATATTTTCTTTCACTTGCTAATGAGTGCCCTTCATTGAAACTACAAACTTTTCACCCTCAACACTTCTTGTCATATCGCTCAAATCTCTAAGTTCAAAGAATCCCCTTGTCTTTAATCCATAGACTATCTCAAATGGGCTCTTTCCAACACTTCTATTGATAAAGTCATTATAGGAAATCTCAACTTGTGAAAGAATGAGATCCCATTGTTGTGAATTCTCTTTTGTCAAACACCTAAGAAGGTTTCCAAGAATCCTTTGGAAAAATTTAGTCTTCCCATCTATTTGTGGGTGATAGGAAAAGTTGAAAGTCAAGTTGGTTCCCAATTTCTTCCAAAGAGTCCTCTAAAAGTGACCTACAAACTTGATATCCCTGTTAAACACAATTGTCAATGCTAATCCATGAATTCTCACTACCTCCTTGAAAAATAACCCAACAATATATGAAGCATCATTTTTACATTTGCATGGTATGAAATGAGCCATTTTGATAAATCTATCAACAACAAAAAATACACTGCCAAATCCCCTTTGAGTTTTTTGTAAACCCGACACAAAATCCATATTGATGGATTCCCAAGGCTTGTTAAGAATTGGAAAATGCTAATAAATACTTGCATTAGTGCTTGAACCCTTTGCTTTTTGAAAAATTACACAATTCTCTACAAAATTTCTAATGTCACTTTGCATTTTGGCCAATGGTAGTATCTTCTTACCTACTCCAATATTTTATCTACACCAAAATGACCCCCTAAACTACCACAGTGATTCTCCTTAATTAGATTTGTCCTCATAGAACACTTTGGAATACAAAATTGAGCACCCTTAAACAATAAGCCATCTTGCAACAAAAAATTAGAATATTCTTCATGGAAAGAACCATCAAACTAATTTCAAACAACATATATATCCTTGAAATCATCATCTCCTTCATACATACCTTTCAATGCATAAATACCTGCACTTTGAAGTTGAATTTCATGCACCAACATTTGTATTCTACTCAAAGCATCTGCCACCTTGTTTGAATATCCTTTTTTGTGTTTTATATTGAAAGTATAGCTTTATAGGTACTCGACCCACTTCACACGTCCATGGTTCAACATTTCCTAGTTGTTTAAGAAACTCAATGCATGATTGTTAGTAAAAACAATAAATTCCTTGGGAAGGAGATAGTGTCTCCACTTTTTCAGTGCTTGAACCATTACATACAATTCTAAGTCATAAAACGCGAAATTTTTGTTGGCCTCATTAAGTTTTTCATTGAAAATTTTTGTAGGTCTTCCCTCTTCACTCAAGACTACACCAATTGTATACCCACTTGCATCACATTCTATTGTGAACACCTTGTTGAAATCAAGCAATGCTACGATGGGTTGTTGAACTATATTTTTTTTCTAAATTTGAAAGCTTCTTTCTACCTCATCAGACCACATAAACCTCTTCCTTTTATCCCCTTTTATGTTATCAATGATGGGTAAGCAAATATGACTGAAATTCCTTACAAACTTTCTATAGAAACTAGCAAGACCATGGAAGCTTCTTACCTCACTAATTTATTTTGGAGTAGGCCAGTTCAAAGTGGCTTCTACCTTGTTGGGTCTCATCTTAAAAGTTCTCTTTGACATCACAAAACCAAGATATACCAACTCTTCCTTCATGAATTCACACTTTTTCAAGTTAATCATCAACTTTTCTTCATTTAGCCTCTTCAACACAATGTCCAAATGTTGCCAGTCTTTAGTCTTTCAAAAATCAAGAATGTCATCAAGTACACAATAACAAATTTACCTATAAAGGATTCAAAACTCCATTCATTGGTCTCATAAATATGCTTGGTTCATTTGAAATCCCAAAAGTCACTACCATCCATTCATACAAACCCTCATTCATTTTAAAGCTAGTTTTCCACTCACCCCCTTCTCTTATCCTAATCTGATGATAGCCATTTTTTAGGTCAATCTTTGAAATGTAACAAGCTCCTCCCAAACAATCCATAAAATTCTCCATTTTAGGTATTAGGAACCTATACCTTATAGTGATTTTTTTATTTCCCTTGAATCAATGCACATTCTCCAATCTCCATCATTTTTAGGTGTCAGCACTATAGGAACATGGCATGGACATAAACTTTCCCTTATGAGACCCTTCCCTAGCAATTCTTGTATTTGTTTCCTTATCTCTTTATTTTGTTGAGGATTCATCTTGTATGGAGCCTTATTGGGTAATTTTGCACCTAGTATAAAGTCTATATGGTGGCTCACATCCCTTATAGGTGGCAAAGAACTAGGGAGCTCATTGAGAACTATGTCTTGATACTTATTCAACAAAGTTTGCACTTCTTTGGGAACATCCTCAAGTTTTGTTGTTTTCATAATATATTTGGGTCTGATTATGACTACATACCCTTAACCACCTTCCTCTTTTATGGTTTTCAATAACTTTTTCTTCCCAACCAACATGACACTTGACCCAACTTGAGTATATAGATTTGCATCTTGCAATGGTGTAAGGGTAAACGAGATGCTATATTTTTGAATCACATATGTATTTTTCTTCCCATCATGTTTTTCTTTTCTATCATATTGCCAAGGTCTTTCTAGAAGCAAGTGACAAACATTCATGGGGATGATGTCACACAAGATCTTGTCTTTATACCCCCCAATGTTAAAATCAACCCATGTTTTTTCATTGACCAAGACTTGTTAACCCTTATTCAACCAAGAAACCTTATAAGGTGTGGGGTGTGTGATTCTTTTCATCTTTAGTTTTTCAACCATCTCCAAAGAAATTATATTATTAGTTGAACTAAAATCTACAACAACCTTGCATACCTTACCTTGTGATTTGTAAGTTGTTTTGAACAAATACTTTCTTTATGAAGGCTCATTCACCATAGGAACCTTTAGTAGTGTCCTCCTCATCATTATATTTTCTCCAACTTCTAGAGCAACATCTCGAGAAGGAGATTTAACACTCTCACAATCTTCCTCTTGTACCAACTATGTTCTCCTTTCACCTCCATGTGATGTTCAAGGTTGTTTCTCCAGGAACTTCCATGCTTGATGGAAAAATTTGTTACATTGGTAACATCTTCCAAAGAAGGTATTTGAACCCCTACCTTGTCCTCCAAATATTCTTGTATCACTAGGTATTCTACCTCTAAATCCACCTCTTGACTCTGAGCCTTGATCTTGATTACCACTTGAATCTCCTTGTTCCTTTTGTGATTGTCCTCTTCCACAAAAAGATCCTCTACCCCTAAATTTCTTTCCTCTAACTCTACTTTGTTTTTCCTACCTTCTTTTCATTTTCTCTTCTTCCCTAATAGCCAATTGGAAGCACTCTTCCACCATTCTAGGGGTGGTAAGACTTAATTCATCCTGAATATTGAACCTTATCCCATTCATATATCTTTATATATTTTGAACTCCATCCTCAACATGACTTGATTTAAGTATCAATTTGTGAAACTCCTATGTCTAGGCCATGACAAAAATTTCCTTTCACTTTAGGTTTTGCAACTTCCTGAATGTTTGAATTGCATGGTCACTGAGCAAGAATTGGCTCTTAACCTTAGACACCATCCTATCCCATGAATTTATTTTTTCTTTTCCCTTTTTCACTCTCTCATCATGTACATAGTTCCACCAAGTTAGGGTAGGGCCTTTCAACTTGGTTTTTGCAAACATTACCTTTTGTTCTTCTACTACCTCCTTGTACTCAAAGTAATTTTCCAATGCATCAATCCAATCCAACACTTCTTCACTATCCATTTTACCACTATACATGGGCAATTCCATTTTCACCTCAATAGTCTCTCCTTTGACATCCTTTAGCATCTTAACCATCCTTATTTCATTAGGTTCCAACTCATCACAACCTTGGAATCCTCTTTGAGGGTTTTCATTCTCAATCTCTTCCTCTTCCTCTTGGTCACGCTCCTCTTAAGTGGCCTTACCTCTTCTTCGGTGTGTTTCTAATATTGCAAGTCTGGCTAAAATAGCTTCTTGAGACCCCTTCATCATCTGCATTTCTCTAGCAATTACTACACTACCCTTAGGAGGCATCTTGTCCTTTCAAATTGCAACTTTTCATTCTTCAAACTTCGCCCTCTTTCCTTCAAAAGATCAAAACCTATGCTCTAATACCAATTTTATGTAGAGCAGGGAGGAGTTTGTTAAATCAATCTCAATTCAATAGGTCTTGGACAATCTTTCCACTTTACAAACCCTAACTTGGTGTTTTCATACCACTCCTTCAATCTCGCTTGTAGCACATTAAATAGTGAAAATTGAGCATATCTTTTAGAGAAGGCATCAAACCCAATCACTATTCACCATTTAAGATACCCTTTATGCCCTTCTTTGACATATCCAAATTGTGCATAGACTTCTTTCAAAACATCTCCTTCAAAAATGGATTGTTGCACTACCCTTAAGCCCAATTAGGCCTCTTTTCCAAAGAAATTCCGTGGTAAACCTTATTCCAATCACCAATATTCACTCCAAGGCTCTAAATAGATCACATGGGGTCTAAAATAACTAGTTTGATCAACTAACACATCCACAAACTCACCTATCAACAAAACCCTACTCCTACCTATCAATTCTAGCCTAATACATTGAGATATGAGGCTAGGGCTTACACAAACATGGACCTAACTCCATCCACTACATGTACAATAACTACCAAACTAAAAATCAACATAACTCAATCCATTCCACTGATTTGTAATAGTTTCCACTGGTGGAATGGTTATTTATTCCTTTTTCTTTTTAAAATCCTCTCAACCTAGGGTTTTCAGATCTCTTTCAATAAATTGCCTATAGAATATTGCTTCAAACTTTATGGAATCAACTAAAACAAAAAAAAAATCACTCTTAACTCATGTCACCATCAAATTGAATCCACCTTATACCATTTAATGACTATACAGGGCCATACAAAATGTTGTAGCAATAGGTTTCAATAAGAACAAATAGAAAAATGAAGTTTTATTATTGTAACTTGTGTACCACAATTGTCTCTAGAAGATTACCTCAAAGTTTTTGAGTCATATTTAAACATCACTAACCCAAAAAACAATGGTTCATAATAAATTTTTTAAACTTGTGACTATTCAACTCCCATTACAAGATGAAAATGTAAAGTTGCATTACAATTTTTGCAACATTTGCAACAAAATGAAAAATTGAACTAAAATTGACCCCATGAGACTTAAACACATTGAAAATGGTCTAAATAGACCTTATTACACCAAAAAAAATCTAAACACCCAAAAATATACCATGTGAGCATATTTACAAAAGTTGAATAGGTGACCCTACACCAAAACCCCACTAGGACAAGAAAACAATAGTCACCTTGTTGTCCACTTGAATGTTGATCCATAGAAAATAGATGAGTTTATTTACCAATTGGAGGAAGAAGGGGATCAAATATAAAAGGAATATGATCAAAGATCTTCATCACATCAAGAAGGAGAAGCCTAGTGTGCTTCTATGAGTGATTTTTTTCCTATTAGGAATTATGATGGGATGACCACCCAAGAAATAGAAGAATACATACAATGGCATGAAGAAGAGCTTAAGAAAAGATAATGGTTGATAAAAAGGAGTCTATATCTAAACTAAAAAATGTCCCAATTAGATTTTAATTCATAAAAACCACCAAAATACATCCCACACCATAAACAAGGAAGCAATACCAATACACAAGGGCCATCCCAAAATACAAGTAGTCCAAGTTCTTCAAGAGCACCCCATAACATAGTTGTAATATCAAATCAACCTATGCAACATCATGTACCAAAAAATCCACCATCACAAAATCCTAATGTCATTCCACCTCCTAGACAACAATACATTCCACACCATCATGTCCCACAACAGTATCATCAACACAATGTCCAAGAAAATGTGTACCAACATCCTCAACATGGATATCAATACTACCCCATTCCACCATCTCATAATATTTATCCAAAAAACACCACAAGCATAAGCATATAATTTGATGTATTAGGATACCAATTATATCCATGTCCAATTGATAGCAACTGGAGAAATACTATCCCCAAATTCATAGGGAATAATGTAACAACAACTAAAGAACACATCAGAAACTTCAATGCTTTCCTGCAAGATATAGCCATGGAACATGAGGGTATCCTTATGAGGTTGTTCATGATGTCCCTAACTGAAGAAGTGAGGGATTGGTTCAATAGCTTGCTTGATGCTTCAATAACCCATGTAGTAGACTTCTAGAATCAGTTTCTAGAGAAAAATGGGAACCAATGTGCTCTTGAATTCACTCTGCATGAACTAATAAGTATTTAGAAACACCAAAATGGGTTGGTTTATGATTTCATTCAAACATTCTCCAAGCTCTATAATAAGATACCACATGGATCCAAATTAACTGACCCAATATCTTTGAGTATCTATCTAAAGGCCTTTGATCCAAAAGCAGGGTATGAACTCGGGAATAGGTGCCTTAGAAGTTTGGAAGAATCACAAAAGAAAACCTTAACCATTGGAAATAATAGAGAGGCTACAAGCATGATTGGAAAAATGGATAACCTTAGGATCCCACAAAACCCCAAAAATCCCTAGAATACATAAGAAAATTAGTACATAAATGAAAGAAAAAGATTACTTGACATGCCCTACAATACTACTTGGAAGGATGGAAAACCAGTAGCAAGATCAAATTGGAAGGAGACTCTTGATCCCTTGAAGAAACATGGAGCACATGCACTAGACACTACACCATGGTGTTCACCTTGCCATAGACCCCATGGCCCTAAACATTGTGCAGTGGCTCAAGCTTGTCAAGATGAGTGTTCACAAGAGTAAGACAGGAATGACCACACTATAAACATGCTAAGGTGGTCTCATTAGAATGATGAATGATACTCTTCTTCTTCTGAAGGATATGAATATAATGTTGACAGTCAGAAGTACAATGTGAATATGGAGAAAGAGGTGTTTTTTGATCATGAAGAAAACCCACAAGAAGCAACATATGCATACAATACAACACCTTAGTTTCAGCTAAGAACTCCAACATAGGAAGAAAAGAGGGTTATCACAAAAAAGGTTGTAGCTAAGGCAAAAAGAAGGAAATACAACTTAAGAAATAGGCCTGCATATGGAGACCAAGGGACACTAAGAAGCATGTTCATCAAAGAAAAAAATAGTAAGGAATATGGCCCATCTAATCTTGAAAGAAGGGTGAAGTAAAGAAACCTTAGAAAGATGTTCAAAAGGAGACTGTAGACATTAAAATTGAGAAAACACTAAAGGATGAAAAAGTCCAACATGAAGGGAACAAAATTAATAAGACTGAGAAGGGTGAACAAGGTATCACTGCCCCTTCATTTGACATGACCCAAGCATTGCCTCAGAAAAAAATGATAGTTCCTTTAATGGAGTTGATGAAGATTGATGAGTTTAGAGATACAACCCTCAAAATGATCACCAACACATCCCACAAATAGAAGGACCAGAAGAAAGAAGTTAATGTTGTAGAAAGGGAAATTACAAAGGCACTAAAATTATATTTGGGAGATACACTTACAAAGAATTATTCCCAAGTAGATCCATTTTACACTACGTTAGTGATCAACAACAAGCCGATGAAGAATTGTATGATTGACGCAAGGTTGGTAATCACCATCATGCCCTTGGCTACCATGAAAGAGTTGGGTTTACGGGTGAATACTGCATATTGGAAATGTTATGCCATGGATAATAGATTAGTCCCTGTAGTTGGAGTGATATGGGATTTGGAACTAAAAGTAGCATCGTACCCAAAGGTAACATATAGGACATATATTACTATGGTAGATACTCGCCCTTACTATGGGATGTTACTATCAAGGCAATGGATAACAACAATTGGTGGGAATGTTCAATTAGACATGTCCTATGCCACAATTCCTATGAATGGGAAGGAAGTCAAATTGTACAAAGAGCCTAGGTCTGAACATTCCATTGAACTATTTTATCCCAATCAAGTGAATTGCTTGTGTGATGTGGGAGTTTTAGAATTGAACACTCAAACCCTAAATTATTGAATACGGATCCAATTGCCAGGGATGTCTAAAAGAATGAACATGGCATATGGAGAATGTAATTTAATGGATCCTACATTAGAGAAGGGAATGGAGCATGAATTTTCTTCATTTCACCTAAAAGCACAACATTAAAATATTCATTCCTTCTAACATTTGAGTACACAATTAATATAGCAAAATATTAAGCCCCACTGATAGGCTTAAACATGGCCACAAAACATGGGATTAAACCATTAATTCTCCTCAGGGATTCTAAATTAGTTGTTTCATAAGTGAGATCAAAATACTCCATCAATAAAAAAATATTGAAGAAATTTAGAAATGCTAGATGGGATATTGTTGAGCTTTTTGCTGCTTTCTCAATTGAATGGATAGATAGATCTAAAAACCTAATGCTTGATTTCTTGGAGAATGTAGCCTTGAAAAGGGATGATGTTACCTTGGTAGGAATTTCACAAGTTGAACTTAAGACTAGACTAGTAATCCCTAATACCATCTATAATTGGTAGGTTTTTAATGATGACAATGATTTTATCAAGTTTTTACATTGTATTGATCAGTACAAGACCGAAGAGATTGATTTTAATACATTTGTGGAAGAAGTAGATGGTAAAAAAATTGTATTTAGTCAGGAAGTTGTGCAACTCAAGACAAACAAGATTCCTAAAGGACAAGTGACACTGGAAAATGGTGTTTGATGGGAATGATTGAGTAGTTATGAAATAAACACTAGTTGGAAGGAAGACATTGAAGAAATAAACCTAGGCATTTCATTAGCACTAAAGAAGGTATACATTGGGAAAATGAATAGCCCCACAATCAAAAAAATGTTGATTTCACTATTGAGGAAGTATACGCATGTCTTTGTATGGTCTTATGATGATCTTAAGGCATACAAGGAAGATTTTTTCCAGCAAGAAATTCCACTTAAACCTAATACAAAACCTTTAGAAAAAAATAGAGACCGATAAACCCGACCTTAGAGCTGAAGATGCATGAGGAACTTATGAAGCTTAGTGAGGGAGGTATCATCAAACCTATTAGGCATTCCACTTGGGTCTCTAACTTGGTTCCTTTCAAAAAGAAGAATGGGGACATAAGGTTATGTGTAGACTTTAGAAATTTGAATTCCTCCTCCCTTAAAGACAATTACCGACTCTCGATTATGGAGGCTATGTTGCAAAGGGTGACATGTTGTGAACTATTATCCATGATGGATGGATTTTTAGGATATAACCAGGTGAAGTTGATGGAATCAAAACAATATAAGGATGCATTTACCACCCCTTGGGGAACATATGTGTACATAAGGATGCCATTTAGGCTAACAAATGTCGATGCCACATTCCAATGTGCTATGGATGTTTCTTTTGTTGACCTAATCAATACAATAATGCTAGTATACCAAGATGAACTCACTACATATTCGAAAAAATGAGAGGAACATGTTGCAAACCTTGAGAAGATCTTCCTCAAAGCAGTAGAGTATGAAATTTCCCTAAATCCTAAAAAATATTATTTTTCTATAACAGAGGGAAAGTTATTTGGGCATATTGTGTCCAAGGATGGAGTTAGAATTGATCTAGAGAGGGTAGAAGCTATAGATAAGATCCCTATTCCTAAGACCATAAAATCCATTCAACCTTTCTTTGGAAAAATAAACTTTTTAAGAAGGTTCATATCAAACTTTTTTGAAATTGTAAAACCTATCTCAAAAATGTTGAAGAAAGGGGACAAAATTGACTAGACTATAGAGGCACTTGATGCATTTGTATCTATAAAAATGGAAATCAAAGAAGCCCCAATATTAGAATCACCTAATTTTAGTAATCCCTTTCAATTCTTTTCATTTTCTCCATACCACACCATTGCAACAATAATGTTACAAAATAATGATGAAGGGTATGAGAAACCTATGTCATTCTTTAGTAATTCCCTCCAAGGAGTTGAATTCAAGTATGATATTATAGAGAAGCAAGCATATTCACTAGTCAAATCAATAAAGGCTTTCAGGCCCTATATAGTAGGAGCAAAAATAATTTCATATGTTCCTAATGTTGTAGTCAAGGATGTGTTTGTACAAATCAAAGTCACATGGAGAAGGTGCAAGTGGATCAATAGAATTCACGAGTTTGATATTGAGATCCAAATCACTAAGTTGGTAAGAGGGAAAGACCTAGCCAAGCTAATGGCTAAGTGGAATTTTGAAGAATCTCAAATCTACAACACAGAGGAGGAAGAAGACATGATTGCAAGCATAGAGAAAACTTCATGGTACATTGACATAATGTATTACTTAAGGAACCAGAAGTGCCCTAAAAACTTGAATGAAAATGAAAAGATAACCTTGAAGTTGCATGCCTTAGCTAAATATGTTTTCATGGATGGTGACTTATACTGGAAAAATAGAAATGGAGTACTATTGTTATGCCTAGTTGAATCACAAGAAAAGCATGTACTTAAGGAGATGCACAAGGGAGTCTATGGGGGACACTTTTTAGCAAAAACGACTTCCCATAAGATCTTAATGGCTGGGTACTACTATCCTATGGTTTTTAATGACTCTTTCACCTATGTAAGCAAATGTGAAGCCTGCTAAAATTTCTCTAGAAAAATGAAATATCAAGGTGTACTGCTAGAAAGAACAATGCAGGTTGAAGCTCCCTTTCATCAATGGGGGATTGACTTTATTGGGGAGATACCAGAAAAATCTAGTGGAGGTCACAAATGGATATTAGTGGAAACTAATTACTTCACAAAATGGATAGAATTCATCCCAAAAAAGTAAGCCACTAGCAAAGTTGTAACAAATTTCCTGATGGAGAATATCATTAAAAGGTATGGAACACTTGTGCAGATAATTACAGATAATGGTATATCTTTCATATCAGAAGAGTTCATAAAGTTCTATGAATCATATGGCATTACAATTTCATATGCCTCTCCTTATCATCCACAAGTGAACAGGTAGGTTGAATCAAGGAATAAGTGTATCTTGAAAATCATTTAGAGGATGTTGAAGAAAAACAAAAAAGCCTAGGATTCCAAATTGAGGATGGTAGTATGGGCAAATAAAATCACTGTGAAGAAGTCAATTGGTAGGTCACCTTTTGAGCTTGTTTATGGGGCACAAGCTAGAATGCTTGTGGAAAACCTTTTACCTGCATACAAATTCATACTTCAAGAAGACTTAGACATCCTTGAACCTATGGAGGACATAATAGAATAGTTTACAAAACTAGATGAAATTAGAAGTTTGGTCCAAGAGAAAAAAATCCTCTCTAATCCTTATATATAAACCATTAAAGAAGGACCTTTGATCATAACAATGAAATGAATCCCCTCTCTAAAAATTTATCATGGCATGTCACCAAGACAATACCATATTGAAGAGAGTCTCACCATAGTCTCTTTGATGCAAGCATAAAGGGATGATAAAAAATATAGATGAGACCTCCATATGTCTAAGAGACATATTCCTATGTCTTCCCACCAGCCAGAAGGAAAATATGTCTAAGAGACATAGATGTGTCGAAGAGAAAATCTAACATGTCTTACCAATAAGAAGTAAACATATAGAGTATTCTACATCCAAGAAACAAAATAATCAAGGAGACATCAATATATAAAGGAGAGAAGTAAGGGAGTCTCTTTGCAATTCAAGGAGTGAGTGAAAATAAAATGTCGACGATACATAAAGATATCAAACAAAAATTGATCAAAGTCTCTCTGATATCCTAACAATGGCATATCAAGGAGACACAAGAGTATCAAGAAAACATTATCAAAAGTCTCCTCAACATTTTGGCATAGATGCAAACAAAAAATATTGACGATACTAAGGGGCATTGGAGAGAGGTGACCATGGGTCTCGTTGACAAGTTAAAGTCATGTAAAGATCATTGAAAAGTGATACTACTGAAGGGAGAGATACAGGTATGTAGAGGACACATAGGCTTGTCAATAAGAGATATTCACTAGTCTCATTGATGATTTAATGATAGGGGTCCATAAGGGAAGAGCTTGAAATGTAAATGTTGAAGAGACATTGCAAAATTGAAGAGAGAAATCTAAATGTTTCTTAGAAATTTTTCAAAGTGATGATTAAGGATACATCAAAGAGAGAAATGGGCATCATAGTTAGTCTCTTCAACAAATATGAAATAATGTTTCACTAGATTGATTTGACTAATGAAGTCATCAAAGAGACAACTGCTATTAATATTGCAAGTTGATTAGAAAGATGGAATGAGTGCAATTTATGAACCAAATTTGGCTCAAGTATGCCAAATTTTTATAAATACAACTTCTAAGAAATTAGAAATCACTGCAAATTGTGGTTGGATATTAAAAGGATGGAATTGGATGATGACGAGTAGCTTAGAAATTGAAAAATTCATTCAAGTAAGTGATCTTGGCTTAGCTAAACCTATTTCTTAGAAAATTAGCTTGAAGTATATTATAAAAATGGTTCATAATGGATAAAACCCCATAGAAATGGAAGGTGAAAAGGAAAAAAATAGAGACTAGGCCACTAGACCAGGATTTGATAGACTAGTGTTCTGGATCTAGGCAAAAATCAAGAAGAAAAACCTAATTAAACCCATAATACAAGAGATTGGAAGACAAACACAAGAATTTAGGAGATGTGTGGACTCTGCATAGAGGTTATGATTTATTTATATATCATTATAGGAAGAATTACAGACATATGCTAGCTTCAAACTCATGGACCTTGAATTTTGGGAAGCTTGTAATGCCTAATGTTTTCATGAACATGGAACTAATTAAAGCACTGGATAGGAATTACAATCCAAAAATGAGGGAAATTCACTTACACGATGGGTCACAATTCATGATTATAACACAAGATTACAATTGTATGGTTTTTCAATTGGATACCTCCCTAAAAACAAAATTGTGGATGAGAGATTTATTGGAGGAATGTCGCACTATAGATACAAGCTATAAGAGTTGGAAGTTACCTAGGCATAGGATTAAAGGTCTAGGAAATCAACCTAGGAGGTTTTCCAATGATAAAAGGCCCCCATTCCCTATGGATTTGTTTGAAGAATATTATCAATGCACCTACTAATCAGTTGGCCAAGTATTGAGACTTGATGCCCTTGTTAACATGACTATATCTCCCATGGTTCTAGCTGAAGAAATCCAAAGCAAAGATGCTAGGCCCTATGATTATGCAAAATATCTATCTAAGGCCATCAATACTACTCTTAATACCACCAAGAACAATAGTGAAGCTATCAACTTTAAACACTATTCACTTCTTTTGCACATGATATGATATGAAGGGCAAGTGATGAGGATATGGGGGGAAGAATTAAGAATAAGATACTTGGATAGTAATGGGAATTCAAGGCCAATACAAATGTGGACATCCATATGGGATAGTAGATGTGGAAGATCCCATTACTTGTCTTTTGAAGAATATTTTTTCAAACCCCTATACAAGTTTCTTGGTCATAAATGTGATTATAATTTATCCCCAGAAATACAAAGGTTCCTCTGACCAAATGAGAAGGGTCATGAGGGAAAAACAAATCATAATTGAGGGGATTAGTATGCATTTGTAGGCTATATGGTTATCAAAGTATATGTATTTGAGGGAGCCCCATATTTATTGCCTAAGACTATGCCAATTAGAGTTGCATGCCTTGAGATCATAAGACAATTGTATTACTTAGCCTTCATGCACTTGAAAAGATATGGAAGGAAAATTTTTGTGCCTTCTACTCTATGTTTTAGTGATTTCACTATTATTGTTGATATAGGGTATGACTTGGCTGGTAGCAAGCTAGATTATTATGGTTTGTCGGTGGGAAACAAAAGAGAAAAAATTGACCCTAAACATTTCATTTATGATGCCAAGATCTCACAAAAAATTGAAAGGATATGAGAATGAGTTCCATGTGGATGATGTCATTAGGAACTATGAGGACAATCAAGTGACAATGAGGAATAATGGATACAATAAAATTGTTATGGTTGAGGCTTGAAGAATAAATAACAATCCATCTTATGTAGAAGCCTTTCATGAAATTCAAGATCCTATGGAAACAATTGAACAATTAATTCTGCATGAAGAAGAACTAACAAAGGATATACCTCTAGTAGCATTTGAAAGGAGGAGAAATATTTTTTCTAGGATACAAGATGAGAGTGCAACAACACTGGTTCATTTTTCACCACAACCTACTCTAGAGGTAAGCTTCTCAACTGACACCCCAATCATGATTGAAGATGATATTGAAGAAGAGGAGGATGTCACCTAGATCAACATTCCTATTGTTCATCAATATGAAATGCCACTAGAAAGGAATGTAATCACATTTGAAGCTTCTAATGAGCTATCTGATGATGTGATGCATCATTCCAATCAAGAGTTCATTGAAGATTACACATTTTTTTAAACTTCTAAGTTAAAGGATTTCATTTATGAGTATAAGGGAAAATTAATAAGGGAAAGGCTAAAAGACATCAACCCTAAGAGAGAAACAGATGCCTTAAAAGAGCTTCAACATGAGGTTGATGAAGAGATGAGGAAAATGACTACTAAAAGAGGAAGAGCATTATTGCAAGAAGCCAGGGTTAAGCTCCTTCTAAGATGGGATATCAACTCAACCATTGTGTTTGATAGCTTTCTGGAGAGGAAAAACAAGACCTTGGAGTTGATAGTTGAGTCTGGAGAGAGGATATATACTGGATTAGGGTATAACCTTGATAATACTACTTTACAGTTATGGGCACTTTACTCACCAAAAAAAAGGCCTTCCCTTATTAGTAATAATGATCAAATCTTTGGACATCTACTGATACAAAGAGTAGGGGAAACATATCCCATGGAGACTATTGACTTGAATGTAAATGTGGCCAACTTCACCAAGACTCAGATTCAAAAATTGGTAAGGGATAATAAGGGACTGATAGAAGAGAATGAAAGGTTAAAGCAAAAGTTGAGCAGTTACAGAGATAGACTACCTTCTTTCTCAAGGATTTACTCTCCACTAGTTGAGCATGAAAGAAAGGTGCTAGAGGCAATGTATGAGACTACATATTGGAAATGAAAACATGAGAAAGCTCAGAAAGAACAAGAAGAATTAAAATGAAAGATCAAAACTATTAGGGTTAGAAAGTAGATATCTAACAATTAAATACAGATTTGATCAATAAAACAAAGAAATAAACAAAAGAAAATTATAGTAGAAACAAGACAACACAAATAATTTAACATTGTTCACCCAATCTAGGCTACATCTACAAAACTACAACCATCCAACAATTTTATTATCCAGTGCAAAACTTATTACAATCTCACAAATAATTTCCTTTTTCTAGATACTGTAACTCCCATCCCAATCCCTTATAAAAAGCTTTTTAGAAGCTTCCAGAATTAGGGTTTTACAAAGTTATTTTTTTCTTTTTCAGTGACAATGCGAAAAAATGAGAAAAAAATTCTTAGGGGCTACCACCACTGAACCCTTGCCTGGAGCCCAAGACTCGGTCCCAGACCTAGACCCCAGTGATGATATATGTTGGGTGTATATTATAGCATGATCAGTTGCCACATACCACAACAATCTCCCACTTTGATACTAATCAGACTCCACTCCAAAAAATCTCCCACTTGGAGACTAATCCTAGATGACACTGCTGCACTTACAACTCCCACTAGAAATAATCACCTTTAACATTGCTACTCTATTATACTTGAATTCAACCTTGAAGGCCAATCAAAGTTGAAGAGGATCTCAACCTCTCCCTTGTCACCACCTTCGTAAACATATCTGCTAGATTTGCATCTATATGTATCTTGTCCAACTTGACATGTCCATCCTCCAACACTGAATGAATGAAATGATATCTCAACTGTATGTGTTTGGTTTTAGAGTGCAAGGAAGAATTATTTGAAAGATGTATAACACCCTAGCTATCCGTAAATAAGTAATTTTCAGCCTATTTTTTTCCAAACTCTTCCATGAAAAGTTGTAGCCATATCATCTCCTTTGCTTCCTCTGTTGCAGCAACATACTCTAGCTCCATGGTAGATAAATCAACCACCTTTTGTAGCTGAGAAATCTAACTCACTATTATCCCACCAACTATAAATACACAACCTATGGTACTCTTCCTAGTATCTATATCCATTGCTAAATCTAAGTCAACATAACCTTTTAAATCGATATTAGAGCCCCCAAGACATAAACATTTGTTGGATGTGCCTCTCACGTACCTAAGAATCCATTTTACTGCATTCCAATTCTCAACAACAAGATGACTCATATACCTCCTAACAAATCCTACAACATGTGCAATATCTAGTCTTGTGCATACCATGGTGTACATTAAACTACCTACAGCTGAAGCATATGGTACCTTGGATATTTTTTCTTCCTCCCTTTGTGTCTTTGGACACATATCCTTAGTCAATTTAGCATGATTAGGCAAAGGTGTGTTGACAGATTTTGCATTCTCCATATGAAATATTTGTAACACCTTTTCAACATAATCAACCTGAGATAAAAACAATTTTCTATGTTTCCTATCTCTTGTAATATTCATACCAAGTATTTTCTTTTTTGCCCCCATATCCTTCATAGTAAATGAATATCCTAATTGCTATTTTAACTCCCTTATGTGATTCATGTTGGACCCCACTAAAAGCATATCATCAACATATAAACATAGGATAATTTAGCTATCATCATCTAACCTCTTATAATTAACACAATGGTCTAAATTACATTGACTATAGCCTTGCTCAGCCATAAAACTATCAAATTTAATATACCATTGCTGAGGTGCTTGCTTCAAACCATATAGACTTTTCTTCAATTTACACACAAGTTTCTCCTTACCTTTGACCTCAAATCCTTGTGGTTGTTCCATATATATTTCCTCTTCCAAATCACCATGGAGAAATGTTGTTTTAACATCAAGTTGTTCTAAATACAAATATTTTGCAGCCACAATACTTAAAACAGTACAAATAGAAGTCATTTTAACAACTGGAGAAAATATTTCATTAAAATAAATACCCTTTTTGTATGCAAATCCCTTTACAAATAATCTATCTCTAAATATTTTCTTACCTCCATCCTCCTTTTTCAGCCTATAAACCCATTTGTTTGGTAAAACCTTTTTACCTGCAAGCAACTTGCATAATTCCCAAGTCTAATTTTTCAACAAGGAGTTCATTTCTTCTTCCATTCCATTCTCCCACTGAACCTTGATATCCACCTGCATAGCTTCATCATAACATTCTAGTTCACTAGAGTTAGTTAATAAAATAGAACACAAAGTGGGAGAAAATATTTTTGGAGGTCTACTTATCCTTGAAAATTGTCTAGCATTCACCAAAGCTTGTGGTATTTGTTGTTGTTGTTGCAGAGCATGAGGAACCACTAGAACATCACTATTTGGTGTATCATCTAGCACTACATAATCATATTCTTTCCTCTCATGTTGTTGCAACTAATCTTTGTACAACACTTTCTCATTGAATATGACATCCCTGCTTCTAAAAAAAAATTGATTTTCAAAATCCCAAAGCCTATAACCAAATTCATCAATGTGATATCTAACAAATATACATTTCTTTGATTTTGCATCAAGCTTGGTTATATTTTCAAAATCTACATGTGCAAATGCTTCACAACCAAAGGTCTTGAGAAAAGAATAACTCACCTTATTACCTGTCTATGCTTCCTCTGGAATACCACAACCCAAAGGATTAGAGGGACCTTTATTGAATAAAATAAACAAATTTTTTTACAACCTCTACCCACATATTTAAAGGTAGCCCAACATGAAATCCCATAGTTTGTGAACTCTCCATTATTGTTCTGTTCATGTGCTTAGCCACTCCATTTTCTTGTGGAGTCCTTGAAACCATTTTCTGCCTACGAATACCATTAGAGGAACAATAGTATTCAAACTCTTTGCTAAAATACTCACCACCATTATCAGATCTGAGACATTTTAACTTTTTACCTATCTCATTCTCAACCAATCTTCTCCATTTCTTAAAAGTTTCAAATACATCATATTTCTTCCTAAGGAAATAAATCTATACCTTCCTTGTTGCATCATCAATAAAAGTGGCATAGTAATGAGAGCCACTGAGAGAAGATACTTGAGCTGGTCCCCATACATCTCTATGCATAAGATCCAATTTCTCATCTTTCCTTTGCTTCCCATCCTTGAGAAAACTAACTCTCTTTTATTTTCCATACACACAACTTTCACATAAATCTATATTAATACATTTTAGACCTTTTTAAACATTCTTTGAATGAAGTACTTGCATACCTTTTGCACTCATATGCCCAAGTCTATTATGCCATAGTGTTGATTCAGAATCTATAGCAACTATCTAATTTTCTACCTACTGAAATATGATAACTATTCCTAAACATTGATTTTTATCTACAATAACTAAAGTAGAAGGAACAATATGACCTATACAAAGATATAAGGTGCCTACTTTCACGCATTTTGCTGCCACTAAGGCACCTTTTGTAACCTTTCAATTTTTATCACTATATGTAACAACACAACCTTAATCATCTAGTTTCCTTGGTAAAATTAAATTTCTTTTTAACTTTGGAATGTACCTTACCTCATGTAGTAGCTAATGTTTCCCATTCTGCAACTTATTCTTGATTCTTCCCTTTCCAACAATTTGACATGGTTCGTTATCTCCCAAATAAACCAACCCAAAATCCTCTTGGACATGATCAAGAAAATAACTTCTATGGGGTGTAGCATGAAATGAAGCTCCTGAATCTAACACCCAAGAATCATTAACATTATCAAAGGAAATAATCAAAGCATCCTCATTAGATTTATTACTTACCACATTTGCCTCTTTATTTCCTTTTTGTCTCATTCTTTACTTTTCCAAGACCAACAATCTTTCTTTAAATGACCTAGGTTACCATAGTACCAACAATCCCTCTTATCTCTAGATCAGGACCTTTTTTCCTTTGATTTTCCTTGTGACTTCCCACAACTTCTAGAATTGTTTCCTCTCTCCTTTGTTCTGCCCCTGCTTTCTACATTCAAAACACTTCCTGATGTGGATGTTCCACCTAAGCTTTTCCTACAAGTTTCCTCACTCAAAATAACACCAACAACATCATCAAAATTCAATGTATTCAAACCAGAAACAGAGTTGCTAACAATCATTACCAAGTTATTCTAGCTTTCTAGCAAATGATGCAAAATAAAAAGAGCCCTAACTTCTTCATCAAAGTTTACATTTACAAAAGTTAATTAATTGATAACCGTATTAAACTTATTTAAATGATCAACAACTGATCCACCTTCTACCATTTTCATATTAAATAAATGCTTCATAAGAAATACCTTATTCGAAGTAGAAGGCTTTTCATATAACTTTGCTAGGTTTTCCATCAACTCTTGAGTTGTCTGTGTTGTTGTAATATTGAATGCCACCGACTGTGCTGAGCGTAAATGAATGGCTCCCAGTACCTTTGTGTCCAAAAGATTCCATTCCTCATCACTCATTGTTGTCAATTTCTTGGTTGTTCCTTCCAACGACCTCCATAAATCTTTCTAATAGAGATAATCCTCCATCTACATCTTCCATAACTAATAGTTTTTCCTATTGAATTTATCTTCCTTTAATTTACCCTCATCTGCCATTGCTCCCACTTAACCGTGAGATTCCCACTCAACCATGAGACTTTCTTGTAGATGATAATCAAACACAACCCACTCTAATACCACTTTTTAGGGTTAGAAAATAGATATCTAATAGTGAAATGCAGATTTGATCAATAAAATAGAGAAATAAAACAAACAAAAAATTATAGCATAAACAAGACAACACAGAAAATTTAACGCGATTCACCCAATCTGGGCTATATCCACAAAACTGCAACCATCCAATGATTTTATTTTCCATTTCCAAACTTACTACAATTTCGTGAATAATCTCCTTTTTCTACATACTATGACTCACATTGCAACCCCTTTATAACAAGATTTTTAGAAGATTCCATAATTAGGGTGTACAATATAGCATGATTAGTCACCACATACCACAACAAAAACCACCATTTTTGAAATGACATTAGAGATAGTCTACATTAGGTTTGAGGATGTGTATAAGTATGCTGACAAGGTTTGGCAGGGTATGTGCAAGATCATGATGGGCCAAAAAGGGGCAATAAGATGGATATGTGGCTAATGACTATTTTTTTACCCAAAATTGATGAAACAAAAAGAGTTTTTAAAGGATATTCTCATCTTTCCACTGATATAAATTATTCTGTACTTTGAATTTAATAAGTAATTATTATTTATTTTCTATTCAAATTATGACTAAAGTCCTAATTGATAGGCTGATTGAAAAACATCTATAGCTTTCAAACAATATCACATTTTTTGAATCCAAAACATGTGCCACATTCTATGCTTCACATACTATAGGATGAAAAAAGGAAAATTTGAATTTCATTAAGTTTTGATGAAGTTAAGGTGGTCAGACATATGAGTTTTTATATTTTTTAAAATTTGTAATAAAAATTCATAATTAATTATTTACTTGGAAAAAATTACAAAAAAATATGCATCACATCAGGGAATGAGTCCTCTACTTATATATAAAATATTATAATTTTTTTTTTTTATCATTTTATTGTGGGTAGGGTGGTCAGACAAACACCTACTTTTTATTTTTTCCTTGAAATATAAGTACCATTGCATTGAAATTTCAAATTTTTACCAAATAGATTTTTTTTTAAAAAAAAACATAGTAGTTTAGAAACTACATCCTATTTTCTACATATTCTATTCTTACATATTTTTGAAATAATATAGATAACTTATTCAAATGTTTACTTCAAGTTTCCGAACTCTGATTTTTCTAATTTTTTTGCCACTTAAAGGCCATTTTTTGCATGATGATCCTACACATAGCCGACACATTCATGACAAAACTTATGCAACTCTATTAAAACACAAAAAATTATGAAATAGAATGAAGTGGAGTATCACATTAAAGCAAAGAGGGGAGTTAACAATACTATGCTCCAAGAATATCAAGAGCTCATGAGTACACATGAAAACTTTGTTGTAAGTATGAGAAATTTTGGTGGTGTTGTCATTAATGTTGTCATTGATGTCAATAAAGTTCAGTATGTTGCAGATTATGCATGTGTAGTTGAGATGCTATTGAGATGTTATGAGTACATGGATCTATCTTTATGATGTTGCAGATGTTTTGAAATGATGGGTTTCTAAGGGCCTTTGAGAAAATTAATAAAGAGTGAAGTCAAAGTTATGTACGTGTTCATAATGTGCTCTAGTATGTGCTCCATGTTTCTTCTATGTTGATCCTATGTTTGTATAGATTTGAAGAGTTGTTAGTGACAATATGATGGTGATATATACTAATCTGTAGCTTTTGGTTTGATGGGCTATGAAAGTTGTGTTAACTAGTGTGTGAATTGTTCTGGTAGAGTTAGTTGTCTATGGATTAGAAGAAATGTTTCTACTCCATAGTCCTGTGATGTTCTATTTTAGATCTTCTAGATCTAGAATCTTTCTTATAATAGTGTTTTCTAGGTTATAACAAAGATGCTTGTGGTTTGGTGATCCAGAAGTTGAGTTTCAAAGTTGTTGTATGTGCTTGCACAATCCAAATGGATTGATGCAAGAAGTTTAGCGTTAGAAGGTTATTATGTACTTTCTGCGGATGTATCTGAAGGAACCTAAGGTGTGTTCTCATGCATGATGAAGTGTGTTGTGTTTTCTACATGTTAGAAAGTGTGTACATCAATGTCCATTTGTGTTTTCATTAGGTTTGGATGACCTAGTGTTTACACTTCATATGAAAAATAAAATTTAATTAAGGAAGCATGTGGTTGATCTGAGACATTATTTTTTTATTCTTGATTAAGTGTTTTATTGGTCCACTCTCATTCCTTTCCATTGCGGGAATGTTGAGTTGCAGACCTAATTTGAATTTATAAAGTGAAGCTTATGTGGCCGACCTTGGAGAAAGTTTCTAAGGTTGAAGATGGTATATATGCAAGTCAAGTTGCAAAGAATTACCTCATGAAAATTATCAATGTAAGCCACAAATAAAAAATCAAAGGTGTGCAAAAGTGAGTTGAGGCAGCAATACTTCATTATGTTATATTCCTGAAGGAATTGAGTTGAAGGTTTCTTCAATCTTCTAATTAAGGTTGTGGATGTGTGTAAGCTATTTTGGTGGATCATTTGTTTTCTTTTGTATTAGTAGGAAGTGAGCCTCCCTATTGGATAGTGAGTCCTTTCTATAGGCAGTGATCCTTTAGATCTCGACAAAGAGTCCTCTTCTAGGCAGTGAGGCCTTGGTAGTGAGCCTTTGTATTTGGTTTTACTGTCTTTATATTGTGAGTTAATCCTCACCATGGTTTTTTCCTCATTAGGTTTTCCACGTAAAATTGGGAATTCATTGTGTTGATTTTACTTTTTGTTATCTGCATTTCATGTTCATACTTAATAATAGAACAATGTGGTTGCAAAGTTAATAAATGTTGAAGTTTTGTGTTCATGTTTGGTGACAACTTATTCACCCCCCCCTCATTTTTCCTACACCTTTTAACAATTGGTATCAAATCCAAGCTCCTTAGTGTAGAGCTTAACCACTCAAGGAAGATTCAATGGAACATAAGTTGGTGATTCCTATGTTCAATGGATTTGACTATAATGAATGGAAAGTGTAGATGAAAGGATATATTATCTCTCTTGGTGACAAAACCTAGAAGGTTATTGAGATGAGTATATAGCTCTGATGGGTGGTCTTACTACTATAGATGGGGTTTCTTCTTAGGTGGAGAATGAGGAGAGGTATGCTATTTTTAGTGCTCTATCTAAAATTGAGCTAAGGTTCTTTCTTTGGGCACTACTCATGAAGTTTGGAAGAAGTTGGAAGATCTTTATGAAGGAAATGATGAAGTGAAATTGACAAAGGAGCTTATGGAAAGGTGTTGATATGAGAATCTAAAAATGGAAGAATCTGAAGATTTTGCAAGCTATTTCCAAAGGGTTGAACTTGTAGCAAATGATGTTAGGAATCAAGGGGGTAAAATGATTGATGAAGATATAATTGAGAAGATCTTAATAACCCTACCAGAGTGTTATAGTTATAAGATCTTAGTTATTGAAAAAAAGTATGTTCCTAAGAAATACACTAAAGAAGAGCTATTTGGCACCTTGACTACATTTGAGATGATAAATTTTGGAAAGGAGGAAAATACAAACAAAATTTAAAGCAACAAAGACTAAGGATGATCAAGATAGTGATGGTTTTGATGAGTTGGAAGTGAATTTTACCAAGAAGTTGAAGAAAGGCACTGGTTGCCCTTTAAATGTTTCAGTTGTGTTAATATTGGTCATTATGCTTTAAGATGTCCAAATAGAGTTGTACATAAGAAGAACAAGGATCACAAAGATAATGATAGAAAGGATAAGAAATATAAGGAGTTGTATTATGTTAAAGAAGAAGCCAAAATCTTTGATGATGAATCTGATTATGAGGGTGATGATAGTGAATGCTTGTTTTTAGGTTTGGAGAATAAATCTGTGTCTACTAACCCTAGAAATTATGCAAGAAAGAATGCTTTAGAGAAAAATAATAATGAGATGGAACATACTTTGGTCACTAAATTTCATGCTAGATAGGATGAAGACTACTGGGTGACTGGCAGTGGATGCTATAATCACATGACTAAAGATAAAACTAAGTTTACTAAACTTGAAAAGTATGATGGTGGTTTCATCATTATTGGTGATGATTTAGGAGAGAAGATTGTTTGAGAAGGTTCAATTAGTTTTGATGGAATTCACAACACTAATAATTTGTATAATATGTAAAGGGTTTGAGGCATAACCTTTTGAGTGATGGATACATGTGTAGCAATGGTTTTAAACTTGTGTTTTAGAATAATACTTGTGAAATCATAAAACAATCTGGATATATGGTTTCTTTCGGAAGGAGAACTCATGGAAATATCTATCATCTTAAGGGCGTTGATGGTCAATGCCTTGTTTCCCAAGCCAATGAAAGCTAGTTGTTGCATTGGAGGATGGGACATATAAAATTTGATAATCTAGTTAGGATCAATTCAAGAGATGTTTTCTAAGGTTTGCCGAGAATCACAAAGCTTGCTAATACTATTTGCAGAAGTTGTTAGTTGGGGAAACATACAAGAAGAATTTTTAAGGAAAAAGAGCAATCTACTAATGAAATGCTAAAATTAATTCATACTAACCTCTGTGGTTTTACTAGAATAGGAAGCCTAAATGGTGACAAATATTTCATGCTCCTTATTGATGATTATACTCAAATGATATGTTTTGCTTTTCTTAGAGAGAATACTCAAGATTTGGATATGTTTAAAGTGATCAATGCAAGGGTGGAAATGAAGTGAACTTGAGAATCAAATTTTTGAGATCTAATAGAGGTGGAGAATTCACTTCTAGTGAATTTAGTACATTTTTTGAATAGCATGGCATAAAAAGATAATTTTCTACTTCAAAAACTCCTCATCAAAATGGGGTAGTTGAGAGAAAAAACTAGATGGTATAGGAAGTTGCAAGAACCATGATGAAAGAATCAAATGTACCAGATGTGCATTGGAGAGAGGAAATACACACTATTGTTTATATTCTTAATAGAGTTTAGATTAGAGGCAATAACACAAAGACTCCTTTTGAGTTATGGACTGGTAAGACTCCTACTATGAATCACTTTAAGGTTTTTGGAAGCAAATGTTACATTAAAAGAGATGGTGAAAATCTTAGAAATTTTGATGCTAGATGTGATGAAGGGATTTTCTTGGGCACTCTACTACTAACAAAGCATATAGATGCTTCAATAAAATATTGATGAATATTGTTGGGAGTGCTAATGTGAAAGTTGATGAGGACATGCACAGACCTATTAAGTGAATTTGAACCCGATGATCCTATATGTGGACAAGTACTTGAAGAGAATAAGAAGGAAGAAGAAGAAGAAGAAATATTAGAACCTACTATTAAGAATCCAAATGATGTGTAGAAGAATCATCCAGAGGAATAGATAATTGAAGATAAGAGTGAAGGTGTGTACACAAGGAGTAAAGTAGAAATTGAGGTAAATTTATGTTTACTCTCTAAAATAGAACATAAATCTATGTGTGAAGCATGTGAAGATGAAATTTGGGTTAGAGCTATGAAAGAAGAGTTACGAAAAATAGAAAAGAATAAAACATGGGAATTAGTTCCTAGATCTGTGAATAAGAATGTAATTGGTTCAAAATGGGTGTTCCAGAATAAGTTGAATGAAAATGGTGAAGTTACAAGAAATAAAGCAATACTTGTATGCAAGGGATACTCACAAGTTGAAGACATAGAATTTGAAGAAACATTTGACCCTGTGGCTAGAATGGAAGCTATTAAGATGTTTCTAGAATTTTCTACCCACAATATTTCAAAGTATATCAGATAGATGTCAACTTAGCATTTCTGAATGGTGAATTGGAGGAAGAAGTATACATGGAACAACCTAAAGTATTTTAGTTATCAGAAAAATTGGATATGGTTTGTAAGTTGAAGAAGTAATTGTATGGACTAAAGCAAACTCCCAAAGCTTGGTATGCAAGATTGAATAGATACTTGGAAAAGGAAGGTTTTAGCAAAGGCTCTATTGCTAGCAATCTTTACTTCAAAGTGCAAGGTAATTTTTTTTTATGGTAGTAGTATATGTTAATGATATCATATTTGGTGGAAATGAAGGCATGTGTAAAATATTTATAGAAGAAATTCAAAAAGAATTTGAAATGTCCATGATTGGTGAGTTAAATTTCTTTCTTGGTCTTCAAGTAAATCAAACTAATAAAAGGATATTCATTTCACAATCCATGTATGTAAGAGAACTATTAAATAATTTTGGAATGGATGAATCCAAATCTGCTAGTACTCCTATGGTAACAAGATGCAAGCTAAGTAAAGATGATGAATTTGCTAAAACGGATAAGAGAAAATACAAATATGTGATTTGTGGGCTGTTGTATCTCACTGCTACCAAATAAGATATTATGCATATAGTATGTTTAGTTGCTAGATTTCAAGCAGATCTTAAAGAGGCACATGCTATAAAAGTAAAGAGGATATTTAGATATCTTAAAGGTACACCAGATTATGGCTTATGGTATCATAAGGGTGTTGATTTCACCTTGAGTGCCTATACTAATGCAGATTGGGTTGGTTGTGTGGATGATCGGAAGAGTCCCAGTAGAGGTGATTTCTTTCTTGGTAGAAAATTGATTTCTTGGTTGAGTAAGAAATAGGGCTTAGTTTCTTTATCCACTGTAGAGGTAGAATATATTATTGTAACATCCTATTGCACACAAGTTCTATGAATGAAGCAAACTTTGAAAGACATTAGAGCAATATGTGATGAACCTGTTCCTATGATAACACAAGTTCTATAAAAATTTCAAAGAATCTGGTGATGCATTCAAGAACAAAAAAAATATCGATTAGATATCATTTCCTGAGAGAAAAAGTGTTGGAGAATGAAATTAGGCTAGAGTATGTGACAACAAAGGAATAAATTGTAGAGATATTTACTAAGGCTCTTTTGAAGGATACTTTTGAGTATCTTAGGGAGAGGTTGGGGATCATTGAACCTTTGAACTAGGTGCACATGAAGGTGCATCATTCTAGTGAATTCGCAGATTCTTCATTTATCTAGACTGATGAATGGGTCTACTCTATAGGGGGAGTAGAAATTTTTTCATTGTTGCAATATGAGTTAAATTGGTACACTCCTAAGGGGGAGTGATCAGGGTTTTTGATCTTTTCCATTGATGTCAAAGGGGGAGAGAAATTCATGTGAAAAATAGTAAGAAAAGAAAGAAAATGTGTTCTCCTAGAATATTGTGTAGGTTGTTTTCTTTTATGGTTTATCAACGACAAAGGGGGAGATTGATGCAAGTATGATAAATTTTGTTGGTGTTTTCATTAATGTTGTCATTGATGTCAACATAGTTTAGTATGTTGCGGATTGTGCATGTGTAGTTGAGATGTTGTTGAGATGTTTTTAGTACATGGAGTTATCTTTATGATCTTGTAGATGTGATGAAATGGTGGGTTTTCAAGTGCTTTTGAGAAAATTAATAGAGAGTGAAGTTCGAGTTATGCATGTTTTAAGAATGTGCTCTGGTATGTACTCCACATTTCTCCTATGTTGATACTATTCTTGTGTAGATATGAAGAGTTGGTGATAATATGATGGTGATATATGTTAATCTGTAGCTTTTGGTTTGATGGAGTGTGAAAGTTGTGTTCACTGGTGTGTGAACTGTTTTGGCAGAGCTAGTTGTCTATGGATTAGGAGAAATGCTTATGCTCCATATTCCTCTGTTCTATTTCAGATATTGTGGATCTAGAATTTATCTTATAATAGTGCTCTCTAGGTTCTAGCAAAGATGCTTGTGGTTTGGTGATCTAGAAGTTGAGTTTCAGAGTTGTTGTAAGTGCTTGCATATTCCAAATGGAATGATGCAAGGTGTAACGCCCCGCCAGGATATCCAAAGGACAATGCATTAAGTAGATAATAAACCGAATAATTTTTTTTAAAGTCATTCAATAAAACAAATGTCTAATGGATTCCAAGATGACATTACTTAAACATTAATATAAGAACATCACACCATAATATTAAAGTTATAAAACATAAGTACATAACATATACAAGAATGAACCACTTCCATAAACTTAAATAATCAAAGATATTTATATATATACAGATTTACATCCAGTGAGATTCTCATAAATCTCAATACATCATAATGATGGTACAAAGAGTACACTCATAAACATGAGGTAAATATACAAAGAGGGTAATCATCTCCTCACATCAGATATCCACATCCGAATACGTTATGCGTCCACTGTCACAATCATCTAAGTAACAAGAATCTGCTACAAATATAATGCCATCTACAAGAGTATCCAATGAAGGCGTAGAATGGTTTCCACCCAACCGCGTGAAACCCGAAGGTCCACTCCCTCTGTGATAGGAGATAATGAAAGGTCCATATGACAATCAAACTAAAAACAAAGAACACACATTACATTACTTGGCTGACTACACTTAATGACATGACCACATCAAAACATAGTATTCACAACTTATGCTTATAGAGATGACCACAATATAATAGATAACTCTACACAAGAGACTACAATCATGCTTCAGGACAGAGTGTCATCACATAGTTGTTCTAAGTTACCCTGGCGAATCTACCTAGACTACCGGCCGTCATCTAGAGTTACCCTGGCAGTCTCTACCGATTATCGGCCCCTAGACAAACTCATGTGGAGTCGAGATACCTTTCAGAAAGACAAGGTAAATAAATAAGCCATTCCAGGCCTTCTCAATCTACCCTTAATCTAAATGAGCATTAAGGCATTAGGTGAGGCATTTATTTATCTGAATTTAATTAATGAATCCCAAGTACAATTATTAATATTTTCAGTGGATTAATAACTTCCAATAGGTTACCCTGGCCACCACTTTGGGTTCCGGCCCCTAACGAAAGCCACTCTTCCCAATAACTCATAACTCCATAAAAATTATCAAGGATAGCCCCCATGTACATTAGACAAATAAGGAATGTTTGCATTTTAATCATGACATAGACTAACTAACTTCCATAATACCACAAAGGTAACAACAAATTATGCAAGGCTAAGTCCCAAATTAAACATCGTAAATGAACCTTCAAGAACATATTCAATGAGCTTACAAAGCAAGTTCCTTCTTCTAGTCTCTAGAAGATTTAAAAACTCAAGAACATAAGAGTACACTCTTAATTTATTACAAGTTCATTACTACTCATCACAATCATTCATCAAAACTTCATGGTTTAAATAGATCAACCAAATCATTCAAAGAGTTTACTTATCTCAAATTCTAACATGAATTTATAATTATGAGAATATATAATAATATGTCTATGAAATACTTTTATTTCCACATTCAAAGCTAACTTGACAATCAAGCATTTTTAACAACTAACAATAAAAATCCATATGAAAATATGAAAACTAAAATGAGTTACAAGGTAATCAATCATTCTTTAAGAGCAATTACTTTCTTCTCCAATGTTTAACAACCATGAATGAATTATAGAGAAAGTAGTAAACAATCACATACCAAATTATTTGATATAATATAATATAATCAATTACTAAAATTAATTATAATATAAAATACATAACTTTAAATATCAATACAAAAAAGAATGACCATATATATTATTGGTCATAGGTCAAATGGATGGAGTCCTCAATATGTAAGATATAGAATATATCTATAAAAAGAAGAACTTCATAATTTACCAATCCACAAAATAAGGAATGCATGGTGCGCTACTAACACTCAGATTTCGCTTAGATCTAAATCAGTTTTACCAGATAATTTTAAATGTGAGTATAAGTGGCACATGGTTTTAAAATTTAACTACTAGTTAACCATAACAAATTTTGCGCCAAGATACACGCATCGATAGAATTCATTGGCTAAAGCTATCAGCCATTCAAGGATTTCCAAAACTATCGTGTTTGTTTGTTCAAAACGGCAGTATAGTATTATAAATACAGATCTCCAATTTTTGTTGATCTCGCTAATATCGACTTTACTCAGAATATATTCTAATAGTCTAAACTAACACTCACCAAGCAGAGGTTACACCTATAAAGGTTAGAGGATTACGCTTTATGGAATAAATATTATACTTAACAAATGATACAATAAAAGAATTCTAAAAAAGGTTTGAGAGAACATGTATTTACTTGAATTCTAATACCGATAGAGTGTATAAACTTTGTTGGTAGACAAAGTATGACAACAATAATTCAAAAAAAATGAGGGACAATCTAAAAATTCTCACACATGACGCTCCATTCACAACAAGACATGGGAAATTTAGTTTAATTGTATATTATATAAAGATACCAAATTAATTATGCCACACCTGTTAACTTGTAGATTGTTCTATTTTTATGGAATTATTTGGGATGGAGTCAATGACCGTAATAGTTGACCATTACCATTGAATATGCAACCCATGCCACATGATGCCATTGAGTTCTTACCAATCTCACATCACAATAGAATTATCACAGATAATCTAATAAGAAGAGGCCCTATGCTAGTTCATTTAACAACAATAAAGTAAGCATGGTTGTATAATATAACTCTTAACAAAATAGCTGAGGGAGAATATAATATCTAAGGTATAGATGATTTGACAAATATATGCAGAGTTAAAGGAGAAGAAGCGATAGAAATTGCAAAATACTAGATTAAGGAAATTGCATGCAAGCAGGTCATGCACTTAACTAAAGTAACATAGTAGTGATAAAGTCTAAAAAGATAGAGATATCGGCACTAGTGTTTATAATATCTTGCTTTATAGGTATACAGAAACATTGGTCTTCACCGCACCCACTATCTGATAAGAGTCACTAATCTCATATGGTGCAAACTATATTTAGGGAACAACTAATAAAGAGAAGCAAGCTAGAGATTAATCGGAAGAATCAAAAAGGATAAAACGTAGTTCAAACCAGATAAGATACGCATTCATGAAACAATAATTTTCGTAGCCAATACATTGAATTCCCTAGAAGAAAATAATCATAAAACTACCATATAAAATTGATGGTATAACAAGGGCGATTTAATTTTAAGCAAACATGGGTATAAAGAATTTCCAAAAGAAATAGTGAACGGTGCCAGGGATCATGAGTAGATTGTCTCAAGCAAACATTGTCAATAGCTTATGGCACAAACAACACAGCATGCCAGAATGGAAAAATCAGTGTATATATATATAAATCCTACGCAGCCTCCAGCTATTAAGATGAGAGAAATGTTAAACGAAGACAATTTTAAAATCCCAGACACTTGCTTGAAAATAGATGCATGTGAATCTCATCTAATTCCAAAGATTCATACTGTATACTACATTTTTTTTTAAAAAAAATTCAAAAATTCATGTTTTAATCATTTCTCTGTTACATGCACAGGTTCAAGAAGATCAAATGAATTCTACAGAAAAACAACAATTTTCTTGATACAATCAGCATTCAAACAAAAAGATTTTGTCTGCTTCAGAATAAATTTCAGATAATAAAAGAAATGAACCTGTGATTCCTGATTAATTTGCACTCAAACAAATGAAGAAGAACTCGGAAGACCACATCCAAAACTTTTCTTAATCAAGAAAACTGTCCTCCAACTTTTCCAGAAGACTCCTGTATAACTACCTTCCAAGAAAATTTCCTCCAAACTACTGCCATGAAGGCTCTTCCAAAAAATCACCGTGAATGAAATTCCCACCTCTAAAGGCTAATTAATGCAAATTTATTATCTCAAGTTACAACTTTGTGTTTGTAAACATGCATTCCTCCAATTTCTCATGTAGTTAAAAACATTAAATATCAAAGATATTTTCCTTCAGGTCATATTTCAGATATTTTAAGTTTTCAAAATTAACTCTTTTAAAATACTTGCTTTTCACTTAAATTATATTTGTACAAGTAACTCATTAATTACTTTTAAAGAAATACCTTTTTCACAATTTTCACATTTTCTTTTAATCAAATGACTTGCTTAATTTAAATTAATAAATTAAACAATAGACATAACATAAACGTTTATTCTAATATTTAAACAAATTTGCATTTAATCAATATATCAAAAAATTAGCCATTTAACTAAATTAAATAGTAATTAATTTCTGAATAAAATAACACTAACAAAATTGACACGACAAGAAAAAACACCAAATGACAATGGGCGAAAATAGGATACTCATTCAACGAAGAATGATGGTTAAACAAGGACCAGACACTATCTCCAAATCAATATGATTTTATTGGATTAGGGTACGCTCAGACCTAACAAGCAGGTGGAGCCGATACCTGGTACTTGTATCTACAGTAAACATCAATGTTAAACATATCATCATATATTGAAAAACACACTGTGAAGAAGAATCACAACGCAATAGGATACTCACAAGTGAGTAGTGCTATGTTGTCTTCTTCACCAGGACTGACATGCATCATTAAATCATAAACATCAATCACATCATGATAACCACATTAAGTCTTAGAAACAACATATTTGATAAATCATCCACAGAGTTTAACAATTAACATAACATCAGTGTTGTAACTAGAAACAATACAATATAGTATCTGAAACAGCTACATGACTAGCAAACGAACACAAACAAACTGACTCACATAGTAGTAACTAGAGGAGTACTACATCATCCCCCCCTAGGACACAACTTACTCCTGGAAGCTTCAAAATAAGTACAACAAACATATCAAAAGGAGTGTTAAGTTCACATCAAAAACATAATAGGTTTCAATATAACAAGGCAACAAGAAGGAAAAGTACTACATCCCTTCGTCCAATAAAAGACTACTCATTATCGGATAAGGGACACTCCACAGGGTCCTCATCTGAGTCCATAATTGTCTTCATGGTAATAGAAGATTGTAAACAAAAACTTTCCTTCTCCTCCTTAGACAGAACAGGTGCATTAGGTCCATACCCAAATGGCCAATTCTGAACAACAGAGGGTTTCTTCACTTTAACAGGATGTCTTGATTCAACAATATTTTTCCCTTTTCCCATTTTGACATGAGAGAGAGCTTGGGCCAAGGTCTCATAATCAGATTTACAAGGCAGAGGTTTCGGTGTGGAGTTTTCTTTGATGATCGCTCCTTTCTTATCAACTCGACGATCTTAATGCTCTACATGCTCACCCTCACAAGAACACAGAAAGGGAGTATTCTGGTGGCTAACCCCATGACCACCACCTCATCCTAGACCATGACCTCTACCTCGACGTCTAGGCATGGTCCTACACAACACCACATAGGTCAAGTCTCAGATATAAGGTGAGAACAAGGAAAGGGGAAGAACAAATCTCAAGAATCTAAGTACTATATCCATGACTTACACATATATTCTTCATATACACCTACCCTAAGGTTCCCTGAGTCGCAAGTCAGTATCTTACATCCTTGGAGAGAAATCACGATACAACACATGCCCAACATTGAAAACAATAAAGATAAAATAATTTAGCCACTGAATTCATAAATAAATATTAAATAAAATTCAATTTCAACATTAAAATAAGAAATGTGTGCAATGTCAACAACAAATCAAGTGTAACCATGAGGATTACAAGTAAATAAAATCACAAAGTGTGGCTAAACCATCACAACCAAATATAAACAAGGTGTCGACCTTCGCAATCAACATATGATCATCAAAAATTATAAAGAAAGTTCACAATCTTCAAAATAGTATAGTACAACACTACGTGACTAGACACTAGCCACCTAATGAGGAAGAATGGAACTCTTTCAGGCTATAACAATAATAGTCTTCTAGCAGTGCAGAGTGTTCTCCCACATGTCTTAATTACATGATGTAGAAGACAACAAGATAACATGAACTACAAAGTCTAACACCTAGGACCACGTAATGGGTTTACTAATATCCAGAGTACCTAGTGTTAGAACCTAGGGCTCTGATACCATCTGTAATGCCCCACCAGGGATTCCAAAGGACAATGCATTAAGTAGCGAATAAACCGAATAATTTTTTTTAAAGTCATTCGATAAAACAAATGTCTAATGGATTCCAAGATGACGTTAATTAAACATTATTATAAGAACATCAGACCATAATATTAAAGTTATAAAACACAAGTACATAACATATACAAGAATGAACAACTTCCATAAACTTAAACAATCAAGATATTTATATATATACAGATTTACATCCAGTGAGATTCTAATAAATCTCAATACATCATAATGATGGTACAAAGAGTACACTCATAAACATGAGGTAAATATACAAAGAGGGTAATCATCTCCTCACATCAGATATCCACATCCGAATGCATTTTGTGTCCACTGTCATGATCATCTAAGTAACAAGAATCTGCTACAAATATAATGCCATCTGTAAGAGTATCCAATGAAGGCGTAGCATGGTTTCCACCCAACCGCGTGGAACCCGAAGGTCCACTCCCTCCGTGATAGGAGATAATGAAAGGTCCATAAGACAATCAAACTAACAACAAAGAACACACATTACATTACTTGGCTGACTACACTTAACGACATGACCACATCAAACCATAGTATTCACAAGTTATGCTTCCAAAGACGGCCACAATATAATAGATAACTATACACAAGAGACTACAATCATGCTTTAGGACAGAGTGTCATCACATAGTTGTTCTAAGTTATCCTGGTGAATCTTCCTAGACTACTGGCCCTCATCTAGAGTTACCCTGGCAGTCTCTACTGATTCCCGACCCCTAGACAAACTCATGTGGAGTTGAGATAACTTTCAAAAAGACAAGGTAAATGACTAAGCCATTCCAGGCCTTCTCAACCTACCCTTAATCTAAATGAGCATTGAGGCATTAGGTGAGGCATTTATTTATATAAATTTAATTAATGAATCCCAAGTACAATTATTAATATTTTCGCTGGATTAATAACTTCCGATAGGTTACCCTGGCCACCACTTTGGGTTCTGGCCCCTAACAAAAGCCACTCTTCCCAATAACTCATGACTCCATAACAATTATCAAGGATAGCCCCCATGCACATTAGACAAATCAAGAATGTTCGCATTTTAATCATGGCATATACTAAATAACTTCCATAATACCACAAAGGTAACAACAAATTATGCAAGGCTAAGTCCCAAATTAAACATCGTAAATGAACCTTCAAGAACATATTCAATGAGCTTACAAAGCAAGTTCCTTCTTCTAGTCTCTAGAAGATTTAAAAACTCAAGAACATAAGAGTACACTCTTAATTTATTACAAGTTCATTACTACTCATCACAATCATTCATCAAAACTTCATGGTTTAAATAGATCAACCAAATCATTCAAAGAGTTTTCTTATCTCAAATTCTAACAAAAATTTATAATTATGAGAATATATAATAATATGTCTATGAAATACTTTTATTTCCACATTCAAAGCTAACTTGACAATCAAGCATTTATAACAACTAACAATAAAAATCCATATGAAAATATGAAAACTAAAATGAGTTACAAGGTAATCAATCATTCTTTAAGAGCTATTACTTTCTTCTCCAATGTTTAACAGCCATGAATGAATTATAGAGAAAGTAGTAAACAATCACATACAAAATTATTTGATATAATATAATATAATCAATTACTAAAATTAATTATAATATAAAATACATAACTTTAAATATCAATATGAAAAAGAACGACGATATATATATTATCGGTCATAGGTCAAATGGATAGTGTCCTCAATATGTAAGATATAGAATATATCTATAAAAAGAACTTCATAATTTACCAATCCACAAAATAAGGAATGCATGGTGCGTTACTAACACTCAGATTTCACTTAGATCTAAATTAGTTTTACCAGATAATTTTAAATGCGAGTATAAGTGGCTCATGGTTTTAAAATTTAACTACTAGTTAACCATAACAAATTTTGCGCCAAAATACACGCATCGATAGAATTCATTGGCTAAAGCTATCAGCCATTCAAGGATTTCCAAAACTATCCTGTTTGTTTGTTCAAAACGACATTATAGTATTATAAATACAGATCTCCAATTTTTGTTGAACTCGCTAATATTGAATTTACTCAGAATATATTCTAATAGTCTAAACTAACACTCACCAAGTAGGGGTTACACCTATAAAGGTTAGAGGATTATGCTTTATGGAATAAATATTATACTTAACAAATGATACAATAAAAGAATTCTAAAAAAGGTTTGAGAGAACATGTATTTACTTGAATTCTAATATCGATAGAGTGTATAAACTTTGTTGGTAGACAAAGTATGACAATAGTAATTCAAAAAAAATGAGGGACAATCTAAAAATTCTCACACATGATGCTCCATTCACAACAAGACATGAGAAATTTAGTTTAATTTTATATTATATAAAGATACCGAATTAATTATGCCGCACCTGTTAACTTGTAGATTGTTGTATTTTTATTTAGTTATTTGGGATGGAGTCAATGACCATAATAGTCCACCATTACCATTGAATATGCAACCCATGCCGCATGATGTCATTGAGTTCTTACCAATCTCACATCACAACAGAATTAGCACAAATAATCTAATAAGAAGAGGCACTATGCTAGTTCATTTAACAACAATAAAGTAAGCATGGTTGTATAATATAACTCGTAACAAAATAGCTGAGGGAGATATAATATCTAAGGTATAGATGATCTGACAAATATATACAGAGTTAAAGGAGAAGAAGCAACAAAAATTGCAGAATACCGGATTAAGGAAACTGCATGCAAGCAAGTCGCGCACATAACTAAAGTAACATAGTAGTGATAAAGTCTAAAAAGACAGAGATATCTGCGCTAGTGTTTATAATATCTTGCTTTATAGGTATACGGAAACATTGGTCTTCACCACACCCACTATCTGATAAGAGTCACTAATCTCATATGGTGTAAACTATATTCAGGGAACAACTAATAAAGAGGAGCAAGCTAGAGATTAACTGAAAGAATCAAAAAGGATAAAACACAGTCCAAACCAGATAAGATACGCATTCATGAAACAATAATTTTCGTAGCCAATACATTGAATTCCCTAGAAGAAAATAATCGTAAAACTACCATATAAAATTGATGGTATAACAAGGGCGATTTAATTTTAAGCAAACATGGGTATAAAGAATTTCCAAAAGAAACAGTGAATGGCGCCAGGGATCATGAGTAGATTGTCTCAAGCAAACATTGTGAATAGCTTATGGCACACACAACACAGCATGCCAGAATGGAAAACTCAGTGTATATATATATAAATCCTATGCAGCCTCCAACCATTAAGATGAGAGAAATGTTAAATGAAGACAATTTGAAAATCCCAGATGCTTGCTTGAAAACAGATGCATGCAAATCTCATCTAATTCCAAAAGATTCATATTGTATACTACGTTTTTTTTTTTTTAAATTCAAAAATTCATGTTTTAATCATTTCTCTATTGCATGCACAGGTTCAAGAAGATCAAATGAATTCTATAGAAAAAACAACAATTTTCTTGAAACAATCAACATTCAAACAAAAAGATTTTTCCTACTTCAGAATAAATTTCAAATAATAAAAGAAAAGAACTTGTGATTCCTGATTAATTTGCACTCAAACAAATGAAGAAGAACTCGGAAGACCACATCCAAAAAATTTCTTAATCAAGAAAATTGTCCAACTTTTCCAGAAGACTCCCGTATAACTACCTTCCAAGAAAATTTCCTCCAAACTACTGCCATGAAGGCTCTTCCAGAAAATCACCGTGAATGAAATTCCCACCTCTAAAGGCTAATTAATGCAAATTTATTATCTCAAGTTACAACTTTGTGTTTGTAAACATGCATTCCTCCAATTTCTCATGTAGTTAAAAACATTAAATATCAAAGATATTTTCCTTCAGGTCATATTTCAGATATTTTAAGTTTTCAAAATTAACTCTTTTAAAATACTTCCTTTTCACTTAAATTATATTTGTACAAGTAACTCATTAATTACTTTTAAATAATACCTTTTTCACAATTTTCACATTTTCTTTTAATCAAATGACTTGCTTAATTTAAATTAATAAATTAAACAATAAACATAACATAAATGTTTATTCTAATATTTAAAAAAATTTGCATTTAATCAATATATCAACAAATTAGCCATTTAACTAAATTAAACAGTAATTAATTTCTGAATAAAATAACACTAACAAAATTGACACGACAAGACAAAACAACAAATGACAATGGGTGACAATAGGATACCCATTCAATGAAGAATGATGGTTAAACAAGGACCAGACACTATCTCCAAATCAATATGATTTTATTGGATTAGGGTATGCTCAGACCTGACAAGCAGGTGGAGCCGATACCTGGTACCTGTATCTGTAGAAAACATCAATGTTAAACATATCATCATATATTGGAAAACACACTGTGAAGAAGAATCGCAATGCAATAGGATACTCACAAGTGAGTAGTGCTACGTTGTCTTCTTCACCTGGACTGACATGCATCATTAAATCATAAACATCAATCACATCATGATAACCACATTAAGACTCAGAAGAACATATCTGATAAATCATCCACAAAGTTTAAAAATTAACATAACATCAGTGTTGTAACTAGAAACAATACAATATAGTATATGAAACAGCTACACAACTAGCAAACAAGCACAAACAAACCGACTCACATAGTAGTAACTGGAGGGGTACTACACAAGGAGTTCAGTGTTCAATGCTTGTTACAATTGTTGTGGATGTATGTAAAGGAACCTAAGATATTTTCTCATGCATGATGAAGTATGTTGTTTCATTTGTGTGTTATCTTCTTGTTGGAAAGCATGTACATCAATGTTCATTTGTGTTTTCATTAGGTTTGGTCAACCTAGTTTTTACACTTCATATGAAGAATAAAATTTAATTAAGGAATAATGTGGTTGATCTGAGACATTATTCTTTTGTTCTTGATTAAATGTTTTATTGGTCCACTCTCATTCATTTCCACTGTGAGAATGTTGAGTTTCTAACCTAATTTGAATTTATAAAATGAATCTTATGTGGCTAACCTTGGAGAAAGTTTCTAAGGTTGAAGACGGTATATATGCAAGTTGAGATGTGAAGAATTGCATGATGAAAAGTAATGAAGTAAGCCACAAATAAAAGAGTAGAGGTGTGTGAAAGTGAGTTGAGGTAGTAGTAGTTCATTGTGTTAGATTCTTGAAGGCCTAGTGAGCTAGAGATTTCTACAATTTGCTGATCAAGGCTATGGATGTGTGTAAATTGCTATGGTGGATCATTTTTTTTCTTTTGTATCAATAGGTAGTGATCCTCCCTTTTGGATAGTGAGTCCTTTCTATAGGTAGTGAGCCTTTCAATCTAGACAGTGAGTCCTCTTCTAGGTAGTGAGCCTTTGTATTTGGTTTTTCTATCTCTTTATATTGTGATTCAATTGTCACCATGGTTTTTCCCTCATTGGGTTTTCCACATAAAATATGGTGTTCATTGTGTTGATTTTACTTTATGTTATTTATATTTCAAGTTCATACTTAATAACATAATAGTGTGGTTGTGAAGTTAGTAAGTGTTGAAGTTTTGTGTTCATTTTTGGTGACAACTGATTCACCCTCCCTTTCAGTTGTCTTGCGCCTTTTAACAAAATTCCATAACATAGTCACATAGGAATTAAGTTACTTTAGTTAGCCACTAAGTATGGCCCTTCCCAACTTCTTTGAGGAAACAAATATGAAAGATTAGGATACATGGAAGGATGAGATAGCCCATTATTTTCCAAGCGTTCTTGGTACAACTAATGATGAAGAGGTAATCAAATTGGAAGAATTTTTGAACTTGAATATGCAGTGAAGGATATTATACATAATGTTGATATTCACACTAAGAGTGGTTACATTGAGAGTTTTTCAAAGATCAACTTATTCATTGCATAGGCCAAATGAAAAAGGAGTAACATGGATAAGGTTTTGGTGGTTTTCAATATGCTATCATAGTGCATGAGCCTTGAACTAGTCTTTGGTGATCATGGGTACTTGCTTAAGATTAACAAACTATGGTGCATCCACCAAAAAACTTTCAAAGTTTTTATGTTTATGTTAATCATGCTTTAGTTAAGAAATAGTGTAACTTTTGTGAATGGGCCAGATGCTTGTTGCTTCTTGTATAAATAGGGAAACTAGGACCCAATTTTAGATATCATCATTATAATATCATATTCCATTTCATTAGAGTAGGCATTAGTAAGATGATAGATTTCACATTCCACCCATCCATATCCTTTTAAATACTTCTATTACAAATGTTTATTTTTTGAAGCAATATAATGGAGCAGACTTCTTATAATTCACAATCCATTTTTTAGTGTTCAACTATTGTGTCAATTTTCATGCTTGTCTATTAATTTGTTGTCTCCAAAGTGGTCTTTTTAGGATTTATTAGGACACATTTTTTGTTACTATGTGGATTCTTTGATTGGTTTCTAATTGGTGTGAGTTAAAAATCCTTTCAAATAATTTACTTTAATTGGTTCTTGCCAAGGATTAAAATCCTTTTAAAGAGGTTTTTTTTTATTTTTTCCATTGAACTAATAATTAAAATTTCTTTCATGCTTTCATAGTAATTTGAGGGGATAACATTGGGATTATTAAAGAGCACTATAATAAACAAACTTGTATGTTTGCACAAGGTGCAAACATATCAAGTGCCCAGTAGTTCAAGTTAAGCTAAATAATAGCTTTACTTATCCTACAAATCTATCTCCATAATCACCATCAACTCATTCACTCCATTCACCCAATAGGTGTAGACACTAGTCATATTTAGGATATTACATACAAAATACAACTAACACTCTTGATTCTTCAAATACTTTAAGTAGGAACTATCCATTAAGCTCTGCATCTACTTCACCCTCACGTACCATAGTGAGTAGATTGACCAATTTAGGAACCACATCCAAACTTTAAATCTTCCCTATTATTCAGGTACACGCACCTAGGCTTGGTAGAGGTTGAAGAGTAGGAGGTAATCAATCTTGTTTGCCTTGTTCATTGGCCAAAAGTGTACTAAGAGATTGGCACACTCTTAAGGATCAAAACCTACACTTTTCAGACCTAACACCACAAATCCTTCAGCTCTTGATGATTAAATTATTATAACATCCCATGAATGCATGTTCTTGGATCTTCAATGGGTAGCACATGGCTTGGAATGTGCGAGAATGCACCCATAGGGTCATTTTCATACACTTTCCATTAACATATTCTAAATATAGGTTAGTGTCTCTCAGAGAATTCCACAATAGTAGGAGTGGCCATATTCCTCAAACAATGTTGAAAATGCTTAAGAAAAGGTTCCTTCAGTTTAAAATCCACAAAATTTAGATAACAGAGAATACCTTTTTTGCTTGTCGAGAACTAGGGTTTCAATGTATGATGCTTTGAATCGCCTTCAAACTCACTTTAGCTTGTACTGCTTCATCCAAATTGCACAATTTTTTTTTCCTTAAGTTATTCTCTTGCTTTATTGCTTACAAATTTATCCCTAATTCACATTTATTGCTTTCCAGCTAGGTGATTCCACAATACTAGTTCACAATTTCAAAGAGATCTTAATTTTTGCTGAAATCACATATTTTTAGAAAATATATGATTTAAGCCTTGAAAATTTCCATTTCAAGGATTCCAATTGAAGAGGGTTTGATCAAACCACCTTAGATCAAACCACCTTGGATAGAACCCTGCTAGTTTTAAACCATACCTATAACGAAGTCTCCTTTACACCTATCAAAATGCTGATAAAAATCACTTTTGATTTACCTTTTGGGGGATCAAATGAATTAGTTAAAAATTTACATTTGGTAAGTATGTAGTCCTTATTATAAGCTTCCCAAAAAGTATAATTTTAAATAAATTTAATTTAATTATCATTTTTTTTTTATTTCTTGTGAATGTATGTTTTTCACTGAAAATCAAGCTCTTTGTTTTGCACATGTGGAAAAAAAAAATTAAAAAAATGAAAAATATCAGTGCACTAGATATTTAAGTCCTTGATCCAACAATTTTTTTTTGTTTTGATATATATAAAAAATGTTATGTTGTATATAGTCTGCCTATGTCTGAATTGTAATTGTTTGACTTCAAAACTTTATTAAGGAGAAAATATTCAATAAAACACTATGAAACAAAATGAAAGTGCTAGATATTGTAGTTACAAATCTAAATTAAAAAAAATAGAATTTTATCCTTCATGCAAAAAAATCATGTTGTATACAATGAGCATCACTCCTTAAAAATGGTGTTTACTAAAAAAAATAGTTTTCCAAGGAGAAGGAAAAAGAAGTGCAATTTGATACAAATTTTTTTGAAAAAAGATATATTCAGAATCTATAGAAAAAACGTCACAAATCACTAGTTTGCATTATCTTCAAAATCCTCGTGGTTTAGCTGCTATAGGTGCCTAAAAGTGAATATTTAGTTAGAAAAAAATAGTTGAGTGTCTAGTTTGGCCAAAAGTTGTAAACCAGTATTGTGGGATCACCCAGCTTTAAAGTTTCCAACCACTTTATGAAACATACTATAAACCAAGAAATGTTATATAATTCTCCTAATTTTCCCATTTTCTACTAGAAAATTTTCCAAAGCATTCAAAATAATGACTCACATCACGCATCCTTGTTTCATCACTTGAAACCTCATATATCAGGAGAATTTTAGATTTTTCTATAACTGCTCCCCTTGAAACCATTGTTGGGTTCAATTCATGAAAGAGGTATATGCACCAGATGTAGATACATGAGTATTTGATTCATTCTTTTCCTCAAGATCTTCCTTCTTCCAATTTTTTTCCATTTCTTTCCTTACTTTGGTAGGATCTACTTCAAGTTCACAAACTTATTCTTTTGTTTTATATTAGATTCCTTCCCAAATTTTCTTCTACAAAATTTTGAGATATGTCCTAGTTTGTTACAGTTATAGCACACAACATGTCTTTGATCAAACTAATTTGTATTCATCCTTGATCTACACCGATTAGCCCTATGTCCAAATATATTGCATGTGTAATTGTAGCCTTGAAAAGATTGAATGCTTCTACTAGTATTAAATATGTTTATCATCATCTTGCTTCTACATTTGGCAGCTCTATGTCCAAACTTATTGCAAACATAGCATTGTCCAATAAAGAATCCAACATTCTAACTCATTCTATTTTGGTTCATCCTACTTCTGCATTTTGTTACTTTATGGCCAAATTTATTGCATGAAAAAAAAGGCATTAAAATATGGGTACCTTTGAGCATTAGGCTATCGAATAGGAAGCCTTTCAATATTGCCCCTTTGATTCTTAATTTGATGAAAGTTTCCTTGAATCTTCTTTAGATTTTCCACTTTGTTGGAAATAGGTTTTTTCTTTGAGCTTTGTCCTTCTTCAAGTCCTATATTGTCTTTATCCTTAGAGGGTTTCTAAGAAGTTATCAACTCATCAAATCTAGTAGAGCTAGTTTTGAATCTTTCTTCATGAGCTTTTTCTTTTTCTAAATCAGATATTAGGGTTACCAATTCTTGTTCAAGCTTTGTACATTCATAAATTTTATTTTGAATCTCATCTTCCTAACATTCCCCAATTCACTTCTTCTCTTCTACTTGCACTTTTAGTTCGATAATGTCTTCATTATCCATTTTCTGCTGATCACTAACTTCCCTATGCCTTTCTTTGAATATTTTGATTTGCTCTCTTAGCTTCTTGATACATTCATTTTCTTCCTTTAGGTTTCCTTTTAGATTTTCCTTCTGATCTTATATTTTATCCAATTCTTCAAGAGCAACATTGATTTCCTTAGATATATAGAGTTTTCTTCCAAAGGAGCAAGATAGCTTTTATTAGCCATGTATTCAAATTCTAAGACCTTCCTCAAGCTATAAGAATTTTTTTAGAAGAACCAAGCTTTAATACCAATTGTTGAATACACCAAATACTAAGAAGGAGGGTGGTGGTGAATTAGTATTTTGCTAACAAAATTAATTATTAACTATCCAATTATCAATCCACATCTAGCTATAAGAGTGAATCTAAACATAAAAGAGATCATAACACATTGACACCAGGATTTTTACATGGAAAACCCAAGATGGGAAAAATCACAGTGAGGATTAGATCACAATATATTATAACTGGTCATAAGATATTACAGGGCTCACTTCTAGGGTGCATTTTCATTGAAAGGCTCACAACGTGAATACAAAAGATGGCTTATATCCAAGATACAAAAAGAGATACAACTCACTACCAAAAATGAACTAGTGAAGTGCACCTACAAAGTACATAATTTAGTTCTAGTTAATGCTCTGAAAACACCAAAAAAATTCCTTGGTTGTAGATATACAATCATTATCAATCACTTCACACTATTTCATTTTATCACATCACTCACATACTTCTATTTTACTCTCTTTTTTTGTCCATCAAACACAGACACATATATATAGTCATGTCTTCCAACATCAATTAGGTTAGCCTAATTGAACGCAAAATTCAAAATGATCTATTAACCTAATGAAAAATTATTTTTGATACATAGAGAAAAAGGTGTCATCCATACATTAGGGCATCCCAAACCTAATAAGGAACACACAAAGTACAATCAATTCTTACCCTTGTTGGCCAAAAGAATACTGAACTTCTATCATTTGGATTACATAGCCAGATCAATGAAGATAGTTGAAAGATCATTTATACTTGTATCTAACACTCTTGAGCAACATATCAAAATCTCATAGAGTTTCCCTTCTCTGAGAGGATTTTTGAACCAAAATACTAAATCAACATAGACATTTAGTTTACTTAGCCAGTTACCAACCATTGTTAGCATTGATGACAACAAACCAAAGGGTCACCTTCTTCATTCTTCCAACAAGGGCAAGGGGTTAGGTGGCCTTTTCCTCATATGGCACTTGTTATTGTCTTGTTTGGCTAGTTTACTACCTTCCATGTATATATAAGAGAAAGTTTTGGATGTAGATGACATGCCTTACATTAGTTCATATTTGATGTACTTTGTTTTTATGTTATCTTTAGCATTGTATTCTAGGGGTAACCCCTTTCCTCCCCTTTTCTTTCCATGATGTAGCTTCATTTGGGAACATATGACTTGGCATAGGACTTTCTGAATAAGTTCTCATGAATATTGGATACTTTAAAGCTATTGCTCACAACAATGGTGTTATGAATTTCTTTAAAGTGGGGGCATACATGCATCAAAAGTCATGTTTATTTGTGCTATTTTATTTTTTCTTATGATGCATCCTTTTCTTGGTGGTGTCATTGGGTTTGATATCCTTTGAGAGCATGATATTTCTTAGAATTTTCCTCTCTTGGAGATATTAGGCACAATGATCCCTAAGAGGAGACCTTACATGAATTAAGTGAAGTCCCTTTGAACAAACCTTTATTTGCATATTTGTTCATAAGTGTTTAGTATAATACAACTTGTTAACCTTGTGAAGCTCAAAGTTTCATCTTGTGGCACCCTATTGAAGTTATCAGAGGGATAGCTTTGGTATGGTTGGTATGATGAAAAACCTAAATGAGGGCATGACTTTCTCATTGTATGGTGAGGAGCCTAGCCAAAGGCATGAATTTCTCACTAAGCCACTTTTCTAAGGGATTGCTTAGTGGAAAACTTGAGGTTCCATTAGCCTAGAGTGAGCATGTGTTGTTTCTTGTATCCGAGGCTTGGTCTACATCGAGTTGGACAAATAGTTTAGGCTTGATCCACCCTTTATTTTTATTTTTCTTTCTTCTTTGACATTGTATGTTTGTGCATCTTCTTTTGTTATTTCATGCCATACATCTTCTATGTGTCCCTTTGTGCTTATGTTTGTTCAATGTGGGATATTGGATCCTAGGGGCTTGATCACCCTCCTTGATTTTTTTCATCATATACCATCCACATTGGTAGACTTAAAACCCTCTTAACTACTTTAGTGTGATTTTGACAGAAGTTCCTCCTCTCACTAAAGTGGGAGATAAATGTAGTGTAGAAAAATGTGTCCCCTTACATTTTCATACTTAATCTAGGAATTAATATTAAAATGAACTTAATTATGCCTTAATTTAGTGTTGTAATATGTATTTTACATATTCACATTAAGTTTAGGGCCCTATTAACTAAAATAGACTTAATTGCACCTTATTTATGGTGTTGTAAAGTGTACCTTTACACTTTCACACTCGTCTAGGGTTTTGATAATTAATTAAGGTCAATTTTCCTTAATTGGACCCTTTAATTCAAATCCATGCCTAATTAATTACAATTTTTAAAGATGAAAACTCGGTATTCATTAATGGGCATGACATAACACTTTTCATTGGAGAATGTGTGTCCTAGGTAAGTGACCTAGGACCCATTCGCCCAAGGGAAAATGGTTCCTCACTTGGACATAGACCCTAATTTAAATTATGTTTTTGGTGGTATTTTAATGATTTAAAATGTATATTCACATGTCTGCTTGTGTTATTTGAATTTTGGGAATTAATGTTAATATATGCATAAATAAGAGGTCATTTCACTATGTTTCACCTACCAAGATTTTCAAGCTAGAACCTAGAGGATTTTCATGAGCACTTAGTATTTTCAAGAGAGAACTTCAAGAGAAGATTAAATGAAGATTTATTGCAGCAATCAAGATCCATTATCATGTCAAAGTCATGAATGTTATTTGAGCTAATATGATGATGTAGTGTTCATGACCCATTCAAGCATTCAAAGGCATTGTTTCAAATCAAGATTCATGATCAAGATCCACATTCATTAATGCCACTTACATTCCAAGGTTTAATCAAGGGTTTGAAGAGTTGTGATATTGCATTTTTCATTCATCATTTCATTCATGCTATTTGATTTCATTTCAAAATTTAAATACTCAAACGGGGTTTCACCAAGCCAAACCCCCCATCACTAAAACTAACATTTTTCTCCTCTTGTGTTTGTGTTTGTGAATTTTAGGTGGAAGATCCTTTGGAGAGAAAAATTGAAGAAAGTTGAAAAGTTGTCAAAGTCGCAAGGAAAGTTTTCATCCCATGGAAACTCTTCTATAGGATTTATTTCTAGCTCTTTGACTATGAAACTTGGGAATTTGGGAGTGTAGACACATAAGTAGAGAACTAGTGTAGGAGCACCTTTGAACAAATTTTGTCAGGAAAAGTTGATAAGAAGTAGGCTTTAGGGTTTCAGTGAAAATGCATTAAATAATGTCTTTAAGACCATTTATTATTGTAAAGAGTCATTTTAGGTGGTTCTCAGGTGTTTAGAAGGTCAATAATGTTGAAATTCCAAAATATTGAGAAGTTGCTAATTGTGCAAAAATGCAAAATTGAAAAGTTGTAAAAGGAAAGTTTAGGAAGTCTAATTGTCATGCAGATTTGAATGGTCATTTGAGGAAGTTGGAATAGTTAGTTTGGAGGGAAAAATAATAAATAAGATGGAAGGCATCGATGTAAGTGGGGTTTTGAAGAAATGAAAGAACAATGAGTTGATATATTGCTAATTTTGTCATATTTTCTAAGTTTTCCTTGTTTCAGAACTATATGACCCATACAACAACAAGTTGATCTACAATTTTTTTGAATTCATTTAGTGGTGTGTGTTAGCTTATATTTTCACTTAATTTGAGCATCTAACATTGGATTTGGTGTAATTTTGATCTAATTATTTGTGATTGGTTTTATACCTTGTTTTAAGGGTTTCTAGCCTCTAAAATTTAAACTCGACCCATTCCACTTTCTATGGATCTTGTGAATTGTGGATTGGGTATACAACATTATGAAATAGGTTTGTTCATTTTTTTTTGGTGTAGGGGAGGTTAAATAATGTGTTGGGTGTGAAGCCCTAATGGTGAAAAGTAAGTTTTCTTCGTGAATTAGTGAGGTTTTGATATGGAAAAGTGAGAATTATGATGGGGTAGTGTTGTTTGATGATAGATTAATTTTTTTTTAGGCCAATTGGGACTTAATTGAGGTATAGGTAAGGTTGCTTGAAGGCTAGAAGAGTGATTTCCATTAAAATCCTAGATTTCTGGCTTAAAGAGAGGGTTTTTGGTTTTGGCACTTGGGTGATTGAATTTATGAGAAAAAAATTGTGGAATCCTTTGTTTGATTACATTTAGATTTCTTCTCAAAATATTTTAGTGTTTTGGGAAAATATTTAAGACAAGTCTGTTTGCAAAATAGGGCTAATTTGAGGTCTAGTTGGCATAGAAAACCAACTTTGAAAAAATTGTTTCCAAGAATCCTATTGAATGTTTGTGGTATGTTTTTGTGTTTTTTGATGGGTGTTTGAAACCGTGCTAGTCCAAGACTAAAATGACTCCATTGAAAGGATATACCTAATTTAGTTATATTGCAATGCTACAAGGAACTGTGTTGGTTTGGTGAAAAGAGGAGAACTTTGAAGAATTGTGACTTGAAGGTTATTTTTTTTTGTGTGGAATTGTGTTGTGTGGTTGTAGGACCTCCCTTGGTTTCTATCAAGTGGTATCAGAGTGAAGGTAGTAGATCTTTGAGGAAGAAGATTGTAGTTTGTGAAAGAAATATTGGAAGGTGAAGAGGCAAGATTATGAAGATTCCTCCAAAAGGAAAGAATATCACAAAGGAGATGAATGACTTGAAGAGTCAGTATATTAGAGAGATTGAAGAATTGAAAGAGATATTGATAACCTTAGAGACAAACAAGAGAAGAGAAGAAGTTGAAAGCAATGATGAAGATGATGAAGATGAAGAGTTTGAAGATGTTGAGGAAGAACTTGATCCAGAAGATCAAAGAATGGCCAAATTGTTGAAGGAATCCAAAAAATGATAAGTATAAGGTGAAAATTGATGCTCCAAATTTTGGTGGAAACCTGAATGAATAAGAGTTACTAGATTGGATAGCATCTTTGGACAACTATTTTGAGTGTGAAGACATTCCAAAGGAACAAAGAGTCAAGATTGCAAAAAAAAGTGAAAAGGTCATGCACTTTTGTGATGAAATTATCTACAATTGGAAAGAAGGAAGCAAGGTAAATCCAAGATTGTGTCATGGGACAATATGGTAGCCAAGTTGAAAGGTAAATTTCCCCCTTTTGATTATTCTATTTAGATGTTTAAGAGGTTACAAAGTTTAATGAAAAAGAAAATGGATGTAAAATCATATACTGAAGAGTTTTACAAATTAAGTATGAGATCTAAGCATAATGAGAATGAGGATGAGAATATTGCTAAGTACTTGGGTGGTTTGAGATTGAACATACAACATGAATTGGCTTTAACAAATCCTAGGAGTGTAGAAGAATGTTACGAAATTGCACTGAAGGATGAAGAGAAAGTAAAAAGAAGACAAGAAGAAGATAGTTAGAGGAAGAGGTAGCACAACAAGTGAAAGAGGATCTTTCTCTACACCAAGACAAACAAATGAGAATCAAGAAGAGCCAAAAAATAGATGAGCAAGTTGTATTTTAGAGGTGGTTATATAGGCACATGTAGATTTGGTAGTGGAAGAAATTCAAACATCTTTGCTGGTGGGTGCTACAATTGCAATGAATTTGTTCATTCTTCTTGGAAATGCCCTAAAAAATTTGGTTCAACATCTAGTGGAGGGGAAAGGAAGAATGAAAGAAGAGAACACATTGTTCAAGAAGATGAAGCTAAAAGTTCAAACTCCAATAGTATTCATGTTGCTCTTGAAGTATGTGAAAGCTTGATGATGAAAAGACAACTCCTGTAGACATCTAAGGAGAAGGAGTTGATTCAAAGAAGAGCATTTTTTAGGACAACTTGCAAATGTAAAAATAAGGTATGCAAGGTAATAGTTGATTCTAGATGCATTGATAACATGATATCTAGTAAAATGGTGGATAAGTTGCATTTGGAAAGAGTACCTAGAGAAAATCCATACAAGGTGTCATGGGTTAGTGATAACCAATCTATTATGGTGGGTGAATAAGCTTTAGTTGAATTTCAAACTAGTAGATACATGGATAAAGTTGTTTGTGACATATTGCCTATGATTTGTTACCATGTTTTTCTAGGAAGGACTTGGAATTTTGACAATTCAACAATGTACAATGGAAGACACAACACTTATACAATTGAAAAGGATGGGAGGACATACATTTTAACTCCATTGAGTGAGGAAGCAAAAGAATAAGGCGAGATCATCATGCTAGGAAGAAAAGAGTTTGTAAATGTTGATGAAGGTAAGAGTATGAGTTTGGTAGCCAATGCAAGGCATGACAAAGTTGGGAAAATAGATAAGAAGAGTGAAGATGATATGCATTCAATTTTTTTTTGAAGAATGCTTCCATGTGGAAGAGGAAAACTAATGGAATGGTATCTTAGGTTGATATAGTCAAGAGTAAGTGTGAAAGGTTTGTGGAAAGGCAAGAAAATAGTGAAGGGATATTGGTTGGGATAGTCATGTGTCATATAACAATGAAAGAAGTGAAGAGGCAGTTGAATGGTGTTAAGATAGAGGTCTATGAGATTGGTAAGATAATGGTTTGTGAGGATGATAGGACAATGAAAAGGTTGTTTGCAGGTCTAACAAAGATTAATAAGTGTGATGGTATAGTTGACAGGGGTATGTAGTTAAAGGTGCTAGTGGACAGAGATTTAAGCATGAAGAAACCAAGAGCGAAGTGATGGTAGTTGATGAGAGTTTGTGTATAAAGGAGAAAGAGAGTGTGACATCAATATTTGATGATGGAAAAGGTAAAGAACACCCCATAGCACAATGTAAAGGAATGGAGCATGAAACAAATGATGACAAGAAAAAGAATGTCAAGGATAGTGTGAAACAAAAGAAACATGAACTTGATAAAAGAATTACAAATGGTCAAAGGAATGAAAAGTATAGTGGTGAACAAGTTGCAATAGTTTTTCCAAGAGACTTGGAAAAATTACAAGTTGGGTTGTATGGTGTAAGAGCACCTTTGAACAAATTTTGTCAAGCAAAGTTGATAAGAATTAGGATTTAGGATTTTGGAGAAAATGCATTAAATAAGGTCTTTAAGACCATTTATTATTTTAAAGAGTCATTTTAGGTGGATCTTAGGTGTTTAGAAGGTTGATAATGTTGAAATTGCAAAATATTGAAAAGTTGCTAATTGTACAAAAATGCAAAATTAAAAAGTTGTAAAAGGCAGGTTTAGGAAGTCTCATGGTCATGTAGATTTTAATGGCCATTTGAGGATGTTAGAATAGTTAGTTTGGAGGGAAAAAGTCATAAATAAGATGAAAGGCATTGATGTAAGTGGGGTTTTGAAGATTTTAAAGAACAATCATTTGATATATTGCTACTTTTGTCATGTGTTTTGAGTTTTCCTTGTTTTAGAGCTATACAACCTGTACAATAGCAAGTTGATCCAAAAATATTCTAAATTAATTTATTGGTGTTTGTTAGATTCTATTTGCACTTGATTTGAGTGTCGAATATTATTTTTGGTGTAAGTTTGATCTAATTCTTTGTGACTAGTTTTATACCCTGTTTTAAGGGCTTGTATCCTTTAAAATGTAAACGTGACCCATTCCAATTTTTGTGGCTCCTATGCGTTGTGGAATGGGTCTACAACATTATTAAATAGGTGTGTTCATGTTTGTTTGGTGCAGGGAAGGTCAAATAATGTGTTGGGAATGAAGCCCTAATGGTGAAAAATAAGTTTTCTTCATGAATTAGTGAGGTTTCGATATGGAAAAGTGATAATTATGTTGGGGCATCATTGTTTCATGATAGATTGAGTTTTTGTAGGCCAATTGGGACTTTATTGAGGTATAGGTAAGGTTGTTTGAAGGCTAGAAGAGCGATTTCCATAAAAACCCTAGATTTTTGGCTTAAAGAGAGGGTTTTTGGTTTTGGAACTTGGGTGAGTGAATATGAGAAAAAAATGTGGAATACTTGGATTGATTACATGTAGATTGATGTCAAAAAGAGTTTAGTGTTTTGGGAAAAGATTTAAGACAAGTCTCTTTGCAAAATAGGCCTAATTTAAGGTCTAGTTGGCATAGAAAACTAGTTGTAAGAAAGTTGTTTCCAATAATCCTATTGAATGTTTATGGTATGTTTTTGTGTGTTTTGATGGGTGTTTGAAACCCTGATAGTCTAGTACTGAAAGGAATCCATTGAAAGGATATACCCGACTTAGTTAGATTGCAGTGCTAAAAGGAATTGTGTTGGTTTGGTGAAAAGAGGAGAACTTTGAAGAATTGTGACTTGAAGGTTATTGTTTTTGTGCGAAATTGTGTTGTGTGGTTATAGGAACTCCCTTGGTTTCTATCAAAAACCTAGAAATCAGTTTTAAAGAGACCTATTCACCATAGGGTGAATGAGTCCCCAACGAGATTCAAAAAAGAACTTTCTACAAAAGGTATAGAAGATTTGTCCCCTCCAAGTTCTCCCTAAAGTCTATAGGTTCCATCATTTTTATTTTTAATCTTCTAAATCCACTTTATAGATCATAATTTGGAGTTGATCTACTATTTGTAATCTTTTTCCCCAATGTGTTGTTGAACCTAGACCCCCATCCTAACATGAAAAGGGAAATTGCAAGATTCCTCAAAGAATTCACTCACCTAATGATTGAAAGTGTTTCTTGACTTGAGGGATCCCATTTCTTGAATGAAATAGAATAATGGGTTGGGTTCATTCACACTATTTTTCCTTTTCTATTTATAGTATGTTTGGTGAAATATTCCAAATTTAGTACAAAACCCTATGTGTTTGAACCCCAACCTCATTTTTCTATGTTTCACCTATATAACCACTGCCTTTTTTTGGCTCATTTTACTCTATCAAGTTCACTATCTTAGGTGTACAACTAATATTTTCATATCATTAAAAATATAAATAAAATATTTGAACTCAACACCTCTTCATTTGGAGTTACTTGCATGTGCTTCATGTTTTGAAATGACCTCTTCAAGAGACTTTAACCTCTACTCAATATCTACATTCCTTGTTGAAGATTAATCAAATGAAGCTTCTAAAGAACTAATCCTATCTTTAGAAACCTTGAATAAAATCCATAAATTGACATAGGATCCCTTAAGCTTAGATATCTCCTCATTAAGTTAAGCAATTGTAGATTCAAGTTCTCCACGTTTCACTCTTTCTCTCTCCAAATCCACTAGAAAATCTAATGAATTAAGCTTTCCTTGCTTCAAGTTATCCTCAAGAAAATAGTTGGCCTCTAATGCTTCTTGTATCTTATTATTCAATTCATTAATTTCAACTAGTTCAATTTTAAGACTTTCTTCAGAACTTGAAAAAAGTTCCTCCAGTGCAAAAATATCTTCTTTCAGTTTTCAAAAGATTATCTATTAATCCTTCTATAATGCCTTCTATAGATCTTAGTTTTTCCACTAATTTTGACTGGAATTTGAGCTATCAAACTCACTTATGCAATTTCATTGGATGAAAACTATAGGAATCATGAAAGTCATGATAAAAATAAGAAAAAAGGGAATATATATGGTAGGCCTGTATTAATATCTCCATAATGGTTTGCACACACTAATCATGCATATCTCTCACTCACGCATAGAACTAGAGATAGTGGATAGAAAACTCATTGCATTACATTTGCATGGCTCTTTTTCATCTTTGGTATCCATGATAGCTTTGCAACTATTGCTTGTTGTGTGAAACCCTAAGTATATCCTACCTCTCGTGATGCTTTTCTTCTAGATTTTTCTTTTTTTCCTTCAACTTGGCACCCAACTTCAAGTTCTCTCCTTTATTTTTCATGAAATATACCCCTTTTGTATTTTCATGTGAAGGATTATTTTGGCATGGGAACTTGATGTTCTTTGAAGAACAATGTTTAAAAGAAAAAAATTAACATAATCTTTTAAAATGTTAACTCCCTCTTTAGGATTAAAGATTAAAGACCAAAAATAATGATTATTTAAATGAAAAATTTAAATAATGCCGAGCTTGAAAAATTGGTGAGGTAGAATTATAGAGGGGAGGAAAAGGTAAATAAAGAGAGGTGAGATATAGTTATAGAGAGAGAGGGGGATGGAGAGGTAGGGCGAGAGAGAGAGAGGGGTGAATAGAATTAGAGAGGGAAGAAGAGAGTGAGAGAGAGAGAGAGGGAGAGGGAGGTCGATCTTGAGCTTAGGGGAGAGAGAGGTAGAGAAAGAGATTGTGATAGATAAAGAGAGAGGAATAAAGTGTAACTGATATAAATATTCAATGTTTTATATATTTTGGTTGATTCCTTAGCTTATGTCGATGCTTCAATCATAATTTCTTTTTCATTAGAGTTGAATTACATTAAATAATGACACATTTTCTTTAGTTCATTTTGTTTCCTCAACTATGTTATACCATACCTTTTATTTATCTAAGGTGTTGTCCATATTAGGTGGTTGTATATTTCTTTTTTATTCTTGGGATACATTTGATCCCTTTTGTGGGGTTGATTTTTTTCTTGCATTAATATTTAGATGAAATGTGAGGGAAATTCACTAGGGTTAATGTTGTGAAAAGTTTGTTTTTGTTTATTCTGAAAGTATAATTTTCACCTTTATGGTATTAATCATAACCATGAGAATGATATATATATTCCTCAACCTCATATTGTTCTTATCTAAGAACATTATGTATTTCAAACATGAAGATGCACCTATAAATTTTGTATCTAGTTTTACCTTGAATTTTTACATTGAATCTATCCAACACAAGCTTGGTTGGTATAATAGTGCGAGTACAAGAAAGAGATAACTTTATCTAATATTTAATATATTAACCATAAGAGTCTAAGGCTTATTTACTCTAGTCTTATGGATTTTTTCCCAATTTGCATCAATATTATTTTTCAAATTTCATTCTTCTTATTTAGAGGTTTCCATTTTCTTAGGTTCTTTCGTATAGTATATTTCCATGATAGTTTTGGAAATATGTGTTGTCATTGGTGCCAAAAGTGTATGATGAAGGATGTAAACAATCCAGATATTGTTGATATTCAACAAGCAATGCAATATGAAGTTGAAATGGCATTTAGATTGATGCCTATGTATGTTGTGGAGATTGGTACACAAGTTTTGATATGTTTATAATATCTCATATAGTGTATACTATAAGGTAAATTCATATTATTTTCACCTACAATTCTTCACAATCCAAGTTTTTATCTTGCAATTCAGAAATTAAGAAGGATGAGATGTGAAGGTGTTATATCCAAGGATTCAATTCATCATAGCTTTTACAATGAAAATTATAAGTGGTAGTGTTCCAGTTCGTTCTCTGGTAGTATAAACAGTTGATGGGAGACTATTGGGATGCTTTTCATTCCTCTGGTGAAATAGATGTGGGTATGTGTAGGATCATCATGGAAAAATAGGTCCTTAAGTAGTGAAAAAATTAGAAAAATTAGAGTTAGGAAACTTGACATAATTCTAATAAATTATCTATATTATTTCAAAATTATGTAAGAATAGAATCTATAGCAAATTGAATGTAGTTTCTAAACTATTGGGTTTATTTAAAAAAAATGTATATATTTGGTGAAAATTTGAAATTTTAATGCAGTAGCACTTAAATTTCAAGGAAAAAAATGTAGGTGTCTTTCTGACCATCCTAACCACAATAAAATGATATTATTTTTTTATAAGATTTTACATATAAGTAGAGAACTCATGTCTCGATGTGATGCATATTTTTTTGTAATATTTTTCCAAGTAAATAATTAATTATGAATTTTTTATTACAAATTTTAAAAAATATAAAAACCCATATGTCTAACCACCTCAACTTGGTCAAAACTTCATGAAATTATTATTTTTTTTAAGTCTTATATTATGTGAAGCATAGAATGTGACACATGTTTTAGATTCAAAAAATGTGATACCGTTTGAAAGCTATATATGTTTTTCAATCAGCCTATCAATCAGGAATTTAGTTGTAATTCAAATAGAAAATGAATAATAATTATTCATTAAGTTCAAAGTAAATCATAATTTATGTTGCTGGAAAGTTGAGAATCTCCTTTAAAAACCCTTTTCATTTCATTGATTTTGGGTAAAAAAAAGTCATCAACCACATACCCTACACATACCCATCATATCACCACTTTTTGGCCCATCATGATCCTACACATACCCATGTGTCAGTATGGACTTAGGGATATGTTTCGAAAGGTATATGGATTCTTCTCTACAAGTATCAAGTGTTTTGATGGTTTGTAAGATCAACTTTCAAATGATAGTTTTTTACAATTTGTTTGGATTTCCCTATTCTTGTGTTTTCAATGGGTTTCTTGATCTACACCAACATATGATGACCAAAAATTTCAGGAAAAGGTTGAGGAGATATTTTGCATGAGCTACATTGTTCACATCTTTGTCTGCATGATGTTTTTGATCTCTCCCTAGTGGTGTAAAGATGAACAAATGACAGTTTTGGTGATATTATTATTTAGGTTGACAAACTTGTTTCCTTCATCAAGGGTTGAACTTGATTAACTAATTTTATTTTGGAGGATGTGTTATGTTTTGTTTGGGTCCTATAATTTTGTGTGTTAATCTATTTTTTTTTTCTTTTAATATTATATATGTTTGGAGCTGACCAATGTGATATCAAACATTTCTTCTAAAAAGTTATCTTCAAGTTGACCTAATTAAGGATTTTTGTTGTTGTAGAGGATATATATAGAAGATAAAATTCATTTGTGAAGGTTTCAACTATGAACCTGAAGTGTGACTGAGCATTATGTTGAAGATGAAGTGTGTGAAGTCTATGTGAAGTGATAATTATGCAAAAAATGGGTTGCAACATCAACATATGTTAGATGCTTCTTCATAATAGTTCATATTCATATATCCCATTATAAATTTCATGTATCCTACTCTTAGACAGTGATTCTCATTAGGTCCTTTGAATATTTCCCTAAGTTTGTACACCTTAGTTTGCAACTCCACATGTAGTGAGACTTAAACATCACTGTAATTCTTGTTAGTAGTGAGCTACATATATTGTGAGTTAATCCTCACTATGGTTTTTACCTCATTGGGTTTTCCATGTAAAAATCCTAGTGTCTTTTGTGTCGTGTATGTTTTCTCTTCTACTCTTTTTTAGTCTATGTGATGTGTTGTTTAATCTATAAATATAAATGGTTAATTTTTGATACATGCTAATTCACTCGCCCCTCTTAGCACAACATTGTTTGAAAAATTGGTATCAAAGCTAAGTAACTTTGATAAGCTTAACAACTACCCAGTAGATATTTCACTTGAATAGATGGGGTCTATAGCAAAGATCAGTGATATATTCATCCCAAAACCAAATCTAGAAGTGATGGAAGATAAAGGTTGGGACATTAATCCACATGATTGTGAAGTTGATTTTCAAGAACTTTGGTTTTCTCTTGAAGATATGGAATGTTGGAAAAATAAAAAAATATAATTAACAAGTTGAAGGAAAAAGCTAAAGAATCAAAAGAAGAAATTGGGAAATTGAAAGATCAAATAGGAGGAAGTGGATGTGAAATGAAAGTAAAAGAAGCTAAAGATATGATCTCAAGTTTATAAGTAAAAGTTTAAGGAAAAGAGGATTGAGGATTGCTTGAATACCAAGCTTAATGATAAAATTATTGAATTTTTAAAGTTTGAGGAAGAGATTGTGTCTCTGAGGAAATAACTTGGAAAAGAAAAAGAGAAAATTGACAAAGGTATAAAACTAGGATGAGGTTCTAAAATTATGGATGAGTTGATCAACTCTCAAAAGCCATCTAAAAATAAATCTAGACTTGGCTTTGAAAAGGGGGAAAGTCCTATATTCAGTGCCTTTGCAAATTTGAATTCAACTTCAAAATAGAAGGGAAGCTTGAAACAAGTGAGGAGAAATCCTACACTAAAAATCTTAGGGAGACATCATCTAGAGATGCAAAGATAAATAAAGATAGAAAAAAGGAAGGTGGATTCATTCCTTTCTGGAACAAGAACTTTAGGATTCCTGCTCCTAAAAAAAAATACTACTATGAGGTTCAATGGAAACTATTATGCTTATAATATGTTCAAATGGTCATAAGGCAATTGTGTGCAAAACAAAGATGAGTTAGAATTCATTCAGGCCTCCAAGGTACAATGCTATGAATTCTCAATCATTTTATGGCCAGTGCTATGCTTGCAATAAATTTGGTCATAAGGAAAATGAATGCAGAAGTAAAATAATAAGGAATAGTAATGATATGAATCTTCAATCATTCTATGGTTATTGCTACACATGCAAAAAGCTTGATCATAGGGCGGATAATTGTAGATCTAATGTGAGAAGAAATAATTATGCTCTAGAAGCTAGTATCACCTGGTACAATTGTTATAAACTAGGACACAGTGCGAGATTTTGTAAGGGAAAGAATGTAAGGTCTTTTTCTTCTCAAAATAAATCTGTTATTATTCTACAAAAGAAGGAAATGAACAAAGTATGACAAAAGAAGGAAGACAGTGAAGTAAATAATTTTTTTGTACCTTAGTGTGGTGCAAATGAAATATCTAGTAAATTAAATGGAAAGTATTTGCTCAAGGGGAGTTGCATTTGCAAATTTTCAAAACCCCTATAAAGCTTGAGATGTTGAATTCTTCAACATAATGGTTAAAGTTGATATGGTTTTGTTTGCTTTAAGTTTTGGAGCAAATGCACCAACTGCAAAATATTGTTGAATGATTATGAAACTCTGTGATATTTCCAATAGTTAAAAGCTGTAAACAACAAGTACATTGATTGTAGAGATACTAGGGTTGGTATGAGACATATTTAGTTTCTATTTGATCAAAATTGATCTCATTTAAAGGGTATCAAGTGTATGTAAGTGATGAGGAAGAGAAAAATAATTTCAATGTGTTGCTTGTAAACCCTAACAACAATTTTCATAGGTATTTCTATAGTTTTGTTGTTAAAACCCTAGTATCATAAATTGTTATCATGGGTATACTAATGGTCATTAATTTTGTTGATAGGCCAAGGCAAAAAATAAAATAAGTTTCCATTCAAAGAAACAGAGATGAACAAAGATGACACATTTTCAAATGTTCCAATGGATGTTTTGTATTGTGAGGATATAAGGATTTACATCCATGCCTAGTTGAATGAAATTAAACACACCTTTTCTTTTGAAATGGTTTGACTTGAGCTACTAAATGAGAATGTTGTATACAAGCCAAAGTATATGAATACTATTGCAAAAGGGTTGGAATTATGGAAATATTTTCTAGACTTTTGTGAAAGCAAGGAATGTGTAAGAATTATCTTAAGCCACATTCATGGGGATTTCATTTGGGTTGTCAAAACCTATATGATCATAAAGGGTAAAATTAGGGCAGTTACTAGTTTTTGTGCCTCTAGACTAGTCCCAATGCTGAATTTGATAAGAGATACCTAATAGTTAATGATGTCAATGATTCTTGTGTCTAGTATGCATCAATAGGGATTGCATATAAGATCTACATCACAAATAGAGAGGGGTCAGCCAACGCCACTACAATTCACACCACACACAAAATGGTAAAATAAGTTGCCAACTTTGATCTATGTGAGTTGTTAAGAGAGCAACTAATGGAGAATCTAAGGAAAACAAAAGAAACTAATTGTAATTTAAAGTTTTTTTCTTTGATTATATGACTTAATTTCCTCTTTTTAAATGAGTTACATGGTTTTAAGGGTAAAATATGGGACAAATTCACTCTAGTAACAACATAAATTACACAACATATGAAAAGTTTTTAGAATGAGCAAGCCTTCACTACTTTTTATTGGGGATTTTTCAAAAATTTGCAAAATGAGATGCAAAGAAGATATAGGGTACTATCGAGTTTAGTCTAGAATTATGAATCAATTCATTTTAGGGTAATCAAGGGTCATTTTTTTATGGAAGTAGTGGAACCTAGAACCTCATGGATATTTGAGTTTTCCTATGAGTTTGTACAAGGTTATGCATATATTATATTTTCAAAACCAAAGGATCCCAAGGTAAAAATATTTGGCACATATAGAGAAATGATATATGAAATTTATCAAAAGGAGAGAGAGGAAGACACTAAAAAGAAAGTGGAAAAGGTGCTTAAGGAGATAGGTGGTCCATAACACTCAAAAATAAAAGAGAAAGATGAACTTCACAAGATTTTAGGTACTTCCTCAAAGACTATATCAGATAGCCCTGTGAAGATTTCCATTGCAAAATTTTCTCTTGCAAAAGCTAGTTAAGGTCCAAGGAGATTAGGTAGATCTTCCTCTATTTTTGCATCTATGATTCCACACAAACATTGGCAGTAAAAGGACAGATACTAAGGCCACTAAAGATAGACATGCTAGGCATAAAAAAAAGTAAAAGAGAGAGAAGATAAATGAGGAAGTATCAAATAATGTTGAAGAAGTTGAAAAAGAAGACACATCACTATAAAAGAAGGGGAAGAATATTGCAAAAGAGGATATTGTGAAAACCCCTCCTATTACACATGAACCACTTGATTTTGGGGCCATCTTGAATGAAATTTTTGAGTGTAGTCTAATAGATGATACAATGGAGCTACATCTAGATGTCCCTCCTAAAGACAAGAATTCAATTGAGAAGGCAGTCATTGAATACATGATCATGCAGAACATTCCCTTCAATAATATTATTGAAAAAGCTTTGGATAGCCTAGCCAAGGCTTTGAGACTGAGAAGAGAAGAAGCTATCAAGATATTTGAAGAAATGAAACAACAAGAAATTGAATCTTTTTTGGATCTTAGTCTCTTAGGAAGAAAAATAGAAGATTGTCTAGAGACAAGCCAAGGAGCTCCATACCAAAAGGAGAATAGATGTTTTGATGATCCTAGATGAAAATCTCAAAAATCCAAAATTAAATTGAAGAAACCACAATGAAAATCATTATTAATCTATAAAGTGAAGTTGATCCACAAGTTTCTAATCTAGAAATCACAAATGAGAAAAACATATCTAATCAGGAAGTAAAAGGACCCCCCAAATTGCAAAAAGGAGAAGGTTCCTCTAGTATGCATGAAGTATAAACTATCTCTAGTATGGAGATAGAAAAAGAAGAAGAGAAAGTAAAATAAAAACACAACTAAAATCCTTGAAGAGATGAATATGCTTGAGGTGACTTATGAGGATCATCCAGATGTCAATATTTTGCAAGATATACCTAATGTGTCTACTCAAACATAGATCTATCAGTTTTCAAGGAAATGTGATAAATGGTGATGAAAAAGAAAAAGACGATAATAAAAATGAGACTACTCCTCTAGTGAATACTAACGCACAGGTGTAGGAAGTCAAGGTGAAGGTTGTGTTCCTCCTTTGAGACATAATGTTGCTCCTCTAGAGAAATCAAGGAGTAATGTGGAAGATAATCCTGAGATGGTTGAGGATGCAAATGAGAAGACAATTGAGAAGCAAGATCCAACACTTCTATGGACATAGGTCAAAGTTAATTTTTAGAAATTTTCAATGATTTAATTGGAATCTAGATGCAATTTCAAGTAGTGGTAACACCTCAACTTCTACAAATTCCCATCCTTGATGGAAAGGTTGATTTTTCTAACATTTATCCCCTCCATAAGCTACAACTTGGAGACATATTGAATGCTTCCACAAGGAAGGAGATTCCACAAGATCATGTAAAGAAGAGTGAATTGATTGAATATGTTGTGAAGACTATTCACAAGGGTTTACTAGATGTAAACATTGATGTTTCCTTTCCTTCGAAACAAAATTTAAATTTTTTAATGGATTCCTTAAAGATCATTCCTCTCACTTGGAGAAAAAGGAAAAGAAAGAGGCCTTGAGAAAGATAAAAAAAAGGATGGTAGATGCATTTGATTTGTGTGCCAATGCACACAAAAAATCACAAGATAATATAAAGATGTTTAAATAATTTTTCAATAAAGTTATTGATGTGTATTAATTTCTTTTAAATTTCCTTCCACTAAAAGCATCAAGGATCATATAGACTCGATTAAGTCACAAATCACTCAATTTTGAATATCCAAGATACTAAGAGGGGGGTGAATCAATATCTTAAATTTAGTGAAAAAATACCAACCAGTTACTCCAATGCATATAACATTAAAGATAAGTAAGAGCATTAACAAAACATGAAATCAAACAACACATGAACACCAAGATTTTTTTGTGGAAAGCCAAAAATGTGAAAAAACACGATGAGTGTTAGCTCATAATATAGTATAAAAAATTATAAAACATTACAAAAGGGGTGGCTCACTACCAAGACTCACTATCCAAAATGAGAGGCTCACTACTTACAAAATTATAATGACAAAATGGCTTACAACTAGAAAATGTACTGATAATGTACACCTAACAAGTGCTAATTTAGTTCTTTTGAAGCTCAATAAACTAACTTGAAACACTTCATCATATTCACACTTCTTCATCATTAACATCAATCTCAAAAATATGCAATATATATAGCTAATATATCCACAAGCATTAATTAGGTTGGCCTAATTAGATGCAACCCTAATTCACCAAAGAATACCAACTGTTAGCTTCAAGCATTCACAAAATATTTCCAAAGATAATTCAAAAACTCAACATGCTACATCATGTCTACATTGACCCAAGATAGGTCACACATACATTTGCAAGAAAAAATAATTTACTATAACACCATTTATCCATTAGGTCATCCAAAGATAGACCTAATACCAAAAACACAACAACAAAGCAATGTCGATACACCATACCGGCATCTAATACGTGAGATTTTGAATATATGTGCTTCCAACATCCATAAACCATTTCCAAAAACCACAAGCAATAATAATCAATAGCAAAGAATTGCAGACCAAAAAACCAAAGGATGATAACTACATCCCAGTTCATATACCAATCCAGAATATTAGATCAAACTAAGACTTAATCTTGCAGTTGCAACTCATATATCATGGTGGCATCAGTGACAACAAAAAATAGAAAAATGAGATAATCTTCTTCATTCGTCCAACAATCTCCTCCTTTGTCGTTGATGGAAACATGTGCCAAAAATTTACAAGACCTCTTAGATACACCACTTCTCCCCCTATCACCAATGTACTCTTCCTCTATTACTTTTCACTCCCCCCTTGACATCAAGAACAAAGGGAAACTCAATAGAAAATATGAAAACTAAAGAAATAAGACATTAACTAGAGGATGGAGAGCCTTGAAGCTCCTTAAGAATACCTTTCCACGCTGATTTACTTTTCTCCCAACTCTTCTTTGCAGCAACCAACATCCTATTCAGGGATTCAAAACCATCAGACTATCCTTCATATCATTTGTAGTACTAGGATTCAAGCTTATATTCTCAAGTTTCTCTGCACTTTCCAAACCATTCGAAATCAGGGTGTACTCCATTCTTGCAAGGTCACCTAATTGACCAATTTTTTTGATGATTTCTTCCTTTTATTTCTATAAAATAAAGAAGTTATCTCTACAAGTAGAAATGACATTCTAGGTTGATTTTTCTATGTCCTTGGATGTGTTGCAGGTACAAGAGACAAAAATCAACTGGGATTAGATGGAGTCCATAATGTTTTTTAATATTTTGAGTGACATCTGGCCACTTCAAGAAATAGGCAAAGACAACATTTTCTTTAGACTCACAAATTTTCATAGTTTCCAAAATTTTCTCAACATTTGTGTGTGCTAGAGCACATTTGTCATGCAACGCCAACAAAATTTACTCTACTAGCTTCTCCTTAACCTCTTGCTTTTTCTTCTCACCAATTCTAGAGGAATATTCCTGACAGGAGTCCAACAATAATCTCAAATTTTATACTAGAGTGAGATATCTATCAATTCATGTACCCAGTGTTGTCTCCTGCAATGCCTTAAGAGCATCTTAAATTAGTTATGTTCCCTTTTGGTGTGTCTCTAGAATATCTCTTCTACAGAATCCATGCAATGCATCACCCAATACTAACTTATGAACATGAGGAATTTTATCTAGATCCACACTACCTTGAATCATAGGAAGTTGTAAAAGTTCTAGAGGAATCACTGGTTGGAATCTGATATTCTTGGATAAAAATCCTTTCAACACATCATCACTGAAGGAGGATTCTCTAGGAGATCTATGAGATTATACAAACTACCTTAGATTTTCTTCATTCTTCCCAACAGATTCCTCATTTTTCTCTTCTTCCTCTTCCTTTTCTTGCTCTGCTTCTTTGTTTTCTTCTTCCACTTTCTCTTCTTCTTCTTTTTTCTCTTCTTCTTTTTCTTCTTTGTCCCTATTTCCATCTTCTTCATTTCCTTCATTTTCACATTGACCTTGTTCTTCTTTAGCATGATCCTTTTCACTTTCATCATTACCCTTTTCCTTTTCAATATTATCTTTTTCACATTCAATATGCTATGGAGAAGCATCATCATGTTTTTCAAACTTAACGTCACCCTCATTTTGCTTCTCCATTTCTGAAGGATCATTTTCAACACCTCTATCTAGAGGGATATCTCCATAATTTATTTCAATAGAAATACCTATATCACCTATATCAAGAGGAATATCTTCCTCGACATCTTTAACAAAAACTTTTTCATGAGACTTAAGTGTAGAACCAAGCATGCCATATTTCTCTGCTGTATCTCTAATTACTTCTATAGTTTCCTTCTTTATTTTCTTTGTCTGCTTTTTATCCCTTGTAATCAAAATATTCACTCTTTTCTTCATCCATAACATATTTGGACATATCTTCTTTAGGGTTTCTAGATCATTTTGGGTCAAAGAAGACCCAATTTTATTAAATGCATCATTCCTACTTTTCTCTTCAAATTCAATAGCCTCTGATCTCCTTTTTATCAGGGCTAACCACATTTTCTCAGGTACATTTTTCTTCACATCATCCCACTTAACATCCAATGTGATAACATATTGAATAGTGGCTAAAATTAATTTCTTTCTATCCTCTTTCCCTATTTGACCATAATATTTTGATGTAGGCTTCAACATGTTTTCAACATGTAACAAAGAATTGAGTACAACCTCTAATTTTAAAAGGGGACTAGGTCTTATTAGAATGTCATTTTGTTCTACTTCTTCAGACACCTTAGCTTTCTTCAATTCTGGTTTGGTGTGCACATGAACACCAAATTCTTGTTCTTAATCTTCATCGTAAGATGACATAATATGAAATATTTTAGAACCAATGCCAACTTCTTGATAAGCACCTTCACTAGAGGATAAACTTCCTCTTCTCTTCCTTACCAATTTTGCTTCAGGGCCCTCCTCTTCATCTTGATCATTAGTAACAATAAGGTTTTTCTCCCTCATAGCTTTTTCTTTTTTTCCTCTCTTCCTATGTACCATTAAAGGATTTTCTTTCCATTTCCTAGATCTTGTAGTAGGTCTAGAAGAAGCTGGGCCTTTACCTTTATCAATAGTATTGGGTTCAACTTTCACTACAAGGGTTGCGAATGGTTTAGGAGCAGTCCTACCAAATCTCCTTAGACCTAATGATTCTCCCTCCATCTATTCTCTCTAATCCCTACCAAGTGAAATATCCTCATAAATGTAACCAACTTCTCTAAGCTTCTTTTCCACATTATTTCTTCTTATTGGCTTCTTATGCCCCAAGTGAACCTCCATAGATTTTTTGGCATAAGTGCCAATTATAGGTTCAATGGCATCTTTCAGACTTTTCAACAACATATATTCATATCCTTTGGCTTCATCTTATGTAATCTCATAACCCAATGGTTGAATCCATATGGTTTGGGGTTCAATAGCTTAAATCATACATTCATCAAAAGAGACATGAAATATGATATCATTTCTATATTTTTCAACAAATTTCCTCAGAATCCTTTCTCTCATTCATGTTTCTCTTTTATACAACAAAGAATGCTATTAGAGCATTATCTTTGTTCTTTAAATCACCTAGATTATGTAAGTGATCAAAGATCTAATGTTCCATTGGTCTAGATGTATCCTAGAATACCATATCATCCCTTCCAAGAAGTCTCTTCAGAAAATAGAATAATAGTCACATAATCAAAGAACCAAATTTAAATACATACTTCCTTTCTTTGGTCATTCTTAAATTCTCAAGAAACTATTGTCAAAGAAGTTCACACAAGTCATAGAATGCACCATTAACTACCATATCAAAATTAGTAGAAATAGATATGACAAAAACAAAATTCTCTCTATTGGTGAAGTAAATTTTTTGACGGATCATTATTGTAGCATAATTCACAACAAGATTAGTTATAGACTTTGTTGTAAGGGATCTCTTCTCCTATTTGGCACCAATGAGATCTGTCACTACTTCATTCTTTATAGACATTGGCATAGGTAACAGTTTGGTATCAAAGAGTTTGGTAATAGCCTTAATTGCTTCCTTAGTTATCAGATGGGGTCTATCAGTCCACAATAATTTATCATATGTTCTGTAGAGAATTGGTTTCACATATTTATCATCAACTATGGAACTAAAATTAGGAAAGTAGTTCCATATATCCAATTTCTTTGCAACAATGTTTGAATATTCAGGTTTCACCAAGAAATTATCTCTAGTGATCATTCATCCAAATATCTATCAATTTATTGTGATTGAATTCCTTAGTTTTCGCTCGAGTGTACATTCTTGTATCCTCGGCCAGCATAACTTCGTGAGGGATTGATGAGAAGATTCCCATATGGTCATATTTAGAAACCTTCATATAATATTTCCTAAATGATGGTCTAGGTATTTTTGACACTTTAACAACTATAGTGGTTTCCATTCTTCACAATTTCAAGCTCAAACAATTCAAACTGATGATTCACACAAACCCACAACTTGCACAGAAAAGTAGAATACCTTTTTCCTTCATGAAGAACCAAAACTAAGGTTTGCACAACTCAAACTCCAAATCACCTCAAGAATGCTCCAAAATTCTCTTCAATTTCTTCAAATGTGCAAGTGATTAAAATTCCTTACACATTCACTTTACAAAACAACTATCAGCCCCAATTTGCATTAAATGTGGTAGATTTCAAAAAGCTGCTAAAAACTCTTCTTCTCTACACAAAAAAACCCTAATTTTCTCCATAATGATCATGCCTTCACTTTTTTTTTCGATTCCACTCACACAAACTCTAACTATCCATTCTTTACAACATATCCTTGTGCTAAAGATTAACACACCAAACAATGATTTTATGTTAAAGCCCCCCCTAAGACCCTGCTAGTTCTAATTACTAGAGGAATTGTTTGCATTGGATGAGGGCACAGGTGCATCTGACATTTCAGGCTCTTCTTTCTTCCTCTAAATCTTATTCATTTCTTGTTTAACCTCATCCTTGTAAATTTTCTTCACTGATTCATTCTTTTCTACCAGATTAGGCTGCTTTTCCTTCTTACTTCCACAAACTTTTGAGATATTTATTGGTTTGTTGCAATTGTATTAGACAACAATTTATTTATTAGTTTGTCCTCCATTAACCCTTGACCTATACTGATTAGAATTGTGTCCAAATTTTTTACATGTACAATATTAACCATCAAAGGATTGAGTCATTCTTCCTTCATTAGACCAAATCACCATCTGAGTTTTGCATTCACTAGCCCTATGTCCAATTCTCTTGCATGCAAAACATTGACCAAAGAAGGAACAAGGAAACTAATTCATCCTACTCCTACACTTCTTTTCCACTGACCAAATTTATTACATGAAAAATAGACACCATTAAAGGATGGGTACATTTTTGCATTTGGTTGTCTGATAGGCAGTCTTCTAGAAAAGTTCCTTGAATTTCCTTTTTGATTTCCTTTATTCTAAGTCTTCTAATTATCCTTAGAGTTTTCACCTCCTTCCATTCCTAATCCACCTTTGCATTTACTTAGTTTCTACCCTAAAATCAACTCATCAAGCTTGTCTAAGCTAGCTTTGAGATTACTTTCACAAAGTTTTTCTTTTTCCATATCTACTTTCATATTCACCACTTCTTGTTCTAGCTTAGTGCATTCATCAGACTTGCTTTGTACCATTTTATTCAATTATTCTTCAATTCCTTTCTTATCCTCTACTTGCACCTTCAAACTGGTAATCTCTTCATTAGCCTACTTCAACTGCTCACTTACTTCCCTAGATTTCTTTGAATTTATTTAATTTCTCTTTTAATTTCTAGACACATTTATTTGCTTTATCAAGATTTTATTTCAAATTTTTGTTTTCACTTTCAACTTTATCAAGATCTTCAAGTGTAGCCTAGAGCTCTTCTTTATGATTCATTTGTTCCATCTTTAGGATCTTCCTCAAGCTATTAGGCTTCTTTAGAGGAACCAGGCTTTGATACCAATTGTTGAATAGCCAAGATATTGAGAAGTGGGGTGAATCAGTATCTTCTTAAACTTGTTGAACAAATACCAATGAATTAATCCAATGCATATAATAGTAAAGATAAGTAAGATAATTAATAAAAAATGAAATCACACAACACATGAACATGAGGATTTTTATGTGGAAAACATAAAATGGGAAAAACCACAGTGAGTGTTAGCTCATAATATAGTATAACTGGTTATAAAATATTGCAAAAGGGGTGGCTCACTACCAGGACTCACTGTCCAAAATGTGAGGCTCGCTGCCTACAAAATTATAATGACAAAATGGCTTACAACTAAAAAATAAACTGATAATGTACACCTAACAAGTGTTGATTCAATTCCTTTGAAGTTTAGTAAACTGACTTGACACACTTCATCATATTCACACTTCTTCTGATTCATATCATCATCTACTTCTTCATCATAGTCAACAATCTCAAAACTATGTAATGTATATAGCTAATACATCTGCAAGCATCAATTAGGTCTGCCTAATTAGATGCAACCATTATTCACAAAAAAATACCACCTGTCAAATTCAATAGCATGCTACATCATGTCAAAACAAAACTAAGATAGGTTACACATACATCCACATGAAAAAAATAATTTACTATAACACTATCTATCCATTAAGCCAGCCAAAGATAGACCTAATAGCAAAATGCAACAATAGAGCAATTTTGATACAACATAAGAGCATTTGAATACATGAGATTCTAAATATACATGATTCCAACATCCATAAACCATTTCCCAAAACCACAAGCAACAATAATCAATAGCAAAGGATTGTAGACCAAAATACAGGAGGATGATAACTGCATAGCGATTCACATACCAGTCTAGAATATCAGATCAAATTAAGACTTAATTTTGTAGTTGCAACATATATATCATGGTGGCATCAATGACAATACAAAATAGAAATATGAGATGATCTTCTTCATTATTCCAGAATTCAAGTGGTTGAAATATATGATCAATTAAAGGATAACAATGGGGCAACTAGAGTTCAAGTTAAAAAAACTTCACAATTGTCACTACTTTGGGACTAGAGAGAAAATAAAGATGCATTTTAAGTTAGTTAAGGGAAGAAGTTAACGTGATACTTTCTACATTATCTAGGTTACTTGCTAAAGCTAAAAAGGTTAAACATAGAATGAAGGATTAAACAATGTAGAGGATGCTAAGGATTTGTGCATATAGTTTGAATGCCAAAATAATATTCTCTCTTCAAGAAAGGAAAATTGGGTTGCAACTTTGGTGTAACTCAAAGAAATCCACAACAATATCCTACTTATAAGGAAGGTACAAAGGTATATTTAAGATAATTTTGGTCTTTCTATAAATTTTGTAGACAATTGCAACATCATATTTTAGGCATCTCAAGGGGAGTATTGATTGAAGAAATCATATAGTAAGGGTGAGTTTTTATAGTTCTTGGGCTGATAAAAGTAGAAGATATTATGCCCTTTCCTCTTGATGTCAAAGGGGGAGAGAATACTTGTAGATATATGGGTGTTTCCATCAATAACAAAGGGGGATATTTTTGGAAATATGTGTTTTCATTGGTGCTAAAAGTGTATGATGAAGGATGTACATACTCTAGAGATTGTTGGTATGCAGAGTGCAAGTCAAGCAATGCAGTATGAGGTTGAAATGGTATTCAGTCTAATGAATAAGTATGTTGTGGAGGTTGGTACACAAGTTCTTATATGTTTACCATATGTCTACATTATCATCATTACCTATTTGGTGTATCACACATTGAGATAAGTTGTAAAAATGTTGTTGAATCATTTATTGTGTATAATCTGAGGCATATTCATAGTATTTTGGTCCACATCCCTCCACAATCCAAGTTTTTATCTTCTATTTCAGAATTTAAGAAGAACAATATGTGAAGGTATTATATCTAAGGATTCAATTCACAACACCTTCTACATTGAAATCAATAAGTGACATTGTTCCAATTTTTGCATTGGAAGCATAGAGAGTTGATGAGGGACAATTGGGATGTTCCACATTCCTCTAGTGAAATAGATGTGTCTGTGTGGACTTAGGGATATGTTCATAAAGGTTTATGGATTATTCTCTATAAGTATCAAGTGTTTTGGTGGTCTACAAGATCAACTTTCAAATGAAAATTTACTACAGTTTGTTTGAATTTCCTTGTTCTTGTGTTTTCAATGGGTTTCTTCAGTTGCACCAACATATTATGATTAGAAATTTTAGGAATAGGTTGATGAGATATTAGGAAGGAACTACATTATTCACATATTTTTCCACATATTTTTTTTTATCTCTCATAAGTGTTTGATCTTGACTAACTAATTTTATTTTGGAGGATGTGTTATGTTGTGTTTGGGTTCTGTAATAACATGTGTTAATCCACAATTTCTTTTCTTATAATATTATATATGTTTGGAGCTAACTAATGTGATATCAAATGTTTTTTCTAAAAGGTTATCTTGGATCCAAGCTAATTAAGGTTTTTTATTGTTGTGAAGGATATATATATAAGATCAAATTCATTTGTGAAGGTGTCAAATATGAAGGAAGTAGGACTAAGTAGTATATTGAATATGAAGTGTGTGAAGTTTGTTTGAAGGGTTAATTGTGTAAAACATGGATTGCAACATCAACATATGTTTAATGCTTCTTCATAGTAGTTCATATTCATATCTCTCATTATAAATTTCATGTATCTTGCTATGAGATAGTAAGTCTCATTAGGTTTTTTGTATCTTTCCCTAAGGTTGTACACCTTAGTCTATAAGTCCATAGGCAGTGAGCCTTAAACAACATTATAATTCTTGTTAGCAATGAGATATATATATTGTGATTTCATCCTCACCATGGTTTTTCCCCCATTGGGTTTTCCACATAAAAATCTTGGTGTCTTTTGCATGGTGCATGTTTTATCTTCTACTCTTTTTTAGTCTATGCAATGTGTTGTTTAATCTACAAATGAAAATAGTTGAGTTTTAATAAATGTTGATTCACTCCCCCTCTTAGCAAAAAAATTTTCTCAACATATAGGTATATTCTAACCACATTCAAATAGAAATTCATTTGAACAACTAATGGTTTCTTGCTACCAACCTTGAAGTTTTCTCTACTATTTATTATTGAGAAATTTTCTTGCCATATGACACTAAGATGGTTTAATTTTGATGTCAAATTTTGAATGTTATATAACCATAAAATATCCTCATTTTCTCATCGAAGAATATGTGTGCATGTATGGTGTTTCCTAATTCTTGATTGAACATGTTTTAGAGTTCCCCCTTTTTTTTGTGATCTCCCCATTTCGTACCAACATTAAATAAGGTTAAGCTCAAGATTATTCAAATTAATGCCTAGTTAGTTAAGTAGGTCCTAGGTTGGAGATCAACCTAGATTTTGATAAAAAATGTCACAACCCAATTTAACTTGTGATCAATTCAAAATTTCAATATTTTTTCTATTTTTGATATGCATCTTCAAAACACTCATCAAGGTAAATAATGTTATTTTTTTATCTTAAGGAAAATGTACCACTCTTGAATTAAGATTATTCCTAAACAATGACCAATTTAATGACATTGTTAGAATACGTGACATTATAATTGCTATCCTAATTTTATTTATGTGTCTCCACATTCTTTGGAAAGTTTTCTAGGGAACATGAGGGGAAAAATATTTCTTATTTATTTTCCTATGACAAATTGTAGTTGCATTCAAAGAGGTGGACCCTTTACAATGGTGGTTACCAAGCATTTTGAGAGGAAATTATTCTTAGGTGTCCAAATTTTTGAGTGGGGACCACTTTGGTGTGCATTTCCTTGCATGTTATTTGCATGATCTTACATGGTTGGGTGCCTAGGTTTGCATGTTGGTGCATGCTCTTACATGCAGCTATCAAAGTTGTTAGAGTTATGGAGCACCCGGTATTGACCAATTATAATTGGCTATGGGTTAGGAACCCATTTAAAGGCCATGTGATAATTTAATATTTTATTCCATTTTTATGGACTACCCACTAAGGGGATCATGGGTTTTTCTTATTGTTTTGGAATACCAATTGTGGTATTCTCTCCCACAAACTTCTATATATTAGAGTCTTGAGATGGTGGTTTGTAAGAGTCTATTTTCAAGTTGTTAGAGTGATGAAGTGTTGTTGAAGTCTAGAAAGGATTATTGTATTGATGTACATCCTTGAAGATCAATAAAAACATTGGATCTCTTTGGGTGTGGAATTTTTTCTTGTAAGGGTTTCTACACGTAAATCTTGTGTCACTTATGTTTGATGACTTGTGGTATTGTAGTTTTTTCTTTCATTGTTATAATTGTTATTCACATAATACTTATATGGTAATCTTGAATATATAATCGCAAATTTGTAACCACTTTAATAAGTTCATATTTCTTCAAGTTTTCACCTTGAATATCCAACATATGGTATCAAAGCTAATGGTTCTATTAAGAGAGGGATTCCTTTCTTTTGAGTGAATTGGAGGGTTTTTGGTTTTAGTGGGAGCTTGTGCATTGTGGGTTTTACATATTTATGAAGAATATTGTAAACCATGGCTTCCACCTCATTTTTATGTATTGATAAGTTCAATGGTACTAGTTATGAGATGTGGAAGTTGAAGATGGAGGATCTCCTTGAAGAGATAGATTAGTGGTTGGTAGTTTCAAGTGAAAAGAAACCAAAATAAATATTTGAAGAAGATTGGAAGAAAATAGACAAGAAGGTACAAGGAACCATTTGGTTGTGTCTTGTATATTTTGTCCTCTTGAATGTTTCAAAAGAATCTATCACATATAATTTGTGGAAGATGATAGGTGATATTTACCAAACCAAAAACTAATAAGTTTTGATTATATGGGAAAAATAGGTTTTGAAGGGACCTGAAAACCTTTACAAAAAAAGACATAAAATGCCACTAGAAAATATTTTCAAAAATCCACTAACAACATCCCAACAGCCAAAAAACACAACAAAATAGGTGCTAAACAAAAATATAACAAATAACTACCTACAACACCCAGTAGCCACAAAACAACTGAAAAAGAAACCAACACCCAATAGGAAATAGAAAGCAATAAAGAAGAAGAGCAAGTGATAGTCCAAGCTACTCAAGGTTTTGGCCACTTCAATCTATTGGTTCCTATGTCTTTTGACCATATCTAGCAGCTCCTTGTCAGCATCAAAGGATCTCTTCCAATCAGCCGACCATCTAACAACAGGTCCTTTTTCGTCATCCTTAGCAACATTTATACCTTTTTCCTTAGCCGTGTGGTCCTTCTCCATAAGCTCAGAGAAATAAACCTAATTCTCCCTAAGCTCACTAATATTTCTAAAAAGGACATCCAAGGAGTTTGTGTTGTTCTTCATAGTGATATGAAAAGCCTATATAAGTTTTTTGATATAATCATTTGTACCCAAAACCTTGGCTTCCAAAGTAGCCAACTTTTTCTCAAAAAAATATTTGAAGTCATGATAGGAACTTTCAAGGTCTACTTTTCAATCAATAAGAATGTAAAGAATCGAACCCTTGGGAACATTCTCCATATTCTCCTTTAGACCTCAAATTTTAATATTAATCTTATTAAAATTCTATAGAGTCCACTTAGAAAACTTAAAGGTACCAGTGGCCCCAACCCTAGCCATATCCAACAAATCATACATGGAGGTAGTGTCATCACCAAGGTAAGAAAAATTCTTAGAAAGAGAATTTAACTTCAAGGGCTCCTATTTAGCTTTTTTCTTCTCTGCATCCTCATTTAGATCCCTTATCTCCTTGTCCTACTCCATCTTGGGAATATCTTGCATTAGGGAATCCTTAATGGCCACCATCTTATCACTAGAATCCTTGGAATCACCGGACACATTGGTGTCCTTAGCCAGAACATCTAAGGCCTTGTTCTTCAGGTTATCAATATGTTCTGACAGCCTCTGCAGCTTATCCACCACACCCATAGTAATATCTTGTGTCCCCACCTCAAGGCCACCACCAACAACATCCTTGACAACAACCACCTCCATAGTTCTAGGAGAGGAATCATATGACCCCACTTCCATGTTTTGACTCACAAAAAAGGTCAAGCCGCTTAGCGGCCTTGTTACTCTTAGAACCACCCACCTTCCTCTTCTTTGAAGAAGTAGCCACAACCATCAAATATAAGTCATCCTCATATTCATTCCATTCCTCCTCCTCATCCAAAGTGGACTTAGAGCCTAACAACACATCACTTAAATTATTCTCCTTTCCCTTCATGGTAGGAGTGGGGGTAAGAGACTTAACATGCTCCATAATCAATAAAATAATCCCTTCATGGAGGATGAGAGCCCTCCTATTCTTTAGATGGGCATATACATAGACCTCTAAAGATGAATGTAGAAAGAAATGAAATGAAATAAACAAACCAGGTCTAAAATGGTGACTGAGAATAGTTGTAAACCTCCCCTCCAAAGTCACATAATTCATAAGCACCTCAACAACACTTGCCCAAATTTTCTTGAGGGATTTTCTCTCATAGCCCTAGGTCTCTAATTTAACTAATTTATTTCACTCATCATCTTTAAAAAATTGTGCCATCACCTCCTCATTACTCTTTTTATCCTTGACGAACTTACAACCCACCGTCAATATTCTAGTGATAGTAGTGTTGGAAACAAGCAACATTGAGAGGAGGGGTGAATTAGTGTTGTGCAAAAATTCAACTTAATTATTTTGCCATTTAACTTTCTTAATCATTCAACAAAAGAAACATGCATCATCATAAAGAAAGTAATCACAACACCATAACACCAAAATTTTTACATGGAAACCCTATTAGGAGGAAAACCACGGTGGATGGCCAATCCACAATATAGTATGAGTATACCCAAAATGAAAAGTACAAAATAGGAATGCACTTGCATTCAAGCTCACTACCTGCTCAAAAGGGATGGGCTCACTTCCCTACAATGATTTGTAATAGATCTAAAAGAATGAATTGATAAAATAGCATCAACAATGCCTAATTATAGTACCAATTAAGCTCTATAGATAGTCTCCTGTCCTTTTGACTGATTCAACAATATTGCTCTACTCTACACAAATCACACTACAAAAATCTTAATGCACAAATGAAACTGTACATAATCGTGATTGTTGTTCCTAATGATCACAACACACCACCACTTCCTTCTTCATATCTCAAATGATATATCAAATCTCTTATATATATATATTTGCATCTAGAAATCAAGTCGCTATAGGTCAGCTTTAATAAAACTTGGAAATATTATCAACTGTCGTCCCAAAACATGAACAATTTTGATGTGCATCCAAACAAGTTAGCTAGACTATAGCTGGGACCCATAATTAAATATTTGAACATAATTTTTTTTTAAATAATTTCACTTTACACATCCACAACATGCCACATTCACTGAGTCCACTACAACAAGCAAGTAGATAGAAAACATCCCAATGGATCTCCAATATCGTATTGTAACTAATGCAACACCAAAAAATTAAGTAATAAGATAATATGCATGCTCAACAAGCAATCTTAGGGGTCCACAACACAAAACAATGATTCGGTGAAGTAGATAGATTAACTGACTGATTGGATACCCTATTCTTCAAGTATTCTACCGCTAACACATAGTATTTCACTTTATCTGCCAATATGACTAGATACAGATCCATGGACCATGGAGATGACTTCAAGTTCCATCAATGACAACACTAGAAGCCATATGCCAACAATCTCCACCTTTGGAATTGATGGAAACACTTAGTGAAAAATGATTAAGTGTCAAAATTGGTAAGTACACTGCCAAAATTTAGAATACTGCTCCCCCTATGAATGTCAAGGTATTTTTCACTGCACTCTCTCCCCCTTTGACATCAATGGAAAAATTGGGGAATCTAAAATTACAAAACTATTGAGACTTATAAAAATTTGAAGATGTTTGCAAATTTATTCTTCAGTACACTTAAGTTTGATTCCCAGACACTTCTCAAACTCTCCAAAAAGAATATGACCACAAATTAGATATGTCAAAGTTTCTACTACTTCAAGACTTACTAGATCAAGAGTGGCCATAACATCTTTATCTTCTTTTAGAGCATTCACCATTATCTGAACTTAGTCCCCTAAGTTTACATACTCTACCAATAATCCTTTCATTTTCAAGTTTCAAACTCTTTATTTGGTTGAGTAAGGACATTACCTAACTTTCTTGTTTACAAACACTACCGGCTAATGGATCAAAAGTATTTGAAATAGTGACCAACTGTTGTTCAATGTATTTCACCTTCTTCTCATTTGATTCAATAAAGTTTGACAAGATCAAGAAAGATTTGTACACTTTTCCTCCTTCAGACATAGTACCTTGAATATTTTTTATGCAAGTGCCTAACATAGCTTTTTCTTTGGCAATTAGTTCATTTAGAATACCAAATCTCTTCTCCTTGAACTCCTTTTTCACTTTAATCAAATCTGATTTCTCAAAATATTCAAAATGAGAATCTACAAAATGTATTAATTTCTTTAACTCACTAAAGGAGGAACCTAATGGGTCCAAAACATAGGTAGGCAATAATTTATGTAAAAATCTAGATGCAAGCTTTAGCAGTTCACAGTCATTGGCTTTGGCTTGAGCAATTTTAGTGACCTTCATCATTTGAATTGGAGATGGATTAGATAGGTTAATTGAGCTTTCATATAACTCGGGATCTAACTCTTCCTGTTGCTCCAATAGAGATTCCTTAACTTCCTCTATTCTAATTTCTTGATCCCTTTCTTTTTCAACCTTGGATTCTACTTTAGGATTGACTTTATGCATTTTAGCTTCTTCAATATGCACCTCTTTTTCCTCAACTAACACCTCAATAGGAACCTTAGTTACCACAGGTGTCTATGTATTTTCCACATCAGGAGAAGTCAAAATATCCTCAAATTTTGGATGATCAAACACATTCATGTTCTCCTCATTCACATTCTCTTCTTCTAATTCATTCACCTCCACATTCACTTTCTCATTTGCTTGAACATTTTTAGTATTGATTTCCTCAATGTTAATCTTATCTCTTGACAAAATTTTTTCTAGAATTTCCTTAGTTTCATTGACAATAGTGTCAGTTTCACCAATCATGAGTTTATTTATTCTTGTTTTTCTCTTAAATTCCCTTTTAGCTTTTTCAAGGAATAAATCCATTTCTTCAATTGTCATTTCTGAGCACAAATCAATTAGGAATCTCATCCTCAAATTTTCTTATTCTGATAATGCACTCGACCTCCTAGACTCCAAAGCATTATATAGACTTGTAGGAAAACCAAACATGATTTCAGCAAGAGCTTTACTAAAAACATTCATATGCTTCATTATTGCTTCTTCAAGAGTTCTCTTACTGGATTCATCAAAGGTCTCATACCAATCACAGAGTGGCTTGAGATTTCCATCTTTTACTATTGCATTCTCAACTTCCTTAATTGACATACTAGGCTTGTCAATTTTGGCCTTTTTCTTTGCTTCTTCTCCTTTTCCAAAAGATTTTCTTTTATTCAATTTGATAGCCTGTGTACCAGTAGCCTTTATCTCCCTTACTACTTCTGAATTAGTTTCTTCCTCTTCATCTATAGACACAACTTTGTAAGCTCTTGTTCTTTTATTCTTCTTTCTTTTTCTAGAAGCCTCGGCTTGATTTGATTGAGCTTCAGTGGAACTTCTAGTGTGAGCAGGAGATGTTCTTGAACTAGCTAATTCTACCTTTTCTTTCTTCTTAGTTGCTTCAAAACCATCTCTTTTCCTTCTCACTTCTTTTAGTTTATGCACAGGGATTCCAATACTCTCTACAAGAGCTTTTGTCTCTTTTCTTACCCTTCTAGCTATCATGGGCTTTTTCAATTCTAAATGAACCTACAAGCTTTTCTCTACATAAGTACCAAACCTTTCTTCTCCCTAATCAAGTTGTGAATTTAGCAGGTGGTCTGCATACATCCTCAGAATGCTCTCATCTACTTCATAACCCATAGGCATGATCCAAACTATTCTAGGATCAACAACTTCCATATGGCACTAGTCAATGTCTACCATGAAGCAAATAGTGTCTTTGTATTGTTCCACTATTGTGGCAAGAATTCTTTCCCTGGTGAGCATCATATTCTAAAATTTTTTAAAGTATCCCCAAAGGATTGTATCGCGGGTCTATTGATCACCCAATCCACATAACATATTCCATATTTGAACAACTACTGACATATCATTCTGCCATTTAACTTTACTAACTCTTGATACCTCACCCGAGAAGTAGAAAAATAAACATATCAGGAAGTTAATGTACTTGAATGTGTTCTTCTTATCCTTTTTCATTTTTCCCAAGTTCTCCAATGACTGGCTTCTAAGCAGTTCCCATAAATCATAATCTACATTTTGTTTGACCATTTCATATTCTACATAGATAGTTATGCTAGATATTGAATTCTACCTGCTTGAGTGATAAATCTTATAGCCAATAACCATTGATGAAAATTTTACATCCAATGTAGCAATATCATCTATCATCATCGCTCTTTTTTCCCATTGCAAGCCTGTCACTTGAGTAACCTAATCATTCTTCACAAACTTCAAAAATGGAAGTCTACAAGTGGAATTTAGTCCTGTGACTACACATATAGCTTTTTTTAAAATTTTGAATGACACATCCAACCACATGAATTCATCATGGACATGACTCAACATATATCAAACCCATTCATCTTCTTAAAATAAGAGGAATTTCACAAATTGCACAAATTTCTTATCTTCTAGGGTTTTAAATTCTGGTTTCATAGTATAATCTTCTTGAATTATATGATGAAAGTACAAATCCATCAGATCAAAGGTTCCCAAATCTTCAATTTTTTCATGCACATAAGCCCTAATATCCTCAATATGTAGGACTTCATATGACACTAATGAAAATTCACCTAAGGGCTCTATATCTACGGACTTATATGGATTCCATTTAAACTTTGGATTTGTCCTATCCTTAACTTTGACTATTAGAGGACTATATATGATTACAATCACAAAAATTTATAGGTTTTCGATAAATACATTTCGAGGATGAAAAAAAATTGATTGCAGATTTTCCTTTATGCTTGAGTCTCTCCAAAAATTCTCAATGATCACTTCAGAGCTCTCCAAATAACTTTTCTCCAAATGCAATATGACAAATGGGGGTTGAAGTCATTCCTTTTATTGTCCACATACCTAACTCCTTTATTTTGCAATAAATTCCCTCACCCTAATTCATCTGGTTTTCTTCCTTTCAGGCACCGAGATAGATGAATCTTATTCGTATCTCCAATATTCTTCACTAATGCTTCTAACTGGTCGAATAACATCTAAAATGTATCAACTCTCCTACTAGACATATCTAGATTCTAGTATCATTCACCTATAATAGGGGGTTTAAGATTTTTTCTTGATAGATCCCCCTATTCCAAAGACCTAAAATTAATTCCCTGAGGAATTACCAACATTTTTTTTCTGGTGCAGGTTCATTTCCTTCTATAGAGGAATTGTTCTTCACTCATTTCTTCTACATTTTCCTCTTGATATCATCAGTAGTGAATTTTCATTTTCCTTTAACATCCTATTGCATGTTCTATTTTACCAGACCTCTTATGTTCTAGTAGAGTCTGAAAATGTGGCCAAATTTGTTGCAGTTGTGGCACACATCATTTCTCTATCCAAGCCAACTATTTTGTTGACTTTGTCATGATTTGCATTGGTTAGCAATATGTCTAAATTTATTGCATGCATAGCATTTGACATCTCTATGAAAGTTGTTCATCACAATTCTGCATTCACCATACTTATGACCATACTTATAGCAATTAAAACACTGACTTGAGAATGATGTTCTACTAATATTCATTCTACTCCTACACTGAGAAGCCATATGACAAAATTTGTTGTAGACATAACAATAGCCATTAAATATTTGAGAATTTTGTTGCCTTATTGGATCTCTTTTGGCTCCTTTCATTCGACTTGTCTAAATCTTCCTTTTCTAGAATTCCTTTGTCCAAAGTTCCTTTTTCCAAATCCAAAAATTTCTCTTTCATATCCAAGACCTCATCTATCACCATCAATCCTCTGTCTTTTGATTAGTTCATCAAGTTTGGTTGAACTTTCTTTGAATTTTTCCTTATACTCATTTGTAGTGGAAAGTTCATCTCTAAGATCATCAAGCTATTTTTCAAGCACTTCTTCATTGTTCTTGGATTGCTCCAATTCATTATCTAGTTGGCTACATTGTTCAAAATTTTCTTTCAAAGACTGTACAACATTTTCTTCATTCTTCTTCCTATCCTCAATCTCCTTGGTCATTTTCATAATGATATATTCCATCTCTCACTTCAAGGTAGCATTCTCTTTGGAAAACTTTTCACTTTCTTCTATTTTGTATTTCAGATCTAAACTAAGTTGTTCATCTTCCAATTCTTGTATATTGTCTTTCAGAGCTAAACTAAGTATTTCATCTTCCATGCTTTTGTTATCCTATTTGAGTTTACCACATAATTCCTTTCTTTTCTCCCTTGATTCATTGATCTTTTCTTTTAGTGAGTGAATGAATTTTTCTGCATTCTCAAGATTTTCTTGTAGTTCCTGGTTCTCAGATTTTATCTAATCAAGATCATCTAGGGCCACCATAAGTTGATTTTGAATACTTCTTGTATCCATTGAGAAACACTTTCCAATATCTCCTCAAGCTATAAGACTTCTTTCAAGGAACTAGCTCTAATACTAATTATTAGAATCAAGCAACACTGAGAGGGGGGGTAAATTTGTGATGTGCAAAAATTCAACTTAATTATTCTATCATTTAACTTACTTAATCATTCAACAAAAGAAACGTGCATCATCAAAAAGAAAGTAATCACAACACCATAACACCAATTTTTTTATGTGGAAACCCTATTAGGATAAAAACCACGGTGGATGGCCAATCCACAATATAATATGAGTATACCCAAAATGAAAAGTAGAAAATGGGAATGCACTTGCATTCAAGCTCACTGCCTACTAAAAAAGGATGGGATCACTTCCGTACAATTATTTGGAATAGATCCAAAAGAATGAACTGATAAAATAGCATCAACAATTCCTTATTACAATTCCAATTAAGATTTGTAGATAAATCTCCTATCCTTCTAATTAATTCAACAATTTTGCTCTGTTCTGGAAAAATTGCATTGCAAAAATCTTAATTGACAAGTGAAATTGTGCATAATAACCTAATCATTGTTCTTGATGATCACAACACACCACGACTTCCTTCTTCATATCTCAAATGACATAGCGAATCTCTTATATATATCCGCACCTAGAAATCAAGTCGCTATAGGTCAACTTTAATAAAACTTGGAAATATGATCAACTATTGGCCCAAAACATGAACAATTTTGTTGTGCACCAAAAAATGTTAGCTAGACTATAGTTGGGACCCATAATTAAATATTTGAACATAATTTGTTTTAAATAATTTCACTTTACACATCCATAATGTGCCACATTCACTGATTCAGCTATAATGACCAAGTAGATAGAAAACATCCTACTCGACCTCCAAGCTCATACTACAACTAATGCAACACTAAAAAATTAAGTAATAAGGTAATATACATGCTCAACAAGCAATACTAGGGGTCCACAACAAAAAATAAAGATCTGATGAAGTAGACAGACTAATTGACCGACTGGATACGCTGTTCTTCAAGTATTCTATCTGTAACACATAGTATTTCACTTTATTTTCTGGTATGACTAGATGTGGATCTATGGATCATGAAGATGACTTCAGTTGCCATTAGTGAAAACACTAGAATCCATATGCCAACAAGTAGAAATGAAATCCTCATTTACCTCCACTTCTAGACCATCAACTTTGAGCTTTTGATTGTGCCAAAAAGAAACAAATTGCGCTGAGGCATTGGGGTCATGCCCATGTAGCCTCTCCAAGAATGGAATAAAGTTTCCATGGCACAGAATATTCTAGAGCTTCTTGTTTCTCTAAATTTTCCCATAGGAATGTGGCTTGATTCTAATCCTATCATCGCCCACGGCTAGCAACACCAGAAACACCAAACCCTTGTGAATAACACTCAACTGAAAACTAGAGAGCAAACAAAGCATGCGAAATGGAGGAAGGTACTAGACCATGAATTCCACATCAACTCAACCCATGCCATCATTTCTCAATGAACTCCTAGCTTTATTGAGAAGGATCGATCCCTCCTCCCATGAATTAAAATCATTTAATTTGATAACCTAGTTGGAAAAAATTCTACCAACGAGTTTCCTTCTTAGTAAACATGAGAGATATGGGTCTCCTCACCAGTATGTAACATGATTATCATATCCTTAATGAGCTAATCGACATTCCAACTCAGAGGATGGGTGCTACACAGATAATTTATTATATTCAAAGAGTCAACTTGAACCCATAATTTTGTGGAGCCCTTATTCATTTCAAATATAACACTTATGAAAGCATCCTTCACCTCTGTAAAATGTTTGGTCTGAGTAAACTGCAACTATGCTAAGGAGTCTACCAACCTCATTTCTTAACACCCCACATCTTTCAAGCCCAATATTTCCCTTCACTGCTACATCAAAGTTAACTTTAACTCAACCAAAGGGATGAGGCTACCACTTAGTGTTCAATCTAGCAATAGAGCTTGACTTAGACTTCAAAATAGGAATTGAAATAATCTTCCTATGAGAAGTTACCAAGAGCTCGTAGCTAGGAAGTCAAGTAGAAGGGACACACCGAGAAAAATCAAAATGAATAAGATCAAATTTCTCGAGAATTGCCTGTCGGATCTTGATAAAAATATTATCAACCTTAAGTTTAGACTCATGAAAAATCATGTTATTTATTTCTTTCCATAATCCCCAAGTAATATGCAAGGCCATAAGGTCCCACAACCACCGAAGAACTAGAGAGGAAGAAGGGGAAGTCCATTGATCCAAGAACTTAGCAAGAGAATCTAGAAAGACCCAACCAATATTCTAGAGTCTAAGAAATTTACTCCAAAGAGAAAATGAATAATCACATCCAAGGAGAATGTGGAAATCACTTTCACTATTAGCTTCACAAAGAACACATTTATTAGGAATCACAAACCCTCTCTTATGAAGGTTATCTTTTGTTAAAACTTTACCTTGCATAAAAAACCAAAAGAAGACATTCACTTTAGGAATCAACTTCCTATTCCATAACCTCCCCCAAAAAGGAAAAGATGTGGGTGCTTCCTACACCATGGAAAAAGGGACCCTTTGCTTGACATGGGATTAATTCATGATAAATTGGACTTAATGAGGCCTTGATTTAGGTGTTGTGAGGCATTTTATGCATCCACACTAGGAATTGGACCCTTGCAAATCAAATAACATACTTTTAATAATGTCTTGTAAAGGTGTTGTAAAGTGTTGTAAGATGCTTTCACGCTTTTCTAGACTTAATGAACCTATTTCCCCCTAATTCAACATTATAAATTTTTTTTAATAACATTATTACATCAATCTCAAAGGCATATAACTTAAACATAATGTTAAACTAGTGTTGTAATGTGTCTTGCACATTCACATTGGTTCTTGTGCCTTTCTAGGCTATGAGGACCTCATTTTGGTGTTGTAAAGTGTATTTAATCACACTTTCACTTTGATTTTTGTGTCCAAATCCCTATTTAACATTCACATAATCACTAATAGTCCCATTTTAACCCATATTATACATCCTAAGGCCTAAATTGATCAAATACCAGACAAGGTTGCATTTTAGACCTTATATCCTTATATCTTGGCATTGTAACTATCAAATTGGCCCCTATGGGACCCATTCACCATGCATGGAGAATCAGTCCCATCCATGTGGGACCTATTCACCATGTGTGGCAAATGAGTCCCATTTTGGTCAATTTTGACCTTTGAGCGAGAAAAAAAATGAAATTTGAGTTTAATATTTGCTCATGTCAGCTTATGATGAGGTATTAATGGGTAAAATAGGTGAATTGTCTATAAAACCACCTCTCTAAACTCATTTTTACATCCATTAACTTTCCACATCCATTCTTCATTATTCATCCACCAATCTTTCATCTCAAGTCAAGCAACTTAGGGTTTTATCATTGCAAGACATCAAGAAAGCTCCTAAAGACATTCAAGTGTTGAATCTTCTTCCATTACTATAGAAATCCAAGATCAACATCATGGAAAGGTAATCAACTCCATTGTTGCATGTTTTACTCCATTCTTTCATCATTTTAGTTTAATTACCTAAAAGGGGTTTGACCAAGGAAAACCCCCATACCCTAACATTCCACATTTCTCCTTCTTATCTTGTTTGTTTGCAGATTTAGGTCTCTTGGAAGCTTGGAAATCATTGAAGATAAAGTTGCAAGGTTGCTAAATTCTCCTCCTTCAACAAGTCAAACTATCAACAAAAACTCATTTTCAGGCTTGTAAATCATAGTTTTAGAAGCAAGCACCTGTAGGAAGTAAAAGTGTAGAGTGGAAGCTCCAAAATCCACTTTTGAAAATACAACTTAAAATTGGAATCATTCTCCATGGGTGGTGAATGAGTCCCACTCTAGGGGTCAATTTTGAGTTTTCTGCATTTTTGTGTACCCTTTTGATAGAAACAGGTCCCAACTTAGTTTGGTAGAACTAAGATTGATTCACCCAAAATGACAAATGAGTCCCTCCAAGTCTAAAAAATAGCATCAGTATCATTTCAAATTTCATTATGAGTGTCCATCAAGATTCCAAGTTCACACTATTAGTTTGGTTCATTTCTATTAAGTTTTGCATTCATTCTAGTTCATTTCTGCATTACACAATGTGTTTTCAAAAATCACTTGTTTCTTAGGTTTTTCATACTTAATTAATCAATTTTATCAATCTATTGCACTTAAATCATCTTATTTAGTCATATAAACATCATAAACATCTTAATTTGAGTGAACCTAGCTAGCATTTTTGGCCTACCTCTCTCCTTTTAGGTGAAAAACCCTAGAAGAGTTAGAGAGTCTTTTGGTGCCAAAAATCTATGGCTCATTTTGGTGAAATTTCTTTTTGAATTCTTTATTGACTGATTTGGAATCCTTCATCATCAAAAATCTAGCTTGCATTACGGTTTGCATGATTCATTTGCATGCTAGGTGTTAAATTTTGCATTCATAAAAGGTGCATTAAAGTTGCATTTTTACCATCTACAATCATTTCACTTTTTTTGAAAATTTGCATTTTTACTTTAGGTTTGCATCATAGCACTCATACACAGTCAAAATACCTCAATTTTTTTTGAAAATTTTGAAAAAATTCCATACGAGGACTCATTCACCACCTTGGGCAAATCAGTCCCTTTTGATCCCTGAAACTACATTTTATGAAACTCAAAACTCTATTTTTCAGCTTCTGTTTGGTGCCTTCACCTACCTATATTAGCTAGTTTCACATCTATAACATGCATTTCATAAAATATAGCATTAATTAGCTCATTTCATTCACGGTTTCCATTTCAATTTTGCATTCTCATCTTGTTACATATCATAATTAGTCAATTGTCATCTTTGAAATTTGAAACATTATTCTTCATTTGCATCTTTTATTTAGCATTGTTACATTTCAATATTGTATCATTTCATCATGTTTTCATTACAAAATTCTATAGCTATCATCTTGCACATTCTCTTTTTAGATATTATTGCATGTTGTAAGCAACTTTTTTAAAAAGTATATGAATATGAGGTCCTTTCCCCTCTCTCTTTTTTTTGTCATACATCCCTCTCCTAGTTCCCCATTTCTGGATGAGATTAGTCTAGTGAAAGAAACCTTGGATAAGCATAAAACATACATTTGTTCTTCTATTTTCTCTCCCAATTGGGAAGAAGAGATTATGGTGTTAGAAGAACAAATTGATGAGAGTTGTGACAATCTGAGTTATTTCTCTCCTCTTACCTCTCCTATTAGACATAACATTACTAAAGAAAAGGAAATCACTAAGTAATCATGATGATCACACAACACAACATGATGATGAGATCATAGACACATTTGGTAACATCACTCTACCTAGTCTACATTCATCTCCCAACTATTTCCCCATTTGCAAAAAAGTTTATGTAAGCAATCATGGCAATCACATTATTTTTGAGGAGGATATGTTGGCATTAGATGATCAAATCTTTAAGACCTATGAAAATCCTCTTTATTCTTCTTCCCCTATTTTGGAAGACATTATTGGACAAAGGGAGAAAATCACAAATAATCATGATAATCCTACTTGTTCTTCTCCTACTTGTGAAGAAGATATTTTGGGATTAGAAGAACTATACATTGAAAGTCATGAGAATCTTCTTGCTCCCTTTCCTAATGTCTCCCCTATCCAATAATACATAACTAAGCAAAAGGATCCAATCATTGAAAAATAGGAATGTGACACTTTTTCTTCTCATGATGCCTCTCCCATTTGTGATGAAGCTACTTTGCAAATTTCAACATTAGATGAAAATATTACATGCTCTCCTAGTAGGGTAGATAATATGACATGAGATAATAAGACCTTACAAACAATAAATGATTGAATAGAATCTTCCCCTAATCTCTCCATTATCAATAATTCAACAAATCCAACCATTAATAACTCCCTTAGTTGCGATGAAGTTATTTTGGATGAACCAAACCTTAATTGTCATGAACATGTGGTTTGTTGTTTTCCTAAGAACTCTCCTTCTAGGTAGGATATTATGACCCAAGACAAAGATATCATGACCTTCAAAGACAATAAAGACTCACTTTTTATGAGATGTTAACATTATTCAACCTCAACTTATCCTTTATCCCCCTTCACATAAACCTTCACCTAAACCCGAGTTTATTCTCCATCCACCTTCACATAAACAACAAACTCAAAACAAACCTAAAATCATCCTCTACCCACCTAACAATAGTGTGTCACATCAACTAAGTTATAATACCATTTCTCATATATAAAAACTCACAATAATCTGCAACCACCACAACCAACCCCAATCTCTTTACCTTTACCTAATCTTCCTAGTGCTCCTCACTTCATCCCACACATAAAGGAGTATGATCTTGTTGAACAAATTAAGAAAAATCCTACTAAGATCTCAATATGGGACCTTATTCAAGCCTCCCCTCACTATCACAACATGATCCATTATACCTTGCAACAATTTCTTGTCCCTTCTAATGCACAACCAACTAACATCGCATACATAATCCAAGGAATAAATCTTGAAATTGTTTTCTGCCAAAGTGAGCTTCCTCCTTTGGAAGTGCAAAAACAAAATGAAACTTTTATTATTATTTCTCACTACAAACAAATAGGGATTAATAACTCTTATAGATATTGGTTCTGCTCTTAATGTATGTGGAGTAAACCTTCTCGATAGACTTGGTATCGATAGATCAAACATCCAATCCAATTTTTTATCCATTAGGAGATTTTAAAATTTAAGTAAACAACCACTTGGTGTGATCACTTTACCTCTTATAGTTGGAGTGGCCACATTGGAAACACCAATCCATGTTATTCGTAATGATCTTTCATATAACCTTCTTCTAGGCAAGCCATGCATTCATTCAATGAATGGTGTACCTTCCACTCTTCATCATAAAATGACATATATCTACAACAACAAAGTGTAAACACTCAATGCTAATGATGAGCCTTATAGTTTCTTAAAACTTGAGAAAACCAAATAGAACCCCTTGCACACATTAACACCAACCACACAAGTAGAACCCACACAACAGAACAATGAAGAACAACATACTAAACTAGTCATGATGCTATTAGAAGATGATTGGGGTTCCTTGGATTTCAAACATTACAATAAAGGAAAATACACAACAATCATGTTCACAAAAAATTTGGATGAAATTTCGAAAGCATTCGCCCCAACAACTTTAGACAAAGACAAAAACTACATAGTCGCCTTTGATGCTTCTTATGATCAACCACCACCTGATCCAAAATCAATGAAGAAGATTTATTGAAAAGGTTATTAGCTTATGAAACAACTTGGATATAGTGGAAAATGATGTAGTTCTCAAGAACAAGGTATCCACAACTCTATAGAGCATAACACACAACAAACTTCTCATGGTCTCAGCTATTTTCCTGTAATAGAGATCAAAAAACCTTCAACCAACATCACCAATCTCCCACAACAAAATCCTACATCATCCTTAACAACTAATGGTATTCAACATCATCCTTTACCCAACATGCAAAACACAACTCTACCTTCGCTTCATGTCAATGTCATCTCATAAAAAAATCCTAATTTGAATTCGTTAGATTTTGTATCCTTCTATAATGGAGAGAACACAATCTCACAATCTAAAGAGTCTTGAATAGGTATGACATCTACTATTAAGAAATATGTATCTTTGAAACAAATCACAAGCTCACCTTTTACCATTGATTAAGAGGTATCTTGTCGAGACTCCTCCAAGATCACTTGATCACCCTCCCTCCAAGAACTCAAAAGAAATGCTATTCCAAGACTTTATTTTGTGCATATCATAGAGTTCATGGTCACTCCACTAATGAATGTAATGCCATGATTCATAAAATATAACATTTTTAGGAGTTTGGTATGCTTCCCTATGTGGGGGCACCTCATTCCTCTAGTTCCTATTGATTTTCACTCAAGCATGCATCTCATCAATCCTTTTGGCTCACCTTTTTCCTGTACTCAATGGGGGAAAGGGGTTTGATATCCTTGTCCTCGTATGTCACTTGTCATTTCCTCCTTTTTCTAGTCATTAACGTTTCATGAACATATAAGATCAAACTTGGGATGTGGATGACATGCCTTAAGTTAGCTCGCATATAACATACTTCTCTTTTTCATGACGCAACTTATTGGAAACATATGACTTGGCATAGGGATTTTTGAGTAGGATCTCATGTCTCCTTTTTCTACTTTAAAGAAATTTCTCACAATACGGGTGCTCACAACTACTTTAAATTAGTGGCATACTGAACCATAGATTTTTGGTACCAATGCACTTCTCTAGCTCTTCTAGGGTTTTTCACCGAAAAGGAGAAGGGTAGGGAAAAATATGCGAAAGGGTTCATTCAAATTATGTTATGTATGATGTTATATGAAATAAATGAAGTGAACCAAATGAAAGTAAGTGATTTATATGAATGATTATGAATGCAAAACTAAGATTTAAACTATGTTGGAAAACACACTATGATATGTAAACAATGAACTAAGAATGAATAAGATGCAAAATAGAAAGAAATGTGATGAAAAAAAGTGTACATGGGAAAGATTTGAGGAATTTGGAATGTTTTGAATATTGTCTAAACTTACTAAGAATAAATAGTGGGATTCATTCACCTAGGGTGGAAAATTAGTCCTGCTAGTGGTGAAAAAGTGTCAAGAATTAGTTTCTAATTGTTAGGATTCAAAATATAAAAAAATCAAGATTTTTAGGACCTTAAGGTGGGACTCATTCACCATTGGTGGTGAATCAATCCTCTCCCAAAATTCTGAGAAATCGGGAGACAACTCTGCAACACCAGATCTGGAAATATCTGCTTGTCAGGTTGTCAAAGTTAATTTTGTAGGAAACAGATAGAAAACCTTCTCCAAGCTTGAAATGTGATTGATTTTAATTAAAGCACCTATTTTACTTGACCAATCTTCAACAACTAAATGCTTGTTTCACACAAAATTATGCAAACACACATACAAGAGGGGGGAAATGGTTGAGGGTTAGCAAATAGGGGTTTTCCTTGGTCAAACCCCACTTTGGTAATAAAACCTTTAATGAAATAATAGAATGCAAGAGAATGATAAACTAACAACATGCAAAATTCTATCAACTTACCAAACCCTTGATGATGCAAATTTGAAGTAGTGTCAATGGATGCTCCGAAATGCTTGAATAATGCTTGATTTGATGTTGTAAGGTGCTTAAATGCTTGAGATTGATTGAATATGATATGTGTATGTTGGAGGATGAATAATTGAATGAATGGTCCATTAAAATGGATGTAAAAACACTTATTTATACAATCGTGTGCCTTATTAACCCATTCATACCTAATCACAGGCTGATATCAAGTGTTTTTGAATAAAAACTCAAAAATAATTTTGAAATTTTTTGTATTTAATGTTGTTTGTTGGGTTTACATTCAAAAATGCACTTAATTAAAGCATATAAGGGCATAAATGGGCCAAATAAAGCATAAAAAAGGGGATAAATAATGATGTTATCCCTAGAAAAGCATGAAATCTTGTTAGAAGACTTGACAACATTTCAAAATAGATCTTGATTAGTGATGAAAAGGGGATTTTTAGGTGAATTCTAATGAATAGAGTCTAGAAGAGTGTAGAATTCTTTACAACACTTCACAACACCTTCATAAGACATCATTATTTCAATTTTAGTACTAAATATGCATGTTCAAGCCATGTTAAATCATAAAATTAGAGAAAAATAGATCAAACATCATGAAACAAGACCTAAAATTCCATAAAAATGACAAGTGGCCATTTTTCTATGGCACATTTAGCCCCCACTTTAGTGAGAGGATTAAATTTCTTTGAAAACTCATGCTAAAGTAGCCATGGAAATTGAGAGGAGGGTTCAAATGCACTTACGTTAGCAAGATGGAGTGACAATGATCAAGAGGGATGATCAAGGCCCCAAGATGAAGATCCCATGGAAAACTAAACATAAGAACAAAGGAACACACAAGTGAAAGAGAAAATTACATGAAGCTTCGATCATCTATCCAACTAGTTGTGGATTAAACCTAGGCTGATTGTGAGAAAAGGAGAATGCATACTCATTCTAGGGTGAAAAAACTCATGGTGGTCCACTGGGTGAGAAGGTACAAATATAAACACTTTGGGGCCATAGAACTTCTTGTTATCCATATGGTGAGAAATCCCAAAAGGTAAGATACATACGCTATTTGGTATGTACTCACAAACACAAGTGGCGATGGGGAAAATTTGCACTGCTTCCCACTCAACCATATCAAAGTTATACCTCCTCATAGAATTTAACAAGGTTCCATAAGGAAAAATGTTGGTTCGTGCTTCATGAGACAAGAAAAGCTCTATATGCTTAGAACTCATGAACAAAAAGCAAGGTACCATAGGCATGCAAGTTGTGTTATGCAAGGTGGCAAAAATGAAAAATATAAAATGTAAAGTGTAAAATGTGAAAGATGTTCAAAGGAGTCTTGTTAAGTTCATGAAAGGTTATTCACTTGGGAATATTTATCCTAATGTCTCCAAGAGAGGACCAATCAAAGAATGGTATATTCACAACTTAGGGAATGTAGTGCATCATATTAGGCCACCAAGAGGAATGCAATATGCTAATATAGATTGCGCTTATGAAGGACATCACACCCAATGTCATCCACAAAGTGGAAAACACATTGTAATGTCTATAAAATGAAAAAATAAATGATTAAAAGTAAGCATGCAATGCAAATCTAAATGCAATATAATGCTAAGCAACAAAGAACAAAGGATAGTAAAAAATGTAAATAAAACTTGAACAATCTCACAAAATTTATACATATTTCCATGATTCATCTCTATTACCCTTCTCCATTTTGCTATTGTAGTATAATTTCCCTCATATTTTCCAAGGTTTGTGCAAGTATAGCCTATGATAATGATTTATAAAAACAACAAAGATTCAAGATAGGGGCTCCAAAAAGTCATAAGATTTTGAGAGAGATTGGAATGATGAAGACAAAATCAATTTATAGAAAATTGATTATTCAAACAATAGGCCAGGTTTGAATGATCAATGGACGGTTGAGATTGATTGGTTAGTCATGCATTCTAATAACTGTTAGTAATGACATGAGTGATACAAATTAGAAATAGAATTACAGATTAAATAAATTATTTAATCTTCAAGTTTTGTATTCGAAAACAAAAGAATTATCTTTGCATGACAAAGATAAAGATTGATTAAAGCAACTCTTGTTCAAATGCACACACAAGGTTTAATTAATTTAATAGAAATATTTAATTACTATGCTTGTACACGCAATTGAGTTAGCACTAGACTATTGAATGATTTGACGAAGAGATTACTCGAGAAGGCCACTCAGACATTAAATCAAGAGTTAACTAAGTGATTTAAATAGGTCTTAAGTTGAGTAAAAGTGAATACTTAGATAATTTGCACAATTATCTAAATATAGAGGAATGTGTTAAAATAGAATTCATGAATTAAATAATTCATTTAATTCAAGATTTGATATTTGACAAATAATTAAATAAATAAGATTTATTTAATTAAATGATGAAAGGATTTAAATAAATAAAGAATTTATTTAATTATAGTTGAAGTATGATAATGAGAAAATTAAATAAGAATTTATTTAATTTGACAAGAAGGATAAGGTTAATTAGTAACATAATTAAATAAAAATCATTTTATTTAATTAATCAAATAGAATAAAGAAAAATGGAAATTAATTAAATAATTAAGATTATTTAGTTAATAGAAGAAATGAAGACCATAGAGAATAATTAAATAATTGATATTATTTAATCATGACCATGAAGAATACGAATTATGAAGAATATTGAAGTCGTAGGCTTAGACCAAATTTCGGTGTCTACATTTTCCCCTCTTTGATACAATGTCATTTCAGCATTGTGTCAAAGAAAATCGATAAGAAATATGCCCCAGTAATGCCCCAGTGTAAAGCAGGTGAAGGTTTGAAACCTCCTTTGTTGTTGGAGACATTGAGTATTTTGGACCATGTTGGGAGGTTGATTGAAAGCATTAAGGGTATTGGCAGAAGTGTTAGGTCCTTGTAATGTGATGAGTGGTCCTGCTTGTACATTCTTAGCATCAACTACCCCATCATTGGTGACATTTTTGTTGTGAGACCAAAATCTGTTTCTATCATTGGGGGTGTTTTGCACAATTGGATTTCTATTGGATGTTGATATCTTAAGTTCTCTTTCAATGAGATCCTTTTCTATTATAACCCCTTTCTCCACTAGTTCTGAAAAAGATGTACAACAATGTACCTTAAGTTACTCCTTAGTTTTGCATGGAGGTTTTCTTGGAACATAGTAACCTTTTGTTTTTTAGGTATTTCGATAGGACACCAACTGGCTATAGTCCTCCACCTCTAGAAGAAAGCGATAAATGTTTCACCTTCATATTATGTCGTGTGACACAAGGTTGCTATATTTATCTTGTGGTCTATGTTGAAGGAGAATTGCTCCACAAATTTCTCAACCAGTTAACCCCAAGATCTGATGCCAGAGTCTAGACCTGAAAACCAATCTAGTGCAATTCCTACAAGACTTTTTTGAAATAGTCTCATAAGATATGTGGGGTCATAGGCGACATCTATGCATATGGTAGAAAATTCCCTTGTATTTTCTATTGGATTATGTTTTCCATTGTACTTAGGGAGATTTGGTATGACATATCCGTGAGGGAAAGGGGTCATATACAATGATCTATCAAAGGGAAATGGACATATGTCCTTTGTTGAAAAAGATTTCCTAGTTGACACCGACATGTTATCCATTTGTGTTTGTAGTGCATGCATTTTTGTTTGTAAGACGTCAACTTGGGTCAAGGATGTGCTAGGAAGATTATGCAGATCCATGTATGTATTCTAAAATCCAAAGTCTTGTGATGGGTTTCAATTGAACATTGGTATTTGAGGTGGGTTTGGATTCATAATGTTGGTAAATTTGTTCTGGGTCGGAATCTACATAAATTGGTTTTGACTTTGAATTTTGTAGCTAGATTTCGATTCCTAGTTTGGGCAAAGAAATTCTAATTCAGAATCTGAGTGAATGGATTCTGGTTGTTAGTCTGGGAGAATGGATTTTGGTTGCCATATTGGAATGAGGGAATACCTCTTGTTTGTGTAATCCGTGGTATAGTACTTGTGACTTGAGCACTAGGTATGGCCATTGATTGTGGTATGGTACTTGTGACACTAGTAGTGGGTATGGTTGTTGACTGTGGTATGGTACTCATGACACTACTAGTGGGTATGGCTGTTGACTATGGTATGGTACTCGTGACACTGAAATATGGTGTAGAAGTTGACATTTTAGGTCTTTTACTCCCAACAAGAGAATCTAAGGGAGTGGATGATGATGCCCCTATAGTGAAATTAAATCTTGATGTCATGCCAGACATACAAAAGGGAGATGTATGGACTATCATCTCTATGTAGGTGTACCAGATGGTATGGTTGTGCTCACCTTAGGTATAGTAGTACTAGCAGTTGTTGTATTTGTCCCTTGTGTGGGTTGAGTTTGTAAGGCACTAATATTGAATCTTGCAGGTAAGGTAGCACCTTTAGCTAGCAATTTTGCTAAGTATCGTTGACGATCGTTTGCTAGGTATTCATCTACAAAAGAGGAAAACTCAAGGTCCTATGCAGCAGCCTCTATGTCCTCTACTACAATGTGCCCTTGAGTGTTTCTAGTGGTGAATTTGTGCAGTAAAGTCTTGTGAGGTCATGAGGAAAATGGGTTGATGAATTCATTTGGGTTCAACATTTTTCTGTCTCTTTTCTCTTAGACCTAGTTTGAACCATGCAAGACAAGCTCAATATGTGGGAAATGCAAAACTATGTCTATGGAGAGTATGACTCTAGTCTATGTTTTTTGGGATTTTCTGAATACAAAATAAGGGATGTTCTTAAGGTGATGCTAGTCTAGAATGACAATATTTAAAAATGCAAAGTCCAACTAAGCTTCTAAGGTAATCAATTCCATAAACCTAAGACAAGGGTACCAACTACCTAAAGTCTAACCACGGTGTCAATTTAGTTATGTCAAGGAACTATTGTAAGACAATGATCAAAGATAAGTTGAGTCTCCTAACTAGACTAATGAGTTAGGCAGACTCTTTGTAGGACAAAGGATAAGATGATAGGACTAGGTTCAATGACAAATTTCATTAACACTATGATTTTTCACCTATCGTAAAGTTTGTAAAAGTGACCCTCCTAGAAGTTTAATCTCAAGGTAATATGCACTCTAAGATGAAACTAAAACATGGACCTAAGACATCTATAGTTATGACTAAATGATACCTAAAGGATGCAAAATTGAGTAAATCATTTAAGGTTTATGTTCAAGGACTGCTTGTGGAAAGACAACTGAAATTGATATAACCGTGTTGACTGGGCAGTGACCATGAATTTTGACTTTCTAATAATCAGGAAAATGCATCATAGGATTTCACAAATGCAATTAAGTTTAACAATTGTGGTTAAGTTTCACAATTGTGGTTTTTTGATGATCAATTGCGTGTTTTCGGTAAATGTTCAATGTCAGACTCCAATATATGTGATTAAGTTTTTAATAGATATGACTCCTAATGACACTTGTGACTTAGAATATGACATGCAATTTTTCTCAAATCAAATGTGAGTGAATCTAGAAGATGCAACTCTACTCTAAATAGATGCGACTCAAAGTTAAATAGATGCAACTCATAATGACACTTACGAATTAGAATATGACACGTGGATTTTTCGCAAATCAAATGCGAGTTAATCTAGTAGATGTGACTCTAAAGATCAATTGTGACTTTCTGGTGAATAGTTGCGACTCTCTGTGTATTTTTAGTAATTTGATATACAAAACTGACGCTATTTTCTATGATCAAATTTTGGAAAACAAGGAAAATCATAAGAAAAATTATTTTCAATTTGATTTTGGACACAAAGAATGGTTAATTTGACAATAGACAAGCACATCCTAATAGGCCAATAGGCCAAGGGTTTGTATACTTGGTATAGCCCATCGAAATACCCCAGATTGGTGATAAACACCTTTCCTTCTCGAAAGTGGATAGCTTAGAATTTTGGTGGCATTGGCTCCCCTCCACGGATCATTAACGTCATTTGAGCACACCAACTTCAAATTATTTGGGAAATGACCTCCTAAGAACTGCTATCTCTACTCAAGGGGATCGATAGTGAGTGTCTTCGGGCATGAGACTGTACCCTGCACTATACCAACCAACAACCGACAAATGGTTGGTCTCTAAAACAAAAAGGTATTTAGTACAGTCATTCCATTCGTAGGGCATGATCCATGCAGCGAGAGTCCCCTTTTGGATCCATCTCATCAAAACCATATGTGTGATTCTTGGGGATTTCCCCAAGAATCCACTTTTATATACCAACTGGAAGTCCCTCAGGTTCAGGGTGCTACTGGTTTGAGTCATCCTGGGGTGAGTACTTTTTCCCACCAGAATAAGCCCAAGTTCTAGAGTTGGTAACCATTTCTCTTACACCCAGGATCACACGAATGCACAAGGGGAGAGGATACTTCAATGTACCAAGTCGTGAGGGTAATTACATAGTTGTACTTTCACACCAATCATAGTAGACACTTATTAATTTTAAACCAAATGAAAGATTTGCTACACTACCAAACAATCTGTTTCAAAAGAAAAAAATAACTAGGGTCTTCAACATGCATTTTGCAGAAAGATTCATTAGTAGTTTTCAGTATTGTCTTCGTCAAGCATCCTGCAAAAAATCGTTAACTCCTAAAAAAAAAATCCCACACACTGAAAATCTGATATTAGTAACACACAACTCAATTGAAATTTTTAGATTTCTGAAAATAGAAACAAAAGGAACTTACAAGTGAATTGTGTCACTATTTTGCCAGTTAGATGCACCAATGTTCTTTACAATTGTGTTCTCGGTATTTACCAGTTAGTTGTGGTTTAGGAATTTGTAGATGCATCAGAATTTTTTAGATGCGTCATTTGTGGTGTCAGATGCAGTTCAGAAAGTCAATTGCGTCACTTCATCAAACTAATGTGTCTTCGAATTTCAATTGTCACATTTCATCAATTTGATGCATCTTCAGATGTCAATTGTGGTGTTTTGTCAGTCTAATGTGTCATTCCATACGAAACCTGCAAAACAAAAATAAAAGTCTATGGATACCCAAAGATGGTGTCTTCACGTTGGGTTCACCAAATGTAATGTCTAGAAAATGCAAAAAGAAATGATTAAAAGTAAGCATGCAATGCAAATCTAAATGCAATCTAATGCTAAGCAACAAAGAATAAAGGAAAATCAAAAACATAAATAAAACTTGTGCAATCTCATCAAATTTGTACGTATTTCCATGATTCATCTCAATTTCCCTTCTCCATTTTGTTGTTGTAGTATAATTGCCCTCAAATTTTCAAAGGTTTGTGCAAGTATAGCCTATGATAATGATTTAGAAAAACATAGAAGATTCAAGATAGGTGCTCCAAAAATTCATAAGATTTTGAGACAGATTGGAATGATGAAGACCAGATTAATTTATAGAAAATTGATTATTCGAACGATAGAATAGGATTGAAAGATCAACAGACGGTTGAGATTGACTGATTAGTCATGCAATCTGATAACTGTTAGTAATGACATGAGTGATACAAATTAGAAATAGAATCAAATATTAAATAAATGATTTAATCTTCAAGTTTGGTATTCGAAAACAGAAGAATTATCTTTGCATGAAAAAAATAAAGATTGATTAAAGCAACTCTTGTTTGAATGCACACACAAGGTTTAATTAATTAAATAGAAATATTTAATTACTATGCATGTACATGCAATTGAGTTAGCACTGGACAATTGAATGATTTGATGAAGAGATTACTCGAGAAAGCCACTCAGACATTAAATCAAGAGTTAACTGAGCAATTCAAATAGGTCTTAAGTTGAGTAAAAGTGAATACTTAGATAATTGGCACAATTATCTAAATATAGAGGAATGCGTTAAAATAGAATTCATGAATTAAATAATTCATTTAATTCAAGATTTGATATTTGACAAATAATTAAATAAATAAGATTTATTTAATTAAATGATGAAGGGATTTAAATGAATAATTAAATAAAGAAAGAATTTATTTAATTATAGTTGAAGTATGATAAAGAGTAAATTAAATAAGAATTTATTTAATTTTACAAGAAGGATAAGGCTAATTAGTAACATAATTGAATAAAAAGCATTTTATTTAATTAATCAGATAGAATAAAGAAAAGTGTGAATTAATTAAATAATTAAGATTATTTAATTAATAGAAGAAATGAAGACCATAGAGAATAATTAAATAATTGACATTATTTAATCATGACCATGAAGAATACGAATTATGAAGAATATTGAAGTCGCGGGCTTAGACCAAATTTCGGTGTCTACACACATCATATAAACAACAAGGCTACACTAGGAACCAGGAATGTGAATGAATTATGGTAATGTATGCCCGCCACTTTAAAAGAATTGCTACACATCATTATGTGAGTAATTACTTTAAAGTAGCAAAGGGAAGAAAATGAAAAAATAAAACAAGACATGAGATCCAACTTGGAAAGCCCTATGCCAAGTCATATGTTTTCAAGTTAGGTTGTCATGTCAAGAAGAATAGAAAAACAAAGAAAGGAAGTTTCCCCCTAGAAAAGAGCACACCAAACACATAAGGGATTTGTGGATTTTGGGTTAGTATGTTCGTTACTGCAATGTTTCTATGAAAGAGCTCGAAACTATCATCATTCCCCAAAGTACATAGAATTGGAAGAATAACACAAAGAGAGCAAAAAAGAAAAGAAAAATAAAGTCTGTTTTGGGTCAACATGGAAGAGACATTGCAGTCTCAATGCTTTGCATTGTCCCCAAAAGGAAAACACAAGTGGAAAGAAAGAAAATTAAAAAGTGAAAGCTTTTGGGTCAATTTGAAGGAGACATTTCAATCTCAATGCCTTGTGTCATCCTGAAAAGGAAAACACAATACAAAGATAAAAAGGAAAAAGGAAAAGGGACCAATTGGGTCAACATGGAAGAGACATACAATGTATCTATCTTTTGCATCATCCCCAAAAGGAGAACTGTTACCTGATTTTAGCTTTTAGCTAAAATTAGGTAACTTAGTGTTGTTATTTTCATGTTGTTTAAACATTTGAAGATAAACCATAAAACCTCTAGTTTCAACATGCATGACGGAGAGATTGTCAAAGTAAATCAGATTACATTTTTTTCCATTTTAATGGTGCATTACAACAAACGAGGAAGAGAATCATGTATTCAAATGTAATTTCTTTTATTGATAATCATTAAGGTACATGTCCCTCACAAGCCAAGGGAATAGCTTTCTTATTCAATACAAATATGAAGCAACTCATACATGAATACGTAGAAAGAAAAAGAAGTGTGCATATAAGAATGGAACCAGTCATTGCATGTGAATGACTGATTACATGTTGCCTGTTGTCATGTTCCTGTTGCCTCGAACCACTTGTGTCTTGTCCAACCATAGTGCTCCTAGTTCCCGCACCTAAAAGTACAATGAGGTTAGAGAAAGGCTCTAAGCAACGCATGATTCAATCCTTACATTCACACCTACCTATGCATGTATAAATTGGTGCATAAGTGCATTAAATAGAAACATCAAACGTATGCATTTATTTTCTAACTATTTGCTTCATGTGAAGATTTAGGACAAGTCTAATTATTGTTTCATTATCAGATCAAATGCAACATGTGTGGTAAATGTGGCTCCCATAAGGGTAGAGCTCACCATGCTTGAAAAGAAAAGGAAATTGAGCAACTTGATCAAAGATTTATCTCTTATTAATGCATTAAATCAATATGGAATCATACCAGTTGATCAACTTTCATTATCAGATTCAAAAGATGCATCAAGTTCAATTATGCATCAAGTTCAATTATGCATCAAGTGATTTTGAAGATGCATCAAGTTCAATTATGCATCTATTAAATAATGAGGAAGCATTTCAAGTTGTTGTTAAGCCCCTCTCACCACAACCCTATTGGGCAGTCACTCATCACATATGAAAGTGAGTTGTTAGGTCACCCACATATTCGATTGGTGGTTGTCCAATAAAATCAAAATGAGGATACCGTGAATTTGTTATACATAACAGAGAAAAGAGAAATGGTTGAATCAATGACATGGTACAAGTTAATCATAAACAATATTGTTCACAATGATGCATGTTGATCTCATGAAGCAAGGTAGAAAAGTAATTGCACAAGGTGAAAGATCTACCCCTTGCAATTAGCATTGGAGGTATTGCGATGAGCAATAAACAACACTATACAAGAACAACAAGCAGGAGGCATTTTGAGGCAATAGAGTTGAATGGTCCTTGATAAGAGTACATAGAGCACAATCAAGATGTACTAAGTGTAGGAATTTTCAAATCACTTTGATTCAAAAATAGCTATGTTTAACAACAGTTAAGAGGACAGAGCATGCATTATAAAAGTTTGTGCATTGACCAAGATGCAAAGAAAATTCAGCATAACCAAAACTATCCTATGAAAATCTTAAATGACAGTCCTATAAGACATGAAATCTAGAGAAAAGTCTTATTACAACATGGCAGTCTTGCTTGATTTCATTCTCTATCCCATCAATTGTTCCATTCTAATAGTAAGGAGCTTATAGTGATGTGAGAAATACAATCACCTTGGTGCCAACAAAATTCAGTCAGAGGATCGAAGGAAGTTTCATCAATAAGGTAAGCTTTCCTTACAAGTCGGGGAAGCCAACATGAAGAGACAAGACCCAAACTATAGTCCATAGTGGTGGGGAGCAAGAGAGCAACATTGTGAATTTAAATGGCATCTACATATTCTTTCTCCACGATCTAAGGGTTTGATCTTCATGTTCTTGTTATGTTCTACACTTTCAAGGTATGTATTACCATGATATAGGTCTGCCCCTTTGAGTCAAGGGTCTGTTTCTTAGTGGAAAAGTTTGTTTTGTTACTATTTCCTTTTCCATCTTTTTGAGGTCTATAGCAACATATAGGTGGTTTTCTCCTTAGATCACAGAGTATTGGGATTTTTGTAGTTGAGGATCGTATTCTATGGATAGCTAGAGGATTAATCTCCACTATCCAAGTAGAAAAAAATTGGGAATGGTTGTTGTAAAGATGAGTTCTATCTTAGAGGATCAATTCTCATAGATGTAGATAGCAAGCTATCTTCTCTTGATCAAGGATTATGTTACTCTACTTGGTGCAACTTCAAGAAGATATGGCTACCAGGTGGATTCCCTATTAGATGCTTTGGAAAAGAACAAAAATAGATATCATGAGCCTCCTCTTAATGAAGGTAGAGAATAGATAAATAATGTTTTGGAAAATGAAAAATGTGAATACTAGAAGAAACAGGTCTCATTCAATTTTCAAGGATATGAGGAAAATGAAAATACGATAAAGGAATTATACCTGACTGTGCAAGGGAATTGAATCATTTTTTCAGGTCATGTTTATCTACAAGGGAGTTTCTCTTATGGAACCTTTTGGCTAGGTTCTTGCTTTAGCCGACTACTTTCTCAAGAAAGTTGATTCTTATTATAACCTTGCACATTTTTATCTATTGCATAAGAGGGTTTTTCTTAAAAAGAAAATTTCTTTATAAAATTTGTATGAAATCACAAAGGAAAAGCATGGAGTGGTGGGTTTAGGGTAAGCCCAAAAACCAAATCAAATTGAAACCATATTTCCTACAAAGAACAAAGACCCCATCTAGGTTTTTTGGCTCCAAATTGCAAAGGCGGTGTCATGAAAAAGTCATCATGGAATTTGAGGATGAAAAGCAAGAGAAAAACTATTCCATTCTCTTGGCCGTGGTGACAGAATGGTCAAAATTTTCTTACAGAAACAATAAAAGATATTGGGGGTTTTTCTTCCTTTCATTCTCAAGTGTAAAGGAAATAAACATGTTGCTTTATCTTCAAGATTAGAGGCTCCAAGGAGCCATTTTTGCTAAGAAATAGAATAATGTGGGTCTAAGAGGAGCTTACTTAACCAAAGAATCACTCATTTTATTGATTTTGCAAGCTTTTGTCAATTTAAAAACTTCCATTCAAGCTAAACAAACTTCATCAATGGTGGCTATAAGCAAAGAGAATAACCCACAAAGAAAGATGCAACAAAAGAATCATCAAGGTTCACAACCGTGGCCTATAAGTCAAAAGTAGCCCCCAAGTTCACAAAATACAAATTTATGCTAGGAAAAAATGATTACCTGAGTTCCCATGGTGATTTCATGATGAAAATGTCAAAAATGACTAAGAGCCAGTGGAAGACATCATTTTTCCTATGTTTGCTCAAACCTTGGCAGCAAAGCATCATTTTCTAGATTCTTCCAAGTGACCAAATGATGGTTTTTTTCCATTATTCGGGTATTATCATTAGGGTTTGACCCTCTTCTTTGCATTTCAATGGGATATTTTTAATCCTTTCTTTTAAAATCAACACATGAAATGTGATGGTGTCGATGACCAATGTTATTGCCTTAGGAATTTTTTATGCCTTTATTTATTTTCCCCATTCTTTAAAAATCTTTGTTAAGTCTTCACTATGACATGTGTTATCACTTAGGCATTTTATGCCTTAGGGATTTCTTCCCTTATTTGACTTATGCTGAAATGTGTTGCCATGAGACCCTCAAGTGATTCCTTGTCTCGCCAACATCATGTGACTTGAAATATTCTTTCCAAGAGTCTTGGAGGTTGGCCTTATTAGCAAAGTAATATTGATACCATGTGCTTTTTCAAACCATGTGTTTATGACATGTGTGGGAAGAATGCAGAATATGGGTGGTAAGTTGATAGTCAAGGTACCTTTGAATATTTTGAAATCTTTTTCCATAGCATTTGATGTTACATTTTATTCCATGTCTGAGAATATCATGTAAGTGATTTTAAAATCACTTTTATTGTGCCTTTTAATGCTAATGTAACATAGAAAAATGGTGGGCCCCTTTTGATTTGAGCCTAATTGTAAAGTGATTTGTTATTTGATGTTTTATAAATCACTATATTCAATGCCTAAAAAGCCACGTGTTTTTAGAAACACACATATTGCATGATGGGGAATTTGGTAAAATGTTGAAATAGGACCAATGATGATTTGCAGAGGTGTGAGAAGTGTGTGATATTGTTTGGACTATTTTTAGTGGGAATGAGGCCAGTTGGAGGTATTTTGGTCACACTTTTGGGATGGCTATTGGCTTAGCTTGTTTTTTCTCCATGTAGAGGGCATTTTGGAGACTTCTAGAAGGTTCTTTTGGGGCCATTTCTATTTTATCCAAGGATAATATTCTAGAAGCACACATGTGTTGGAGGTTTTGGTGGGTATTGGTTAAGTATGTTCATTTTTTAACATTTTGGGGAGTTCTTTCTTTTTCAGCAAGAGGATAGCTACTCTCTTGGAGTTATTTTTCATGAAGTTGCATTGTAACTCAGACAGACCTAATATATAGTAAGTACTTGATTTAATAGATTGGAGCATTGGTACCTTTTCTCTTCAGGTTTTGTGGTGTGTTATTAATGGTTGATTAGTCTATTTTTTGAAAAGTCATTTTCCTTACAACTTGTCCCATGCTCATACATCCATTTGATAGAAAATGTATGTTTATAGGTTATAACTGTGTTGTTTGGTAGTGTTATTGATTGTGAAATATGTCTTTTCCTTTTAAGAACACTATTATAGACCTCTTTATAAATTATTGATGTGAACTGCATTGGATAGGGATTTGTGTGAGTTAGCTTTGAAATATTAATTTGAGTGTGCAAGGTTGTTAGTAGGTCTAAATTGTTTTGGTGTATCACTTTAGTTTCTTTCTAGAATTAGGTTTATTTCATGCAACTCTTACCCTTATCTTAGAAATTCAATAGTTAAGTGATATAAAACGGGGAAGCCAGCCCACAATCTAGAGGCCTTCTTTCAAATAGGTTACCCACAACCTAAAAGCATTCCAATGTTGGTCCAAATCTACTAAGTGCAATTGGAAAAGCTTAGCAAATAGGGTGTAGATTGGGTTTCCTAACAAGAACACAAAATGAAAGGGAAAAAGACAAGGACCTTTTTGGTCAACATGGAAGAGACACATGGTGTCTCTATGCTTTTCGTCATCCCCAAAAGGATAACAAAAAATGAAAGTGAAAAAGATAATGCACAACATATATAAGAATAGAGGTACAAATAGAAGAAGTGTACAAAGAGAGAGAGAACATCAAAAAAATGTTATAGGGGAACACGATACACACATGAAAATCCAAACGGAAAAATAAAACAGAAATTCAGAAAAGCTAGCAAGGAAAATGAAAGTCAACCATCTTACAAGTCATCTACCTCACAATCATATTCAATGTAATGTAAGGGTGGTTAAATATTCAAAGGAACAATTACAAGTGTCGAACTAGGAGTCATACCAGATTCTTCACTTGGTGAAGATGATTTATTATTTAAGCTTATTGTAGAAGAGAATAGAAATATTACAAGCTCTCCTAGTAGGGTAGATAATGTATTACAAGAGAATGAGATCTCTAAGACAATATACATTTAGCTAATACCTTCTCCTAATCATCCCCCTCTTGACACTACCATCCATGATAATTTCCCTATTAGCAATGAAGTCATTTTGGAAGAACCTATCCCTACTTGTCACAAATATGTGGCTTGTTGTTCTCCTAAAATCTCTCCTAGGGAGAATCTCATGGTGCTAGAAAATGACAACAATCACAGAGTATCTTCCTTCAATTTAAACAAGTGGTTCTTGATTGCCCTTCATTAGAGCTACACCAAACTAAGACCACTGAGGTTATGAATGCACAAATGTCCTTTAGATCCCCTTCGATCAATGGACCTCATACATACCCCATGGGACATCCTAACAACCCTCTAATTCTCTACCTCCCTTCACACAAACAATCCACTCAATGGGTCCCACCTTGTACCTAAAAATGGGTGTTAGGAATTATCTTGTATTTAATATTGTTTGTTGGGTTTACATTAAAAAATGCAATTAATTAAAGAATACAAGGGCATAAAGGGTTCAAATAAAGCATAAGAAAGGGATAAATGATGAAGTTATGGGGTATGTGCACGATCATCATGGAAAAAATAAGCCCTTAAGTGGTAAAAAATTTAGAAAAATAAAAGTTAGGCAACTTGATGTAAAAATTTGAATAAGTTATCTATATTATTTCAAAAATATGTAAGAATAGAATCTATAGCAATGTATTTTATAAACTACTAGGTTTATTTAAAAATAAATAAAATCTATTTGGTGAAAATTTGAAATTTCAATGCAGTAGTACTTAAATTTCAGGGAAAAAATAAGTAGGTGTATGTCGACCACCCTAACTACAATAAAATGATAATATTGTTCTATAAGATTTTAGATATAAGTAGAGGACTCATGTCCGGATGTGATGCATATATTTTTGTAATTTTTTTCCAAGTAAATAATTAATTATGAATTTTTATTACAAATTTTAAAAATATAAAAACTCTTATGTCTTGCCACCTTAACTTGGTCAAAACTTCATGAAATTCAATTCTTTTTTTAATCCTATAGTATGCAAAGAATTGAATGTGACACATGTTTTCGATTCAAAAAATGTGATACCATTTGAAAGCTATAGATTTTTTTCAATCAGCCTATCAATTAGGACTTTAGTTGTAATTGAAATAGAAAATGAATAATAATTATTTATTAAATTAAAAGTAAAGAATAATTTATATCGGTGGAAAGCTGAGAATCTCCTTTAAAAAACCTTTTCGTTTCATCAATTTTGGGTGAAAAGAAAGTTGTCAGCCACATACCCTACACATACCCATCATATCGCCACTTTTTGGCCCATCATGATGCTGCACATACCCTATGCCTATAAAAGTGTGAAAGCTTGTTACAAGACTTACAACACTTCAAAATAAGACTTGATTAGTGATGAAAATGGTATTTTTAGGATAATTCTAATGAATAGAGTCTATAAGAGTGTAGAAATGCTTTACAACACTTCACAACACCTTCACAAGACATCATTATTTGAATTTTTGTACCTAAATATTCAAGTTCAAGCCATGTTACATCATAAAATAAGAGAAAAATAGATCAAGCACCATGAAACAAGAGCTAAAAGGCCATGAAAATGATAAGGGGCCATTTTTCAATAGCACACATACATCACCACTCACATTTCATTGTGCGATTTCTTTCTACTTGTGATGCATCATTTTGTTGGTGGAGTCATTGGGTTTGATTCCCTCCAAGAGTGTGATACTTCATTTGCACTTATCCTTTCTTGGTGACATTAAGCATGATGTTCCCTAAGATGAGACCTTGCACAAACAAAGAAAAATCCCTTTGAACAATCCTTACACTATTTTGCATTAACAATGCCTATGAGTGTCAAGTATATGTAGTTTTGCTTACCTCATAGAGCTCAAAAACCATTTTCCTTTGTGGCACCTTATTAAAGTTATTAGGAGGTATAACTTTGGTATGGTTGAGCAGGAAGCCCATCTAGCGGCATGAATTTCCCCATAGCCACCTATGTGTTTGAGTGCATACCAACTAGCATATGTATCTTACCATTTTGGGATTTCTCAGCCCACATACAATTATAAGTTTTGTGGCCCCTGAGTGAGTATGTTGTGAACTTCTCACCCCACATACAACTTGAAGTTTTATGGCCCCAGAGTGAGTAAATATTTTCCACCCCATTTTTCTTCTCTTCTAGTTCTTGCCATTACATGATTATGTATCTTGATGGTTTCACTTAGCATCGTGGATACTGGGGACTTGGCCACCTCCTTTTATCTTTTTCATTATTTTTCATCTACATCTATACATGTGGACCTCTCTTGAATGTCTACATTAGCATGATTTTGAATCAAGATCATCCTCTCACTAAAGTGGGCACTAAATGCATCGTAGAAAAAAGCACCCTTTGCTTGACATGGGATTAATTCATGATAAATTGGACTTAATAAGGTCTTGATTCAAGTGTTGTGAGGAATTTTATGCATCCACACTAGGTATTTAAGCCTTGAAAATCAAATAACATGCTTTTAATGATGTCTTGTAAAGGTGTTGTAAAGTGTTGTAAGATACTTTCATGCTTTTCTAGACTTAATGAACCTATTTTCCCCTAATTCAACATTATAAAATGTCTTTAATACCATTATTAAATTAATCTAGAAGGCTTATAACTTAAACCTAATGTTAAACTAGTGTTTTAATGTGTCTTGCACATTCTCATTAGTTCTTGTGCCTTCCTAGGCTATGAGTACCTCATTTTAGTGTTGTAAAGTGTATTTAATCACACTTTCAAATTTATTTTTGTGTTCCAAGCCCTATTTAACATTCATGTTATCACTAATAGTCCCATATTAACCCATATTATGAATCCTAAGACCTAAATTGATCAAATACCCAACAAGGTTGCATTTTAAACCTTATTTCCTTATCTCTTGGCATAGTAGCTCTCAAATTGGCCCCTATGGGACCCATTAACCATACATGGTGAATCAGTCCCATCCAGGTGGGACCTATTCACCATGTGTGGTGAATGAGTCCCAATTGGCCCAGTTTTGACCTTCGAGTGGAAAAAAAAGTGAATTTTGAGTTTAATATTGCTTCATGTCAGCCTATGATGAGGTATTAATGGGTAAAATAGGTTAATTGTCTATAAAACCGCCTCTCTAAACTCATCACTAACTTGATCCACATCCATTCTTCATTATTCATCCACGAATCTTTCATCCCAAGTCAAGCAACTTAGGGTTTTATCATTGCAAGACATCAAGAAAGCTCCTAAAGACATTCAAGGGCTGAATCTTCTTCCATTGTTGGAAAAATCCAAGATAAAAATCATGGAAAGATAATCAACTCCATTTTCTCATGTTTTACTACATTCTCTCATCATTTTGGTTTAATTATCTAAAAGAGGTTTGACCGAGGAAAACCCCCATGCCCTAACATTCCACATTTCTCCTCGTATTGTTTTCTTCTAGATTTAGGTCTCTTGGAAGATTGGAAATCATTGAAGATAAAGTTTCAAGGGTGCTAAATTCTTCTCCTCCTTCAACAAGTCAAAGTATCAACAAAAACTAATTTTCATGCCCATAAGTCAAATTTTTAGAACCAAACACTTGTAGGATGTCAAAGTGCAAATTAGAAGCTCTGGAATCTACTTTTGAAAATATAGAAATTGAAAAGTGGAATTATCCACCATGGCTAGAAAAGGAGTCGCAATCCAGGGTTAATTTTGAGGTTTCTACATTTCTTAGCACACTTTTGATAGAAATAGGTCCCAACTTAGTTTAGAAAAACTAAGACTAATTCACCCAGAATGGTGAATGAATCCCCTAGGATAGAAAAATAGCATCAAAAAAATTTCAAATATCATTTCCAACCTCCATCAAGATTCCAAGTGCACACTTTTAGTTTGGTTCATTTCTATTAAGTTTTGCATTCATTCTAGTCCATTTTCTACATTACATAATGTGTTTTCAAACATTACATGTTTCTTAGGTTTTGTATACTTAATCAATCAATTTTATCAATCTATTGCACTTATATCATCTCATTTAGTTGCATAAACATCATACACATGTTAATTTGAGTGAACCTAGCTAGCATTTTTGGCCTACCTCTCTCCTTTTAGGTGAAAAACCCTAGAAGAGTTAGAAAGTCTTGTGGTGCCAAAAATCTATGGTTCACTTCCATAGAACTCAAGAAAGAAGAAGCCACTAAAAAAATTGCCACTATCATAGGGGGGCCAAATTCCTCTATCCGGTCTAGGAAAAGAAGGGATCCAAATCTTACATAAGAATTCCTAAAGGACCTTCAAAGGCAGGTCCCAATCTTTAAAAATTTTCCACTCCCCATCCTCAAAATAATCAACCACCTTCAGCCCAAAGAGGAATTTGGACAAAGGGACAATAGGACAACCCAAGGAAGAAAAATAAGAGGGTTGAAACCACACCAAATATCCTTCCAAAAAATAATACTTTTACTATCACCCAACAACAACTTAACACATTTAGCAATCAAGTCCATGCAAAGAATAATATTCCTCCAAAAACAAAAACTAGAGGAGATATCTTGCAAAGAAAACAAGTTCCAAGGTCTCTCCAAACCATACAAATACTTATTTGTCACCAAAGAGGCCCACCTAGCTTCCCCATTTAGGAGTTGCCAAACATTTTTCAACAAAAGAGCCATATTAAAAGATTTTAAATTTCTAATGCTAAGACCCCCCCACTTCTTTGGTCTACACACTAAATCCTAGGCCACAAGAGGAATTATTGCTTTGGTCTCAACCCCCAACCAAAGGAACCTTCTCATTATTTGTTCCATTTTTTCTTCAAACTTTATAGGAATCATGAAAAGACTCATAGCGTAGAAAGAAAAAATTTGGAGAATGGAAGAAATAAGCTGAATTTTACCTGCCTAACTAAGGAGCACACCTTTCAAACGTGGTAGCTACCTACTAAATTTGCAGAACAAACCCAACCAAAAGGAATCCAAAATCTTAGAGATACACAAAGGGGGACCCAGATAAGAAGATGAGAGCTCACCTTTACTGCAAGATAGGATTCTAGCGAGCTTAAGATGCAATTCTTCAAGAGTATTGAGGAAAGAAATATGAATCTTAGGAAGATTGATCCTCTTACCAAAAGCCTTATTGTAGTCAACCAAAAACCTTTTAAAAACTCTAACTTCCCTAATAGAGGTATCACCCATGAAAATAGTGTCATCAACAAATTATTGATGAGTGATTGGATCACATCTAGAGGAAGGTGATAGACACCTCAAAGAACCAATATGAATCACATTTTAGATATTATGGCCTAGAGCCTCCACCATCAGAATGAAGAGAAGTGATGAGATAGGGTCTCCATTCCTTAGCCCATGTGAACTCTGAAAGAATGGAGAAGGAGAATCATTCACTAGGACAACAAATGAGGGAGAAGAATTAAGTTGTTCAACAAACTGCAAAAACTTCTTACAAAAACTAAACCAGTCCAATACATTCAAAAGAAACCTCCAAATCACTTTGTCATAGGCTTTGAGTAGGTCCAAATTCAGGAAGAAACCCAGTTTCTTAGAAACATTAATGGAGTGAGCAAGCTCATGAAAAATAATGATAGAATTAAGAATTTGACGACCTTTAACAAAACCACTTTTTGTGCTTTGAGATCATATTTGACAATTTTTTTTAAAATCTAGTGGAAAGAAATTTTGAAAAAAAAATTATAAATAGAATTGTAGAGACTGATTGAGCGATACTCACCAAAGCTCCTTGCATCACCATATTTGGGGATCAAAACAATGAAAGTCACATTAAGATCTTTGAGAAGACTTCTAGAGCCAAAGAACTCCTTAGTGGCATTAATCACATCATCAAAGACAATATCCCTATTGGATGTTGTGGTTGTGTTGCTGATATGTGGTTGTCATTGATGTCAACACTATTAGCATTAAGTCATTAGAAGCTGTATATGTCAAGAATATTGAGAAAATTGTAATGGAATAAGTTGCAAGTTCTCAGTGGTGAAGTGAATTTCAGATTTTTGGTGAGTTTAGTACATAGATCATCAGAGGTTGTGGACTAAATGGTTTGTTGTTGAGTGTATCTAGTTTATCCACATTGAGTTTTAGAGATTTGCATGAATTTTTGATCGAGTTATGAAGATTTGTATTCACACAATTTCTCTATTGCTTCAGTTGGTGTTCCTAATGGAAGATGATGCAATTTAAATTATTTTACTTGCTACAGATGCTTCCTCAGTGATTCATAATTTTTGTGGATGTTTCTATATCATTCTCTATTTGTGTTGCATTCCCACATTGATCGTTGTGCGCATGATTGGCGATTTTCTCTTGTGTGTTCATTTTCTTCATGTTCTTGGATGACATGGTGTTTGTAGCATGTTGTGTATCTTTGAGGAATAATTAATTGAAGTGTTTTCATGTTGGAGATGTTGATTTGGGTCTTCACTAATTTTTGGCCGACCTTGGTTGATTCGTATTGTTAATTGTTATTGATTTAAGCATATAGTTTATATTCATTTTATTTTTTTGTTGAAACTCACGTGTAGCAATGGAATTTCTTGTTGTGGATAATATAAGTGATTGTTTTTTTAATTTGGATGTATGATCATGTGTGTGTATGTGCAAATAAATTCCTAATAATTTGAAGGTGGTGCAAAGTGTGAAGAAGAGTGAATAAATGTTCATGTGATTAACCAGAATTATGATCAAGCATTAGCAAATGCTATTTTGTCAGTTCAAATCCCTGTGAATGTAATCTGAATCATTCTGTAAGACAATGTGTCTTCCTTTGGGCTATAGGCCTTGTTGTATTTGAGTAGTGAGCTCTAGGAAATGTACCTAAATGCATGTGCATTCCCCATTTCATTCTTTATGCTTTTAATAGGGTGTAATCTTGTGGACTAACCTCCACCATGGTTTTTCCCATAATAGGGTTTCCACATAAAAAATATTGGTGTTATGTTTGCTTTTGATGTGTTTCTAATTTATTCTTTCATTGTTATTAATCAGATCTAAGAATAAGGGTTAATAAGTTTAATAAGTTTGAATGTCTGAGATAACTGATTCACCCCCCCTACCTCTCAGTTGTTTTCCCTTGTGTTGCCAACAATTGGTATCAGAGTAGGTTCCTTGGAAGAAGTTTAACAGTTGAGGTGATCCAAGATGGTGACTTACAAGAAGGATAGTCCAAGATTTGATGGAACAAATTATTCTCTATGGAATACTTGAATGAAGTGTCATTTGAGACGCATTGGTGAACCCTTCTAGAACATTACATGTAATAGCTATGTTATTCCTCGAAATGGTCCTACTACTACTTCTAAGATTAGAGATGTTGAGTATAATATCAATGCTAAGGAAGCATTTTTGAGTGCATTGACTAATTTTGAGATGAAAAATCTCATGGATCTGAAGACTTCTTATGAGATATGGAAAATTTTGGAAACCTTGTATGAAGGTGATGCTAATGTGAAGATTGCTAAGTTGTAGAGTCTGAAAGGGAAATATGAAAAAATGAGAATGGGTGATGGTGAAAACATTACTATTTTCATGTAAAGAGTGAATGAACTTGTGTGTGGTATCAGATGTGCTTGTGGATAGATAGACAAATCAGAGATTGTTGCTAAAGTTCTTAGATCCTTGCCCGATTCATACAAAGTCAAAGCTAGTGATATTGAAGAGCTCCGGAATGTAACAAATGTAACCAAAGATATGTTGGTTGGTAATCTTACTACTATTGAGTTGAGTGAATTTGGTGATTCCCTTCGTAAGATAGAATTTTCATTCAAGGCTGCTACTTCTGGTAGAGATAAATAGATATATGATCTGGGTGAGAGTTCAACTAGAAAGACATTCAAATATGAGGATGAAATCAAATAGATTAAAGAATAAGAAAAAGAGCTAGAAGAACTATAAGCACTTATTGTCAAAAGAGTACTGAAGGGAAAAGGTAATTATGAAGGAAATTTTCCTCTTAAATGTTTTTCTTGCAATAAGATGGGTCATTTTGCATCAAGGTGTTTGGAAAGAGCTCCTAAACTAAGACATAACAAGCCTAGATTTCAAATGAAGTGTTACTATGCTACTGATGAAGGTGTGACATATGAAGAATTTGAAAAAGGAAATAGAAGTGATGATGAAGGGGTATTTATTGCTCTCAAGGAAAATAATCTTGTGTCTACTGAATTTGCTAGTTGCATAAATGTGGAGAAAGCCCTAGTTGCTCGAGTTGAATAGAAAGATGAATGGGTGACTGAAAGCAGATGTTCACATCATATGACAGGAGATAAAAGTAAGTTTGTGATCTTAGAAAAGTATGATGATGGTGTTGTAAGATTTGGCAATAATACAACTGGTGTGATCCATGGAAGAGGATGCATTTCTCTTGATAGTATGCATAATATTGATGATGTCCTATATGTGGAAGGTTTGAAGCATAATCTTTTAAGTGTTGGTTAGATGGTTGATAAGGGATACAATCTTCAGTTCAAGGATGGAAAGTGAAAAATATTGAGTTTGGTAAATGTGATTGATGCAGGTATAGAAAAAAAAGGTAATATCTTTCACTTGAGTGCTGCTACTAAAAGTTGTTTGATTGCTCAAGTTGATGAAAGTTGGTTGTGGCATAGGGGAATGTGTCATGTTAACTTTCATAATATTGTCAAGATAAGTTATCCTAAGGTTGTGAGAGATCTACCTAAGTTGGTGAAACCTACTAATGACATATGCAAGGAATGTCAGTTAGGGAAGCTAACTAGAATTTCATTTTAGAGTGAACAACATTGTTGAAATGAATTGTTGGATCTTGTGCATAATGATCTGTGTGGTCCCTCTAAGGTCAGAAGATTACAAGGTTATAGTTATTTCATGTTACTCATTGATGATTATTCTAGAATGATGTGGATTACTTTCTTAAGGGAGAAATGTGAATCTCTGGAGAAGTTCAAGATCTTTAAGGCTATGGTTGAGATAGAGACATTTCTAAAGATTAAATGTCTAAGATTAGATAGAGGTGGTGAATTCACTTTTGGTGAATTTAATTATTTATGTGAAGAACATGGAATAAAGAGACAATTATCTACACCCTAGACCCCTCAACAAAATGGAGTTGTGGAAAGGAAGAAAAAACAATTGAAGATGTTGCTAGGACCATGATGTTGGAATGAAATGTCCCTCATCTCTACTAGAGAGAAGCTATGAGTATTGCTGTGTATAGACTCAACCAGGTAAAAATTAAAGGTGATACTAGGAAGACCCCTTTTGAGCTATGGATTGGTCATAAGCCTACTTTTAGATATTTCAAGATCTTTGGAAGCAAATATTATATCAAAAAGATGAAGATATAGGAAATTTTGATGCTAGGAGTGGTGAAGGTATCTTGTCTATTCTACTAAAAGAAAGGCATGTCGATGTTACAATAAAAGGTTGAGGAAAATGGTTGAAAGTGAAAATGTCAAAGTTGATGAAGACTTAGGTGCACCATCCAGAACCTGTGGATATGATTCTAATGATTAGAATGATAGTGCAAAAAAAGGAAAGCAAGTTCAGACTTCAAATAAAGTTCAAATCATTCTAGAAAATCAAGAAAATCAAGAGGAAGGAGAAAATAGTGAAAGTGCAGAGGAGAGAACAAAAGAGCCTAAAGTTGAAGAACATCCTAAGAAGACTCTGAGGTATGTAAGATTGAATCATTCAAAAGATCAGATTATAGCTGATAAGAAAAAAGGTGTCCAAACTAGGAGAAAGATTGCAAAAGAGTATTGTTTAATTTCAATGACTAAGCCTACTAGTGTGAATGAAGCATGCAAATATGAACATTGGGTTGAAGCAATGAAAGAGGAGCTAAAGCAAATTGAGAAAAATGATACATGGATTCTTGTCCCCATACCTAAGGATAAAAATGTAATTGGAACTAAATGGGTCTTTAGAAAAAAACTAAATGAGCAAGGTGAAGTGGTCAGTAACAAAGCAAGAGTGGTATGTAAAGGATATTCTTAAATGGAAGGAATTTATTTTGAAGAGACTTTTTCCCCTGTTGCTAGAATTGAAGTTGTAAGATTATTTCTTGCTTATGTTACTTACAAGAACTAAAATGTTTTATCAAATGGATGTCAACTCAACATTTCTCAGTGGCAAATTGGAAGAAGTGTATGTTGAGCAACTTGATGGATTTTAGTTGATTGATAAAGGAGATATGGTGTGTCAGTTAAAGAAAGTTTTGTATGGACTCAAGCAAGCCCCTAGAGAATGGTATGCTAGATTAGACAAGTACTTCTTGAAGCTTGGTTTTAACAAAGGTACTACTGATAGTAATTTGCATTTCAAAATTGATCATAATAAAGATTTGATTGTTGAATTATTTGTTAATGATATCATTTTTGGAGGAGATGATGGTTTATGCATGAAGTTTGCTAATGAGATGTAGAGTGAATTTGAAATTTCAATGATTAGTGAGACAATTGTTTTTGGGACTGCAAATTACTCAGTTAGATAAAGTTATTTTTATATCTCAATCCAACTATGTGAAAGAAATGCTAAAGAAGTTTGGTATGGAAGATTCAAAGCTAGTCGGTACACCCATGGTGACTGGATGTAAGTTGACACAAGATGATGATTCTCCAAAATAAAACTAGACTAGATATAGATTGATGATTGGTGGTGTAGACACCTAAATTTGGACACTTAATTTATCCAAATTTATCCCTTTTATTGGTATTAATTAAGTAATGTTGCTATTATTTAATTAATATCCTTAATTCTGTCAAACCCCTGAGGTATCTAGTTAAATAGTTAAATACCTTACCCTTTTATTAAATGCATTAAATAAATATCACATTTATTTAATTCCTCATATATCACATCCTCCATCATTTTTATCTAATCTTAATTATTTTCCTAATCTCATCATTAGGGGTGTGCACATGCCTAATCCTTGATTAGGATGTGCCACATCCTCCAACTTTTGCAAGTTGTCCTCTAACCTCTATAAGCCACCTAACCCTCCTCTGATCCTTTATTAACTAGCCTAATCAACCTCTCAAGGAATTTTTAATTCCTTTTATCCTTCAAAAGAATATTAAATTCCTTTTACTCTTCCCCATGTGAATTTTTAATTCACATTTGATCCCCCAATGTGCCCCTTGGAATTTAAAATTCCTTCTCTCATCCCCATGAAAATATTTGGGGAATTTTTAATTCCCCACATGTCCTCTCACCCACATGGGAATAAGGACCTCATAAAACACTCCATTCCCCTTGTGAATCTTTAATTCACATTTAATCCCCCAATGTGCCTCTTGGAATTTAAAATTTCTTCTCTCATCCCCATGAGAATATTTGAGGAATTTTTAATTTTCCACATGTCCTCTCACCCGCATGGGGATAAGGACCTCATAAAATCACTTCATTCCCCATGTGAATCTTTAACTAACATTTAATCCCCCAATGCACCCCCTGGAATTTAAAATTCATTTTCTCATCCCCATGAGAATATTTGAGGAATTTTTAATTCCCCACATGTCCTCTCACCCATATGGGGATAGGGACCACATAAAACAATCCATTCCCCATGTGAATATTTAATTCACATTTAATCCCCCAATGCACCCCTTGGAATTTAAAATTCCTTCACTCATCCCCATGAGAATATTTGAGGAATTTTTAATTCCCCACATGTTCTCTCACCCACATGGGGATAAGAATCCAAAGGTACTATCCTTCCACCTCATGTACACATCACTCTTTTAAGTCATATCACATGCCACATGTCAAGATGCGAGGGCCTATGAGTTCTCAACTCACCTTAGCCCTACATCTTGATCTTGGTGGCTCAATCTTGATAATCCATTTTCTTAGAGAATTCCAAATTCTCTATAAATGCCCCCTCTTTTCTCTTATTTTGGGGGAGATCATGCATTGTAGCTAAACTATTGCAAAATTTTCCTAGAATCCATACTTAGTCATTTTCATGCTTGCACCCACTTGCATCCATTTTCATATTATCATCTAGCTTGCATCTCTTGCCATCCAAGGAGCATACACATCAAAGATCAAAGGGCCAACCAAAGGATTGATTCGAGACAAGGTAAATGGTTCCATTTGTTGTCTTTCTTTTGTGTTGAATCCAACTAGGCTAATTTTGAGGTGTAGGTTGTTTTTAGTGTTATTTTGCACTCTTTTGTTTGTTGTTGGTATTCTAGTGCATAGATTCAACCTATCACATTTTTGGCATGCCCAGTGGGACCCACAAATAGGTCTCTTACTTTCACGTTTTCTATTTTTAAACTTTTTGCAAGTACAGGTTACAAAGGGGCGGACTTGACCTACACAAGGGCAGATTTGACCTTCCTGGGGTGGACCTGCCCTCCACAGACCCCAGAAGTTGTTGGAAATTTTTTCACAAACAACTAAATTTTCCCCACAAACAGCCAAATTTTCCCCACAAATAGCTAGATTTGACCCACAAACAACCAGATTTGCCCCACAAATAGCCGGATTTTCCCCCCCTTGTGAAAAATTTGACCAACTTTTTTTCCTTCGGTGGACATTCCCTCTATAGGGGCGGAATTGACCTCTTGACCAACCCATTTTAAGCCTATTTTGATAAAATTTGACCAAAATTTTCTCCTTGGGCAGACTTGACCCACAAAAAAGCGGACCTGACCCACAAATAGGTGGACCTAACCTACAAACAAGCAGACTTGACCCAAAAACAGGCGGACCTGACCCACAAATAGGTGGACCTGACCCACAAACAGGTGTACCTAACCCACAAATAGGTGGATCTAACCCACAAATAGTTGGATTTGACCCACAAATAGGTGGATTTTCCCTAACAGATAGCCATATATGCCCCTCCATTTCCACATTGTAAACCCATTTTCCTTCATTCAAGTGCCAATATTCTCAAATTTTTGTGCTCTTTCCAATGCCATATACCACTTCATACTTTTGAGAAGTTTCTCGGGTTCCCTTTTCCTTTCCTATCTGCCTTCTCGAGGGGGGCATACCCTACAATTCTGTCTCAATCTTCTAGCATAAACCTTCCCTTACGAGACTGGAGCACCCCCTCTAGACAACCCTCTAGAAAACCATACTTTCCCTCATTCGAAGCCATACCTGCCCTCCTCCAGAGCCATACCTTCCCTCAACAATCTCGATCAATCATTTTATTCATTCTGAGTAATCTTTCGACCATTCCAAACCTTTATCTTCTCATTTCAAGAATCGTTCATCTATTGTGAGTAGTCGTTTACTCATTCTGAGTAGTCAATCATCTATTCCGATCAATCGTTTACTCATTTTGAGTATTCACTCTTCCATTTCTACCATCCATTTCTCTAATTAAATCATCATTTTCCCCATCCAAATCCCTTAAACTTTGTCTCAGGTTATTATCCAAACTGACCTAAGTGTCTAATTTGATCGCCATCATCAACATCCTCTTAGGATTGTCATCCATCCTAAGTCAATCATGATCGTCGGCCCAATCAATCCATTTTGAATCTCAAAGTAGATTCGGTGCCACAATTGTTCATTCATCCTTTAATCCAATCAATCAGTATCCTACATCACCTAGGGTAATCTTTGAACGAGGTTTATAGTCCCTTTTGTCATCCTATCCAATCCATCATTCGATCTTATCAATCAATCGATCAATCTTATCCAATCCAATCCAATTGCATCCCTATACAATCACTTTCAACCCAATCAATCTACTTCCATCTCGAAGTAGATTCGATGTCATAATCATCCTTTGATAATCAAATCCAATCATTAGAAGCAATCCATCCAATCATCCTAATATGAGCTTTAATCCAATCCCGACTTGAGCTTTAGTCCATTCCCATCCAAAATCTTCGATCCATCTCCTTTATCCTTTCATCATCATGAATCCTTATCCTCCATCAATAGTGGTCAAGAGAAACCCTAATTATGTTGACAATGATAATGAAAGTCTTATCGATCAAGAAGAATGTGACATAGATTCCCTTGACACTATCATTGCTAGTAAGTTGTCTTCATCCACTTTCCAAAATCCAATCATCCCGTCGAGTTATCCTACTATGTCTTCATCCATGTCTAACCATGCTCCTTATGCTACCTATGATAAGGGATACCCATCATATCCATCATATCCTCCATCTACATCATCCTCTTATCCAACACCCACATCCTCTTATCCTAATCCCCTATCCACATCCTCCTATCTCAATCCTTCATCCGCATATACCCACTACCCTAATCTTCCATACCAATCTGCTCACCCTAATCCTACATTTGCACCTTCCTATCCTAATCTAACATCAACATCAACTTATCCTAATCTAACATTTGTATTTCCCTATCTAAATCCACCATCTCAATCTTCCCAACCTAATCCACCATCCCCATACCCTTACTACAATCCACCACCCACATCCTCGTGCCCTAATTCACCATACCAATACCCCTATCTTAACCCTTCATCTAATCTTTATACTCTATCTACTCCTATTCTTCCATCCAATCCATTTCCCCTATCTAATCCTAGTCCACCAATCTCTAGTCCTAATCCCTCACCAACCCATAATCCTTCATCCACTCCTACCTTGCCATCCAAATCTAGAGTATGCAAGTTCCTCACTCCAGAAGTTTTCCAAGGACTTATAACAAAGAAGACATATCCCACTCCACACCTTGAAGTTGTGGAATCATGCCATCCCAAGCCATCACCCACAGTCATTAGTGATGAGACCCTTCTCCACCCAACACCTGTCATTGATGATACCACTCAAGCACCACTCAAACCATCGAAACCATCACATCCTATGAATCCATTGAGCCCCCATCTTCTACCATCACATCCTCTAAATCCATTGATCTCCCACCTCCTACCATCACATCTACTAAATCCATTGAGCCCACATCTCTTACCATCACATATACTAAATCCATTGAACACCCACTTCCTACTCCAAGAGTCGTCGAACCCATTGACGACACTCAAATCCAATCCATTTCTTCCACTGCTAGTGTCACTAACATCCATTCCCATGAATGTTTTGAATCCTCCATCCCCCCATCTTCCCCACTTGAAGAGTCCCACCAAGACTCCATTATCATGCCTCCCGCACATGAGGATTCATGCCAAGAGCCTAATCCAAAGCATGCCAACATACCCCCTTCTCCAGATCAAGATCCTACCATCCCATCTAGTCCCCCTCAAGATCACAGTCCCCCATCCATTCCATCCCATGATCCCCTTGTCATCCAAGCTTCCACTACTCCATCTCCATCTCCATCACATGAGCCCACTACCATAAATCCAAATCCTATCATATCCCCTGATCCCTCTCCTGATACCACCCATCCAAATGATGCTTACCCATCATCTCCCTCTCATGATCCCCCGTCATCACCTTAAACTGATATCCCCACACCACTTGCATATCCCCTTAGTACTCTCACATTCTTCCATGGTGGCCTCCTTGCAGAAGAAAAACACAGTATATTTACCACCCATTATCCTCCACCTAATAATGGACTCAAATCATGTTTTCAGAATAACAAAAATCCTATCATAGATCACATGCTCAAGAAAATGAACTATCAGGGAAAAGGTCTAGGCCTTCATGAGCAAGGTATTTTAGAGCCCATCCAAGTCAAAGAACAAATCTGCATGCAAGGTCTTGGACCTAATTTCCAAGACTCACAATCTAAAGATGTCGGTACAACCTCTAGATGTCCTCAACAAGCCTTTTCCAAAAGAAATGTCAGCTCTTCTCATCGCTCCACCAGATCATATGCTTCCATCCCTCCTCCTTCATCATATCACCTCAAAACAACCGTCCATATTCCTCATTCATCTGCTCCATCCATTTTGGGTCCTTACATCCCTCCATCCACCATCTCCCATCCTTCATCTACTCCATCCATCTTGGGTCTGTTTATCCCAAAATCACCTCCTCCATCTTATCATTCCATCCATCCAACACCTATCCATGTCATCCATCATAAACATCCCTCTTGCATATCCCCTAATACGGATCAACAAAGGCACATACCTACACATTCTCCATCTATATGTAATCCTCATAATCCTACCTTCATCGCTCCACATCATCCATCTCCTCACACCCATCCCATTGCTACTAAAAGCACTTTGGATGCTAAAGTAAAACTACATAAATCCAAACATTCACATGAATCTAAAGCTCTCCATGTCCCCTCTAAATGACATGTTGAAGAAAAGAAAAATAAAATCCACAATCCAAATCAAACCCATTGGCCACAAAGGCCCACTAAAACAAAAATCAAAACCATGTGGATCCCAAAGAAAAAAGATGCAATGCCATCAAATGAAATATTTGTAAGAACATCCAAAGTTGCTAATCCAAAATCTAATCATACACCCCTTTCATCTCCTTAGTTTGTTTTGGGTCCCTATGTCCCGAAATTCACTATTTCATCTCCTCCATTATCCCCACATTCTCCATCCATTAATCCTCTTATCTTTTCACATCCATCACCATATGTGCCAATGTTGACCCTGAACTCACCACCCCATCACACATCCACCCCATCATTCTATCCATACCCTTTTCAGCATCCCATTCATAACCCCACATATTCCCCCCATCAAATCCCTCTAATTCATCCTTGTACATAATCCATTGATCCTAATAAGGTTGTACCAACATCCAACAGTCGGTTCAAACATGAGCTCTTAATACCTCATATGGAACTTGATGTATAAGTCCTTCATCCACCTTCTTATCACACGTCTTCTAAATCTACTTCTTTGCCTCCCTATCCTTAGCCATCTCCTTTTGCACGCTGTCCAAAAAGTCAAAAAGTAAAAAAAGTTGAAAAAATAAAAAAAAAAGTCGAAAAATCCAAAAAAAGTCGAAAAATCCAAAAAAAGTCAAAAAATGCAAAAAAGTCGAAAATGCAAAAAAGTCAAAAAATCAAAAAATAAAAAAATCAAAAAAAAGTCAAAAAAATGCAAAAGAAATTGAAAAATCCAAAAAGTTGGAAAATCCAAAAATGCAAAAATGCAAAAGTCGAGAAAATCCAAAAAGTGAAAAATGAAAAAAAAAGTCAAAAATGCAAAAGGTCGAAAAATGCAAAAAAGTCAAAAATGTCAAAAAATCCCAAAAATGCAAAGAATTGAAAAATCCAAACAAAGTTGAAAAATCCAAACAAAGTGAAAAATCCAAAAAGTCAAAAATACAAAAGTCCAAAATCTAAAATCCAAAAAAAAAAAAATCCCAAAAAAGTCATAAAAAAAAGTAAAATAATCCGTCCAATGGTGAAAACTTGGCAAACAAGCACCTTGGATAAGTACCATGATGAAAACCTGGAAAATAGGTGTCATGCGTAAATCCCCATCTGCACCTAGGGGCAGCTTCCTGATATGCATTCCCTTCATCCGCTATGCTTCCTTCTATGCTTCCAACTATGCACCCGTCTTCCTCCTATACATCCTTTTCATTCATCCCCTCCATCCTATCTATCTTACACATCCTGCTTAGCATATCTCATTTATCCCAATCCTTCCATCCTCCTTGTGGTCTTGATAAAGATAGGGGCAAACATATAAACATGCTTTGGGAACCTCTTAGCATACATCCCCCTCATTTGCACACTATCCTAATCCTCATTTGCACTCATCTACCTTCCTTATCCGCTCGTCATACTACTTTCAATCTCCCTTCCCTGTCCATGCATCCTATCTTCATCCATCTCACTCCTTTATTTTCTTGTCCATCTCTAATTGCATTCTTCATTCCTCCCCACACATGGCATATCTAGAGTGGGGGCATCTATCTTCCTTGGTGATATAGTCCTTGGAGATATCATTCATTCCATCAGAGCAATCCTTTCCATCTCCCCATCCTCATCTTCCTATCCATCAATCCAACCAATCCTTTTCATCTCCCAATCCTCATCCTATCTTATAATCCCTTGTCATTAGTATCTCTCCATCATATCATCCCCCCAATTCATCTTTTGATGATTTGGATAACTATCCCATCCCTAAGCTTTGTATAGTCCCCATCCTTCAATCCAATCCCACCGGTCTATCTTGTCCCATCGTGTTGGTCCAATCATTTTATCCCCTTACCTAGGGTTATCTCATCATCTTTTATCCATCACTTTTCTTTGGCCTTTAGTCGAACTATGTTGCCCCTATACTTTCATGTAGGCAAGGTCGATCATTTGATTCACCCCTAGGGTTCCATCCATCATCGATCTATATTGTCCACTTTGCTCATTTTCTCCATCCTATCTTCATCATCCATCAAAGTCTCCATCGTGGTCTATTGTCTACCTTTTATCGAACTATGAGGGCTCTGCGCTTTCATGTAGGCAAGGCTAATCTTTGATCGACCCCCGAGCCCCTAGGTCTTTAGGGTGTTTCCATCTTGTGTCATGTCTCTTGTGTCATGTCATCAAGTTATGCCCTTATCTAGCTGGTTCTTAACAAACGAGATCCACTTGTATCAGTAGATCCAATCAGTTCCAAATATCCTGTATCATACCGATCTTTTAGTTTTGTATCCATTATCAGTCTCAACAGGATGCATCCTTCCTAAAAGACCTCATCAATCCCATCCATCCCCTTGATCCTATGGCAAAGGACATTTGAAATTGATTGTGATCATTTGATGCTTTTGGCTTTTGTTTATCATTTGAGCTCCCTATCATCACTTGTCATGGTCACCCTGATCCATCATATCATGGTGTGCTTTGACTAGTCAACATAGGAGTGTATCTTGCTCTTTTCTTTGTTGTTGTCTTCTCAGTTGTCCCACGTAGTACCAACCAAGATCGTTGAGGTCTTGTGTTACGCTGGGCCATCCTTGTGTGCTTGTGGTTATCCCAATACCTGGCCCGATCAAGGTCATCGTGACTTTGGGGTGTTGGGATAGCCTTCCTGTTTGATGTGTTTGTTTCATGCATTAGACACTAATTTGCCTTGGTCCTTTATACCCTGGCATCTTGTGTCTTATGCTATAGCAAAAATAAGTGCTCCAAAGATGGAAAAATTGTATTAGGATTTCATTTTATCTTCCCCATCTTACATCCCAATCCAATCCCCTCCCATTCAATCTAGCACAAATCATCTAATCAAATCCTTGGTCTTGTCCCTAGTCTTGTTACAAGCCTTAACCCCATCATCATCATCATCCTCCATTTGTATCCTTCCCTATCCCTTTGGTGTTTTTTTGGGATGTATCCTTCCCTTGCCAACAACACTTTCACCATCATCATCGGGAGATATTCTTCCCTATCCTTTAGTGGTGTTTTGGAATGTATCCTTCCCTCATCAATACCAATCATTGGGATGTATCCTCCCCTATCCTCATGTTGTTTTGGGATCTCTTATTCCCTCATTGACAACACTCCATCCATTATCAACCCCCTTTTGGCTTGTACCTTGACTGGGGCAACATCATATGTGTCCTAACATCCACTTGTACTTAATCCATCTCATATCGCTTCGCATCATCTTCATCTCCCCTTGCATCATCTCATCCATTTTGAGAGCACACCCATGTTCTCTTGAACCCACATGTCCTCTTGAGGGGGCATCCTCAATCCCTAACTTTCATCTTCACCCCACATGTCCTCTCACCCACATGGGGATAGGGACCACATAAAACACTTCATTCCCCATGTGAATCTTTAATTCACATTTAATCCTCTAATGCACCCCTTGGAATTTAAAATTCCTTCTTTCATCTCCATGAGAATATTTGAGGAATTTTTAATTCCCCACATGGGGATAAGGAAGAATCCCAAGGTACTATCCTTCCACCTCATGTACACATCACCCTTTTAAGCTATATCACCTGCCACATGTCAAGACATGAGGGCCTATGAGTTCTCAACTCACCTTAGCCCTACATCTTGATCTTGGTGGCTCAATCTTGACCATCCATTTTCTTAGAGAATTCCAAATTCTCTATAAATATCCCCTCTTTTCTCTCATTTTGGGGGGAGATCATGCATTGTAGTCAAACTCTTGCAAATTTTTCCTAGAATCCATACTTAGCCATTTTCATGCTTGCACCCACTTGCATCCATCTTCATATCATCATCTATCTTGCATCTCTTGCCATCCAAGTAGCATACACATCAAACATCAAAGGGTCAGCCAAAGGATCGATTCGAGACAAGGTAAATGGTTCCATTTGATGTCTTTATTTTGTGTTGAATCTAACTAGGCTAATTTTGAGGTGTAGGTTGTTTTTAGTGTTATTTTGCACTCTTTTGTTTGTTTTTCATATTCTAGTGCATAGATTCGACCTATCACAGGTGGATTGCTTTATTTAACTCAAACTAGAACTTATATCATGAATGTTGTGTGCATTGTTGCAAGATTTCAAGCTAATCATAAGGAATTTCATGTGATAGCTGTGAAGAGGATTTTTAGATACGTGAAGGGGATAGTTGACTTTGGCCTATGGTATCCTAAAGATGATGATCTTACTTTGAGTGCATTTACTAATGTTGATTGGGTAGGAGATTCAAATGATAGAAAGAGTACTCGTGGTGCTGCATTTTTCTTCGAAAAGAAACTAATTTCATGGTTAAGGAAGAAGCAGAATACATTGCTACTGAAAATAATTTTACTAAAGTATTATGGATGAAGTAGATGTTGAAGGATATTAGAGTTTTGTATGTTGAACCAATAGCTATATTTTGTGATAATTCAAGTGCTATTAACATTTCTAAGAATCTGATTTTTCATTCAAAGACAAAGAATGTATCTATTAAGTTTCACTTTTTGAGAGAGACAGCGAGTGAAAAGGAAGTTAGACTCAAGTATGTCCCTACTAAGGAGTAGATTGTAGAAATATTTATCAAGCCATGTCCTAAGGATACTTTTGAGTGCCTCAAAAGGAAGTTAGGGGTGATTACCACTCCTAATTAGAACTAAGATGCATTTCTTTCCATAAGTTTGAGCATTCATAGTCATATCTTGATTCAGATTGATGTTGTGGCGGCTGCTACTCAGGGGGAGTAGTCAGATGTTCAGATGTTCAAATATGTGGTTTAGAGCTTGTGTGGTGAAAAAAAATATGTTTCATTGATTTCAAAGGGGGAGAAGAGTAATGTGAAAAAAAAATTGGGGAAGAAGAGCCTTGTAGGGAAGAAGATCATGTGAAAGAGTTGAGAAAATAAGTTAGAACCTAAGGGTGAGTAAGAGATGTGTTAATTGTTTTTTTCACATCATGTGTTACCATCAATTCCAAAGGGGGATATTTTTGGATTTTTTGGTTGTGTTTCTAATATGTGGTTGTCATTGATGTCAGCACTATTAGCATTAAGTCATTAGAAGTTGTATATGTCAAGGATATTGAGAAAATTGTAATGGAATAAGTTGTAGGTTGTTAGTGGTGAAGTGAAGTTCAGTATGTTGGTGAGTTAACTATGTTGATGATCATAGGTTCTGGACTAAAGGATTTGTTGTTGAGTGTATCTGGTGTATCCACATCAAGTTTCAAAGATTCTCATGAAGTTTTGATCAAGTTATGAAGATTTGTATTCTAACAATTTTTTTTTGCTTGAATTGGTGTTCCTGATTGGAGATGATGCAATTTTAGTTAGTTCAATTGTTGTGGATGCTTCTCTAGTGATTCATGATGTTTTTGGATGTTTCTAGATCATGTTTTATCAATGTTGCACGTCCACATTGATTGTTGTGCTCGTGATTGGTGATTTTCTCTTGCGTGTTCATGTTTTTCATGTTCTTGGCCATCAATGATCAGTATACCTCTCAACAAATTTGCATTCTAGAAAGTGGAAACACCACTCAAAGCTCCTTCAGAGCTAACACCATGGAACCCATAGTCTTTGAAGAATAGATTCTTTAAAGCATCCAACTTATCAATCTACATTTTCATCTCTTGGATCAACAAAAATTTTGGCTTATGGTCTCAAAAAAGATTCATCAAGAGGTCTTTCTCATGCAAGTTATTCAACCCTCTAATATTCCATGAAATGGTCTTCATTTGCAAGAGAGGGTGCTCTTAATGCACCAATAAAAGAGATTTTTCTGGACCCCCTCATCAATATCCTACTTGCACTCCCTCTCCCTAATCTTTCGTAGGGTAGGTCTACCCTTGCCCCTTGACTCAAACCCATAATCCACTTTTTGCCTTCTCATGGTAACACCTTTGTGAGGCTGGGGGGAGGGGAAGATCTTCCTACCTCTCACCTAGGTGAAACCATCTTCATATTTGTTCATAGAGTCTACCACTACCAGACCACCATCACCAACCTCTAATGCCAAACAATAGGTTGAGGAGAAGGAAATACAATAGCTAGATCCAACAAAACCATTTTTGTAGAGCACAAAGTATTTGAGACACGATCCACATCCTAGGTTAAAGAATGACCTGCAACCACCTCCATAGAATTTTCAATATCATTTCCTAACTCATTGGGAGGACCAGGAAGATTTTCAATATTAACCTCACCCTCCATACCATTACTAGTAGTAGATTCACCTTGGTTCTCTTTAGGTTCCTCAATCCTCCAAATAGAGGCCTTAGGCAAGACACTAGACACAGGGAAATCCTTAGCCCAATGCCATGTCTTCTTATATTTGAAGCAAGCAAAAGGGAGATTTCCAAGAAAAAATTGTTGCTTCCATAACCCAACCTTGGATTTTAAAAAGAACTCAGGTAACACAATATCTTGGTCGATCATGACACAAAACCTAGCTACAACTAACTACTTCTTAGAATGAGTGGCCTCATCAATAGAGACAATCATTCCAAAGAATTAGCAACTACCTTGAAAACTTCTTCATCCCAATATTCTAATGGAAAATTTGGTAGTTTTACCCACACAGAAGCAGAGCTAGAGAGATATTTGGACAAAACCATCCCAAGTTCCCAAGGACGAAGAACTAAAGAGAGATGCCTAAATGACCAAGGTCCTTAAGTAAATACATCTCTTAGGTATTCATCAGAGGAGAAGGCAAAGGAAAATAAACCTTTAGCAATGGCTCCAACTTCCACTTGACCTTTTAAAGCCCACTTCTTACAGACCTAGGTGTGAACCTCCTCAATATTAGATTAAGGAACTAAAACCTTTCCAACTAGGGAGAAATCCATTTTAGCAATATTCTTGTCAACAAGAGTCTAGAACAGAGAAGGAAGAAACACCTTCCTCATTAGTAGATGAAACAGAATCAAAAGCAACTCCTTTTCCTTTAAGCTTAGAGGAATAAAGGTCAGACCATTTATGACCCAACATGGAAGACTTCCCTGCTAGTTGAATCTCTCCCATTGGAGCAAGCTTAAACCAGGGAATACTCGTATTAGCCACAAAAGATTCCCCTGATGGGACCTGCTCTTCAAAACCATCGTCCACTTTATCCCCTTGGATCATAGGAATTGACTCCTTCAAGGGCCAGTCATCACAATACACCTTGAGTGTCTTACCCACACACTTCTCATCCTAAAGCATAACTTTGACCACATATGCACCACATGACCCATCCTTCCTAGGCTCACCACCAAGAATCAACAACTTATCCTCACCATACAATCCTACCGTGCAAATTGTGATATCAAAAAATTGCAAATCTATAGTCTTCATAAATTTCCAATTGCCATGATTCCATGGGGTTGAGTTCAAATTCTAATCACTTAATCCTACCATCGAACCAAACTTCTCTCCAACAAATACCTCTTTAACAGTCACCATTCAAAAACTAATAAGTTATATCTCAAAATATTTTCCTATTTTTTGAAAATGAAGGATGGTGATTCTATTGCAAAACAGTCAAATAATTTTACTATGATTATAAGTTAGCTTGCATCAATAGATGTTAAGATAGAAGAGGAAGATAAATGTATTTTGTTTCTTTGTTCTTTACTCAAATCTTGGGAAAATATAATTGTTTCCATAAGTGTGGTGGTACAAAATTAGAGATGGATAGTTTCATTGCAATACTTATTTTAGAAGACATGAGGATAAAGTCCATGAATATGAGTTCCCAAGATTCCTTGCATGTGCAAGGCAGGTCCAAAGAAAAAGGAGGGCCTAAGGGGGACAAAAAGAGAGACAAGTCTAAAGGACATTCTAAAGCCCTTGAGAAGAGAAGAGTAAAGTGTTAGACTGGTGGTCAGAAAGGTCATGTGAAGGAGTGTAGAAACAAGAAAAGGAGTTCATATAGTTCCATAGAAAATTCCTCAAAAGATGGTGGTTCTAATGTGTTGTTTATTTTTGCTAACACTATTAGTATAATGCTTGGCTTATTGATTCAAATTGCTCCTACAATATGACTCCTCACAAGGAGTGGTTTAATTCATATTAAACTTATGATAGGGGAGAAGTTTTCCTTAGTGATAACAAGAAGAAGATTGTTGGTAAGGGAAAGGTAAAGTTTTGTTTCAGTGAAAGGAGGGTTAAAACCATTGATCATGTTTTACATATTCCAGGACTTGTGAGAATTTACTTTTAGTATCCAAGTTGAATGATTCTAGAATGTATGTGACATTTGACAAGTCTAGTTGTAGGTTGGTAAGAGGTGTTGAACAACCAGAATATTAAGAGGGGATGGGTGAATCAATATTCCTTTAAAAAGATTAAAACTTTTGAATAGTTGACCACATAACATAATTAAAAATATTGAACAGAATCAATGCAACACAACACGTAACACTCAGAATTTTTATGTGGAAACCCAAGAGGGGAAAAACCATGGAGGGTTAACTCTCAAGTATTAAGTAACTAGATACAAAATACAAAGGTGGCTCACTACTGGGGTGGCTCATTCTAGGTTGTCTCACTGCCAAGTTGGCTCATTATTAGTGGGCTCATTGCCCAAAATACAAAATATAGCTATGACAACTAAAATATGACTTACAACTGAAGTATATATTACAAAAATTGAACTGCTATAACTGCATCTACATTCATGTATGGATATAGTTCTCGCTGAAGTACAAAGATCTTCTACACAAACACTATCAGTTTGTAATATTCATCAATAGATTACTATCACACATCACATATCATTCTTCATCAACTTCTACTTCTTTGTTTATGCCACTTCATACATATATTTATATCAGATTTGCATATCTACTTTAGTTGGATTGCATTGGAAATGAAGTCAGGTGAGCATGTTACACAAAATGTTGAAGATGCAAGCATAGATATCCCATTCTATACCGAATAGTGCCAAACCAAAAACCTATATTAGTAATATCACTACTAGAACAAGAGATAAGCTAGAGATAGAAATGTTGGACCTATCAATGACATCAATGAAAAATATGAACAATCTTCCCCTTTGTCATTGATGGAAAACAAAAATTCAATTCTAGAAAGCCAAAACTTCAAAAGAGATAAACTCCAAAACTCCCCCTAAGATGACTATCTCTATTTTTTTAAAAAAAAAAATTCTCTATGTTTGTCCCCCTTTTGACATCAATGAACAAGGGGTTTCAGGTGAAAACTATTTAGGATGCCCCAGATTCACCACTAAAGAAGGACTACTTGATTTTCTGAAGATGGGAAATCCACTTACCCTATTATCATTCCACTACATAATTTCTTTAGTTAACATTTGTGCATGAACTTGGATAGATGCAAGAAGAGATTCTCCATCTATAATAGAGAAAGGTTTAGAACGAGTAGCATATTGTGCCTTCAGGAGGGCACAATTCGTCAATGAAATAATATCTATACACATCTCTCAAAAAATTCCTAAGGGAAGAATGATGTTGTCTTACTGTTGTTGTAGTTCGAAGTACCTCTTGTGCAGTTCCTCAATTGAGGATCTCCTAGAATTGGACAAACCTTTATATAGATTGAAAGAATAGTATTCCTCCTAAATTGTTGACTCAGTTGAGTCAATCTCTTTTTTTATTTCATTAGTGGCATCCATCCATTGTAGGCTATACACATACAGAGAGTTTCCTTCTTTGAGAAGATCTTGACCTTGTTGGATTAGCTGTAGAAGATTTGAGAAGGCACTTGCACACCAATCTTTTAATTCCTACAAGAGTTTATTTCTTTTAGCTTCCTTCTTCCTTTTAAGTTTTTCATTCATACAGGCAGAGAGGTCCTTTACAACATTGACTAGTGATCTGCATTTGTCTATATGGCTTCTAGACTGATCTTAATTGCATTATGGAATAATGCTTTGGACAGTAGCAATGGTTTCCTCAATTAGATTATCATTTTCTTCGAATTCCTTAACCATATCAACTCTAGTTGAGGCCTTAATGGAATCACCGATTTGAAATTTTTAACAAGGCTAATTTTTTGAAAATCAAGAAATACCTTGGAAGAGGTAATAGGATAGACCATTATTGATGAAGCAAGTAAACTCTTCTAGGAATCATTGACACAAGTATTGGTGGAAATGCTTGTAGTTTCTTCTCTTTTCTCAATTGTGCCTACTACCAGTTCTTTAATTTCTTCTTTCTCAGGGTATTCTTGCTATTTACTGATATCAACTTCTTTTGCAATTATTTCTTCATCTTTTCTTCTATTTTCCTCTCCTTCCTTCTCAAATTTCTTTTCTTCTCTTTCAACTTCTTTTTCCTTTTCTTATTCTACATTCACCAGAGCAACACCTTTATCTAGAGAATGAGAGTTCTCAATTCCCAAAGGATTCAAATAGAGATTATACACTTTTGCATCTATATATATGGGTACAAGATTTACAACATTTTTCAGTATCCAATTTTTCATGATTTAGCAGATCCATCATCGATCAACATCCCAAGTTTTCATGCCATGCCTGTGAGCTTATCAATAAATTTTGTTTTCAATTTTTGTGTAGCTTCTTTGTTTTCCATGAGGGTGTTTTCCCTTTTCTTTGCTCTTAACCATGGCCCACTAAGTTCTTTAAAGCTTGCTAAGCTTTCTTCTTTTACAATTTTTGAAATAGTATAGATAGCTTCATTTACAATATCCTTATCAATATGCCTAGAATTTTCTTGGGTTATGTTTAAACCAACCCAAAGACTATAAAAAATATCATCTTTAAAATTTTCTACATTCCCATCTAATCTTAAGTACTACAAAGCAAATGCTTGTGTAATGTTTTATTTTCCCTTAGATGTGGTAGTGTTTTATAAATCACCAACTTCTTTAAAGTTTCCTTCAACAAGAAAATTTTAAACAAATTATCTACATCAGAAGTATCTCGGGTTACCTCTTTCAATTTTTTCTCCTAGACCATAATATGGTACTTTTTTGGTTCAGATTTTGTTTCAGATTCTTCAATAACAATGTTAACCTTAGAGGCTTTCACTTCTTTTACCTTCTTTCTTAGAGTAGGCAGAGGAAGGCCTTTCTTCCTCTTACTGGATGAACTCTCCTTTCATTCCTAAGGACCAACTACCTTTACAAGGCTATCATATGAGCTACCAGTTGCACTCTGAGTAATTATTTTGAGTGTTGCAAGATCTTCCTCAATTATACCTCCTTCCTCCTTTATTTCCTTTAAAGTATTTTGTTCTCTCTTATTGCTTTCCTTTGAGATCTTCTCATCCTAGATTTCTTAGAAATTTTCCTTTGTTATATTGAATCTTTTTTGAGAGGTGTCTACTAGAATTTCTAATAGAACTTTTGCAAGACATTCAACACATTCTTCTAATATTTCATACCCCAATTATGGTATCCACTGAGTTCTTGGTACAATAGCTTCCATTATACATTTTTCAACAATGAGAATGAATGTGATGTCATCCTTGTATTTAGTAACTATAGATTTAGGGATTATATCCTGCTTGTGCATTGTATACTGCAATCAAGAGAAAATTGAAGTAAATTCCATTTCTTGTGCCACAGAATCATAATACCTTCTCATTCACTCAATAATCTAGTGAGCAACTATTTTTTTAGATGACCATACTACCAGACAAAGACCAGGAATTTCATGCATGAAAATAGTAGATAGACTGTAAGAGTTCCATACCAGAACATGACCTTCTTCTTACTTTGCTTGAACTGATTCAGATTCTTAAGAAATTTCTCTTTGATGAGTTCACATAAGTCATAGTCCACTCCATTAACCACCATATTGTATTCATTGTAGACGGTTGTAGCTGAGATGAAGTTATCTCTGTTGGTGTATTATATTTTTTTCCATTAAATTGTGCAACATACCTCACAACTACATCTGTGATTGTATGAATTGTTAGAGACCTACCATAAAAAATAGCCTGAGTTAGGCTTTCAACCTCCTTATTTTTTATTTCCTTTGGTGTTTGAATAATGCCCAGGTCATTCCACCCAGCAATAACCTTCATAACTTATTTTTTGATCAGGTGAGCTTCATCTAACCACAAAAAAAATTCATGAAACCTACTCATAGTCATATGCACCCATTTATCATCAAAATAGAAACGTGGAAATGCATTCCAGACATGTTTCTTTTCCACTAGAGCCTTGTATTCCAATTTGACATTCAAGTCATCACCAGTGATTTCATTTATTCATAAATCAAGTAACTTGGTTTGATTGAACTCCTCAAGCTTTGAATGAATGTAAGTCCTAACATCTTATGAAGGAATGACTCTATGTGGGATTCTTGAAAACAAACCAACCATATCATTTTTTATTGATATATCTAGATATTTCTTGAATTCAAGATGAGGCTGAGATGTTACATTGACCAAAGTGGGAGTAACCATAGCTATGAATTTAGAGAAATAGAAAAATTCAAGAAAAATACCTCTTGTAGATACACAAACCATAGGATGCAAGTTAGATCCTTTCTTCTCCTTATCGCCTTGTAATCCTTTCAATTGAATGATCAAAAATAATTTGTTGATTTCACTTTTAAGCTAATTTTGTAATAAGTGTACTCTTTTCTAAATTAAATGTGCCATAACACTTTTCACGATTCTTTATTCATTAGACTGATTTGACTTTACCAGATGTTTGTAAGATGCTTGTTCAAAGTTCATATCTACCAGAGGCTCCTTGAACAAGTAGTTTTGATATGCGTGTAATCTCTTTTCTCTTGAAGGAGGAAGAGGTGATATGAACTTTCTTCCCCCAGGAAACAGTTGGAGAACGACTAATTATCAGAGAAAATATCTACACCAGAGCTAGAACCATTAACTTCTTTGTTTCTCCAAATCTTCATTTTTTCCTTGACTTTTTCTTTGTTTATTTTTTCATTGGTTTAGTTGGCTTGACCACACTAGTTTTGCAAAGTCTTGTAATGTGCCCAATTTTATTATAGTTATTGCACCTATTGGTTTTCTTCTTTTTTCTTGACCAACACTATTCAACCTTATGTACATATGCATAACATGCATAGCAATAACCACTGAAATAATTGTTTCTATTTGGTTTCTGACATTGATTAGCTTTGTTTTTATAACCATTACAATTGTGGCATCTACAGGAGTAAGTTCTGGCTCGTTTGAGTCATATTAGTTTTGTAGTTTAATGCTTTATGACCTAATTTATTGCAATTGAAACAATGACCATTAAAAGAAAAGGAATTCCTAATTCCCTATTACTTTGTCAGAGACTTCCCTTTGTTTTCTTTGTTGGATTCAATTTTAGCCTCTTTTACTAAATCAAGTCCTTTCCTTTTATTGTGTGAGCATTCACCAATTTCATAGCATAAGTCTTCCTTGTTTGCTAGTGGTCTTTGGGCTACAAAAATTTCATCAAGCTTTTTTGAACTTGCTTTGTATTTGAACTCTTGCTTCTTTGATTCTTCTAAATCTGATTTAAGAGATGCAACTTCTTGTTCCAACTTCCTGCATTCATCAAATTTTCCTTTGATTACATTATTCAGATGTTCCTTGGTCCTTTCTTCTTCTTCACTCTTTGCTTTCAAATCAAAGATAGTACTATTTGCTAGCTTGAGTTCATTACTAACCTCCTTGTGCATTAGCTTGAATTCTAGATCTGATCCTTCAACTTACTGATGCGATCATTTTCCATTTGAAAATTTTCTAAGAGAGCCTTGTTTTCATCTTCAATAATTTCAAGTTCTTCAAGAATGGACATGAGTTCTTTCTACTCCATGGTAGAACTAGGTACCATATGTTCAACCTTTTGAATCTTCTTTGAGCTATTAGACTCTTCTAAAGGATCTGAATTTGATACCAATTGTTGAATATCTAGAATACTGAGAGGGGAGGGATGAATCTCAATTAGTATTCCTTTAAAAAGATTAAAACTTTTGAATAGCTGAAAACATAAAATAATTAAAAATACCGAATAGAATCAATGCAAAGCAACAACACATAACAAGATTTTTACATGGAAACCCAAGAAGGAAAAAACTACAGAGATGGTTAACTCTCAAGTATTAAGTAACGAGACACAAAATACAAAGGTGACTCACTTTTGGTGAGCCCATTGCCCAAAATACAAAAATAGCTATAACAGTTGAAAGACAACCTACAACCAGAGTATGTATTACAAAAACTAAACTGCTATAATTGCATCTACATATGCATGAATGCAATTCTCATTGAAGCACAAAGATATTATACACAAAAACTATATTAGTTTGTAATATTCATTAGTAGATTGCTAGCACACATCAACATATCATTCTTCAACATCTTCTACTTCTTTGTTTATGCTGCTTCATACATATATACATCAGATCTACTTATCTACTTTATTCAGCTTGCATTGGAGATGAATTTGGGTGAGAATTTTGCACAAAATGTTGAAGATGTCGACATAGATATCCCATGCTATACCAAATAGTGTCGGCTCAAAAACCTATATCAGTAAGACTACTACCAGAACAAGAGATAAGCCAAATATATAAATACTAGACTAATCAATGACATTAATGACAAATATAAACAAGAGGGAGTTTGGTGATAGTAAAGGATCTTAGATTGGGACTTTATTTAGGCTTAATTCTTCCACTTTTTCTAACTCTGCCAATGTAACTAGTATTGAAAATTCTTGTATGTTGTGGCACCATAGATTGGATCACATAAGTGAAAAGGTTCTTAAGGCCATTTTGAATAAAAATTTGGTTGATAGTATTTGTGATTATTCTATTAGAAAAAATGATTTTTGTCAGCATTGTGTGTTTGGTAAACATAATAGATCATAATTTCCTAATGGAACTAATAAAGCTAAGAGATTATTAGAGATCATTCATTTGGAATAGTGGATGTTGACACATTTGAAAAATATTGTTATTATGTTACTTTCATTGATGATGTGTCAAGATACACTTATATTTATTTTATGCATGTAAAATATAAGGTTTTCACTAAGTTTAAGGAATTTAAAGCCTTAGTTGAGAAGCAAACGAATTCTAAGATAAGGGTGTTGAGATCTGAAAATGGGGCTGAATATTGTTCTAGGGAATATAATGAGTTTTGTAAGCATGCAGGTATTATTTGATTAAACACTACTCCTTATACACCTCAAAGAAATGGGGTAGCAAAAAGAATTAATTGAACCTTGATGGAAAGAGCTAAGAGAATTTTGAGTGGTGCTAAGCTTGATAGATTCTTTTGGGTAGAAGTTGTAAGTACTGCATGTTATTTGGTTAATAGATCTCCTTGTTCAGCTCTTGTTGATAAAACTCCTTATGAAGTTTGAATAGGTAGAAATTATTTTGTTTCACATTTAAGGTTCTTTGGTTGTGACACATTTGTTCATGTGCCTCAAGGGATTTGTTCTAACTTGGATACAAAAGAACATAAATGCATCTCTATTGGTTATAGTGAGAATGTAAAAGGATATAATCTTTGGAATCCACTAACTCGTAAAATGGTTTTCTCTAGAGATATGATTTTTAGGAAGTTTAGAGCTTATTTAGGTGAAGAATAACCAAAAGAGAAAGATAAGATGAAAAAAATGCACTTTGAGACAAAGATTGAGAAGTAGGAAGATGCACATGTCGGTGAACAACTAGATGGATTAGAGGATGAAGAAGAAGAAGAGGGTTTAGAGAGTTCAAATGATATGCATGATGAGCATGTAGAATATGTATAGTAAAAAGAACCCCTTACTACTACCTTGAGAAGATCCACAAGAAAACAAAATCTAGTCAACAAGTATAGCCCATCCAATTTCTCTTGTGTATTTTCTTTTTTGAGTACTCACGATGAACCTAGATCCTTTAAGGAGGCTCTTTCTTCAAAAGAGAACAGGTCTTGGATGCAAGCCATGTAGGAGGAGATGATGGCTTCAAATAGTTGTGATACATGGGATCTTGTGAGTTTTCCAAAAGAATGGAAGCCCATTGGTTGCAAGTGGGTATTTAAAAATAAATTTGGAGCAGATGATTGGTTAGAGAAGTTCAAGGCCAGATTGGTGGCCAAGAGCTACTCCTAGAGAGAGGGAGTTGATTTTGGTAAAATTTTATCTCCTTTTGCTAAGTTAACTTCTATTAGATTCCTATTATCTATTGTTGTTTCTTATGATTTTGAAATAGAGAAAATGAATGTTAAAACTTCTTTCTTACATGGGGATATTGAGGAAGAGATTTATATTCGATAGCTTGATGATTTTGTTGTGAAAGGAAAATAGCACTTGGTTTGTAGGTTAAATAGATCTTTATATGGTTTGAAATAGACACCCAAGATGCGGTACCAAAATTTTTATGCCTTTGCATTGAGTTGGATTTTTTTTAGGAGGGAAGAGGATCATTGTTTTTATATTAAGGTTATTGGTGATCAAATACTAATCATTTTCTTGTATGTTGATGATATGTTATTTATGGGTAACAACAAGGTGATGTTTAGGGAGCTTAAGACTCAACTTTTTGAAACATTTGATATGAAGTATTTGGGGGCTGAAAAATATATTCTTGGGATGGATATCAATGGATATTGGGTGAATAGAAAGCTTTGGTTAAGTCAAAGTAAGTATGTTGATACCATTTTGTAGAGGTTTAATATGCATGATTGTAAACCATTAAATATTCCATTTTTGGTTGGTACTATGTTGAGTTTAGACATTTGTCCTAGTTTTTATGATGATATTGAAGATATTTCTAATGTTCCTTATGATAGTGTTGTTGGTAGTTTAATGTATGCAATGGCTTGCACTAGACCAAATATAACCTAAGCAATGGGGGTTTTGAGCAGGTTTATGTCTAACCCTAGTAGAGAGCATTAGAATTTTGTTAAGAGGGTGCTTAGATATTTGTGTGGTACTTTTGATTAATATTTGGTTTATCATGGTACTAATGATGTGGATAAGTCATTGGACATACAAAATTTTGTTGATGCAAATTGGGCATGTGACTTGGATAGTTGAAGTTCCACTAGTGGCTATGTTTTTACTTTGTTTGGAGGTACAGTGAGTTGGATGAGTGAGAGGCATCCTATAGTTGCATTTCCTACCACCGAATTAGAGTATATTGTTGCTACACATGCCTCTAAGGAGGTGGTTTGGTCAAAGAGACTTGGTAATGGCATTGGTTTTGATTGCGAGATAGTGAGGATTGGATGTGACAGTCAAAGTGTTATATGTTTAGCCAAAAATCCTATGTATCATGATCATACTAATAATGTTGATGTTCAGTATAATTTTTTTGAGAAATGGTTGAGAATGGTAAAGTTTTGATTGAGAAGGTTGAAACTTTGGATAATGTTGCAGATTCTCTCACAAAACCAGTGACCAAAAATAAGTTCTCTTGGTGTAGGAAGGCCATAGGAATTGATCATTGTACTTGATTATATGTTTAATTCATATCTTATGGATGTAATTACAATGTATAATGTCAAGTGGGAGAATGTTAGGATAAGTGACACTATAATTGTTATCCTAAGTTGATTTATGTGTCTCCATTTTCTTTAGAAAGTCTTCTAGGGGACATGAGGGAAAAAATATTTATTATTTATTTTCCTATGAAAAATTGTAGTTGCATTCAAAGAGGTGGACCCTTTATGGTGGTAGTTATAGAAATTTTGAGAGGATATTCCTCTTGGGAATCCAACTTTGTGAGTGGGGACCACTTTGGTGTGCATGGCCTTCCTTTTTTGCATGGTTGTGCACCAAATTGTTCATGTTGGTGCATGCTCTTGCATGTAGCCATCAAAGCCATTGGTGAGTTATGGAGGACTCAATATTGACGAGTTCTAATTGGATATGGGTTAGGCAACCATGTGAAGGCCATGTGATAATTTAATATTTTATTATGTGTTTATTGGTTGTCCACTAAGAGGGCATGAATTTTTCCAGGTGGTTTTTCTTATTGTTTTGAAATACCATTTTTTGTATTCTCTCCCACAAACTTCTATATATTAGAGTCTCGAGATGGTGGTTTGTAAGAGTTTTTTTACAGATTGTCAGAGTGATGAAGTGTTTTTGGAATTCAAAGAGGATTGTTGTATTGATTTACTTCCTTGAATATTAATACAAACATTGGATCTCTTTGGGTGTGGATATTTTTCTTGCAATGGTTTCTCCATGTATATCGTGTGTCACTTGTGTTTGATGACTTATGGTATTTCAGATTTTTCTTTTGTTGTTATAATTTTCAATCACATAATCTTTCTATGGTAATCTTGAATATATAATTTTAGGTTTGAAACCACTTTAAAAAGTTCATATTGCTGCAATTTTTCATCTTGAATATCTAGTAGACATGGATATTTCAACCCAATCTTATCTAATGTACATTGTATTTAAGATATAATAATAAATTTAGTAAGACTCTAAACTTAAGGTAAATAAATTCATAAAAAATAGTTCTTCAATTTCATGTACACATAGGACTATGTTCCTTAAGGAATATCACTTTTTTAATCATTCCAATCAATTATTGACACATCTTTCTTCTCCATTACAAATATATCACAAGTAATCATGTGTTCATGTACCTACATCTATTAACATATACTGCAAGTATTTTTATGCATAATATTTTATAAATATGATAATAATTTAATAGGATTCATGTGCTCCTTCTTACATAAGGAAAGTAACCATCATTATTAAGTTTTAATGAATAATGTTTCCATACCTATGTCTAGAGAACCTAGACATGTCAATAAAGTATTACCTACAATCATAGAAGCATGTCAATTCATCTAATCACAATAAGGTAGATGGTAAACCAAATAAAATATATAATAATATATGTATCATGAATTGAGATTGTAATAAACCACTTGTACTACTTTCTATTTTATCATGTGTTTCATAATGTCAAAGCTACTAAAATTGGGAGAGAATATCATGAGGCCACTTTTATTTCTAACCACAAAACTTACACAATTCTCCCATGCACCAACAATATTAGGAAAGACCTTACCCTTCACATATGGGTTATACAAGAGAGTCATGTGAGAAAAATAAAGGCAACTAGTATAATTGTACATGACACAATTAACCATGTGGAAAAATTCCATAACACAACTAACATCAATCCATGACCATGTGCCTAAGATACTATAGATAGGAACACTTCCAACTCGTCATAATGACACTTTAACCCTATAATCCATGAAACAACAATCTATAACCCTAGACATGAGGTCTACTAATCACAAAGAGCATTGATAGTTGTCTTATTGATGAAAATCACCTAACTACATAGATACTAGCTAGTGATACCTAGTATAAATTGAATATAGTTAAGGATAAGATGGAAGGATACATAGTGTGTGTCTAGTCTATGATATTTCTAATATTATTATTTTATTTATAAATAGTATCTTCCCAATGTTTCAAAGCACTAACTTTGGAGGAGCAGGAATATGCCTATAGGTCACTATCTTATATGTGAAGTATGAGATGAGTAACTTCCCCAGGTTAAATACTTACTAATGCATTGCCAAATTCAAATGGCTAAAGGTTACCTAGGGTGAGGTTGCTAAAAATTCATGGTCATAAAAGAGTAAGTGACAAAAGAACAAGAACAAAGGAAAGATGATGTAGGAGGGAAGATTTTCTTGCATGGAAGATTCACTAGGAGAAGAAAAGTTATGTCCATATCATTATTATTATATTGTACCTAATCCAATGTTATGTTTAGGAAATAGTCTATTATGGCTTCCTAATCAATTTTTTTTTAGAACTAACCTCTCCAACTAAAGAAAAGATGCTTAGAAGAGGACATGGTTAAGGTGTGCTGGGACATGTATTAAGGGAAAGGGGGTTTCATGGGGAAGATACTAATCATAAGGGACATAGAACTCATATTCACTATGGGAGGACTCATTAAAGGTATTGAAATATATATTATTTATGGAAGTATAGGATCCTTTTGTATAAAAGCTATCATGCACAGTTGAATGCTACATTAGGGTTTTGTGTGCATTGAACACATATATAAAATGTTTCATGTACATTAGGATTTAATTTTCATTAAACACATATCTAAAATATTTCATGTACATTAAGGTTTTATATTGTTTATAGAACTACATTGAACACATCTGTTGAACCTTGATTTTATAGTGATTGAATAGTGATTTTACAAGGCATGACACTTACATTCAAACCTTTGCCCAAACCTACCCTGTTCCCATTCATTTGAAGTTTCCTTGGTCTCCTTTATGAATGGTGGCATCCCCACCCTTGTAGCATGCTCCCTCTCTCATAGTGTGAACCAAAACTCAATTTGTTGGTTCTATTAAAATGAACTGACAACTGAGTTTGTCGATTCATATATCTCCAAAAACATAACAAAGTGTTTTTCATTTGATCGAAGGTATTTTCACTTGAATCTATTATTTTATTGGTTTTTTAAATTAATGAGAAACTTCAATTGAAGAAATATTTTCAATCGAAGGTCTCTCAGGAAATATACCCTAGTCCCTCCCAAAAATTTCATGTCCCATGTTTTGGATTGAATATTGTGTTTTTACTCATTTACCATCCACAATTATTGCACACAATAAGGCAGTATCTTAATAATGTATTCATAAATAGGAAAATTGAAACCCTAGAGCTTCACTTTAAGTTTTCAATGGAGTATTTTCTATAATATAATTTAAATTCAAGATTGACTGTGATATGGGATAGACTTTCAACATGAAGTGTGAGCCAACCAATACTAGGATCTAAATTTGAGGACTTTGGAATGCTTTTTTTATGAAATACAATGCTCCAACTAACTAATGATGAAAATGAACTATTTTGATGCAAAAAAAATTTTCTAAGTCATAGAAAATTTTGATGTAAAAAAATAGACTAAGAAGACTTGTGTGCACTTGTCATAGAAATTTGAGCTTGATTTGGTAGGACAAAGTTTTCTAGGGTGAGTGTTTCCTAGTAACTACATTTTCAATCTATCTTCATGGTCCTCAAGAATCTAATTAAAAGCTTCTTCCTTTCGGATCTCACTATTGGATCTTCATCAAATGCTAAGATAACTAAGTTTATATATCTTGTCAATTTGTAGGTTTTAAGTGAAACAATGAATAAATGATCTTTAATCTTCCTCTCATCTTCTTTAGATCTATAACCTACACATTCAAAGAGAAAGGAAGGGTTGTGCCATATAGGATCTTTCCTTAGTCAAACCCTATGTTGGTGTTTCCACCTCCACAATGCAAAAATTGATAAGAGAGAGCTTATCCTTTTGAGGGATAGAGGCTAAATGACAAATGAATGATGAATCAACAATGGACTACAACTCAACACTCAAATTTGATTCCTTGAAGGACTAAATTCATACAAATCTCCTTAAGGCTTCATTAAAAACTGGCTTGATAGCTTGGATGGCCTACAAGGGTTAGTCCTCACAAATAAAATGACAACATAAACATGAAAAACCTCACATAAAACTTGACATAATGCTTCAATATTGAAATGTTGCAAAAAATCTTCTCTTGATTGCTCTTGACTTAATAATGATTGCTTGATAATTCTCTTGCTTCAAATATTTGTTTTCTCTTCTTACTTAGTTTTCAAATGGTGAAATGACTAGGTATTAATATGCAATTAATCTAATTTCTCCAAAATTAAATCCTGATAGCTAACATTTGATATTTGAAATTCAAATCATAAATTGTTGCCCTAAACATATTAAATCTTGGAGGAAAACTAGGGGGACCAAGTCACCCAGGGTGAATTTTTCCTAGCCCTAATTTGTAGGGTGTAAAGTTTTAGGAGAAAAATATTAAATGTTTTCCTTGGTTTTGGATATTGTTTTTCTTGATAAATGTCCAAATGGGCAATCAAATGCATAATTTAGCACATTAGATGTACAATTATGTCCTACACTTAGGAGGGAGAAAAATATACTATGGAATTATCAAGGGTGATAATTTATGGCACTACATTTAGCCCCACTTTAGTGAGAGTATGAACTTATGCTCAAACTCACACTAAAGTAGAAAATATGTCAAGAGGGCTCCAATTGTCCAAATGTTGAAGAGATATGATGGAAATTAATCTAGGTTTAGTGCACAAGGCCCTTGCAACATTCAAGATCCCATGGAAATACAATATAAAGACAAAGGAACACAATGTTAGTGTAATTAATTAATTATTACACTAGCATAAGTTAACTTAGGTCATACTTCATTAATCCTAGGTTGCATTTTTAATAAATCATTTAATAAATGGGATAATATTCCCTTCCTAGTTTGTGGGATAAGATTCCTTCTAGAACTTATCTCAACGTTTAATAATCATCTAGATAAGATTCACATGTTGTCACATGTTAGATTATAACACTTGGCAACATCTCATGCATATTAGGTTTTCTCTTTTTCCTTTATATTTAGGAATTTTTTTCATTTGTAACATATCATTTTCATCATATCAATATAGAGTCTTTATTCAACATTCCATACTTGCAACACTTCTCTTTGTGGCTGATTATCTTTCATGGCTAAAGTCCTTTATTGAAGATTTCAGAGCTTCAGGGGCTATGCAATCCATAATCTCAACATGGTATCATAGCTAGTCCATTGAAACATCAACCCTTGATCCAGGAAGTTGGAGTGCAAGATTCTTGCAGGCTCTGAGTTTTATGTTGTAGGCTAGTTGGTTCTACCCGAGAGCCAAGCTGATTTTTGGTGCACATCAGGCTCTCTCAGACCTCTCCATTGCGTCTAGAAGGCTTCAAAACCCATAGATCACCTGTTCATTTTCCAAAATTGGAGTAGTATGAACTAGGAGCCTTTGAGATCTATCGGCTCTGTCCCATCACTCTACATCATCCTCTAGTTAGTGGTCTCCCCACCACTGGTGTTTGTTGCTTTGACCACCGAACTTTCCACCGTTGGTCGTTCACTTCCCAACAACCATCCTCTGTTTCCTCCGTCGAAGTCTATAGAGCTCTTGTCACCATTCCAGCCTTGGTTCATGGTTCTTTTGGCAACCAAGGGCTCTGCTAACCACGTCCAACACTTCTCAGTCGAGCCACCGACAAGCCACCAAATCCTACTACTGAACCATCGCTCCAACGTCGTCGACCAGGTGGTTATTTTTTTAAAACTATGTGTGCTGCTTATGGTCATATCAGTGACCAAGGGCCAATTTTTTTTTCCCCCAGGTGCTTATTTTTCGCATCTTGTTAGCCAGACCATCTCCATTCAGCCAAAATTCTTCCAGGAGGCATAACTTCTGCATACGATATCAAAAATCTCCAAACGCTATATCATTGGAAAGATCTTTCTGTCTACTTTCCAGAGGTGTGCTCTATTTTTCTATATTTTGTCTATCAAAATTTATTCTCAATTGAAGTGGAAACCCTAAGTTTTTGGTTTAGAGGTGATTTATAGCTTTTCAATTTGTTTCAAAGGCTTCATTTCAGTTGATAATTCATTAGTTATCAAAGTTCAAAATTTTTTTGTTAGAAATATTTGGTCTTGGATTGTTGTTTTTCTCCAATGGCTGACACAGGATTCAAGATTCTTACTCCTGATAACTACCACACATGGAAGGTTAGTATGCAAAGAATTCTTTGGTGTAAGGGACTTTGGTCTACATTGAATGAGAATTAGCCTCATCTCACCAGAGAATATGAAAAATTCCAACATCAGATTAAGTGTGAAGAGGTAATGGTGCTCATTTCTCTACATGTCTCCAACTCTTTATTCTTCCATATTGAGGGGTGCAAGACTCCCAAGGAGGTTTGGGACAAGCTCAAGGATCTTTTTGGCTTTGTTAGCGATGTACGAGCTTTGCAATTGGAGGCTGAACTTGTTGCACTCACTGTTGATCAATTTCCTTTTGTTGAAGACTACCTGGTAAGATTCAAGTCTTTAAGGACTCAACTTTTTGGGTGTGGAAAAGATAAGTTTGAAAAAGAATGTATATTCATGATTTTATTTAAGTTACAAGGTTCCTTCTCCTATTTTGCTACCTCTTTCTATTCCACCATGGATGGTCTTGGTGATAGATTTGTTATGCCATCATATGAGACATTTTGTGAATGGCCGACTCAAGAGCAATCCAAGCTCAATCAGGCTGATACATCCACAAAATCCCATGCATTGGCGGTAGGACCATCAAAATGAAAGGGAAATAACAAGGGAAAATAAAAGACATGAGCTTCTTCTGAATCATCTTAGCCTAAGGAAGACAAGCCAAAGAGGGAGAGGCCCAAGTGCAACTTCTGCAATGGGCTTGGTCACATTGAGGATACATGTTTCAAGAGAGAGATCCATGAGCTTTGACAGATACTTAGAGATCACAACATCTCTCTCCCACCTACTACAGTCAAATCTCCTCACTTCCCCTCTCATGAAGAGTCATCATCAGGTATTTTTGGAATTGCCACTATTGATAATCTTGGTAAGGGGAATGCTTTGATAACTACTTTGGTTGATAACAGAGAATGGGTTCTTGACTCTAGTGCTTCCTAGTATGTCTCTTCTCAACAACATATTTTGTGGGATAATCTAAGGCCTGCCAGATTTGATCAAATGTTTACAGCAAATGCAAATATTTTTTATGTTATTGGTATCTGTGATGCTGTTCTTGATGGAAGGAGGTTGGAAGATGTTGTCTACATTCCTCAGACTTCTCATAATTTGTTGTCTATCTATCAACTTTCTTAGGAAGGATTGAAAATTGAGTTCACTTCAGATCTTGCTATCATTAGGGATAGGTTTGATGTCCTTGTTGCCTATGGTCAAGCTAATCATCATTCCAAGGTATACAAGTTCACCAAATTTTAGGATCGAGATCAACTTTCTCTTGACTCTCCAAATTCAAGAGTAGGAACCACATCATCACCCCCTCCTTGCTAGGGTCGTGGAGGCTAGATTTACTTGGCTCTTTGCATGGAACCATCTTCTTCCTTTGACAACTCTGAGTTGAGGTTTTCTTCAGTAGGGATGGATACATTCACTTCTTCAGACTTGTGGTACATGGATGGGTTCTCTTCAGGTCTATCTAACTTGGTTGTTCAGTTTCTCACTGGTCTTGAAGACATTCTAGAGGGGACTACTCTCCTTTATGGGGGGGCTATCAAGTCCACATCTTTTTGATCTTTTTGTATATATGTGATGGTTGTTCTTGGGGGGATAATGTTGAGTCCTCCAAACATCACTCTTCCATCTTTTTTTCCTTTTTATCTCCTTTTTGGGGAGGGGTTTTCTTCCCACTAGGTTTTCCCCATTTCTCTAGCTATGGGATATTTTTTGCATCTTCATGTCTATGGGTACCTAGCATGGCCTTTTTGTCAGGACCCATCATCTTCTTGCACAATCATTTAATTTTCCTCCCTAAGTTGAACTTATGGGGGGTGGTAGTGTAATTAATTAATTAATTATTACACCAACATAAGTTAACTTAGGTCATATTTCATTTAGTCCTAGGTTGCATTTTTAATAAATCATTTAATAAATGGGATAATATTCCCTTCCTAGTTTCTGGGATAAGATTCCTTCTAGAACTTATCTCAACATTTAATAATTATCTAGATAGGGTTCACATGTTGTCACATGTTGTTAGATTATAACACTTGGCAAGATCTCATGCATCTTAGGTTTTCTCTTTTTCCTTTATATTCAGGCATTTTGTTCATTTCTAACACATTATTTTCATCATATCAATATAGAGTCTTTATTTATCATTCCATAGTTGCAACACTTCTCTTTGTGGTTGATTATTTTTCATGGCTAAAGTCCTTTATTAAAGATTCCAGAGCTTCAAGGGCTGCGCAATCCATAATCTCAACACACACATGTATGAAATGCAACATGACAACACAATACATGATGCAAGGCACAAAATAATATGAACATGATGTGAACATAAGAAACATATACAAACACAAATACTACACATCATCCATCGAATGCATTATCTAAAATGATGCTCTCAGAAGGATGTACGATCACTCATGAGCCACATGGATCTACTAGCTAGCAAGTTGCCTCATGCTAGGTGTCTGGATGCAATATGATGGATTCCACAAGGCTATCAAGCTGCGTTATGCTAAAAAATTCATGAAACATATGGATCCATTAGAAGGGAAATTGTGTTATAATATATGGACACATAAAGAAAATGTTCTCAAGTTCATGAATCAACAAGGTGCATTATACAAAATCCATGGAATCTCTTGCCACATCTTGCTTTAGGAAGCACATAAATTTTAATGTCCAAGGGGACGAACAAAACTCACCTAATAAGGTGCATAAACATCCAAGGGGACAAACAAAACTCACCTAAGAAGGAACATAAAATGTTGACCTCTAAGGGAATGAACAAGACTCAACTAAGAAGGTGCATAAATGTCCAAGGGGATGAACAAGGATTTCCTGAGAAGGCACATAAAATTTGAACACTAAAGGGGACAAACAAGACTCACTTAAGAAGGTGCATAAAATTTTAATGTACACCAAGAAGAATGACAAGACTAAAGCCACACCTTAGAGGGAGGTATAAACAACACCACCATAAAGGTGGATCAAAGGGGAATGACTTAAAAGATGAAAGATCACACCTTAGGGAATATCATACATGATACCACCACTAATACAGGACTAGTTGTGGAACAAAAGATCACACTTTAGTGAATATTAGCCATAGTAATACCACCAAAGGGAACATCATATGCCATGAAAATTCATGCACTCTTAGGGAATATCAAGTCTAATGTTGTCACAAAAGAGACACTAACATAGATTGGGGAGGCCATGCTTTTAATTAACAAGGTCTCACTTTCTAGGGAATGCATGCTATCATCACTAAAAATGGACTATTTCTTATATGAATAATGTGCAGGGAACTATATGCCCCCCTTAAAATGTTAGTGTACTTAATCCACTAATAATTTAAGGAGATACAATCGAATCCTTGTAGCAAGGAATGCACCTAATGAATGGCTATCTAACCTTTCCCCCCCCAAGTGTAGGGACAAAGATGAGCCAAAAATAAATGACATGTTGCTCCTTGAAAACTATATATGATTGCATAAAACTGAATGTATAACCCCATCCATGGTAATGAACATCATGTGATGCTACAACTACCACATGGAAAGGAGTGACAAAAAATACAATTTAATCTATAAACCTATCAAATTTATCATTTTCAGGAAGTAATCCTTCCAACTTGCTCTTCAAAACATGAAATTCATTAGTGGTGTGTCTAAATGTTCTATGATACACATAATACGATGTATTTTTATTCTTATTTTTAGTGTCTCTTCATTCATGAATGTGTGGTAATGTAATAAATCATAATTGTAAAAGTGTAGCTAAAGTACACCCAGCCTCAAATAAAGGATGTGGGGAAGGTAACGAACCTTTTCTAATAGGAACATAAATCTTGTTTGGTTTGGATGGTGGAGAGAATGTTTGATGTAAAGGTGGAGGACCTTAGTAACCTACTCCTTTTGTGTCTTTAGATGGTATTTTTTCAAAAAGGGAATAGATTTTATGTTCATTCCTTATATCACATCCTTGCTTTGTTAGGATTCTAAATCCTTGGCCATAACACTATTCCAAGCCAATAGGTGTGTCAGTAGCTTTGTTTTCATAAGATGGAGACTCAATGGGTGGTATGGGCTCATCATGTTTGTTATCAATAGGTTCTTCCATGTACCTAAGTTGAGGGATGGATTGTAAGTCACTTTCTCTATGTGATGTGTAAATAATTTTAGGTGGTGGTATGGTGGGTGGTGTTGATTGTTGGTAAGGGTGATTAGGGAATTCCATTGAAGGATAAAGGATCATATTATTCTCAAGGTTACGTAAGATATTTTTTATAAATTCATTCATGATTTCCTCCTCTTATCTCAAGATATCTTCATTAAGGAAATATACATTGAGAGATGAAGGAATATAAATCTCATTGTCTGAGTTAGAGTCATTTCCAAACACACAACCTGAAACTTCAACCAAAGATTTCAAAGAAGTCAACACTTTACCAAAGCATTTAGCAATTATGACAATATTATGTATGCAATGAGATTTATATTGTTATATCACAATGAGATGAAAATTTGAAAGTAGATCTAGATAGAGGACCCTGGCAGGATTCTGTCATAGAAATTTGAGAAAAAGTAGATTGGACGAGGTCACCTAGGGTTCTCTTGTCTGGAAATTATTTTTGCAAAATTTCAAATTTGAATATTTGTAATACCATGTAATGTTCCTTCTTTGAGATTGTGTAAGTGGTGGTAGTGAATATTTTCCCAAAATTTAAATGATTTAGAATTATGCAATGTAAAATGCAAGTGTGCAATACTTTTCAAAATGTTTAAGCAATAAAAGGTAATTCCAAATGCAACTTCTATATCTAAAATGCAACAAGTGACTGATGCTAATATGAAAAAAAATTGAAATGATGATTTTTGTATACATTTTTTTTAACACAAAATGATGCAATTTTTCACTCTGAAAACTATATGAAAAATACCTAAATGAATGCAATGAACACTTTTAGATTTGATTTCAGACCTAGAATGTAGATTTTTAAATGAAATTAGAATGTATATTTGACCTATAATGATTTAAAATAAACCTATTGCAACCTATGATGCAATATAATACGTACTGTTTTGAATTTTTATGCTTTTTATGAGGCAAAATTGAATTCCTAAATGAACAATGCAAAACAATGCAATACTAATCCTAGATCTAGTATGATATGCTTCAGATTTCAGAAGGTCTATAATTTTAATGTGTCAACTTCACCAAAATGGTAAATAGGAAAATAAAAACCCTAGATACAAATACTTTAGGATTTCAATGGGGTTTTTTCTACAGTATCATTTAAATTCAAGATTGACTAGGATGTGAGATTGAATTGCAATCTAAAGGGTGAGCCAACCAATCTTAGGATCTAAATTTGAGAAATTTAGAATGAATTTTGTATGAAATGAAATGATGCAACTAACTAAAGATGAAAATGAGCTACTATGATTCAAAAATAACAAATCTGTAAAGTCATAGACAAGTTTGATGTTCAAAAGTAGATTGTGCATATTTGTGTGCACTTGTCATATGAATTTGAACTTGATTTGGTAGGACTAAGTCACCCAGGATATCTATGTCCTAATAACTCAATTTGTAATAAGTTTTCACAGTCCTCAAGAGTTTGATTAGAAGCTTCTTCCTTTCGAATCTCACTGTCAAATATTTGTCGAATGCTAAGACAACTAAGTTTCCATATATTATTAAGTTGTAGGGTTTAAGTGTAACAATGAATAAATGGTCTTCAATCTTCCTCCCATATTCTTTAGATTTGTAACTTTCACATTCAAAGAGAGAGGAAGGGTTGTTCCATATAGGGGTTTTCCTTAGTCAAACCCCGTGTTGGTATTTCCAACTCCAATATCAAAAATTTGATAAAAGAGATCTTATCCTTTTGAGCGATAGATGCTAAATAACAAATGAATGATGAATCAACAATGGACTGTAACTCACCACTCAGATCTGATTTAGGTTGAAGGATTGAAGTCATACAAATCTCTTCAAAGCTTGATAGTTTGGAATACCTATAAGGGTTATTCCTCACATACAAAATGACAAAATATACTTCAACATTGAAATGATGCAATAAATCTGCTCTTGAATTCTCTTGAATTGATAATGATTGCTTGATAATGCTCTTGCTTCAAATTTTTTATTCCTCTTGTTAGTTTTGAAATGGTGCAATGACTAGGTATTTATATGCAATTAATCTAATTTCCCAAAAATAAATCTTGATAGTTGATATTTGATATTTCAAATTCAAATAACAAAATGTTGTCCTCAACTTATTAAAATTTAGAGGTAAAATAGGGGCACAAAGTCACCTAGGGTGACTTTATCATAGCCCTATTTTGTACGGTGTAAAGTGTTAAGAGAAAAATATTAAATGTTTTCCTTGGTTTTGTAAATGGGTATTCTTGATAAATGTCCAAATGGGCCATGAAATGCATGATTGAGGACATTATATGTACAATTAGGTCCATGCACTTAAGAGGGAGAAAAATCTAGTGTGAAATTGTAAAGGGTGACAATTTACAACACTACATATATATTTTATTTTCCTCAAATATACTTAATTAACATTTATACTAATATTGGGTATGTGCAGGATCATGATGGGCCAAAAAGTGGTGATATGATGGGTATGTGGCTACCAACTTTTTTTTTTACCAAAAATTGATGAAATGAAAAGGGTTTTTAAAGGATATTCTCATCTTTCCACCAATATAAATTATGCTTTTATTTGAATTTAATAAATAATTATTATTCATTTTTATTTGAATTACTGACAAAAGTCCTAATTGATAGGCTAATTGAAAACATCTATAGCTTTCAAACGACATCACATTTTTTTAATCCAAAACATGTATCACATTATATGCTTCACATACTATAGGATTAAAAATATATATTGAATTTCATGAAGTTTTGACCAAGTTAAGGTGGTCTAAGGAGTTTTTATGTTTTTAAAATTTGTAATAAAAAAATAATAATTAATTATTTACTTAGAAAAAAAAATCACAAAAAAAATGCATCACATTCAGACATGAGTCCTCTACTTATATCTAAAATATTATAAAAAAATATTATCATTTTATTGTGGCTAGGGTGGTCAAATAGACACCTACTTCTTATTTTTTCCCTGAAATTTAAGTACTACTGCATTGAAATTTTAGTTTTTCACCAATTAGATTTTTTTTTTAAAAATAACCTAGTAGTTTAGAAAGTACATTCAATTTGCTACAGATTTTATTCTTACATATCTTTGAAATAATATAGATAACTTATTCAAACTTTTATGTCAAGTTGCCTAACTCTTATTTTTCTGAATTTTTTGCCACTTAAGGGGCCTATTTTTTCCATGATGATCCTGCACATACCCTATTGTCATACTTATATTAAATTGTTTGTGTTTTTACAATGCATATGTTGGTTTATTTTTAAATAAAATTTATCATGATATCATTCTATATTTTTATTAAACTCTTATATCTCAATGATTTGTGTGCAGTGCATGGTTGACACAAAATTAAGGAAACATATTATTAATAATCACATTCTCAAGTTTAGTGTAGTTAATAAGTTAACTTTAAATTTTTTCTCCACTTAGTTTATTTTTAGTTCTCATTTTATTTTTACCATTGTATACTTTATCATATAAATTCATCAACACATGATATTTGAGTTAGATTATTGTAAGTGTGGAATAAATAATGAGTAAAATAATAAACAACACTTCTTAATAAGAAATTATAACAAGATAATAAACAATAATTAATCTAATTAACATAGGAAAACTCTTGAAATTGTCATATTGCTCTCTATCTCAAAAGATTTATTAAGTCATCAGGCTCTCAGATTCTGTAAGCATTGTGACTATTAAAATGCCAATCAAGAGAATGAGATGCTACTAAATGTAATAATATAATCCTATATAATGATGTCTAAATGATAATGATGAAACTACTGTAATCTAAATTGACATGAAACTTCATCAAAGAAGCTACAGTAAACTATGATGCAGCCATGATATTGATTGTAAAATGTTATTCAATTGTTATTGCTAAATGATAATGTTATTGCTAAGATGCTTGATTGCTAAATTAGTGTTTCTGTAAAGTAAGTTTACAAAAAGTTGGGATCTTTTTGTTGTAGAAAGAGGTTGTATTTATAGATTCATGACAATATATTTGTGAAGGCATAGCACAACAAAGGTTTAGATTTGATCTTCAGGATTGAATGGTGAATGATGCAAAAACCTGAGTTGATTATGGAGATTGTTCCTCCCCACAAAAATATTCAGCCAGATGATAGGAAGAATCAATGGAAGAAGATGAAGAAGTTCACCTGTAAATTTTTCTCCAATTTATCTCCAAATTTCCCATGAAGTTTGAGATAAATTAAATTAGACATACCATATCTAATTTGGTGGGTGAAATATGATGAGCTATAGAAATATGTGCATAAATTTGAATATTTGGATTTGTTTCAAATTTAGGAAGAAATAACAATTATTAAAATAAATAAATGTTTTTGATATTTTTTATTTAATAAACGAGGGATAATGATAATTAAATAAAAAATATTGATTTTTTTATTATTTAATTAAGAGATCAGAATAATCAAAAGAATATAAATGGGTATGTGCAGGATCATGATGGGCCAAAAAGTTATCATATGATGGGTAAGTGTAGGGTATGTGGCTGACAAATTTATTTTCACCCAAAATAGATGGAACGAAAAAGGGTTTTTAAAGGAGATTCTCACTTTCCATCAATATAAATTATGTTTTACTTTGAATTTAATAAATAATTATTATTCATTTTCTATTTGAATTACAACTAAAGTCTTGATTGATGGGTTGATTGAAAAACATCTATAGCTTTCAAACAATATCACTTTTTTGAATCTAAACATGCATCATTCTATGCTTCACATACTATAGGATTAAAAAAAAAATGAATTTCTTGAATTTTTGACCATGTTAAGGTGGTCGACATACAAGTTTTTATATTTTTTGAAAGTTGTAATAAAAAATTATAATTAATTATTTACTTGGAAAACAATTACAAAAAAAATGCATCACATCAAGACATGAGTCCTCTACTTATATCTAAAATACTATAAAAAAAATATTATTATTTTATTATGGTTAGGGTGGTCAAATAGACACCTACTTTTCTTTTTTTTCCTTCAAATTTAAGTACTATTGCATTGAAATTTCAAATTTTCACTAAATAGTTTTTTAAAAAATAAAAATTAAACCTAGTAGTTTAGAAACTACATTCAATTTTCTACAGATTCTATTATTGCATATTTTTGAAATAATATAGATAACTTATACAAATTTTTACATCAAGTTGCCTAACTCAGTTTTTTCTGAATTTTTTGCCACTTAAGGATCTATTTTTTCCATGCTAATGCTGCACATACCCAAATTTGAACTATATAAATAAATATTTCTATTTATTCAATAGTAGATGAATTTAAGGTTAATTAATCAAATAAATCATATTTAATTAATTAGATTATTTAGACCATTTTTAGGTGTATACACTTTTCCCCTCTTTGAAGTGATGTGTTTACGCATTGCTTCAAAGAAAATTTTGTTGTTGCTACTAGTACTGACAATTTTTTTTCAATATGCTTCAGATGTTGATTTTGTTGTGATGATGGATATATGCCCCCTCGAGAGATAAATTGATGAATGTTTGTTTTTTTGGAATTTTGGAATTTTCTAAAATTTTCAATGATTTTCTAATGATTTCTGATGATTTGATAAATATATGATGATGAAATAATTTATCTTCCGAAAACAACTTGAAAGATGCCCATGTGATGAATTTTGAATTTAACCTCTTTGAAAAGAAATTAAATAAATCTCATAAAAATCACCTTTAATCACTCTATTAAAAAGCTGAAAAGGATGATTTAAAATTCATTTGTGCAATTTGAGTTTTGAAATTTGAGAGAGAGTGATTTGGAGCTTTGTGGAGAAAAATGCCAATCCCTAACCACACTCACCATTTTGAGCATGTTCATTGACACAACTGCACAACTGCCTATGGACCACTAGTATGTAACCGTGAACCTCCTCATTTTTCATGTTTTCTCATTTTTTCGTGTATTTTATTTGGTTTTAAACATTCAAATTCTTTTAGTGCATTTGTAGCCTACAGTAGTGCATCTTCCGACTATTCTAGTGCATACACTAGTTTAGCACATAGGTCAATTTTTGTAGCACATACGTAGGATGAAATAGCACATTCATTGTTTTAGCGCTTAGGATAGATTATTTAGTGCATACATAAGTTAAAGTAGCGCATAGGCTATAATGAAACATATGTTGCCTGAAATGGCACATAGACTTTTGGAAATGGCACATCTATTGATCTTATGCATTGACTATCTGTTTTAGCACATTGAACCTCTGAAATGGCACATTCAATGTTCTAGCACATTGATCACCTTTTTTAGCACTTTGAGGTGTTTTAATGGCACATTGAATGTTGTGGTGCATAAAAACGTGTTGTTTTAGTGCATTCAAGTTAGAATGATGTAATTTGTCAATTTTGTCCCTATTTTTGTTAATTTCAATAGTGTCAGTCATTTGATTTGATATGATTGATGATCTCAATAGAGTAGATGATGTTAAACCTCATGATAGGTAAGGTCTAATGATTAATTGATGATAATTATCCTCATGATAGGAGAGGAATAATTATATTTTGATTGATAAACCTCATGATAGGCGAGGTTGATTTGATTAATTGAACTCATGATAAGTGAGGTTTAATTTTAAGATTGATGATTGTCCTCATGATAGGTGAAGTTCAATGATGCTTGCTCATGAGATTTGATAAAAATCTCACTAGAGCTAATTATATTTGATAGGATGATTGATGTTTAATGATTTGACAAAGAGTACTGAATTTGAATATTTTGTGATGATAGGAGTCATTGGTGAACCTATAGATTCGAGAGCGGTTCCCTAAGACATTTGATTTGATACGACAACTAGTGCAACTTGAGACAACAACCATTATGCATTGTGGTTTGTCTTCTCTATTAGATATTCCCAAGATTATGATTAATTACCTAGGTCTCCTAACAACCCTAGCAGAGAGGTGGCATAGTGAGCATAATACCTTCCACCTTCCTACTAGTGAGATGATAGTCACTCCTAAGGATGTTTGGCAGATTTTAAGGATACCCATTGTTGGTGATACTGTAGTTTATGATTCTTCAAAGTAGGGTGGGACAGATGCTCTATGTAGAGTGTTCTAGGATGATACTATTTGCGGATATGAGATTCCATTGCATGATATGGTGGATGCCTATGCCACCCTACCTTCTGCTCTTGCTAGTTTTATTGGAGGGCTCCCTTGTCCTGATCATAGGTCAAAGGGACTTTCTATTTGTTGGGTTCATGTGTTGGAGAGTATGATTGTACACAATACTAGATATGCATGGGGCATGTGTATTCTTTCTCATCTTTATCACGATTTACATTAGGTTGTCTACCTCCAAGGTCATATTTTTCCGTAGGTGTTACATTACTACAGGTATGGGCATGGGAGCATATAGCTATTACATGTCTAGTGATGGTGAGACAACAACCCACCATGAGGCCATATGTGCATATTTATACAGGTTGAATTACTCAACCTAGACTGGGTATGTTGAAGCATTGGAGGAGAGTGTTGTATGATGTAGAGGCTATCACATGGTGGCCTTATCTATATTGTGAGCACGAGGATGATGATGATATTCAATTTCCATACCTCTCTCAGTCGATGTTGTTGATTGGTTGGACTCATTGGGTTTTGGAGATATTTTATTTAGGAGGGTGCTCAAGTTGTATGGTATTGTACAAGGCATGCCCCAAGGTGTTTCCCATTATGGCCATCATCAGATAGATTCTACTGAGTGGGAAGCCTATCTTCATATGATGTCATTTAGGAGTTCCAAGGTCTACATCCTTTATTTTGGGAGATTCATCTTGATATTACCGAGGCACCCATTAAAACAAATTATGTAGAGTATCTAGATCTACATCCCTTTCCACAGATTACCATTCTTGGTGAGCCAGTGCCACTACCTAGTGAGGAGGAGACTAGTACCGATGATGAGGAGGATGGAGATGAGAAGGGAGATGATGATGGTGGTGATGATGGAGAAGGTGGTGGTGCAGGTGGTTCAGTAATAGGTGGGTCGGGTGTCAGAATGGATGTCCAAGACTATATGGTGCCTCATAAGAGACGATCACTGATAGCTCGTACCAAGCAACATGTGCATTTTGGGGTACCTTTGAACAACATCAACAGATGGAGATTGTGAGTTTATAGGTGTAGGTACATACCTTATAGGGGAAATTGATACAAACACGGGGTTTATTTTTTCAAACATAGACCCAAATGTGAACACAGGCACAGTCACATGCAGACTCTTGCTCAGGTATAAGGACAGTTGGAAACTTCTAAGGCATAGATCGCCTCATTGAAAACTGAGAGAGATACAACCAAATGAGCTACAGAGTAGGCATATTCAATAGCTTGGAGGTTACAGAGATTGGTTGATGGTACATTTATAGTGGATTATATGAGAGAGGTTCTTTGTGTGGGTCAGGAGGTAGGGTACTACAAAGGGCAATACCATGTTGTAGTTCCCTCTGAGCAGAGAGCGAGTTATGCCCCTGAGTCTTGATCTAGCAAGAGAAAGTCCAGTACCATGAGTAGGGTTGTTTACACAACCTCTTTCGAGAGACTTGAGAGATCCTGATATGTCTTGTACCTAGAGGGACTCATCTAGAGATGCCTGCACCATCCAGAGATAGTAGCACATAGTTGTATGATTGTACTTTCTAATGTATTTTGAGATATGATGTATACTCCAGTTTTTTATTTACAACAATATTTGATGTTGTATCTCTTTTTATTTGAGACATCATTGTATACGTGACATTATGAGTTTTGAAATCTATATGATATGCGTCGAATTGATTGATCTATATGTGTTCTATATGATTTTATGATGGATGCATGATGTATGTATTATGATGTATGGATGCATGGTGTGTGTTGGATGATTTTATAATGGATAATAATAGTTTACAATTTTTAGCCAAACTAGACACTGAAATTATTATGTTTAACTAAATCTTCACATTCGGGCACCTATAGCGGCTAAACCGTGAGAAATTTGAAGATGGCACAAACTAGAGTCTCATCAAATTTTGTATCTAGATTCTAAAAATAGTTTTTTCAAAATTTTTGGAATCAAATTGCACTTCTTTTTCCATCTCCCACAAAAATTGGTTTTTTTCAAAAAACATCATTTTTAAAAAGTGACGCACACCGTATAACACATAACTTTTTTTCCATGAAGGATAAAATTGTAATTATTTCATATTTAGATTTGTAACTTTGATATCTAGTGCTTCCACCTTGTTAGATAGTTTTTTATTGAATATTTTTTCCTTAATCATGTTTCAAAATCAAACTAATTAAAATTCAAACACAGCCCAGCTGTATAACGTGTAGCTTTTTTTGTATGTGTCAAAATTTAATCTTACTATTTTTGTTGGATCAAGGACTTCAATATCTGGTGCACTCATATTTTTCAATTTTTTTTTTTGATAATCTACTATTTTTCCACATGTGACGAAAGAATAAATTTATTTTTGATGAAAAACCTATGTTTAATAAAACTTAAAAAACAAATACATAACAAAACCATAACATATTAAAATTATATTCATTGGATAGCTCGTTATGAGAAATACCATAATCATTTGAAATAAATTTTAAATGAATTCATTTGATTCCCCAAAAGCTAAATCAAAAGTGATCTTTTATCATCATTTTGATAGCTATAAAGGAGACTCATTTATAGGTATGGTTTAAAACTAGCGAGGTTCTATCCAAGGGGGTTTGATCTAAGGTGATTTGATCAAACCCTCTTCAATTGGAATCCTTAAAATGGAACTTTTAAAGGCTTAAATCATTATATTTTCTAAACATATGTGATTTCAGCTAAAATCAGCTCCTCTCAGGAATTGTAAACCACTATTGTGGCAGCATTACATATGCATAATTATGGATGTGATGTTTTAAAGATAAATGAGTAATGATGTAAATAGGATATGTGAACTTAAATTATTTTTTTGGTATTTTAAATGAAGATATATGATATAAGAAATGGATGAATGAATGATGAATATAATGGTACTTTTAATGTAGGTTTTATGATATGATAAATGAATGAATGAAAATGCAACTACATAGAGATTTTTGTTATATAGTTTTTCTCATGCAATTTTATGATGTGATGCACAAATAAAGAAATAAAATGATTAATGCAAATTATAGGATCAATTTTTTGAATGATGAAATGATATAATAATGTTTTCTAATGCAATGGAAATGATTATACAACTACATATTTTTTTGTTAATGTCAAGTATAGTCAATCCATTTATGAGAAAAGATAACATCATTTTTGAATCTTGTACGAACTTTTGTAACAAATACTCTACAGATGTAAGACTAACATGAATGCAATCTAATTTTATTATGAAAATCTACATGCAAACATTTTTACCTTAATAGTCCAATTATTTTTCTTTTTATCATCATGGAGATTTTAAAATGTTGAAAGTGAGTACAAGCATCGATGGTATTATTTAGACCATGATGACTTGAGTACTACTTTCATGATTTTTGATATTTCAAGTGAACACAAGAATCTAGGTATAAATAAACTGAGATGAACTAAGAATTTATTGCGTAAAAAAACAAAAATTAATCATTACAATGTGTGAATTTGGAATGTCATCAATGATACTTTGTAGAGCATGTCTCACGACAATTCACACAATAAATAATTAATTCACAAAAAATAGACAAAGAAATATATCATTCTTCTTCCTAGCTTCTCTAGTTCAATACATCATTGAGTTTCTCCAAAGAAATGATAACAAAGATCAAAGTTCAACAATTCAAATTCTGCTTAAAGTATATCAATCATTATTCAAATTAGATCATCTAATTTGATTTTAAAAACCTAGTTTTATGCTTTCCAGTGAGTGTTTTGATCATGTATGATTGATTGCCAAATGTTGTCTTGTCATCATGTTTTGGTTTTGTTTGACGCTTTTGTTGTACTGATGTTTTCTATTTGATTAAGCTCAAAGTTTATTTCCCTAGTGAGTTTAGGATTTTTCCCCCAAGCTAGGGCGAGACATGACCATGTTGCAATGATATGACATTGGACGAAAATGATGGTGAAAATGAATGACCATGACATGCCTCCAATATATGGAATTGATGGTTTGAATAAAAAGTAGCGCCTATTTCCATGTTTTCAGTACATGTTTTTATTGCACTTTTTCAGATTTTATGTTTTTTTTGTGTTTTTGTATCTTCTATTTTTTTTATTTTTATTTTATTTTTTTGTCTTTTTCTGTCACCAAGACACCTATTTTCTAGGTTTTCATCAAGGCAACTATTTTTCCAAGACTTGAATTATGCATTAGGTGATTCATGTGTAGAACTTTTTGGGATGGATATTGTTGATAGGTTCATCAAACAGATCCCCTTCAAGTGTAGATAGTTGATAAGACCCAAATCCATAAACTGATGTGACAACATAGGGACCTAGCGAGTTACATTCAAATTTTCCTTTCTTTTCCTTGTCCTATTGATTTCTAGGGTTTTCCTTTAGGACCAAGTCACCAACTTGAAAGATCCTAGGTTTTACCCTCTGATTGTAGCTTTTGGACATTCTTTGTTGATATGCCTTTAGATGGTTCACAACTTGTTGATGACATTCATCCAACAATTCCAATTCCTAAAGTTTAGAGACCCTATAATCCTCATCTTTAATAATACCCCTCAGTGATACACAAAGTGATTGTATTTCCACCTCAATAGGTAGGATGGCCTTTGATCCATATACCAAGGCATATGGTGTAGCTCCTATAGGTGTTCTAATGATAGTTTAGTATGCCCATAAAGTAGGGTTTAATTGAATGTGCCAATCATGTCCAACATTATTGACAGTATTCTTCAAGATTTTTAGAATTATTTTATTGGAAGCCTCTACTTGGCCATTTCCTTGAGGATAGTACGGTGTTGAAAAATGATGTTGGATATGAAACCTCTCACACAGTTCTTGCACATCTTGATTTTTAAAAGGTCTACCATTGTCTATGACAATGGAATGAGGTATGCCATACCAATAGATGAGGTAATTCAGAATGAAAGAAGAAATCTGCATTCCAATCATTGTTGTTAAGGGAACTACTTCTATCCACTTTGTAAAGTATTTTGTTGCTTTGATTATGAATCATTTTCCATTGGATGAAGACAGATTAATTTTTCCTACGAGGTCTAGTCCCCATTGAAAAAGGGGCCATGTTGAAGTAAATGGTTAACATTCTTGTGTTGGTGCATTGATTAAGTTACCATGGATCTGACATTTCTAACATTCCTTAAAAAACTGATAAGACTCCTCCATATTCGGCTAGTAATACCCCAAACAAAGGAGTTTATTCACTAGAGTTAGTCTACTTGAGTGAGTTCCACAAATACCTTCATGAACCTCACGTAAGGCCATCTCAGATAAGTTATGTTCTAGACACCGGAGAAGAGTACCACCTAGACCTCGAGGTAAAGTATGTCAGCAATTAAGGTATGTCGTGCAATTTGGTGATTGAACTTGCATTTCTGGTTTCTGGAAAGATTGGGAGGAAGGATATTGTCTTTTAAGTAAGTGTAGGTTTTTCCATAGATTAAGGATTCAATGGAAACTATATGGTATATGGTTTGAGATTCAAGATTGTCATATGTAGGATTAGACACTTGTTCTACCATAAACTCATAACGACCTCACCTTTTTGGAATCTATGATAGAGAAGAAATTATCACCATTGCATCGACATCTTTGTTTTCTGCCCTTGGAATTTGTTCAAATTTGATCTCTAGAAACTAATTTTTGAGATCATCCACCATGTTCTTATATGGCATCAACTTCTCATATTTGGTTTGATATTCATCATTTACTAGATAAATTACTAGTTGTGAATCTCCATATACTTGTATTTTTGTGATATTCCACTCAACTGCTACCTTGATGCCAATGATTAATGCCTTATATTCTACCATATTATTTTTGCATGGAAACATGATTCTATATGACTTTGGGATGGTATATCCTTGAGGTGTAACAAATAGAATTCCTACACGTAATCCCCATTGTGTGAATGACCCATTAAAATAAAGTAACCATGGTTGTGTGGTCATAGTAAGAATATCTGCATCAAGAAACTCAATGTTCATTGGATGATCATTTGATAATGGAGCCTCAGCTAACTAATTTTCTATTACTTGAACCTTGATGGCTCTTCAATCTACATACTGAATATCAAATTCACTTAAGATCATGACCCACTTGGCCAATCTTCCTGTGAGGGCAGCGTTACTGAGTAGATATTTTAACAAATCAATCTTTGCTATGAGCCTAAATGTGTGAGTCAACATGTAATGCCACAATTGTTGGGTAGCAAATACCACCACCAAACAAGCTTTCTCAATGAAGGTGTAATTTATCTCATAACCATTCAAATTCCTACTAAGATAATAGACAACCTATTCTTTTCCTGTAGGATCTTCTTGTGCTAATAAAGCCCTCAAAGAAATCTTTGTTATTGCAATGTATAGTAATAAAATTCTATCTTCTGTAGGTGGCATGGGTATGTATAGTGACATTAGATATTTTTTTATTATATTGAAAGTTGTTTCGCACCCCTGATCCCATTTGAATAAGAAATTCTTATGGAGCAAATGATTGAAGGGATGACTTTTGTCTACTAATTGGGAGATAAATCCCCTGATTGATTGTATCCTTCCTTGTAGTGATCTTAGTTGATTGATATTCTTCGGTGGTGAAATTTCCATTATAGGCTTGACCTTAGAAAGATCCACTTTGATACCCTTTTCTAACACTATGTATCCTAGGAGCTTTGCTGATGTAACCCTAAACACACATTTCTTAGGATTTAATCTAACATTGAACTTCTCCAACCTGGTAAAGATTTTTCCCAGGATCTCTAGATGTCCTTTGCTATATTACTTTTCTAATATATCATTCATGTAATATTCCATAAAATTATGGATCATATCATGGAAGATGGTGGTCATTGCTCGCTGATATGTGGCCCCTACATTTTTCAACCCAAAGGGCATGACATTCCAACAAAATGTGCCCTATGGACATGTGAATTTTATCCTTTCTTGATCTTTAGTTGCTTATCTTGAATTGTTTGTACCCTGAGAAACCATCTTTTAGTGATAACATGGCATGTCCAACTGTTAAGTCTACAATAATATCAATATTTGGTAAAGGAAAATCATCCTTTGGGAATGCCTTGTTCATATCTTTGAAATTAGTACATATTTTGATATTGTTATATGGTTTAGAGATAGGTACAATATTAGAAATCCACTTAGCATAATCAATAGACCTGTTGAATCCTACATCTAACAACTTTTTCAGCTTGACCTTTACCATCAAGGTGATATGCAGATGCATTTTTCTTAGTTTTTGTTTTACAGGTTTTATCCTAGATGGTAGAGATAAATGGTGTATTCAAAGATCTAGATCTAAACCTAGCATAGTGGAGTAAGACCAAGCAAAGTTAATGTGTCTTTCTTAAAAGAATTTGGTGAATTCTAGCTTTTCTTGTTCAATCATAGATGCTACCAAATGTAGAGTCTTTGCTTTTTCTATTATGTCAATATTGATAGACTGTGTAGGCTCCACTAACACTAATAATATTTCATGATCTAGTGCTCTAGAAGGTTGCCAAATCGCCCATCTTTCAGTGCCTCAAAGAGGTTTTCACTTTCAGATGCATTTTTATTTTTACTTTTTTGAGATCTAATGCTGCCATGAAATGGTTTTCACCATTATATCCATTATTCATGTTTTCAATTTTGTAACTTGAGGATTTGACACCCTCCTGATTTGAAGTATCATTACAAGATTTATGAGTAGAACTTGTGTCAGGTGTGTCACTACAAAGGAAATTAATGATAGCATCATCATTTCCAAAGATAGGTATATCAATAGGTTCAGTTGGTTCCCAGTTGATAAGTTTAGGATGTATTAAAGGTTAAAAATCATCATATTGGCTAGAATCAATGGTTGTGAGGGTTCCTATAGCAATTTTGTAAAAAATTTCAATGTTGATGTCAAGGTCTATGATATTACTCTCCTCCGACTCATCTATCTCACTCAATATTTGTTCATCCTCACTTGAGCCATCGATATTTTGTGATCCAAATACAAGGGGTCTAATCCCTAAACTTTGTCCCTCCTCACATGTAGGTGCATACTATTTTATAATATCAACTTGTATGTCCTTGTATCATATTTCTGATAAAGAATCCCACTCATACTCATTAGAATCCATTTAAGAGCTATCCCACATTTGAAGGATCCTTACAAAAACTTCATGAGTGGTTTCATCTTTTGTTTCACCTGTATAACTCAGTTCTATTTTATCTTTTGGCTGAAGTGTGAGAGGTTGGATGGGTTCTACAATTCCTTCTTTTCTTTTACCAATAGGTCCTTGTCCTTCATACCCCATTTTCTCCAATATTGTTTTTCCCTTGCCATATTGATCTATTTTTATGCCAATATTTGCTGATGTAGATGCTTCCTCATCTTTGTAGAGAAAATTGAGGATGGCATTATCTTCATATTCGTCTTCTAAGCTACTTGCCTTAAAAAATCTATTATCAAAAACTATGATAGGCTGTGATGATTGTTGTGTTATTTTTTATGGTTGTCCATATGATCTTGGAGGTGGTAGTAGCTATGAAAGACATAGAGATTTCCCAATGGAATATTCTCGCATTCTTTTGTTTGTTAATTGGATCTTTTCTTGAAATTGGTGTGATAGAAAATTCAAGTGACCCTCATTGTTTGATACAGTGGAATTAACAACACTTGTATCTTTTGATTCGTCCTTTTTCTCAACCCACTTAGATAGAATGTTTAACTGCTTTTCACTGTTGGATGAACTAAAAGTGCTCACCTCCCTATTATGGGGAACAAAAGTGTCTTGTGCTATTTTAAGCGTGTTGCAATATTGGGGATTGTTGTAATCAACTGAAATAGTGACTTCTTGTCCATGAACATGAAACTTTAAACACTGATGATAAGTTGAGGGTACTAGTTTCCTTTCATGAATCCATGGATGTCCCAAGAGTATCTTATATGTCAACTCTCTTTCTAGCACTTGGAAAACTATATTCTTCACAATTGGTCCTACTTGAATAGGCAACACGATCAATCCTTTAGAGGATCTCTCTTCTTCATCATAGGCTTTTATTGTGATTTTCCTTCTGGCATCAATGGCATTATCAAAATAACCCAATACATGGATCAATTTTAAAGTGAAAATGTTTAAATTAGCTCCACCATCTATTAGGACATGTTTAACATGGTGTTTATGGATTAAGAAGTCTACATGAAGGGCTGCAATGTGTGTATGATTAAGTGATACATCATCTTATTCAGAAAATGATAAAAAATGAGGCATGGTTAAATGTCCCACCATAGCTTGAAATTGACAAACATCTAGATTGTTGGGTATTGTGGTGGCCACAAGAGCTTGTTCCAAAACCTCCTTATGGGATGGTGAGATTTTAAGGAGTTCTAATATTGATATATGTGCTGGTATCTTTTGTAGTTGATCAATTATGTTGTATTGATTTGAAGGGGGGGTAGTGGTTTTATATGCAACTCCTTTCAATATTACCTTCAATTTCCCCCTTGTCACATTGACTGGTTGGTAGTCTTGCTTTTCCTTGATCTTTATGACATTGATCTGATTGTTGGATGTGTCTATGTTTGGGATCATGTTTAGTGATATGATGTCATTAATTCTAATGTTATCAATTTGATTGTTAGTGACGCTATTTTTCTCAACCTTAGAAATACAATGAATAGTTATGTCATAAATGTAGTTTATATTTTTACCTTTACTATTTGTAGGAGAATATTCTCCCTTTACATAATTTGGTAAGGGATTTGTACATGCACTATGATCATTGTTCATTTGATGTCCTACGAATAATTTCTTATTTTTGAAAGAGGAAAAAATGGGTTTTACTACAAATACTTTCTTGTTGTCAATCAAATCTTGTACAAAATGTTTCAACTACATACAATTATTTTTTTATTTCCTTTATTTTTATGAAATTTACAATAGTCAACATCATTCCACCAAGATGGTTATACTTTTGGTTCCCAATGTCTTGCTTTAGGTAAGATGATTAGTCCATTTGCAATAAGTTCTCTCATTATTGATTCTAGTGTTTTTCCCAATGGTGTGAATCTAAGTCAATTTGATGGTCTTTGATATGATTGTGGTTTATATTCTCCATTGTTTAGATTATTGTTTTGATTGACACTTTGATTGATGTTTTGGTCATTATTTTGATTGGTCTTTGCAGTAGTTGTTGTCAAATCAAATTTACTAGTTTCACATTTTGTGTGTCATTTGTAGCATCATTATTTTTTAGTATTTCTATTCTTTTTCCAAAACTTAGGTTTATCATTGTTGCCATAGTGATTTGAGGAATATGTATTATTTGATCCTTCACTATAATGTTTTATCACCCCTCTTTTGACCAAGGCTTCTTTGATCTTGAGCCCATTTTCAATCACTTTCTCAAATGTAGGTGAAAATTGTAGTTCAAGCCTATAGGTCATGTCATCAGTTAAGTTGTTAATGAATAGTTCCATCTTTTCTTCTTCTGGTATAGAATGAGGATATTTAGAAAATAACCTTCGCCATTGTTGTAGAAATGAGAGGAATGTTTCACCCTTATTTTGTTTCATGTTTTAAAGGTCTTTTATTGTTACCTCATGTTGAATATTAAAGGAAAATTGTGAGATAAACCTATTGACTAGTTCTTCAGAAGATTAAATTCCTAGTTGTAGTTTAGAAAACCATTCCATACATTGACCTCCTAAACTCCTTGGAAATAACCTCATTAGATAAGTGTCTTCTTGTGCAAATTATAAACTCATGGTTCTAAATTCCCTCACATGATCAATTGGGTCTATTTTACCATTGTACTTATTGTATTTTGGAAATTCACAATGTCTAGGAAATGGTATCATGTCCATACTTGGATCAAAAGGATAAAAGAATATATCTTGTAAAGAGTACCTTTTGTGGTTACTTTTTGCATATCTTGAAGTTGTTGCAAGTTTTTCATTTTATGTGTTAGTGCTACCACTTGATCTGTGTTTTGTGGTTCAATTTTAGTTCTCATAGGTGCTTCTTTTAATCAATTGATATCAAAATCTTTTGGAATTTTTGCACCTAGTTCAGCTAGCATGAAAAGGTATTTTTCATATCTTGTTCTAAGAATTTTCCTATAAATTTAAGGAAATTGGGATCTTGTTGTGATGTTTGAATGTCCTCTTGGGTTATTTCATTTGTGCCATTTTGGTGGAATCTATGAAAGGTATTTTCTTCAGCCATGGTGTTTGGCATTTCAATCTCTTTTTCCCTAAGTTTTTGTCTTTGTAACCTTGTCAAAATTGGCATACAAATGTTTTGTTATTCTCACTAAACTTTGATCTTTTCAGATGAATGTCAAGGATATTAACTTAAGTCGAATAGAATGATAAATTCTATTGATGAGACTAAGTTAAAAATCTGATTATTGTGTTTTGTTTCATGATTGTAGGATGACAAAATCCTGAGAAAAGTAACTTAACGTAATAATTTAGAATTTTTTGTTTGATAATTTGGACACTTTAAGGTTGCAAGATTTTGGTTTAATTTGATAAAGTTTGATTTGAAAAATCCTATTTTTTGAAGTTTAAGACACTATTTGGACTAAGAAAATGTCTTTGTTCCTACAAAGATCTGAGTTTTGATGTCAAAATTCTAATAGGGATTTCAAATCGCTCCTTCTTTCCTTGTTCTATGGATACATTATTACAGAGTGTAGATGGGCTAAAACAGACTATGGATGTGCCAAGATACTGGTAAAATTCTAATACTAGTAAATTTTGGTGACAGACTGCAGATGTGCCATAAGATTAATCATATGTGCTAAAACATTGATTAAATGTGCTATTTGGACTACAAATGTGATAAAATAGACTATGTATGTGCTATTTTGGGACTGTTTCTAGTGTTTCCCATGTGTTCTGGTTTTTCTCAGTAAAAGGATTGATTTTCAGGGTGCAATTTTCTGAGTCATAAATATTTTGACATGGTATCTTGTTGGTAAATCTCTGAATTTGATGATCTAAATGGATGATACCTTCAAAAAGTGACCTTTCATGCATAAAAGAAAGTTTGAAAAATGATGGTCTTTTTCAAAAAAACCTAATGTTTCCAAGTTCTTCTCTATTGTAACAATTGATTTGGGTTGTTGGAATATTGTAATGCTAGTTGTGGGATGAAAGAATGATAGATGGGTTGACTATGATTATGCTTTTTTGAAAAAGCTCTTCATTGGAAATAAGCTTGTGAATATAAAGGCTCTAAAGTAAAATCATTAGTATATCCTCTAGCAAAGTCATGATATCTATGGATGAAAGTTTGATGTTCAAGCAAGATTTTCCTACATTGATATAAGGATTGTCTCCTTTCCAAAAGTTTTTTGTAGCTAAGTTGCTTCTTTGGTTTCTTGACTATTTTCTGCAAGGGATTTCTTGACAAGTGTTGTTGATTTCCAATCCCTTAACATAAATTTTCATATAGGTTTATTTGTCAAACTCTATTTTTTTCTAGATGATCTTATCTGAAGTAATGTTTTGAAAGAAAAAAGAGCAGTTGTAAAACACTTGTTTCTTTTTTAATTCCTAGTATCTAAACAATAAGTGTATGTTCAAGAATCAAACATGACCCTCTTTGATTTCCAATAGTATTTGACAAAGACTACACTTCAAGCAGAATCACTCTTAAGGTCAAAAGGTCATCATAATAAACACATCTCACATCTTAAAATTGTGTCGACTCATAGCCATGTCACCCCCTAGAGGGCACCCATGTTTTTGTCTTTTCCAGATGTGTACTCAAAGTTAGATTTCTCGATCCCTTGAGCAAACGGTCCTCGAAAATTATATGGTGAGTGTCTTGGGGGTAGATTCTTCCCTCCCATTGCACCGTGAGTATTATAATGTTTGGATACTAACACAGTTGGATTCTACACTAAGGTTTGTAGATAGGGTATCCATTTAGAATGGAAAATGATAAAATCCCTCAGCAGACCTCCCAATCTTTAGAACAAATATTTTGGGGATGGTTATCTTACACACTTCTAGTAAATGTGGGTTTCTCAAGATTCACTTTTATTTTATAGTGGGTTCAAAAACCTGGCTTTGGTTGTTCCCACTCAAGTCGTTCCCATAGGGTGAGTACTTTTTCCCACTATGGCTGACCTTCTAAAGGATTTAACAGAGCATAAATTTCATGAAATTAAAATATGAGTCTGACATTTTCATCACCCAATTAAAGGGGAGAGCATAGGCCTATCACCGTACAATCACAACAAACAATATTCAATTTTTAAAGCCTAAATGATAGTTTGCTATTCTATGTGAAGATATTGCTTCACAAAAGATATGATGTTCATTTTAACTAAGATAGCAATGTATGATGACTATCCTAGGATTGTTGTATTTTAATCCAAATGACTACCCTAGGATTGGTTCATTTTAATCCAGAAATAGCAATGAAACCACTAGTCATAGTTGCATCAGATACAAACAACAATTTAGACAAATTAAAGACATGCTAGAATAGAGGTCATATGCACTATGGAATTGATCATATGCACTACAAAATCAATCATATGTGCTACATAATTTATCATATGCACTACAAAATTGATTATTTGTGCTAAAATAGAGTTGGGTCTAGGGAATATTCCAGTGCACTAGAAGTTCAGTCAAATGCACTGGGATAGTATTCAAATGCACTAGAGTTTGTGGTGGATGTGCCAAAATAGTTTTCTGGTGTGCTAAAGTATCTAGTGGATGTGCTGTAAAATCTCTCGATCATGCTAAAAGTAACATGTTAGAAGCCTGCACAGACACATTTCAAAAAAAAGATGTAAAATATTGGGTTAAGGGCCCTACAGTGGGTGCCAAAATGTAAGTATGGAATAAGTAATGAGTAAAATAATAAAAAATACTTCTTAATAAGACATTATATCAAGAGAATCAACAATAATTAATCTAATTAACATAGGAAAACTCTTGAAAGCATCATATTGCTCTCTGTTTCCAAAGATTTATTAAGTCACTATGATTCAGATTCTGTAAGCATTGGGACTATTAAAATGCCAATCTAGAGAATGAGATGCTACTAAATGTAGTAATCTAATCCTATATGATGATGTCTAAATGATAATGATGAAACTACTGTAATCTAAATTGACAAGAAACTTGATCAAAGAAGCTATAGTAAACTATGATGCAACCGCGATATTGATTATAAAATGCTATGATTTCTATTACTAAATGATAATTCTATTACTAAGATGCTTGATTGCTCAATTGGTGTTTTTGTAGAGTAAGTTTTCACAAATTTTGGATCTTTTTCCTGTAGAAAGAGACTGCATTTATAAATTCATGGCATCACATTTTTGAAGGGGCAACACAACAAAGGTCTGAATTTGATCTTGAGGATTGAATGGTGAAGGATGTAGAAACTTGAGCTGATTATGGAGATTGTCCTCCCCACTAAAACATTCAGCCAAATGATAGGAAGAATCAATGGAAGAAGATGAAGAAGTTCACTTGTAAATTTGTCTCCAATTTGTCTCCAGAATTTCCCGTGAAGGTTGAGATAAATTAAATTAGACATATCATATCTTATTTGGTAAGTGAGATATGATGAGCTGTAGAAATATGTGCATAAATTTGAATATTTGGATTTGTTTCAAATTTAGGAAGAAATAACAATTATTAAAATAAGAAAATGTGTTTGATATTGTTTATTTAATAAAAGAGGGATAATGATAATTAAATAAAAACTATTGAAGTTTTGATTATTTTATTAAGAGAGAATAATCAGAAGAATATAAGTGTGAACTATATAAATAAATATTTCTATTTATTCAATAGTAGATGAATTTAAGGTTAATTAATCAAATAAATCGTATTTAATTAATTAGATTATCCAAACCATTTTTAGGTGTATACAATTATAAGGGAAAAAACTATATCCTTTACACATATTCCCTTAGTTTATATAACTTTTTTTGGGTATCCTATGTACAATATGACAACACAAGATTTAGACTAAGTTGGTGCTCTGATTAACCTTAGACTCAACTTTATACTCAAAAATATCATCTAAACTCCACTAATAAATTAAGTAGATCCTAGAACAATATTTTTTTATACTACTTCAAGGTCACACTAGCAACCTTGACCTTGTTTAGTGATGCAAGTTTGAATTTGATCTAAATTTTCTAATTATAAAATTATCTATGGACTCACATCAACTTACTTCCAACTAGCTGGATTATTTTTTAAGCCTATACGTAAACTTAAATTTTGTGTTCTTGCGATATGTATAAATGGGCATCATCTTTGGTCTATTGGATCATCCAAAACCATTCACTATAATCATTTCCTTGTATTTAGATACATAAAATCACTCACATGTAGGTATGTGCATGGAGTTTAGAGGAGAAAAAGGGGATCAAAAGTATGAATATTTGGTTACTTTTTGACCCCACTCTTTGAGAACATATCCATCGCTATCATAGGTATATTTTGTATTAGTTGTTTTAATTGGCATCCAACCTAACATCAACAAATACCAAATGGACTAGATATTGTATTGGGTTATTTTGACATCATTGCACTTTGTTCATTTTTACAATTTGAAGCTCTTATCACCAAATTATAGCTCATGATTTGCTATTATTACATACCAATTATATATTTATCTGGTCTCTTATTTTCTTTACAAATTGTTTGATCAATCAACATAATTTGACCAAAGCACAAGACATAAGTTAGTACACTTCCACTTCCAAGCTTTGCAATCTCCAATACACTTTTTAACATCATCACATTCCCATTTGCAAGTGGGGCTACATATAAACATTTATTTTAGGTATCAAAATTCTAATGAATTGAGACTCAATGTCTACCTAAGATTTAAGGCCTTGTTGGGATCATTCAACTTCACACATAAGTCCAAATTTCAACAACATAGTTTAGTCTACTTATTCAAGATATTTTCTTAGATTTAGGAACTACTTCTTTCTCATAATCTAAGTTATCTCCTTTTCACCAACATCAAGATATATTTCTATTTTAATCATTTTATTTCTATTCCACATTTAATTAACTATATCTAAATATCTTGTATTTATTAATTGATCGACTTCAATCATTTTTAGGAGAGTTTGTTTCTTTTAAAAAATAACATATTTAATTATATTGAATGAACAAATCGTACTATTTAATATCCTTATTAAGGATCATAAGAACTAACTTTAGAATTGTGAGGAGACATCAGTTTAGCCTACAATAACATAGTAATATTCTTTCCAAAAGATCTGATAAAGACAAATCGTGTAATTCTCCATAATTTCACAAAATCATCGAGAAACCTCACTGTCAAATACTGATTCAGGAGCAATTCTCGACAATCTTCTCATTTCAACCTACTAACCAGAATTAAAAAGATACCCAATTGAAGAAAGCAAAAATCAGATTCATATATTTGCCAACTCTTAAATGAGATGGAGTCACAACACCAGTGACATCACTTATTACCAACCACATTCCAAGCACTCAATGAAAACACAACAATTTTAACTCCCACCAAGACCCTTTCTGATTTTTCCCACATCCTTCAAACTAATCTGGAATGCCTTGCTAAGAACTTGGAGGGGAATGGCCGGATTAGAAGCAAATGTGAGCAATGGAGTAACAGCAGCCCCGGGACTTTGACTACTAAATGCAGCTATCAAAATTGCAGGACTAGAACCAATGTTCTGAAGGAAATGAGTTGTTCCCTTGGGAAACACAAACACATCGCCAGTACTGACAGTCTGAGAGAAAAAATTGTTGGAACTATCAACGAAGCCTGCGAGTAATTTTCCCTGCAATATATAAGTAATCTCAGTGGCTCTGGGATGTGTATGAGGAGGCACCAAACCACCCACACCCACATCTGCACGACCCATTGATATTCCCAGAGTGTTGGTGCCCGGCAAGATCTGTGCAGTTGTCAGTATAACACCAAATCCAAACTGGGTGCCTGATGTATTCACTGGTTTGCCCAGAGCCGATGTGGTAAAGTGCTTTACAGAGGTCTTATTCGGGCTCAGACAAGGCAACCCATTTATGAAAATTGCGGCGGACTTGGTATCTGCTACGCAGAAATCCTGCAATGCATCTGGATCTGCAGTTACCATTGGAATTGAAAACAGTAAAAGAAGAGGAATAGAAGAGAGCAATGCTGAAGCCATCGGAGTTAGGAATGGTATTGCGATTGGGCTGTGTGTGTATGTACTTCTGCTGTTGATTAAATATTGAGCGAGTTGCTGTTAGTGGTGAGCAGCGAGTCGGTGTCATACCGTGTAAGTGAAATGTCTTGTTATGTCTTTTCCGCCAACCTACACCATCCCGTTGCTTCTTTTTGTTTCGACAGGTATGGTCGGGTAGACAATACCTGGATTATCACGTTTTTATAAACTATTGCTAATAATTTGACCCAGTGAGCACGCTGATAAAAATATTTCTTGCACTGGTTAGAGGTTTAATGTCTTTCTTGCAGTATCACAGGGCGTGTCATGTCAATATCACTGGATATGTGAAAAAATGTCACTGGATACGTAGGAAAATGTTTATCAGACACACTGCAGTTTATTGGGGATTACCTGATCCCTGCACTATAACAAAAAATTGTATGAAAAATAATATATAAAATGTATGTAGTTTATTACATATTTTATTTATAAAATTGAAATAAATGAAATCACTTTTACAGATGAATAGTTAGAATTAACAATTATGTATAGTATTTGAAATTCTGAATTTTAAATTTTGAATTATAGTTTATATGAACATAAATGTACCCTAGTGGGTGTGTTGGAATTAAAAAACACTTTTTATAAAAATTGAAAGTTTCCATCATGAAAGTGCAAAGTGTCTTAGAGGTGCAAGATCCCACTAGCCACAAGTACCTTCTAAGTTTAAATGTTAGTTTATTCAATATTCTCATTAATGTACCTATAATTCCTTGGAGAAACAAACACAATCATTATCACACAATAACAAAAATAAAATAAAATGAAAATCTATGTAAAAATATGTAAATTGGCTCAAATAACTATTGTACATGATAGTGTACACAATAGAGTGTAGAGAGATAAAATACCTTGTACCCAAAACCCCCCTACATAGTCTACTATGTGTGTGTTGTGATTATCATAGTAACATGAAATGGATAAATAATAGAATTATTATAAAATATATCTTTGATCCTATGATCATAAATTGACAACATAAATTAAAATAATCTCATTCAATATTTTTTTAAAATATTGAAGTTTAGATTGAGAGTAAAATTATTATATCTCATTAGTTAATTTATTGGTTAAATTTTCATGACTAAAAAATTGTTAGGCTTTGCATAAATATACAAAAAAAAAAGTGCATCTCTTGGCTTTCAATAGTAGAGGAGGGTGGTGTGTGTGATCCTATAACACAAGGGAGGTTAGTGCTACTAGGCAAATTTGTTTGAGTACAATAATCAAATCTATCATGAAAGCTTAATCAAAATCAAGATCAATACTTAAAATAAAATAAAAATCTCTATTGAGCATCATCCTTGTGCTTCTACACTTTATTTCACATGCACAAAAAATTGTCATTGGAATTGTTCCTACAAACATAGTAAATAAAGAAAGAAAAAACCCAAGGAGACACTCTTTTGAATTGATAAAATTGAAAACTTCATCACAATGAAGAGAGGTTTTTGGCTATCCAACTATCTCCAATAAATTCCCCTTCTCTAGTGTAGATTAGGAAGCTATTGTTTATACCAAAATATAGAGAAAAAATGGAAAAGAATGTATAAAAATTATCCATGTCCTATACCTAGCTACACCTCTAGTTGAACAAAGGTAAGTAAAAAAATTACAAAAGAGGGACAAACTTATCACCAAAAAAATCTTGTTGATCAATTAATATACCTAAGATGATTTTTTGATTTTTGAAGATAAATATGGTTGCTCAATCTAGTAGCACAACTTTACCTTGCATCTAATTCATTTTCTTAAAAATGGATTATGGAATGATATAAATTTTAGATGAAATTTATGGATGAATGTGACTTTACATTGTGCAATGAAGGGATGTGGTTGATCCATTTGTAAGAGAGATGGAGAGGATTACAAGTACCATCTTGTGATTGTTGCACATAATTAGGCCAAAGATTGGGAAGAGATAAGGAGTGATCATTTTCTAAATATTCATGGAGGGTAAAGATTGAAAACCATGTACACAAGTGGAGCCTCATGCATTTGGAGCATTATGCACTTGGGTCCTCATACATTTAAAAAATTATAGACTTGGAGCTTTATGCAAGATTGACTTTGCTTATTTTTAAATGTATGAGGACCCAAGTGCATAATGCTCCAAATACTCAAGGGTCCACATGTTTGAATAAAAAAAGAGAGATTAAAGAAAAATGATGTGCTCAATAACAAGAGAAATTGTATTGATGCAATAACTTGAATGAATAATTACAATGAAAGGTGAATGCTTATAAAAGAATAAAAGAAAACCCTAGATCTGAGGGTTTGATTAGATTGAGAAAAAATTGTCATCATTTAATATAATAAGACAACATGATCTAAATATAACTCAATCTAATAATAAAAAATAATTCCTAAGTTTAGCTTAAGTCATTAAAGTAAAAGGTGTCTAATAATTAGTTAATAATTAACTAATCAAACTTAGGTACCCTAACACCCCCTTAAGATCAACTTAGGTAGAAACTAAACAAACATTATAAAGGATGCAATAATGTATGCATAATGGGTCTCAACTACAAGGCCTAATGAGGTACCCACAAACAAAAACTTGAAATCTCTCATAACTAGAGAAAAAGAGTAAACCTCATGGGAAGAACTCTCCAAAATAGAGAAAAAAAAAGTGAAAGTGTACATGTGACAAAATAATGTAGTACTCAATATGTCCCCCTAAGTGTTGCTTCAATCATAAGTACAATCAAGATCCCCCACATAGGAGAGAAAAGATGAGAAAATGAATCCCCCCAAAGGGAAGTAGCTCCTCTGCCAAAAGTGAATGCTTGAAATAGAATACTAAAGATGATCCAAAAAAAGGAAACATTGTTCCTCCCCTTAGGAAGAAACACATCCAATGTTGAACATGTAGAAGAAGCTCTCTCAAGAGAAGAGGTCTCATGATGGATGCCATAGAAAAATACTCAAGGGTCCACATGTTTGAATAAAAATGAATTTGAATTAGATGAATCAAATCCAAACAATTGTGAAGATACTTGTAGAACAAGCTCCAAAATAAATGTTTAAGTGATGACTGGTGGGTCATAGATATCATCAAAGAGAAAGTGAATACCTTCAAGTATGTCCCCAATATCTACAATTTGTGACTCAAAAAACAACTCTATAATGTCTAGCAAGTAGTCATCCCACAAATTTGAAACTAAAAGACTATAAACATCCTACTAAAGTGAAATAAACAATAAACATGCAAGAGCTATAAAAGGTGGAAGCTCCACACAAGTCTCATGAACCAAGGTGGATGATGAAAGTGGATATAGTTTCAAGTGACCAAACTTATCCTCATATATCTAATCCACTCCAGATGCATGAGAGTGAGGACAATTCAATTGTAGTGCAACATCATCTGGAGCAAAGTGAGACAAGGCATACAATTGAGAAGCATGATCTACTATCCCAACTAAAATAATATATCTACTATGCAAGTATCTGATAAGTGCTAAATAAGGTGTGAAATCTATTGTCTCATCTACCACATTATGGGAAATTTGATATATATAAAGGAGATTGGAAGATAATTAAGGAACCCAAAGTACATCATGAAATGTTTCATCATCAATAGATATGGATCCTTTCCTAGTAACACTCATATGAGTGAATCCCCCATCAAAATATGTGGTAATGTGCAAGAATCATATGAAGAGAACATACCCAAAGATGTAGCAATGTGATGTGAGACTCTTAAATCAAGAAGCCATCTATTGGACTATAGATTGGTGGATGCAAAGAGAGCATGGAATTACAGCTTGAATACTTCATGTGTCATGGTAGTTGACCCTGATTGTGAAGACTTTACAAAGTGGAAGAATAGGATGACAACAACTGAATATGATTCTTCTATAGAAAATGCTTCAACTTATCAATCTTATTTTCATAACATTGATGCTCATCATGTCCTATCTTTGTGCAATATGCACATTGTGGTTGATCCTTCTAAGATGAGTCCCCTTTAGAAGAAGAAGAAGAATTAGAAGTATTTTATTAATATGAATCCTAATCTTCATCTTCAAAAATAGTAATCGTAGGAAGGTCATCAAGAGAAGTAACCTTTATTCTCTACAAAATTAGAATGTAATCTTCCCACATAAGAAGATCATCATTAATTTTCATATCCATTTGGTGGTCCAAGCTAGCTTCATCACTAATATTGTGATGATTTTAGTTCCTTCTTAATTACCTTGCTACCAAGTACCTTAAAATTTTCTCTCCATTATCAAGTTCTTGAGAGAAGGCCTTCAAAGTTTGGATGTTGACAATCCTTATTTAATGTTACTTGTAAAATTGGAATTGGTGCAACATAATCAATAGGTCCCATTAGATGACTTATGTAAGAGACCAATTGTACAAATTTATCTTTGAGTTTCTCTTTAGTACTTTTATTATTCTTCACATGCTCAAGTATTGTAAAAGTGGAAAGTTGTAGGGACTATTTCTCCTCTACTCTAGATTGGGAACCTAGATTTAGTTGCTACAAAGATTAATCCCCAAGTGTCATTTCTCCTTCAATATTGTCCACCTAGGGGTAGCAACTTGTTCTATTATGTTTCCTTGCTCATCCATTGTAATTATGGAACCTTCTTAGCATCTTATTAAATTGAGTATGTGTAGGATCGTCATGAAAAAAATAGGCCCTTAAGTGGCGAAAATTTTAGAAAAACCAGAGTTAGGAAACCTTATGTAAAAATTTGAATAAGTTATCTATATTATTTCAAAAATATGTAAGAATTTTTATTCCTTTTATGATGTACCATTAAGCTTTGCACATTCTGAAAATGGTTCGCACAAACAATCTAAGAAAAATAGTCCATGAATGCTTTGTCTTGGGATTGGCAATGGAGTTTTGAGAGCAATAAATTTCTACAAACAAATGCAAATAACTTGAAATATGTATATATGTTGAAGATGGCATCATGTAGAACCAATATCCTACTTCACGAGCTAAGAAACAATAATGTAATAAAATTTAGAAGAAACTATTGAGATAACTACATACTGAATTGAAAGAAAAGAAATGGTTTTTGTTGACATGAGATTGCTTTACAACTAGGGATGCTCCTGCATTAAACACCCATGGTTGGAAGAAAAGTTAGTTCCTCACTTTTCAGGGGTTAGAGGAAAACCAAAGTGCTCCACTTCATCCTAAGAAATCCATGATGAATCCTTCATTGGTATACCTTTCCACTTTACCAGCTACTCCTTAGATTGCTTTCTCCTAGTGCTCTTACCATTTTTGGTGTCCAAGATCTACTCAATCTACTCTAGTGGTTGATGTGGTAAATTCTAGGTAAACCCACAATAGTGGGTTACAATTTTTCGAACAAAGAATAATTAGAAATGCTCATCAAAAAATTTGAAATGGTTTACCCCTTCTAGTGAAGGGGGTTCGAATGAACCGCCCCCCTTCTAATGAACCCCCTTCTAATGAACCCCCCTCCCTTCTAATGAACCCCCTTTTGCACCATATAAGGGGGGTTCGAATGAACCCCCCTTCTAATGAACCCCCTTTTTCACCTTCCCCTCCACCATTTCAAAATTTATGCATTTTTTTTACTATCGAAGCTTGGGAAGGAGGTGCAAATGGAGTCAACTTGATAAACTGAATTGGATGATTGTAGTGATCGAAACGTGCTTTCCAACAACTATAAATTTAATATATTTTTTTCTTATTTTATATTTTAGTTTTTAGTTTTATTGTACATAGGTTTTTCACCGAATGTCAAGTTTGATGAAAAATCATTGTGGAAAAATAGTAAATTTGAGGAATTTTTTTTTGAAAAATATATATCCACTAGGTATTGATGTCCTCGTTCTAACAAAAATAAAAATTGAATTTCAATACATACCAAAAAAGTTATGCGAGCCGAAGTGCACCTATGTCTAAATTATAAATGTTTTGACTTCAAAACTTAATTAAAAGAAAACTATTGAACAAAATTCTATGAAACAAAATGAAAGCCCTAGATACTTGTGTTACCAACCTAAATTTGAAAGAATTATAGTTTTATCCTTTGTAGAAAAAAAGTTATGTGAGCCGAAGTACACACCACTTTTTAAAAATGTTGTTTACTATTAAAAACTAGTTATCAAGGGAGACACAAAAAAATTACAATTTAATTTCAATTTTTTTCAAAAAAAATACATTTAAAATCTACAGACAAAATCTCACAAATCACTAGTTTACATCTTTTTCAAATTCCTAATAGTTTACCTACTATAAGTGTCAGAAAGTGAAGTTTTCTCTGAAAATGTTGATTTCAATGTCAAGTTTGGCCAAAAAGTGTAACCCATTATTGTGGGATGACCCTTCTCCTTCAAGTAAACTTCTTTGTTACCCCAACTTGTCTATCCTACATGATACTAATAGATATCTACAACATTGAAAATAGGTGATATACCTAGTGCTTCAAGTAACTCCATTTCATACAATTTCTTGAATCAAACTTCTAGATAATCTTACATGGTCCAATCTTCCTCATCTTCAACTTACTATATGTTCCTATTGGAAACATTTTCTTCCTAAGATATACCATAACTTCATTTCCAACAATAATTTCCTTATACCTTATCATTTCATCTGCTTACTCCTTGTACTTTTTGTCCATGTGACCCTCCAAGTGTTTTCGGACCTAACTATGCAATGTTTCCATGAATATTGCAAATTATTTTGTTTTTGTGCTCCTCCTATCCTCCATATTTATGTCTCTAAGCTCTGCAACTCCTCTGGGATGTATCCCTATCACAATATCAAATGGTGTCTTCCCTATACTCTGGTTTACTAAATTATTATTGTCATCTCTTAAAGTTGCACCCTATCTAAGCTGCATGACTTAGCACTCTAGAGAAACATGGAATCACTCCTAGGTTGTGGGTCACCTAGAAGTTGGAGTGAATCTCTAGATAAGGTTGGCTCCTAGCTAGTTCTCTCCTCTTCTACTGCTTGCAAAGGAAAAGGGTAACATGAAACCGAAAACACTATCCTAATGCTTCAAAAGGTGAAACAACAAATTTTTGTAACAAATAACACTACATAACATGCATAGTGAGCTCAGTAAACTAGATTGTTTCATGACACAAATCACACCTTTCTCATGTTCATGTATTAATATTTCATAAGAAGGATTTAATGTTTGTAGAATTAGAAGGAAAGTTGAAGATTCTCACAACTAATTATTCATTAACACTATGTCATGACTTACAACCTACACAAACCATGCACTTTCTATTTAGAGGTGTTAAAAATGAGACATACATTCAAGGATTAGAGCATAAATCACAAAAAACATACATCAATTGAATCCAACCACACACAGTAAACAATGTTGAGAAGGTCAAAATCACTACATCATATTGAATCTCAAAGGTAAAATGTTGTAATACATGCATGTAAGTGAGTTAGAGAAAAATGCATACTTTTTTGCTAAGGACTCCAAAATTCACAAAGTAGAGAAAGTGCAATTCAAAATTGACTACAAATGAGTCACACAAGTGACTATATCGATCAACTCCCTCCAAAAATATACGCAAAAGAGGAACTAAAAATTTATGAACTTGTATGCCTCCAAAAATCCAAAAATATAGGAACTGAATCCTCTCCAAAAGAGCTCCAAAGTGTTGTAAAGGTAAAAATTGACCAACTCAATCATAAAGGTACAAGAAAATGGTACCTAAATACTCTCCAATCCTCCAACAAGGTGAATAAATGATCCTATGTCTTTGGAACTTGTCGATCAACCTCCTTCAACCACCCTATATGCTTGCCAAAAGCATCAAAGCTCAACAAAGAACATAGATGTATTTACAAAGCATGACACTTTAATTTTGCATTCAAAATAGCAAATTGGTTCAATGATTTATAATAGCATCATTTAAACCAAATGCTCCAAAATTAAAATAAATAGAAAATGTTAGGAGAAGTTTCAACCAACCATGGACTACCATTTATGAGTCAAAAAGGAAAGCTTTTTATAAGTCTAAAAGACTCCCCAAATTCTTGAAAAGCTTGCTAAGGCATGAAAGAAGGCCATGGTATAGATTAGTTAGCAAAGCCTTGTTTTAAAAACTATGACAAAAAAAAATTCCATCGGTATGATAGTTAGGGTAAAGACCCTAAAAGGAAAAAAAATGCAAACCACAAGGAATTTTTTATCTCTCCTCCTTCGAGCCTTCTGGATATAGTGTTGCCACAGGGTTTACATGGAGATTTTTCCTTCCTGGTTATGACTAGTATAAATTTTCTAATGTAGTTTCCTCTATTTATTTCCTTTGTTGATGCTTTTGTTGTCTTGGGCCACCATTTAAAGAGATTTTAGGAGCTTGAGTGTAGCATAGTGACTGTATTTCTCTTCAAGAACAAGAAAAAAGTTAAGCCCGTCCACAATTTGAACAACGTACTTTCTCAAATTTCCATGGATAAAAGCTCAAAACAAGCTTAGTAGATGCAAAAAAAATGATGAATCTCTATATCTCCCTATACTAATTTGATGGGTTCTTTCATTATTGCAAAAAATGTAAAATTTTTGCACACTCAAATCACTATTTTCACCATTTCAAGTGGGATTTTTGAGCTTGATTCTAGCATAAAAGAATAAAATTGCTTCCATTTTTTGCATGTTTCTATCATGGTATTTATAGGTTGAGGGTTTCTTTCTTTCACATTCCGAGTTTTCATAGTACAGAAAAATAGTGAAAAAAATTGTTTCCTACATTCTTTTTATTTTGTAAATCCATTTTTGTGAGCTTATTCTCACACATGACTATATGATTGTCCTCATGGCTCTATCACAAATAGAAAATCACAACAAGAAAGGAAAATCGTTCCATTGATCATTAATTTTAACATTCTCTTGACACATTTATGGAGTGGCAGATTGATATGAAATGGCTTGATCATTTAGATTCACCTCATTTGAAGAATAATAAATTAAATTTGAATTCTGACTTGTGAATTACTATAAAAAATTGCAGGCTGCAATGCATCCTAAATCTGAGGCTTTGCAAATATAGGACACCAACACTCAACAATTAGATATGTTCTTACAACATCAATGCCAAGCATAACATTATAAAAAGATTTACCCTTTCTCACTGGAAGATTCCACTGCTCAAATTGGTATCTAATTGTTGTCATCACAATTTCTTAATGATGAATGCTAGCATCTATTATGCTCTGTAACTCAACAAGGCATTTAGATGCCTCATTAACCATCTCCTAATCCTTTAGGAGGAGTAGATATTTTCCCAAAAAGAATCACATATTTCCAGTATTCTAGCCCTGGCACACCTCTTATTGAAATCTTCAAGATTGTAAAATTTTGTGGTCTAGGAAAAATCATTGTATCTAGGTTTGCAATCTTGCTCCTCCACTTTTCACATGACTGCACCTACATATTCCTTAACACTCCATTATCACTGTGATCAAGATCCCAGAGTCATATAATTAGGTGTCCCAATTGCATAAAATTTGTAACCCTTCCTTTCCCAAAAAACTATCACAACAACCTCGATCACTGTAGTGAAAACACTGCCCTATATTCCACATTTAGGAGCTTTTATAAAGATTATTGTGCAAGAACTAGGTGATTGTCCCTTCTCCAATTTAACCACTATACTATTACTCTAGTTTGTTATTTCAAATGCTTGAGACCCTTTAAATCTCATACCTATCCCTGACACAGTCATGAATTCCATCTACATAAGAAAATCAATGCCATTTGGCCCTTCTATAATCTTCCATAAGCTATCTCTTCAAACTGCTCCTCAATAGTGAATTGTGCTCTGTCACTACACTTATTTGCATTGATATTTTTACCCTCGACTGGATAGAGTTGTGAGTTTTAAGTCTATCATATGTGTATATTCAATTCCCACTTAACATTTATATTTTTGGTGACATTTGTTATATGTTTTCCTACTAAACATCAAACTAGTTTCCTAGGCTCATCCATTAGGCACTGAGTCACCTAAAGTTTACAATACTTGAAAACAACTCTCGAAACAAAATTGTAACTCAGAAGATCATTGAAAATGACCTTAAAAACTTATTCAAACACCAAAAAATCAAAAGCAAAACTACCTAACTGTGTTGAACAACACTTAGGGGAAAAGAAAACTTGCATCTAGAAACCTACCATACACTAATAGCAAGATAAAACCACTTAAAAAAAACCATTTATAGGATGACTTAAGCAGCTTCCCTTTCTTCTCAATATACAATGACTTTCTTACTTAAGGACATCTAAGAAAAGCTGAGACACAAAAAAATGTTCAACAAGATGAATTACTACCTCTTGAAAGAGATAAACAAGTCCACTTACCTCATAAAAAAATCATATGTATTGATGTTCAAAAGAGGAGAAGTGAGTTGAACATACTCTTGTCCAACTACAAATGCATCCTCGATGCCATCTTCAGCTAAATCTTCATGTGTGGGTGCTTTAATGGACTGCATCTGGGATAATTACTTAATTGGATAGCCTCTTGCAAGGACAAAGCTTGGGATCTCCTTGTTGATCTCTTGTTCATGAACTACTATCTTATCACTTTGCTGGATGGAAAGGTCTATCCCTTGTGACTGACTTGGTGTAAAAATAGTAACCTCTTTTGTATGCTCATGCTGCTCATGATTAACCTCACCTAGAGGTGTTGGTTTAGCATCCAAATTGATGCAGAAAGTCTCTAAGTCATTCCAAAACATGTCCTCTTCAATATCTTCCTTACTTCTTCAAATTGAAGGACTGATTTTAGATGTAGTGCAGCTCTCATCAAGCTTTGATAAAACATAGAAATCATCCTCTTTGCAGAGCAATAACTCTAATTTAGGTACTTTTTCAACTTGATGGGAAATTTCATGCACATCACTATCTACATCTTCCTGAATAGTGTTTCCTATACTTTCCTCTTCATGAGTTAAGTTTTAAAACCCACCTTTGTCATCATACACCAACAACTCAACAAGACATCCAATATCTTCATGTTGTTTCAAAACTTCATCCTCATCGATAAAACAAGGAAGCTCATCAAATGAGAAGATCAACTCTTCCTTCTGATCCCCGCCCATTTTCCTTCCACCTTGCTTCTCAAACTGATCACCCTCAACTTGCAGAAGTTTTGATTCCTTATCATCCAACTTTGAACAAAACTGTTCAATTTTCTCTATGCATACCTCTTCATAAAGCTAAACATTAGCTTTTTCATCCATAACATGTTCAAAAATATAAAATTTCATTTCTTAGAAGAAGGTATCAAGTTCAATTTTATGTTCTTCTCCATGGTCCAAAGCTCCATTTTCATGTTGCTGTCTTGGTTGAACAATTGAAAATTTTGGACCACTTTCAAAAGAAGTAGGAAGATCATTAGCTAAAACAATGGAAGATCCACCTTGAGATGTCTTCTCCTATTCAATCTTTTGTTGTAATTGGTAACACCTTATAGCTAAATGCAAAGGATTTACATTTTTAATCTTCTCCCAGAGAACTAAACAATCCTAGTCAACATGTTTCTCTTCTTTTTCCTTGTAGATGTTAGAGCTTGGTTCTATTTGAATGGCCAATGAAGGAATTTCACAGTGTGAAAAAGATGACCCTTTCCAACTTGGAGTCTTAAGGGTAGGAGGCTTCCATTGTGCCTCCACCTCCTACTACTGAATATAATCTTGATAGGCGAGCTCTCCTTGCTGCATATCAGACTCTTGTTGCCTCTTGATATCATCCATCCATTTTGGAGCTGGCTATGAGGAGAAGGTTACTGATTTGGAACAAAATAGCCATCTTGAGACCAATTCTAGGCATATATTGGCTAATATTGAGATTGAGCAGGAGTGGGAGGTTGGGAAACATAATGATAATGCTAGTAACTTGTCACAAGGTTATTTGAAACAAAACCAGTAAACTGTTTGGTGTGATGTGGTTGGTAACAGTTAAAATATGTAGGACTCTCATGAAATGGAGGTGAAAAACCATTATACTGCTGATAACTAGACATTACAAAGGTATAACATAAAGCAAAAGTAAGCCTAGATAACAAACCTCATTTATTTATAGGTATCTAGACAACTAAAACCAATTATTATAAGCTTGGAGTTTCCATGGCATTGTTTGCACTGCCTCCAAAGGATGAATAATATGAAGATAAACACCAAATTGCTTAATATTATGAAATTCTCAATGATGCATCGGTACAAAAAGTCACCATGATATGTTGATGTTAACCTATGAAAGGCCTGAAACTCACTAGTTGCATATCAAAAACTAGCAATAAACATGTAATTTCTAAACTGTTTGATTCGACAGTCCCATTGGGCCTGCCATAATTGTTATCTCTTAAAGTTGGACCCTAGATAAGTTGCAGGACTTGGCCCTCTAGAGAAACATGGAATCACTCCTAGGCTATGGGAACCTAGAACTTGGAGTGAATCTCTAGATAAGGCTAGCTCCTAGCTAGTTTTCACCTATTCTACTACTTGCAGAGGAAAAGGGTAAAAGGGTAACATGAAAATTAAAACACTATCCTAATGCTTTAAAAGGTTAAACACCAAATCTTTGTGACAAATACCACTGCATAACATCCATAGTGAACTCAATAAACTAGCTTGTTTCATGACACAACTCACACCTTTCTCATGTTCATCTATTAATATTTCATAAGAAGGATTTAATGCTTGCAGAATTAGAAGGAAAGTTGAAGATTCTCACAACTAATTACTGAATAACACTATGTCACAACTTACAACCTACAAAAACCATGCACTTTGTATTCAAAGGTGTTAAAAATGAGACATACATTCAAGGATTAGAGCATAAATCACAAAAACATGTACATCAATCATCCAACTACACATGGTAAACAACATTGAGAAGTTAAAACTCACTACATCTTATTGAATCTCAAAGCTAACATGCTATAATACATGCTTGTAAGTGAGTTATAGAAAAATGCAAACTTTTCTACTAAGGACTCCAAAAGTCACAAAGTCTAGAAAGTGCAAGTCAGAACTGACAACAAATGAGTCGTACAAGTGACTATATCCATCAAATCCCTCCCAAAATCCACCGAAAAGAGGAACTGAAAACTGATGAACTCATATGCCTCCAAAAAGCCAAAAATATAGGAATTGAATCCTCTCCAAAAGAGCTCCAAAGTGCTAAAAAGGGCAAAATTGACCAAGTCAATCACAAAGGAAAAAGAAAATGGTACCTAAATAGTCTCCAATCCTCCAACAAGGTGAATAAAGGCCCCTATGTCTTTGGCACTTGTTGACCAACCTCCTTCAACCACCCTATAAGCTTTCCACAAGCATCAAAGCTCAACAAAATACATAAATGTATTTACAAAGCACGACACTTTACTTTTGCATTCAAAATAGAAAATTGGTTCAATGATTTATAATAGCATCAGTTAAACCAAATGCTTCACAATTCAAATAAATTCAAAAATTTAGGACAAGATTTGACCAAACATGGACTACCATTTATGAGTAAAAAATAAAATCTTTTCATAAGTCTAAAAGACTCCCCAAATTCTTGAAAAACTTGCTAAGGCATGAAAGAAGGCCACGGTATAGATTAGTTTGCAAATCTTTGCTTTAAAAAATAAGACAAAATTTTTCATCAGTATGATAGTTAGGGTAAAAACCCTAAAAGACAAAAACATGCAAACCACAAGGCATTTTTTGTCTCTCCTCTTTTGAGCCTTCTGGATATAGCACCACCACAAAGTTTACAAGGAGGTTTATCCTTCTTGGCCATAGCTACTATAACTTCTCTAATGTATTTTCCTTTGTTGATGCTTCTGTTGTCTTGGGCTGCTATTTGAAGAGATTTTAGGAGCTTGAGTGCAGCATAGCGACTGTATTTCTCTCCACGAACAAGAAAAAAGGTAAGCTTGCCCAAAATTTGAACATCATACTTTCTCCATTTAATGTGGATAAAAGCTCAAAACAAGCTTACTAGATGTAAAAAAATGATGAAGCTGTATATCTCCCTATGCTAATTTGATGGGTTCTTTGATTATTGCAAAAAATGTAAAAATTTTGCACCCCTCAAATCACTATTTTCACCATTTCAAGTGGGATTTCTATGCTTGATTGTAGTAGAAAAGAATGAAATTGCTTCCATTTTCTTCATGTTTCTATCATGGTACCTATAGGTTGAGGGCTTCTTTCTTTCACTTTATGTGTTTTCATAGTACATAAACATAATGAAAACGTTTGTTTCCTGCATTTTTTTATATTATGTAAATCCATTTTTGTGGGCTTATTCTCACACATGACTATATGATTGTCCTCATGACTCTATCATAGATAGAAAATCACAACAGGAAAGGTAAATTGTTCCTTTGATCATTAACTTTCACATTCTCTTGACACATTTGTGGAGTGGAAAATTGATTGGAAATGGATTGATCATTTAGATTCACCTCATTTGAATAATAATAACTTAAATTTGAATTCTCACTTGTGAATTACTATCAAACATTGCACACTACAATGCATCCTAAATCTGAGGCCTTGCAAATATAGGGCACCAACCCTCAATAACCAGACATGTTCTTGCAACATCAATGCCAAGCATAGCATGATAAAAAGATTTACCCTTTCTCACTGGAAGATTCCACTGCTCAAATTGGTATCTACTTGTTGTCATCACATTTTCTTAATGATGAATGCCAACATCTATTATGCTGTGCAACTCAACAAGCCTTTTGGATGCCTCATTAACCATCTCCTTTTTTTACTAAATCCTTCAAGAAGAGTAGAGATTTTCCCAAAAAACATCACATATTTCTAGTATTCTAGCCTTGGCACACCTCTCATTGAAATCTTCAAGATTGTAAAATTTTGTGGTCTAGGGAAAATCATTGTATCTAGGTTTGCAGTATTGCTCCTCCAATTTTCACATGACTACACCTACATAATCCTTAACACTCCATTATCATTGTGATCAAGATCTTAGAGGCATATAATTAGGCGGCCTAGTTGATAAAATTTGTAACCCTTCCTTTCCCAAAAAACTATCGCAACACCTCGATCACTATAGTGAAAACACTACCCTATATTCCACATTTAGGAGATTTTATAAAGATTATTGTGTAAGAACTAGGTGACTGTCCCTTCTCTAATTTAACCACTGTCTTGTTACTCTAGTTTGGTATTTCAAATGCTTGAGACCTTTAAATATCATACCTATCCCTAACACAGTCATGAATGCCTTCTACATAAGAAAATCAATGCCATCTGGCCCATCTACAATCTTCCACAAGCTATCTCTTCAAACCAATCCTCAATAGTTAACTGTGCTTTATCACTGCACTTATTTGCATTGATATTGTTACCCTCAACTGGATAATGTTGTGAGTTTTAATTCTATCCTCTGTGTATATTCAATTCCCACTGAACATTTACTTTTTCATAAAAATACTATCCCTTATTCACTTTGGCTAGTTAAGATCTAACACATATCTGTCATGCAATAGTATCATCCCACTACATGCCATAAGGGGTCACCATATCATCATTGTCTATGGAATTTGCTTCTCATTATGCAAAAGAACTAATAGGTTGTCATAATATTGCTTCATACAACACTTGTCATAATGTCTTATCACTACCACTGTGCATTGTCTTTTCTGTCATTTTGGTTCCTCTTTGTTTTATACACTTGGTGTTGCTCTATCTCAAAGATATTTTGAAGTTGAAATTTTTATCATCATTGTCTTTTTATCTATTATTATTGTAATAGCCTTCATTGATAGATTACAATCTTCAAAGATTCAAGGGTACCTTGTGAATGGAAGATGTTGATGTGTTTACTTTCTTTTCTTTTCACTGCATCATCCATATCACTGTAATCTCATTGAGAAGTTATGTATTGCTTATGACAAAGACCTCATCAATTCACTATCCTAGGTGATATATAGCTAATTGATTAGACCATCATTGTATGGATGATGCAGACTTACCTCTATTAAAACAAAAAAAATGATAGCATGTTGGGTTGAACCCTTGTGGGAGCCACATTTTATCCCACATGCTTTAATCAAATGAATCAAAATAGAAACAAGGATTTCACCTATACCTGCATAATAAGCAAACATGTTAGATAAAAACTGAGCATATGATGGATGTGTTTGATTATGCTCTTTGTTTTCCTAGATATTAGTAGTATGCTAGCTATTTTAATGTAGATGAATGTCAAGCTATGTTTTTTCAGATGTTTGTAGATATATAGATTGGTGATCTTTCATTGCTCTAACCAAACCTCATCTCATTCATGTAGGAAACCTAGGAGTAGCAAGGAGCAACAACTAGCAGCTAGAAAATGTGAAGGACTGAAACTGATGCAGGACAACTCAGCCAGGGCTCATCATTCAGGCTATGATGGGTCAACCTTCTCTATATGTACATTTCTTTTATCTGCAAATATATAGTTTTTCTTTTATTTGCATGTCTCTCGGCTTGTGTGAGATGTTATCCATTTACATTATCAATAAAGATTACTTTTCTTGAAAATATTATGTAATCTTTCCTATATTATATGCATATGCATAAATGTAATCTAGTAATGTAATCTAATTTTATGTATGCACATGAATGTAATGTAACAAAAATAAAAATATACCTTACTCTTCATTTGAAAATCACAAAAGCTCTACGTGATTGGTCTATTAGCAAGAATAGGTAACAATTATATGCATATGTTGAATTCTGCAATAACTGAGACAAGATCTGTTGTCGGTAGTAGATCATATACACTCCACTCAACAAATGATTGAAAATAAAAATAGTAGAATGGAGAAGAAATTTAAAAGAGAGAAAGAGAGAAAATAGAGACAAAACTGCAAGAGAATTTTGAGAAGACTCTCATCACTCTCCAATAATGATCACCGAACTAGTTGAACCAGCTAAACTAGTGGAGCTAGTTGAAGTTGAGAGGAGAGTGCTCAATATATAGAACAATAAGGGAAAATACATCCAAGAGGTGCATTAACTCCTACTACCCATAAAAGGTGGGAAGTTATCATCTACTTGGTAAATGACAAGACATGTGGCATAACCTCCTCAAGTGAATACATAAGAGAGGTGGCACATAAATCCAAAAGAGGGTGAGAAACCCAACTACCCCATAAACTACTCAGGTAAAAACAAAATAGTGGTTATGAGAGGTGGCACAACAAGCCAAAAGAGGATGTACAACTCAACTACCCATATGTGGGGAGAGAGTGACACATGTAGTTGTTGTATTTTACCACATGTCCTCATATTACCACATCTAATAAACCTAAGAAAGCTTAAATAATATGTGTAGGAAAAAATAAATACCCCAAACATGAGGAAAATAAAAAAACCTACACTAACACCCCCCCTTAAGCGTACCTTACGTGGGTGAAAAGATGGGTCCCGACAAATGAGGCCATGTTAGGTACCCATGTACATAGAGATCCCCCCCAAAAGAAGAAGCCCCCCCATAAGAGGAATAACCCCCCCTAAATAGAGAGAGAAAATAAAGTGGAAGGACAAAGAATCCCCCAAAAGAGATCCCATAGTAGATGTTTGAAACTGGATGTAGAAGCTGGTCCACGATCGTCGAACAACATTCCTCCCCTTAGGAAGAAACACAACCAAAGGTGTATGCACACTTTCTCCTAAGTCCTAAAAGGAATATGTAGGAAGAAACCGTAGTATGAATGAAGTCTTTGAAGTCAGCTCAAGTATCCCCATGTCGATGTTGAAAGCTTCCATAATCAAATCAGGCGTTCTAGGCCACACTGTTGAAGATGACAAATTAGAATCTCCTAGAGACTGATGTAGAGCATAATCCAAAGACTCAAATATCTCCTCTGAAGAAGTCTCCTCCAAATGATGATCCAAAGTATCCACACTCATGTCAAACTGTAAGGAATGATCATGCAAAGAATGAAGAGGAGGGTCAAATTGATCCCTCACAACATTTGAAGAAAAGTCGACTTCATTGTAGAGAAGATGAATATCATCAATAGCTTCCCCCAAATTTGCAATATGTGTCTCTATAAACAAGTCTGAAATACTTGTCAAGAGATCATCCAAAGTTGAATATGAAAGACAGTGAATGTTCTACTGCAAAGAATTACTGGAACCTTTTGAAGAAGCAACACTGGAATCTGAAGTAGCAATAGTAGATGGTTAAGGGGTATCAATGAATTTATCATCCACACAAGATGGGGAAAACTAAGTCTTAGTATCATCCATAATAGCTTGGTTATCCAAGGAAACATCACTTTCATACATGAAGATCCAATGTCTCCATACAAGTTCTGTTGGATGAGGGTCCATGCAGTGAAAGGGCACTCAGTTTGCTCTATGTGATGTAGAGTATCCTCAGAAATAGTAAGACATATTAGTCCATAGACCATGTCATTATTGTTAAACCATGCATTTTTCTGATCATAGTCACTGGGTTCGGGAACAAGTCCTAGGAGATAGGCTAGTAGATCCTACTCAAGGCATTGATTATTTATCCCTTGTTTCCAAGACAAATAGTTCTCTGATGTTAACTTGACAACAGAAGGATGAAAATAAGTTTCAAGAGATATGCTTAACCCACCCATAAATGGAACTTTATCTTAGTTCATGATTACAAATTGTTTGTATAATCCCCCCAAGATTGATACAAAAAATTCACTTTAAATGAATGTAAAATAGAGACATCAAGAGACACTTCCCCTTTCCACTAGTATAAAAAATTACCCCCCCCCCCCAAGATATTATAATGTTGTCACTTTATGATTAGTGCTTTTACAAGGTTTTTCCATATTACAAAGCTTATAAGGCTCTTTATAGCCAAAATTACAATATCTGATATAAATTAATTTTGAAATAAAATCTGAAAAAGAAAGCCTTGTAGCTATGATTTACCCTTCAATATCTTTCTTACACCTTTTTATTTTTGAAAAATAGATTACAAAAGTGAAAGATATGATTTACTGAAGGTAAAAAAATGCAGCAGATTCAACCTGTAATATCTAATAGAAAGAAAAAAAAAATTTATCAATACCTTCGTGAATGGAAAGTGCTCCTTTTCAGCTTTTTGTCAAGTACTCGTTTGCGAAAATCTAACACCCGAGGAAAAAGTTATGCAACTTTGAAGAATAGTGCAAAATCTACCCATTATAAACAACTCACGCCTATTTTTTACTTGATTTCTGCACAATTTATCAACTTTTTGCAAAATGTTGTGACTATCCAGATGGTTTCTCGACCTGGGAATAAAACCCAGAAATCGTTTTTTCTACAAATGAGCGAAAGCTAGAATTTTGAAGTCAAAATGAAAATGGCTCCAGTAAAAATTTAGAAAAAAAATTTACTCTGATTTTTACTATGTCCTCCAATCTCTAATTTTGATGAAGTAAAAGTCAATCTTGACTTTCTAAAGCCTTCTGGACACTCTGGAAATGTTGAAAAAGCCTCCAATATTACCAAAAAGTTGCAATCACCTAGATCTCACAGGAACACATACATATATAAACCAGATTAAACAGATGTTTAATTTTCTTTTAAATTGTTCTAATTCTACAGGTCATTCAAGGATGCAGGAGAAGAGCATACTTGGTTTTTGAGGAAAAATTCAATAGTATATTAGTCTAAAATCTCTCAAAACAAACTCAAAAAACATAATGAGCTATACTAGACAAACTCGCTCTGATACCATGTTGAATTCTGTAATAACTGAGACAAGATCTATTGTTGGTAGTAGATCATATACACTCCACTCAACAAACGATTGAAAATAAAAATAGTAGAATGGAGAAGAAATATGAAAGAGATAAAGAGAGAAAATAGAGACAACAATACAAGAGAATTTTGAGAAGACTCTCGTCACTCTCATAGAACGATCACCAAACTAGCTGAACTAGTGGAGCTAGCTGAAGTTGAGAGGAGAGTGCTCAATATATAGAACAATAAGGGAAAATACATCCAAGAGGTGCATTAACTCCTACTACCCATAAAAGGTGGGAGGTTATCATCTACTTGGTAAATGACAAGACATGTGGCATAACCTCCTCAAGTGAAGATAGGAGAGAGGTGGCACATAAATCCAAAAGAGGGTGAGAAACCCAACTACCCCATAAACTACTCAGGTAAAAACAAAATAGTGGTTATGAGAGGTGGCACAACCAGGCAAAAGAGGATGTATAACTCAACTACCCATATGTGGGGAGAGAGTGACACATGTAGCTATTGTATTTTGCCACATGTCCTCATATTACCACATCTAATAAACCTAAGAAAGCTTAAATAATGTGTAGGAAAAAATGAATACCCCAAACATAAGGAAAATAAAAAAAACCTACACTAACAACATACTCTACTTTAGGTAGAATTATGTACCAGTTTCCTACTTTATATCCAACCAAACATCTCAATAAGTTACCAAAACCCTTGTTTTCTACCTCTGTTTGTCCATCTATTTATGGGTGATATGTCAAACTGAACTTCAAGTCTTTCCTCATCTTCTTCCACAATTTCCTCCAAAAGTATCCAATGAACTTGGTGTTCTTGTCAAAAAAAATGCCCTTTGGTAATCCATGCAATCTCACAATCTCCTTAAAAAATAAGTCAGCAACATGCAAAACATCATTAGTCTTCTTGCAAGGAATGAAATGTGCCATCTTAGAAAATCTATTCACTACTACCATTATAGAATCATGTCCTCTCTATGTTCTTGGTAATACCAAGATGAAATCCATGCTTATATCTTCCCAAGGTCTCTTCAGTATTGTCAAAGGTTTTTACAATACAATATTCTGACTACTCCCTTTTGGTACTTGACAAATTCTGCAATTTTGAACATACTTACTAGCATCCTTATATAACTATGGAAAAAAATAGTGTTCACTCACCATAATTACTATCTTATCTACCCCGAAATGTCTTTCTAGTCCTCTATTATGCTTCTCCTTAATCAAATTCTCCCTAATTGAACTCCTTGGAATACACAAATAATTTCCCTTGAACAACATATCTTCCCAAGTGAAATAATCCAACCATTGACTCCTATCTATTACTATTGGTTCCTTACATTCCTTTCATGCTTCTATAAAATCTATAACATCCTCATACATGTGCTTTAGTTCTTCAAAACCAAGTACTTCTATCTTCATTTCTATCAATAAATTCCTTCTCTTACTCAATACATCTGTAAGTTTTTTTTACTTACCACTCCTATGCTTTAACACAAATGTATAACTTGACAAGAAATAATTCCATTTCATATGAATTTGGTTCAGCTTACCCTGACTATTCAAATACTGCAAGGCTTGATGGTGAGTTACAAACTCCTTAGGAAACAAATAATATCTCCACTTCTTCAAGGCTTGAATTATGGCATAAAACTCTTGATCATAAACTAAATATGTCCTTTTATCATCATTGAATTTCTCACTAAAATAAGCAATTGTTCTTCCTTCTTGACTCAACACAGCTCCTACTACATTTCCACTAGCATCACAATCAACTTGAACTACTTTTTCAAAATTAGGTAATTCTAACACTAGTTGCTATGTCACCTTTTTCTTCAACAATTCAAAACTTCTTTGTGCTCTAGATGTCCACTTAAAGTCTTTCATACCTCCTCTCATTGTCTCTGTCATGGGTGTGCAAATTCTACTAAAGCTCCTTATAAATTTATGATAAAAACTTGTCAATCCATGAAATGATCTTACCTCCCCAATGTTCATAGGTGTAGGCCATTCAATAATTGCTCTAACCTTCTTAGGCTCCATCTTTAATCCTTCAACATAAATGAAAAAACCCAAGTACACCAAATCTATCTTCATAAATCTACGCTTCTTGATGTTTATCAACAACTTCTCCTCCCTTAGTCTCTATAATACTTGTTTGATGTGCCACCAATGTTTTTCAAATAAAAAGTAGCAAAACAAGGGTGCTGACCCATAAGTACAAGGCACAAAGGCCATCCAGTAAAAGCACACTAACAACACAGTGATAGTAGAGAGAAAGCCACCACCCACAACACATCATCAAAAAACAAAAAGTAACCGTAAACATAGGATAACAAAGTTCAACAAGCAAGCCAAAAACCAGCCAACTAAGTCCAAAGACCACCAGGGGTCCACCAAGTTTTAGCAAAAAAAACAAACAAGCCCAGCGACCTAATTCTTTTCCTTCCTACCAGGCATATCATGTGTAGCCGTTGCCCAATCCGTAGTGAGGAACTCGAGCATCTCCTTGAAACCAGCATCATCTTCAACACCATCTGCGGAATTTTCCTTCTACAGCAAGCAAAGACTGGTGGCCAACCTATGCATGATCCTCAAGGAAAATTGGGACACCTCCTAGACCTTCTTTTCCAACCTCTCCAATATCCCCTTTAGCATACCAACATCTTCCCAAGCAAGATATTTTTCCTTGTGGTCTTCCTGCAAGGGGGCTTTTCCTTTAACCGCATCAGAGGACCGGGGAGTAATTTCCAGCACATTGTCACCAGTAGGGCCCTTCTTTAAACTTTCTGACACATGGGAAGCACTATTCACTGACACCAACTGGCCTTCCCCACCCACCACCATTTCCTCATGACTTTCACTTTCACTCTCAAGATCCTTGTTTGAATCAGAGGCTTCCATAAGGCTTCCAACCTTGTCCTACTTACAAACCAGTCTATGAGATTGATGGGGGGTGTTAGATTCTTCAGTGATCTCAATGTCAGAATCAATTTGATGGTAGAATTTAGCTTTCTTAGAGGCTTTAGCCTTAGGGCGCGGGGTAGGGGCAAGCTGTTTTCTTTCTCTACCTATATCCCCCAAGCCCGAAACAAGGGAAGTGCCATGGGGATGGGCTTTCAAAGCAAGATTCTTAAGGCATTTTTTCTTACTTGGGCTTGGCATGTCCAAAATACTAGTAGAGGGGGGAGTAGAGGAAACCAGGTTTTCGTGAAGAGTAGGGAGAGACGGGGCTTCTTGCACAGTGATAGGCCGAGCAAGGAAAAGCGCCATATGGAAATGATAAAGCCTAGGCATAAGGCCCTTGTGAAAGATAGTATAATTCTTTCCAGAAATAGTGGCTTCATTAAACTCCACACCAGTGCTGTCAAGAGCATGATACATGAAGAAAGGAATAGAAATATGTAGATGGTTCCTAAGGTGGTTGAGGAAATTAAAGTGGTAATAATAGTAGACCCCATACCTTCCTTCCCACGTGAAATATTTCATGATCACCAAACAAACTTTATCCCATGGCTCCGGCAGTGCCTCACAGTCAAAGCCACCCCGCGACTTGACAGGTTTCTCATCTCCACAAAAAAACTAATTTAGACTAACCTAGTCTAGAACTTTTGTAGTTTTCTTCCAAGTTCAACCACTATTCAGGAGCCCAGTGACTCTAGCAATAACCTCCTTAGAAAATTTGAAGGAAATGCCACCGATGGTGACCCTACCCTCCTTCCACGAGGTGACAAACTTATGGGACAAGCCCTCATCGTGACCAGTCATGGCCTACATATATTGCGCAATTCCTCCCTCTTTACAGATATGCCAAATAGTGGCACCGCTTTCCACTCGTCACACCTATCCGGCTCCACACACACTATGTCCCCACCCATAGAGCCCACACCAAAAATGCCAACGACCAGAATAGGGGAACCAGGGCAGAAGAGTTGGTAGTCAATTCTAGAAGCATCGAGAGGGGAAAGGCCAGTGAAAAGTGACCATAAAAGTGAAAAATAGAGGTAATAAATGTGACTTCTCGCAACCCACGCAAGGGGAGTAGCTCCCTCGTGCGAATCACCTATAGCATGTAAGGGCATGATATCAGCGTAGTACTTAGCCATCACAAAAAATCTCATGAAATATGCAAGCTTAAAAAGATGAACACAAAAATTTAGGGGGTTCAAAAAATGATGACACCATCGGTCAGTGAGGATAGAAAGATCCACCATATCACCCGCCCACAAGAGGTTGTACAAGCCATCAGACAAACATATGAAACCCATCACCTCATATAACAGCCAAATATTCAAAAGTGAACTCTCGCCAGAAATTCCAACCAAAGTTAGGAGCCCAGAAAAAATAAGTAAGCACCATCTAGGACTCATCATTTAGATGTTTGAGATCTTCCTTTAAACACACCAAAGCCAAGGGGGGCAAAGAAACCTCATTTCCCCAACACCTAAGCCCTTCAATATCAAGACCCGCCGCCGCTAAGCTGTCAGCAAGGTATGTATAGGATTATAATGGGCCAAAAAAGTAGCAATATTATGGGTATTTGTAGGGTATGTGGCTGACGACTTTTTTTTAACCCAAAATTGATGAAATGAAAAGGGTTTTTAGAGGAGATTCTTATATTTCCACCAATATAAATTATGCTTTAATTTGAATTTAATAAATAATTATTATTCATTTTCTATTAGAATTACAACTAAAGTCCTGATCGATATGCTGATTGAAAAACATCTATAACTTTCAAACACTGTTATATTTTTTGAATCCAAAACATGCATCACATTCTATGCTTCACATAATATAGGATTAAAAAAAGAAAAATTAAATTTCATGAAGTTTTGACCAAGTTAAGGTGGTCAGACATACAAGTTTTTATATTTTTTAAAAGTTGTAATTAAAAATTCATAATTAATTATTTACTTGGAAAAAAAATACAAAAAAAATGCATCACATCCGGACATGAGTCCTCTACTTATATATAAAATATTATAAAAAATATTATCATTTTATTATGGTTAGGGTGGTCAGACAGAAACTTACTTCTTATTTTTTCCCTAAAATTTAAGTACTACTGCATTGAAATTTCAAATTTTCATGAAATAAATTTTATTTATTTTTAAATAAACCTAGTAGTTTAGAAACTAAATTCAATTTTCTATAGATTCTATTCTTACATATTTTTGAAATAATATAGATAACTTATTCAAATTTTTATGTCAACTTGCCTAACACTGTTTTTTCATAATTTTATGCCACTTAAGGGCCTATTTTTTCCATGATGATCCCGCACATACCCAGCAGTCGCATTCCCTTCTCTAAAGACATGCTGGATAGAAAAGTCTTGAAGAGAATTTAGGAGAGGGAAAATATCCTCCAGAATACCATTTAGGGACCATCCCACTTTCATCTTCCCTTTAGTGGCTTCCACAATTAGCATTGAGTCACCTTCGATTTCCAAAGTCTTGACACCAAGTGATAGCACAATCTTAAGACCCTAGAGGAGAGCCATGCCTTCAACTTGGTTACTAGTATGATCACTCAATTTCCCCGCATAGGTAGCAACCAGGCTGTCAGAATGGTCCCTGATTATAACTCCATAGCTAACATCCCTCCCCTAGCTGCCCCATCAAAGTTAAGCTTAACCCAGGGCAGTTTAGGGTTTCTCCATCTAGTATGCTTCTTGATAATTGATTTGGAGTTGTCAAATCTCAGGAACTCATTGGGTAAATTCTAAGCAATAGCAATGTTTCTATCCCAAGCAGTCGGGGGATTAGTAGGCATCTTCCATTTACAAGTTGAGATATTGTCTAGGAGCAGTTTATTAAGAATTATTAGTAGACCATCCACATTGTTTGCCTTTTCTCTGAAAATCTTGTTATTCATTTATTTCAACAAGAACCAGCAGATGTGGGGTGGAATAAGTTTCCAAAGTAGTTTAATTAAAGGATGATTGGAGGGGTATTTCCAATTTAAGATGAATTGGTGGATATCTCTATTAAAATCCCAAGAGATGTTCAGTCTCTGTAAAACATTCTGCCAGACCAGGGTAGAAAACTGGTAGTGAATAAAAAGATGGGGGATGGTTTCTTCTTCCCTTATGCAAAGAGTACACCAATTAGGGAATTGAAAGCCCCTCTTGACAAGGTTATCAATAGTTAAAATTTTCCAATGGATGGAGGTCCACCAGAAGAAGTTTATTTTAGGGATGAGCTGATGGAACCAAACTTTCCTCTAGCACTGCTCATCACCACCAAACCTGAGAAGTAACAGATAAGAAAACTTAACAATGAACTCCCCAAAGTGATTCTTTGACCAGAAAATTTTGTCCTCCTTGGGAAATAGAGGGATTCTAGCCGTTTTCAAAAGATCTTGAAGCCACCAATGTTGTTCTCTAGTCTTACTAAAAATTAGAATACCATCCAAATAAATAATAACTTACCCAAGAATTCCTTCAGTACCTCATTCATCAACCTCATGAAAGTGCTAGGTGCATTTGTCATTCCAAAAAGCATCACTAACCACTCCTACAACCCTTCATTATTCTTGAATATAGTTTTCCATTCATCTCCTTCTCTGATTTTTATTGGATATTATCCACTCTTTAGGTCAATCTTTGGGAAATAATTTTCTCCACTGAAACAATCCATAATGCCATCCATGCTTGGCAATGGGAATCTATACTTGAGTGTGATCCTATTGATTTCTCTTGAGTGTGTACACATCCTCAATTCTCCATACTTCTTTGGTGCTAGTATAGTAGGTATTGCACATTGGCCTAAGATCGTTCTGATTGATCCCTTCTTCAAAATTTTATGTATTTTTCGGTTTAACTCTACATTTTTTGTAGGTGTCATATTATGTGACACTTTGTTTGGAAAAATTTCTCTAGGTATTAGGTCTATATGATGATTGATGCTCAGAACCAGTGGGAATCCATTTGGTACATTCTCTTATATGATATCTTGATATTCTATCAACAGTTCTACTACTTCTACCTATGGTGGATCTCCTCCCTTTGTGTTAGAATTCTCTGCCTCTTGATTATTGCACTTCTTTGGAATCAATGCAAAACACATGATTCCATGCCTCAATCCTTCTAGAAACTTCCTTCCATCTACCAAACATAGTTTTGTAGTGCCACAAACATCACTTTTTTCATCTTCTCTCAAAGGTATTAGTATATGTCTCTTGCCATTTGAAGTCACAGTATAGGTATTCTTCCTCTCATCATGAATTGTCTTCCTATCATATTGCCATAGTCTTTCTGAAAATAAATGGCATGCATCCATGGGCATAATATCACACAACACTCCATCATTATATGACCCTATATAAATTTTTACCAAACACTAATCACTTACCAAAATCTTATGTTCATCCTAAATCAATGCTATCTTATAAGGCTTTAGATGTTTTAATATCTTCAAATTCAACTTGGTTACCATCTCTTCTGAAACTAAATTATCAGTATTACCACTATCAATGATGACTTTACATACCTTTCCTTCAGATTTACATCTTGTCCTGAACAAATTTTTCTTTTACGATGGTTCCCCTATCACTTCTTCATGCATAAAAGCTCTTCTCATTACTAATGACTCACTTTTCTCTTGTTTCCCAATTGAACTAGGGGATATAATAGGTTCTTCATCCACATAAGTTGTTCTTCTGGTATTCTTTGTCCTCTTTCTGGTACTTTCCTAATCACATTCAAATGCTCTATGTCCTTTTCCTTCACACTTGAAACAAGTTCCTTTGAATGGCCTCTTCTCAGATCTTCCTTCATCTCTCCTATATCCATCATTGCAGTGGGAATTATGACCTCCTCCATCATTTTAGTAGAATTTTTTTCCTCTCATCCTTTGTAGTATGAATTATTATTTTTCTCTTCACTACAGTAGGGTTTACCATCCTTATTTTTCTCTGCATATGGTCTTCTCTCTTTGAATTGTGATCTACCTCTCTAGGATCTTCCTCTTGCACTTCTTAGTCTTTTCTCAAGCTTTTGTTCAACTTTTCCTTTACCTTCAACACAAATAGGTATGCTTCTTCAACTGTTGTCATCTTTACCAAGCTCAATCCTTCTTGGATCTTTTTTCTTAGTCCATTGATGTACCAAACAACATTCTCTTTACTTTCTTCACTATGTCCAACCCTAATGATCATCTTGTAAAATTCTTCAGTGTAATCCTTCACAGACTTTTCCTTTTTCCTCAAATTTTGTAATATTTTCAACAATTCAACCTCATAATCAATAGGTATAAATTTATTCTTTAACTTTGTCACCATCCTATCCCACTTTGTGATTTTCTCATTTCCCCTTATATTCCTATCCAATTGAAATTCTTTCCATCATATAGTAGCATGCCCTTTCAACTTATTTTTTGCAAATATCACTCTCTCCAAATCTCCAATTTCCTAATACTCAAAGTATTCCTCCATATCACTAACCCAATCAATAAATTCCTCAAGGTTTAAATTTCAATTCTAGGTATCTTACCAATCTTGGAAATAACTTTTAACATATATAATTGATTTGAATCTTCTTCTTCTTCTAGGTTTTCTTCATTTTGATTTGTAGCAAGATCTAATTCATCATCACTTTCATCCTCATTTCTAGGGTTTATAACTCTTATTCTATATTCTTCTACATCATCGAACCAAACTCTCATTACCCTCACCATCTAGTGCAAGTACCTCAATTCAACAATATAGCTACAAGGTATCAACTACCTCATAGTCAGTGCTCGATTGAAAACACTTGCAGGATGTCTCAAGTCAATGATCTATTCACCACAAGGAATGAATTCTCTCCCAAAGAACTCACAAACTTTCTCTAATACCATTGGGTGTAGTCACAGATGGAGGGTCCAGAAAGGGCAATCCAACCATGTAGCCTAGAGTTCAACATAATGGAAATTACACAAGAAATGCTCAACAAATATGAATTATCATTAATTCAACAACTTGTCCTATTACATGAATCACATGCCTTATATGTGGAATGACTAGGGCTGATAGGTTTTTCACAAGGGCATTGCAAGGTATTACAATTGGCACAAGGCGTTATTATGATCCAACAACTTGGACAACTTGGATTATTCTTCTCTTCTATCTACTAGCTACCTAATTACCAAACTTAACTTCATTTTAATGGATTACAAATGATCTTAAATATGAATCTCTAGCTCTTTAGTTATGATTCACATTAGCCTCAAGGGCTTACAACCCAAATATCAGATCAAACATGTAGGTTGGCCTAAGAACATGAGAAGATAACCCATCAAGAGATGGAGTGCATTGTGGATCTCCAATAAAGTTTCCCTTGACATAAAAATTTCCTTATAGTATGATGTACCATCAAGCTCCACATGTTCAAAAAATGTCCTGCATAACTAATCTAATCCAAATACCCTATATGGGAATCGATAGTGAAATTTTGAGAGGGATAACTTTCTACAAATGAAATAAAATCACCTAAAATATGGATATGTTGAAGATGGCCTTTTGTAGAACCAATATCCTTCTCCATTAGATGATAAATAATGATGTGGTAAAATGCAAAAGAAACTTCTAAGATTGTTATAGACTAAATTGAAAGAAAAAAAATGTTTTTGATTGACACAAGATTGCTTTACAAATAGGGATGATCGTGCATCAATATACTTAGCTTAGGGAGGGTATTTCCTAAGGGGAAATAAAGATGCAAATGAAACGGGAGATTCATGAGCTAGAGATGAAGATGGGAATGAAAGGGGAGGGATATTTTTTGGAAGAGAATCCTAAGAATGAGTCTTATTCCTCCTTGTAAGAGGAACCTCTTATTCCTCTTCTTCACTAGTCTCTACAATTATTCTCCTTTCCACTCGATTTATCTTCTTTAAAGTTTCTTTGGATTATTCCTTATCTTTTATTTTCTTAATTGAAACACTAGATGATTTTCCAATTTGATTTTATGGTTTTCTCTTGGCTCTTGGATTGAGGTAACTCCAACATTAAGAATGGTGCAACCAACCATAGTCTAGGCATAGCCATCACATTCTTTTCCCTATTATCTATACAAGGGTTATTTGAAATTGAACAATCTAAATTATGAATGTGCTAGTCAAAAATACTTTGTGCATTATAGGTTGGATGTAACAGCTTCCCATCATCTCTTTTAGAATTTCCCAAATTGTATGCCTTCATCAATTTTCCCAAAAATCTATAGTAGTCCTACAATTTGACCTAGTACTCATCTATACGACTATCATAATGGTCCTATAATATCATATCATGTTTATAATAAGCCCTTATGATTAGGCTAATATTTCTAATAAGATCACATTTATTTCTCATATCATCAATTAGATCCATGGCCAATGGAGTTATAGACACAAAATATTCTCTAGGTCTATTCAGAGTCACTAAATATATCACCTAATTCCTAATCGACTAATTCCATCACCGAAGTCTATATCATCATCACCTATTTCTAATTAACCTACAACATACCCCATTCACCTAAATTCCACACTTAAATTAAATAATCATATTATTTAATTTATCACCTTTTTTCATCTCCTCACAAATAAATAAGTAAACAATTTTACCTATTTCCAACTATTATCCACCTCCCCATGTGACTAAAATAATTAAATAATATTATAATTTAATTAAGTATATATTTCCTCACCACTTTTCAACACATCCTAGAGTTATAGCCCTTTAAGGTGCACATGTCCCTAATTCCATCATCCTCATAACTACTTACTAAATTTGGAAAGTTAATCCTAGCCATTCACATTCTAACTACCTTCATCCCCACCCTTCATCCTTGGTTAGATCCTATAGAATTCCTCAAGGATAATATGTCAAGATTGATGTGAGATATATCTCTTTCAAGAGTCAGTAGCTAGATATCTAGTGGCACAAGGGCTTACCTTTTCTCTCTCATTAGAGATTCTAAGATCTTTCCAAAGGAGCCTCTACCTCTACTCAAGGAGATACATGGTGAGTAACTTCGAGTATGATATTGTATCCTAAAGAACACTAAGAAATGATTTAAAGGTCTTAAATAATTATAGATATAAGTTTCTTAGTGGATCTATGAATAGTGAGCTTGTTTGATAGTGTTCAAGAATAGGAGGTTCTCTCCTCTCATAACCAAATAATTTCTAGCAAACCAAGGGTCTTGTGGCTTGGTTCAAATGACACTAGCTACACTTTCAGGTATAAATTTCTCTCCCCCATTTGCATACCCTACCAAAAAATATGGTTGAGGTTGTCCTTGAGGGGATAAAATCCTTAGGTAGGCCTCCTAATGGGAAATACTATACTAGGTTATTTTTATCATCGAAGATCACGTGAAGAACAAGTGGATAGCTCATACATACAAACTATTAAGTCTTGGGATAACACTTATAACATAAAATAAATGAAGAAATATGAGATTTTTGATCTCCAAGATCACACTAAGTGCAAGGAGAGAGCATACATCTACACACCCTTTCAAACACAACAAATAATTCTTATTAATCAACTGAACTACTTTAAATGCCTAGACTAAAGAAAAATAAAGGCTTGAACTAATTAATCAACATCAAGTCATTTGTAATCTCAATGATAATGATCTATGATGAGCATTAGACAACCAAACCACTTGTTAGTTTCTAAAAAAATCAAGGTTAGATGCCAAGACAAGCTCAAAAACTTTAGAAATTGTAAAATAAAACAAAAGCTCAACTTTACCAAACAAAGGTCCCACTTTATGGGTAAAATTACAGACTTGTACCATCCTTCTGGCCAATTGTATGAATTATATTGTACCAGTTTCAGCTAGAAGGGATTCACCTGAGTATGTTTCAGTCAAACCCATGTGGTGATGACATGGCACCTACGTGGCTTCACTATTTTGTTTGAGTGGGTTTCAACCAAAACATACTTGGGTGAATCCCTTCTAATCGAATGAGTTCAATATAAATAAAAAAAAGCCGATTGTGCTCATTGTGCATGTTTGACCGAAGAGATCGCGAGCGAAGATTGGTCGAACAAATCACATCTCTACAAAAAAAATGAACCCTAGGTTTTTTTGGCATTCAAGAATTTGATTTCATGAGTGATTGTTAGCCAATAGTTTAGTTGTTTTCATGTTTTGTTTTGCTCTTTGTTTGGAATAATGTGATTCATTGGAAGTTGTTAGGGTATCATTCAATTTCATTTTTGTTTTAGGTATTTGTTGGAAATAAATCTTTGTTGCAAATGACTGGAAAAGGATGTGAATATTGGCTCTAAAGTGGGTATCATTCTATTTTTTTTATGTTTGAATTATTCCGTGAATATTGAAAGAAAAGGCTATGAATATGGGTTTACACTATTTTGGGGTTTTTCCCTCATATGAGTATTGTAATGGCACAATAATACCTTTGCACCCTCGATCATGGTGATTAGATTAATGTGAATATGGTTCTCCACAAACCCCAGCCATGGTGGTTGGGGATGGGGGGTCACAACCTCCCCTACTCATAATTACTCTGATTGAGGGTTTCTACCTCTTACCATCCACTAGAAAAAACTCAATGTGTCAGTAACTTGATTTGCATGCTCTCAATTGCACACTATGAAAAAATTCATTGATTAAAGAATAAAAAAAATGTTTGTTTGTGTGCTATTAGCAAGCTCAAGGTGTGGCCTTATATTTGCAACTGGATCAATTCATTGTCTAAAAGTTCTAGATGTAGTTTTGCAATTCTTATGAATCTCTACAACAAATCATCTCATAATGTCTAGCATTAGGAACTATGGAGAGTGTTCACATTTTTCATGTTTTTCTTCTATAGATTATCATCATAGCTTGTAGTGAAAATTTATGTTTTTCATGAGTGCATCATGATCCAATTAAAATGTTATCCAACAACATAAAAAAACAACAAACAATGATGTTAATAGTAGAACCTTAAAAAAACTACAACAATGTTGCCCATTACCATAAATTGGAAACAACTACAGATAACAATATTTACAAGATAAACTATTGTCCATCGACATATAAAACAACAACAGACTGTGCAATCAACGTTCAAACATTAAAAAAATAGAGCAACAACAATGTTGTCCATCAACATAAACTGTTGTCAATTAGCAAGACATGACAAGGTCAATCCAAAATGTGTTGGTTGTAGTGAATGAACTCCACAACAGGGATAAGTGTTTTGAGATGCTTCATTGTAGGAAAATTGAAGTTGGTAGTGACACACCTCCACATTCTACAAAGCTTCCAATCACATATTACCCACCACATCTATTTCTATTTAAACTACTTTCTTATAAAATTTGGTTGTGTATATATGCACACTTTCATCAGGATAACTATCCTCTTCATAAAAATAGTGTAACTTTTTTTTAATCAAAGTATTGAATTCATCACAATTGATGATATTTACTTCATTCCCATGGAACACACATAGCATTGAGCCATGTCCAGCATGACTACCTAGCTTCAATTTTAGAAAGAGATTTTTTTTATTTTCAATAAGGTAATTCCAACTAAAATATATCTCTAATTAAGCAATCCAATAGTAAAATATTTTAGCATCAATTTAACACTTATACAAATGAATTTCCATATTGGCCTCCACTCTAAAATTTGATGGTATGAGGATGCTCTTCTTGGATTCTTGATCCTTTAAGTCTTCATTTTCTTTTGGTATCTTCATAGATAATTTTGACTTGTCCATGAGTACCTCCAATATTTTCTCTATTATTTCAACCTTTCTCATAGAAAAAGAACTTTTATGGATGTCCACAGATGAAAAAAGCATGTCAATGGGACTAGAGGATACAACAATTAGCTCGATGGCTACATCCTCCACAAACTTGTTGAATCTTTATACACCACCAGGAGGCACTGTACCTTTCTTTTCAAGAGTCATATGATTTTGATTTGTTTACTCCACCTTGTGATGAAGAGAATGCAAACTCTTCCAATTAAACCCAAATACAAATTACAAAAGATTCCCTAACGATTAATACCATAATTGACAATAACTTGTATCAATTTTGGAATCGATTTACAAACATCATGCCAAAAACTCTCAAATTCAAAAACAATATAAATTCAATGAGAGAAATCTAAAAATAAGAAATATGGCACGGTTGATAAGAGGGAATTAGTCGGTCCAAACCTTTTGGTTCATCCAAAACGTTTGGACCAACTAATTATCTCTTATCAACCATAATGATTTGCAAATAAATTTATTACAACAATATAAATGCAATGAGAGAAATCTAAAAAATAAGAAATATGGCATGGTTGATAAGAGGGCATTATTCTATCCAAACCTTTTGGTTCGTCCAAAACGTTTGGATTTTTCTAAAATGTTTGGACCAACTAATGCTCTCTTGTTGACCATACCAATAAAATTAGAAATATATGGTAATATTAACCAATTTCATATTTTAAAAAATAGAAGAATCTATGAGATATTATATTTTAAAAATGAAACCTTTTTTTGTACACAACTTAAACATAACCTATGTTACTCAAAATCTATGAGAGACTTAGATCAAGCAAAAGAGTTAGTAAACATCGATGAAAAAATGAAAAGCTCACAAACACCAACCCTAAGTGAAGCTAGTTATAGTAGAAATTTTGGCATCTATTCAATGTATTTTAGTATGTGGGCCTAGTAGAAATTATAGATATGACTTACAATTCTATAATTTTATGCATTGTGAAATTATAGAGTTGTAAGTCATTGTAAAATACATTGTGTTAGGCAACAAATTTTTTATTATAACTCTAATTACTTTAACGTACCTAGTAATTGGAGTTATTAAATTGAAGTTATGTAAATGGGTAAGTGAAATTAGTCAAAGTAAAAAATTTAGTGCCTACGATGTATTTCATTTAAATGCATGATTTTATGAATATATTTAAGTGGTGCATTTAAATATTTAAATGAAATTAGTCATACTTTTATTATTTTTAAGTCATATCCTAAAATACATTGTGTTAGGCAACAAAATTTCTTTCACTTATCTATTCACATAACTCCAATTAATACCCTTCAAATATTATTTCATTAAAGTATTTGATTGATCATTTATTGTATTCGATGTAAACCATCATAGAGAATGGAAAAGAGCCAATTATTACTCTTCCAAATTATTTTAATAAATTGTTATTTAATATTCTTTTGTATTTGATTGATCATTTAATGTACATTGAATGTGGGAAAAGTTGGGTTCAAAATGTATTTGTAGACTCACTCTTTGACATATCAGCCTTAGTCAATTCACTTGAACATGCAAAATGCCAATCAAATATAGAAGAATATTAAATAATTAATTTATTGAAATAATTTGGAAGGGTAATAATTGACCTTTTTAGATGCCTCACACTAAATGAATGTTTAATAGGTCATGATTGGTGATGGTGTACATTCAATACAATGAATGATCAATCAAATACCTTATTGAAATAATGTTGAAAGGGTAGTAGTTGGAGTTTATGTGAATGGATAAATGAAACTAATAGTAGAAATTTTGGTGCCTACAATGTATTTTAGGATATGAATTACAACTAGATATAATTTCATTTAAATGCATTGATTTTATGAATATATTTAAGTGGTAAATTTAAATGAGACTATAGTCATACTTGTACATTAAGTTGTAAGTCATATCCTAAAATACATTGTGTTAGGCAACAAAATTTCTTCCACTTATCTATTCACATAACTCCAATTAATACCCTTAGAAGATTATTTCAATAAAGTATTTGATTGATCATTTCTTGTATTCAATGTATACCATCATGGAGAATGGTGAAAAGGGAAAAATATTACTCTTCCAAATTATTTTAATAAATGGTTATTTAATATTCTTTTGTTTTTGATTAATCATTTAATGTACTGAATGTGGGAAAACTTGGGTTGAAAATGTATTTGTAGACTCACTAGTTCAATTCACTTGAACATGAAAAATAGCAAACAAATATAGAAGAATATTAAATAATTAATTTATTGAAAATAATTTGGAAGGGTAATAATTGACATTTTTAGATGCTTTAGACTAAATGAATGTTCAATGGGTCATGCTTGGTGATGGTGTACATTCAATATAATAATTGATCAATTAAATAAGTTTTATTGAAATAATCTTGGAAGGGTAGTAGTTGGAATTTATGTGAATGGATAAATGAAACTAGTTTTATAGTATAAATTTTGGTGCCTACAATGTAGTTTAGGATATGACTTACAACTAGATATAATTTCATTTAAATGCATTTATTTTATGAATATATTTAAGTGGTGCATTTAAATGAAAATATAGTCATACTCTTACATTAAGTTGTAAGTCATATCCTAAAATACATTGTGTTAGGCAACAAAATTTCTTTCACTTATCTATTCACATCACTCCAATTAGTACCCTTTGAAGATTATTTCAATAAATTATTTGATTGCTGATTTATTGTATTCAATGTATACCATCATGGAGAATGGTGAAAAGGGCCAATTATTACTCTTCCAAATTATTTTAATAAATGGTTATTTAATATTCTTTTGTATTTGATTGATCATTTAATGTATTGAATGTGGGAAAACTTGGGTTCAAAATGTATTTGTAGACTCACTTGTTCAATTCACTTGAACATGCAAAATGGCAATCAAATATAGTTCAGAATATTAAATAATTAATTTATTGAAATAATTTGGAAGGGTAATAATTGAAATTTTTAGATGCTTCACACTAAATGAATGTTCAATGGGTCATGCTTGGTTATGGTGTATATTAAATACAATAATTGATCAATTAAATAAGTTTTATTGAAATAATATTGGAAGGTAGTAGTTGGAGTTTATGTGAATGGATAAATGAAACTAGTTATATAGTAGAAATTTTGGTGCCTACAATGTATTTTAGGATATGACTTACAACTAGATATAATTTCATTTAAATGCATTTATTTTATGAATATATTTAAGTGGTGCATTTAAATGAAACTATAGTCATACTCGCACATTAAGTTGTAAGTCATATCCTAAAATACATTATCTTAAAGGAAAAACAAATTCTTTCACTTATCTATTCACATAACTCCAATTAATACTCTTTGAAGATTATTTCAATAAAGTATTTGATTGATAGTTTATTGTATTCAATGTATACCATCATGGAGAATAGCGAAAAGGGTCAATTATTACTCTTCCAAATTATTTTAATAAATGGTTATTTAATATTCTTTTGTATTTGATTAATCATTTAATGTATTGAATGTGAGAAATATTGTGTTCAAAATGTATTTGTAGACTCACTCTTTGACATATCAGCCTTTGAATGTGCAAAATTCCAATTTAGAAGATGTTAAATAACAATTTATTGAAATAATTTGGAAGGGTAATAATTGGGCTATTTGGATGCACACTAAGTGAATGTTTAATAGGTCATGCTTGGTGATGGTGTACATTCAATACAATAATTGATTAGTCAAATAATTTATTGAAATAATCTTGGAAGGGTAGTAATTGGAGTTTATGTAAATGGATAAGTGAAACTAGTTAAGTAGAGATTTTGTTGCCTAGGGTAATGTATAAATTAGGATATGACTTACAAATTAATGTAAGAGTATGAATATAATTTCATTTAAATGCACACCACTTAAATATATCAATAAAATCATGCATTTAAATGAAATTATAGATCTATTTGTAAGTCATATCCTAAAATACATCGTAGGCACCCAAATTTCTACTATATAACTAGTTTCACTTATCCTTTCGCATAAGTGAAATTAGCTATAGTAGAAATTTTGGTGCCTAACACAATGTATTTTAGGATAAATGACTTACAACTTAATGTAAGAAAGTTTTTAGGCTATATAATTTCATTTAAATGCACAACTTAAATATATTTATAAAATCATGCATTTAAATGAAATTATAGAGTTGTTTAAGTCATATCCTAAAATACAGTATAGGCACCAAAATTTCTACTATAAATAGATACACTTATCCATTCACATAAATCCAATTAATAGCCTTCCAAGATTATTTCAATAAAGTATTTGATTGATCATTTATTGTATTGTTCATGTACACCATCACCAAGAATGGTATTATACATTCACTTAGTGAGGCATCAAAAAATCCCTAGATGTGTGTAATGACAAAAGGATAAACAATTTTAAGACCTCAATCATAATTGAATATATCCTTCTCTAACATGAAGTAGAATTGCACCACACATAATTATAGTGTAGGAGTTCATTCAAGATTTATGTATTTAAATGCTTATTTGTTACTTTTACATGTGAATGTTTCATTAGGATATTTTAGTACCAGTTCTTTTATAGGAAATTTTTTATAATCCTACTTTCTCCCTTTCTCCCTCTTTTTCATAGATAGTTGAATGAACTCAAAATTGTTCTTATTAAATTACTTCATGATGTTCAAGCCACTCATTTCTCATGTATTTCCTATTTTTTATAATTTCCTATGGAGTATCTTACTAGAAAAATGGTTATTGCATATATTTTACAAAATTAGAGAAATAAAATTAGTACATATTTGTAATTTTCTTGTTTTAATTAAATTTTTAGATCTTTCCATATTTATATAGATATGGTTGATGATCAGGGATCACATCATTTTTCCCAGTCTCAATAGCAAGCTGAGGCTAGCTCTAATTTATATAGTCATAGCATTAGGAAATTAGAAAATGCTTTGAGATGTTTGGACCAAACAATACTTAACTCCCCTAATCTCACTAATAGAGATAGATTAGTTAGCATTCAACAGGAGATCCATTGTATGATTCACACAATTTGATCTTATAATCTTTATAATGAGGTCAACACAAAGGAGTTTTACAAGTCCCTTCCCAGTAGTGTTGTTGGCACAGAGGAAATTGACTCTATTACTAGTAGAGTTTCAACACATAATGTGCACATGTTCCCTCATTATATGGGACAAAAGAAGGTTAGAGGATATGTTGTTAATAGATGTACAATTGAGCTTGTTGCTCCTTTTATATATCCTAGATAGTTGGCAGCCCATCACAGATGACCTCATAATGATGAGTTGCCCCTTTATTTTTGCAAACAACTATATGTTGAGCTTCATTTAGGGTTAGCAGTGGACTACACATCTATTCTTTCACATGTTGGATAGGGAAAAGGGAGGTTTGCTGACAAACCTCAATTTAGATGTGTAGATTTTCCACCGCCCATCAACAAGAGGGAATTAGTTGGTCCAAACCTTTTGGTTCTTCCAAAAAATTTGGAACTAGTAGTAGCAGGAAGTGTAGTGACAACACCTACCCGAACTAACCTTTTTGATAGTATTGCCATGATTGCTACTCAGGTCAATCAGATGTCATCTGATCATGTATGAGGATACTTATTACATCCATGGATTAACCTTCCTCCTACTGAGGTTACATCTACTAATTATGATCCTTACATTTGAGCAAAGCTACCATCACCATAAGATGTGGCTCAGATGAGTGAAGCAACTATACATAATATTGCTACGGTTTCCATTGTTGATTTACTATCATCATACCAATTTATCAGTGATGAGTATGGGATTCCTTTAGATGGTGTAGCAGCTCATATTAGATGGCATTTTGGTAGACAGTTGGGTGAGGGTGAGGCAGCTTCACAAGATGTACATATTCTAGACCAGCCTATAGCCCCTAAGGTTACTACACATGATGTACATGGCACATATAGCTCACTTCTCTTTGGAACTAGTCCTCTACCTGATACAGGTGTCCCTTATTTGACTATGCATTCTTGGGACATTAGTGGCATTGGTATCTAGAGTGCCCCAGGGTGAGACGTAGGTACTTTCAAATAATTAGATATATTTTGCATTCTAAAAATTCACAAACACATATAAAAAAAATTGACTTTAAAGTAGTTCTCACTCTTCATTGAAATCTGGTATTTTTAAATTTGTAACAAAATGAGGGTTTGGCAAGCTTTGGAGATTTGGAGCATGCAGATGATCCTATGCATGGTACATTTGAGGTACACATTTATAATATTTAAAGTACTTAATACATTCAAACATTTAAGTACATAACTTTAAGATGATTTTAATACATTTAGACATGTGTATATTAAATTAATTAATGTACTTTCTTTTGCAAGGAGATAGATCAGGACATGGATCAAGACAAGGATCAAGAGAGGCATCAGGCCACGAATCCAAAGAATCAGGACATGGATCTAGATAGGGATTAGGAGAGAGATCGATCCATAGTCATATTAGGCATCCTCCAATTTGATTTATTTTACATGCAGATACATGATTTGTTATAAATTTTATATTGTGATTTGTCACATTATGGTTCTTAGATGATGATCTTCACATTATATACATTTGACATTATGGTTCATCTTACTATGTTTTATAGTGTATACATTTTACATTATGGTTTCAAATTATGGTTCATCTTATTATATTTTACAATATATATACATTTTACATTATTGTTTCACATTATGGTTCATCTTATTATGGAAATATAAATTTTTGAAGCTAATCAAGGATTACAAAATCCATCTTTACAACTTTTCCAAGAAAATAGAAATATAAATATACAACTAACACGATAAAACAAGATAATTCCACACCCTCCAATGAACATATCAAAGAATCCATATGGACCTAATAATGATCAACATCACCCAATAGTGTGTGACCATAAGGCCCACCCCTTTTTACTAGGAGCATATTGATTAGGTAGTCCAACAACACTCACACAAAACAAAGTGGTTGAATAATCAAACATACTAATTGCATATCATACATGAGTCATCTAATAGAATACACATTGAAAAAATAATATCGAATAATGGAATCCAATAGTAACATTCGGTGTTAACCACTAATAACACACAAAGTAAATGGTGATAATTGCTAATAACATACAAAGTAAATAATGATAACTACTAATTAAAATATTTGAAATGGTGATAAAAACCAATAATAAAATAGTGAAAATGAAAATAAAAATCAATAACATACAATTAGAATGGAAAGGACAACCAATAATCATGTGAATATATTTATGTACACACATTGGATATAAGCATGTGAATATATCATGATAATGTCTTGAGTCTTAATTATGTTTATGTTTATTTGATCTCATTTGAAATTATATTTTTATAATTTATCCATTCTCAAGCTCCTCTAGTTTACCATTCAAATTTGAATGCAAATAAAAGTTCACTCAACTCCTAACTCTAGAGTTAAATCCTAACACCAAAAGGTCCAAAGTGATTAAAATATTGTGACACATAAATTGAGGTTAAAAACAAAGAAACTCTTATCCAAAAGATAGATAAATGCATTTCCATAAGGAGAATTTTTATCCTACAAAACAAAAGGGTTTAATATGGTCTACAACTCAATTTTTATATTTAAAAAAAAAACATACAAACTTCCCAAAAAACATCATTAATGAATTTTGGAAATTTTTCAATGTTAAAAATAAATAAAAAACTAAAATGGAATATACCCTTTTGAGAACTCAAATTAGGAAATTAATCAAGTTTCAAATGGTAATGATTTAGAAAAACAATTCCATAGATCTAGCATAAAATGCAATTTTCCAATTCTAAAAACTTTCAAATATAAATTTCACAAGTAAAAATATAGATCTTGATTCAAACTTAGCATACTACAAATGGAAAGACATACAATCTCCTTAGGTGAAGGATGAAATTTAATATGAAAACTATCTAAGCATGTTTGTATAAAATAAAATAGAATAATACATTCACAAATCAAAACCCTCAACAACAAAGATTGTCCTTCTTGAATGTTATGCACACAATCCTTTGGCGACCCTCTTTTAGATCCAACCTAAATATCCTAATCCACAAGAAATTTGTAAGCAATAATTTTGCGAAATAATAGCTCACACCATGGAGGAGAGGGAAGAGAGAAATAGGGGAAATGAACAAGTTATTTTTCACATCCAAAATAGTTATTTTCCACAATTAAGACACTAATTTTTAGTGATGTCACAATGAAGACACTATCTGATGTGTTGCACATTCATGGTACTACTTAATCTAACTATTCCATGACTTTTGATCATGTAAATGAATTAGTTGATATGCCTTGATGTTTTGACATCAAAGATCAGATCGCATCGAGGTCAGAAAGGATAAAAACATTGAAGAATAAATATATAGGTGAGATTGTGTGTTTCATAAACAAAATAAAGTTAAATTCTCATAGCAAAATGGATTTTAGAGTTAATTTGAATAATTTTGTGAAAACATAATTGGATTGTAATTTAATAGAAATTTTCAATGAAGTTTTGGAATATGCATAATGTGTTGAAATTTAATATAATTAATGTAATTTAAACTATGTATGTACTTAATATTTGTTAAATCTTACCATCCTGAGCTAACCTCAAAATGCCTAAAATTTTAAAAACAAATGTAGGATTAAAATACAACAAATTATGATAGAAAACTTGTAAGCTCCCAAATAATCACCACAATTTTATGTCCTACATACATAGATTTAGTCAAATCCATATAGCACCAAACTATTGAATTCTAGAAGCACAACCATAATTAAAATCTATAGACTATCATGAAATGTCTCCTAAAACTTGAAGGTTATATGATGTAAGAATGAGGGAGAAATAAAATGGACTCTTTCATATACATTTTAAGAAATATTTATAGGAAAATAAGATCACAAAAAAGAAAGCTTCATGGGCTACTATTGTTTGAAATTATTTGAATTCAACATAAAATAAAATAAAATTCAAATTTCGGTCCAAATGTTTTATTTTTATTCAAGGGGTAAACACTTTTGACTTGGAGCTATGAACCGGTGAGGTCATAAATGGGGGACCTCATACCCAAATGTTACATGTATGTATTGTCATAGAAAATATATATGTACAAAAATATCTTAATTTTCTTGGTACAGATAATCTAGATCTTCTCTATCTTTTATTATCTCTAAAATCTTTTCATGGTATTCAATAGGCAACCTCCACCTTTGTTTGGAACACCCTCTTTTTGGAAAATTTTCAAGATTCAATCTTGTTGCTATAACTAAATGACTATAATGTAAAACATTTTGGCCTGGCATATAATCAATAAATGTAATTTCATTTGTATCTATCTTTGTTTGTTGATAGTATGTGCCTTCAACAACCACTGATCCAATAGGATACTCTTTTCCATCACCATCTGTCATTGATTCTGAAAATTTGCATTTTGGTTGCGTACATATTAGAAAATAGTAATCTACACCTTATGTATTGTCAGGATTTGCAAGAACAGCAAAAGTATCTCATGTACACACCATGTAGTAAACCATGCTCAACTTAGGTAGAATATAAATTATCAATTGTTAGAAATAAAATTCAATTTAAAAATTTAAAATTTACCTGTAACAAGTAAATATAATACACGTTCATAATCACTTGAATACAGAGGATCATAGATATCTACAATATCATTATCTTCAAAAGGGTTCGATGTGTCCACTAATTGTTTTGTTTCCCATTGTGAAACATACCCATCTCTAATATTCTCACATTGTAGAGTATTTGCATTGTTGTCAATGCAATCAACACAAAAACATGATTTTTCTCACTTGAATTACTGGAGGCCTACTATGTCCTACTGTCATGATTTGATGCAAACTTCTAATACCACTAATTGTTTGACAATTAGTAAGAGTTGATCAATCAATATCTATAAATTTCAAATGTATCCAATTTAAAAGTGTATAAAATTTAAAATTCAATTCATGTACACATTGAAATTCATAAAACAAATTCATTTATGTACCTTCAACTTCCCAAAAATATTGTGTGTTGTATATTGAGTCATTAGCAACAAAATGAATTTTGCACCATTCAACAATTTCATGTGCATTCCTTATGGCAATAATTGCATGTTTATGTTGGTTAAATGTCAAGTTAAGAGGTTTTGTAGTTGAAAGGAAAAGAAGCATCTCAAAAAACATAATTATATTTTTTCTAAAATTCCATATGGTATTACCTGCAAGTTTGTGTTGGTGAAGTGCACGCTTCACACATGCTCCAGCTCCATCATGCTCTCCTTTTCCATGTCCACTCTCACAGAAATTCCACAAAAAATTTATGTCACGTCTAATATGTTGTTGGCTTAACCAATTAAAGCTTTTTGCAGACTTAAATTGTCCTATGACGTTACAACCAATTTCATTTAAAACCAATATAGTAAAAATAAACTATATGTGTACAACTAATTAAGTTTGAACAAGTTAAGTAAACAAATAAACATATAATTTCAAAAAGATTTAAATCAACACTTACCGACACATCCATCAAACCATATCCAGTGTTGTGAAGCATCTATTTGATGTCGTCTCAAGTCTTAAAAAAATATTGCAAAACAATGGGCTACATAGCTTCTATCATGACCTGTATTATCACTAATATAAAAGTGAACCTCTTTGATCATAATTTGTTCATCTTTGCTACTTTGTAGACCATCCACATGTTCTTCGGCATGCCTATAAAAAACTTGTACAAATATTGCAACTTGCTCTGAACGATAATATTGGCTTTGGGTCTCACTTTGAGGACTAAATGCATAGTTCTCAGAGAAGTCAACACTAGAGAGAATGCAACCTGCTGAAAAGCAATTCTTTGAGTCACGAAATTGCTTAGCTTGCCATCTAGCACCATGATGTTGAATATGTGGATATATGATATTGCAAAATTTGTTCATAAACACATTGTAAGAAAACTCACTCTCTTTGAGAACAATTTTCTGGTCTCAACTCCTGACTTTGTTGAGTATTTCTCATATTCAAATCTCTTCCACATAACTTGCATTGAATGTTAAATATTGTCAACCTATAAAAGATTCTTCAAATTTCCACATTCATTACATATATTTTTTATATACTGCACTTTAAATTCATTTGAATCTTCTATTTTTTCCCATAGAATAGACTTCATAAATTGTGTTGTACTTCCAGGGATGACTATTTTGGATTGATTATTGTTATAGCTTTTCTATATGTCTGAAGGTGTAGATCAAATTCAACATGATTTCGACAACAACAAGTCTCGTGTATCTTATGTATATGTACAAAAATTGGTTGTAGTCTCTCAAGCATCCTTTGACAAATCTTCACATTTGAAAATTCTTGCTTGAATGCTTCAAAAAACTCACTTTGAGTTGTATCTAAAAAATGTTTCAAATGTGAAATTTTTTTACCATTTGCACCTTTTATTTTTATAGTGTCCCTTCTATTGGAAGAAACACAAGAGTGGTTGTTCCAATATTCAATCACCTATTCCTTTACATCTTCTAATATTTTATCTTTTCGGGGAACCCTGCAAATATTTACCCAATTATTCTCAACATTTCCATCCAATCTATTTCTCTTTTTGATATATCTTTGAAAAATTCTCTTAGAAACATTGAGTAATTCATAAACTACTTTAACTTGTCTTCTATGTGATAATTTCTTACTACAAATTACCGTCATCAATTCTCTATATGCAACACTTAAATCAATAGCTCAACTGTTACTTTCAATAGAATTCAATGCTTCTTGCAATATTTCAACTATTGTTTTCTTTACTGATCCTGATGAATTTATTTTATTATCAACCCCTAACAACTCCAAAACAGGGGTCATTTCTTTCCTCCTAAATAATTTTTCAAATAACTGTGCTCTTCCAACTATAGACTTTTCCTCAAAATATTCATCCCATATTCTTTTGCAGTGTAATTTTACTGTGCTTTCGGGTAACATAGTTTTAGATGAAATACTATTAAAAAGGGATTCCTCATCCATCTCTATAAGATTTTCCATACCAAGGAAAATATTTCTATGACCACCTTAAGTTTGTCCTGGTACCTGTACTCCTTGGTCGTCATCAATTTCCATGGGTTCTTCTTTAGAAGATTCACTTTCATCCACATTTCTACTATCTCTTTTATTATCATACAACCTTGTTCTTGTATTTTTATTCCCCATCACAAATTGCTTAGGTTTGAATTCACATGCATACACAAAAATAACGTGCATTCAAACTTTTTGATGTTTGTATTGGATAAAGTGTCCCCTAATAACATGGAGGTATGACTATTTGTTACAGCGAAAACAAACATGTAAACCCATCATTATGTATGTGGAAACTGTTGTCTAGAAACTTCTCCTCTATGAGAAAGCCTGATTTGATAAAAGTGGATGATCCTAGTTGATAGGATATTATGGCCTTATCATTCGTCATGCTCAGCTTTTCTTGATCATCTGGGATATAAATTTGATCCATGGTAGCTTTTGTATGTTCTTTAACTAGAAGTATTGTTGTGGGTTACATTTGACCACCTCTATAAGATGTTTACTGAATCTATTATCATTAAGACCTTTGTTTATAGTGGATTGGGTTATTTCTTCATCCTCAATTTCACTTGTTTCACTAGTTGCAACACTAATGTGATCTTCCCCATCAAAGTCTTTTCCCCAAGGGTTCCCTTCTTCAAACATTTTTGCTCTTGTTCTAGGGGTCATATGTGATTGTTCTAATCTTCAATCTAAGTTAAGATTATGTATGAGACCTAAGACTATGAAGCAATAAAAGGATATGATTCTAATATGGGATGTGAAAATGGTATGGTACGATATGACAAGCTAAGAATGCAAGAGCTCAAAGGCAACTCTAGGTCCAAAGTTAGTTATGATGTAAAGACTTTACTTGTGTTATGATGGATACACACAAGGACCAATGATCAAGAGAGGGTATGTAGGAGATGATGGAATCCAAAAGGATTTCCCTACTCAAGTATAATGGTATATTCCCTAGCTTAAGGATGATGAACCTCAAGTGATGCGAGTGATAGATAGCCAATAGCTTGATTTCAAGACCTAGGAAGAGTAGTCTAAGTGTAAGCTAAAGGTTTGTTTGAGAAATGTGGATATGCAAGGGTGGATGATATGTAAGGACTAGGTGGAATGAAAGGATTGATAGCCCCAAGAAATCTAGGTGATAGGTTCATTTTGGATGTTTTTGTTGTTTGACATTTTGCAATTTGGCAAGGTTTAAGGTGTGATGTTTTTTTCAGGTCTATTTTTTAACACACACGCAAGACAATAGACAAAAAAATTTATTTTAACAATACAAGCACAAATCCTAAGGTTGGCAAGGACTATATTCACTAGATTCCACGTGGGTTTCCCCAACTACACTTATTCTTAGTGGGTGACTTAGAAGCTTGGCCATACTAGCTCCTCTCCACGACACTCACTTCTCGGGTCAATGAAGCTTTGAGCCCTCATGAATCTCCCATGAAAAACTCTTCACCTCTACTAAGAATTGTGAGAATGTGGATTCCTTGGCAACGACCCTTGCTGCACCAACAAATAGAAAAGGATTTTGGCAACTCAAATAAGAGGTATTTAGTAAGGGCATCTATTCAAGTGGTTATACATGCAACAAGATTAGCTCTAATGAGGAGGATTCCTAGCCTACAGAGGTTATGCTCTACAGGGTTTATGGGGATTCACTTGTTGGCATAACACATCCACACTCGTGGTACTTGAACTTTCCTCAAGCACCCATTTTATATACCAGCGGGAAGTAGCTTAGCTTTAGCCTATTACAGGTTGGGTCGCTCCCTTGGGGTGAGTAATTTTTTCCCACCAAGGAAGCCACCTCTAAAGGATTAAACACAGATGATGCGTTTGGTTTTTGATCACCAAGTTTGCACAAGGTGAGAACATACTCCCTACCATCTCAAGCATAACAAACATTATTCATTCATCCCCTAGTTAAATCTATATGGCAGAAGACAATTTTTCATTTTAATGCACCAATTGAAACGTGTTCTAAGCTAAAAGACAATTGGTTTCAAAAGTAAAAAGTCTTTGGCCAAATGTCCTGCAAAACTACAAATTAGTAGTTTTGCAATATTAGTCTTCAACAGTCAACAACTACACCACTTGTTAGTCCAAGCATTAGCTACAAAAAATCATAGTAAAGCATAATGAAAATATAAACATGAACATAAAACAATCTAGCAACAAACATATAAACATCAGAACAAAAAATAAATTAAAAAAAATTACCAAATCTTATGTATTAGGTGCTTGATTTTCCTATTCAACCCTATGACAAATGCAAATAATTGAAAAGTATCTTGTTGTTCAGTATTAAATAGTTATTTAAGAGAAAAAAGTAAATCATAATAGAAATAGTTCATTAAAAAGTGGATAAAAAATGGAAAAATCCAAAAAAAGACTAGTAAAAGCTAACTGAAATATTTATTTCAATAAAAACTGGACGAAAAATGGGAAAAATCAAAAAAACATATTCAAAAAATCAAAATATCAACCATTTTAACAATTGATGAAAATGGAAAGAAATTTGATGAAAATGGAAACAATCAAAAAATTAAATTCGAATAAATCATAGTTTCACCTAAATACCATCCAACTGACCAATATTCAGCCGCATATTATTCGGTCAGACACCATTCGACCGATTGGGATTCAGCCGAATATATCCACATGGTAGGTGACATGGCAAAAAACTCACCATTTTATCAAATTTCTAGAAATTTTCAACTTCTACTAAATATTTCTTCAATCAATTTTTTTTTAAAATAAAAAATAAAAATTACCCTTTTGTAGAGCTCACAGTGTTGAATCCAAATATATATATATATATATATATATATATATATATATATGTATTGATTAATTTTAGTATATAAATATTTGAAAATATTGCAAGTAGGTTGTTCAAAGTCAAAAAGAGGCTTAGTTGAAATTAAATAAAAAATAGTAAATCATCATAAAAAAAATTGCAAAATATATGATTCCCTTGAGCAGAGAATCCTCTTCAAAATGGTATATTTTGTTTTTCGAAAATGAAGAAAAAAATAGTTGACGTCAACTGAAAACTACCAAATTCGGGTAATTTTGACTTTAAAATGTTATTACGAGAAAAATATACATCAAAATTTATTTATTTTTTCCATGCCCTAGATATTGAAGCTAGTTATCTGGGAAAAAATAAATTAGGAGAAAATGAAAAAAAATTCTATATGTTTCTTGACGTCAACTGAATGTCACTTTTTCCTGAAATTTTTAGCATAACAAAATATGCTTTTAAATTGATAAAAATATATCAAATTTTTCTTTTAAATTTTTTTGAAAAATTACAGGAATAAACTTCAACAAAAGTTCTACATTTTATTACTTTACATCATTTTAAAATTCAAAACATAAATACCACTTTTATGTGGTTGAAGTTGAGAACTTTTTCTCATGTTGGTCGATTCCTTTATAAAGTGTGACACAGGTCTATGCTTTTACCCTTATGTAATAAAAGAGGAAATTTTTTATGTAGAGGTGTATCTCTATGAAACAAAGGCACCACTTTGTGAAACAGAGGTGTAGTTTCATAGGCTAAGCCTCAAAATAACTTTTGGGACCTGAAAAATGATGTTTTTTTACCAACCCAATTAGGAAACCTATAAGACAAGGCTATAGGAAACTTGAAAAAATAAATGTATTTTTAAAATATGTTATGTTATATACTCAAAAGATCTCTAAATGAAGCAAACATTAGATCTCCTAGAAAACATGCAAGAAACCCTAGTTTGACAAAACCTTAGAAACCCTAATTTTTGCAAGAAAAGAGTTGAAAAACTTGAAAAATTAGAGTGTTATAATGAAAAATTCCTTCATAAAAAGGTTTCAAAGGTTAGTCAAACCCTAGATCTAGCTTAAAATGATCAAATACAAAGCACAAAACAAAAGCACACTTCTTGGTGATGAAAGTGGTGACACTATTTTCAGCTTTTGTCTCTCCCTAGTGATGCCTATCAAATATAACTGATTTGAGAGATCTTTATGGTGCATCGTACTCATGACCCTCTACTATTTGCAAAGTTCCCATGTTTGAAGATCCATTTTCAAGTTCCAAAATTGGCTAAGTATGGAAATTTTGATGTTTCAGGATTTTGGCTAAGTATGGAAATTTTGATGTTTCAGGATTTTCCTTGCCTTACTTTCATCCTTCCTCAATCACTCTTGATCTTCTTCTTCTCCCCTTCTTCCTTTCTTTCCATATCTTTTCATAGAATTTTCGGATTCACCCATCAAGCTTAACCCTTTCCCTTTCCCTCTACCCCCATCCCTTCCTTTTGGAAAATCAACTAAGTGTCTATGTTTCATGGTGATGGAACTTCAAATTTTTGCTACTTGTGTTCCATTCCTACCCTGCCTGGTGTTACTGGTCTTTCATGGTGTTGGAAATTTCTTAGGGTTGGGGTTTCTAGCTTTGCCTACATGTAAAACCCTTGTGTTTATTTTACACCTTGGTTGGGATCTATTTCGTTGTTACCTTTTGAGGGGTTTTAAAATAACTTATGTCCTATCATTCCATCTAGGTTGGGTCCCTTTGGTCTCAAATATTTTATTTCCTCCACTAGGTTTTATTTTCCTAAGTCTTGGTTGGCCCCATGTTCCATCATTTAAAAACAACTTATGTCATTGTTTATTATTGATCGTGATATCACGGGCGGGTGCCACGTGCCTTTCTAAAGGATGACATTCATGCGACCGTTGATCAACTGTCGTTTGATCTCAGCCGTTCCCCACCATCTAGCAATGGCCCCACCACAATGCTTTGGTTGATCACAATATCATGGACGGGCACCATGTGCCCTATCTAGAAAGGCCGATGGGGATAGAGTTTGAGTGACCGGCGATCAAATATTGTTAAGATCAATGGCTTCCCGCCATTGCATGATCAGAAGTTACAGGATCTTTACCAATCATGATATCGTGGGTGGGCACCACGTGTCTCATCTGATGAAGCCGTAGGAATAAAGGAAATATTGTGGTACATTAATCTAGCCTTAAATACAATAAAAGGCGGGTTACTAAAGTGCTCTTAAGGTGCATGTGTTTTAAATTGACGGATCTATTATAATCTTGGTGGGAAAGCTGCTCGATGGATAATGATAAGGCTAGCGACTATGTTGAAGGAACAAGATCATTGGTGCTCAAGATCTACGGTTTCTCGCCATCGTGTGATCCAAAATTGCAAGATCTTTACCGATTGCGATATCACGGGTGACCACCACGTGGACTTCCTTGGCAGTGTATGGTATGGTGGGCCCCTAATTTTTGATGTTGGTGATTGTGTCAGGTTATTTTGAAGACGGTCATTCAATCATTTAATCTAACTAAAGGATCGATGGCTAGAATTTAAATCTGCATCAAATATGGTTGGAGTCATTCGTGCAACGTGCGAGTGAGCTTTAATGGAGGATGAGACACTTACTAGCATGATTTAATCAATAAATTAGATGTTATGGTTACAATGGTTTCCTGTTTTGCTTTGATGGCATTCTTAGCGTGGGTTTCTTGTGGTTTCTTGTTATTGCATCAACTTTTCTCAGCTAACATGATGAACAAGAATATTCTCCAGGGTGATGGCTATTGTAACAATTTTTGGAATATCACTAGGTGTGCTAATTGATTGGGGACATGTGTACTTGCTGGCCTGATGCTTGTTTGCTCCTTCATTTTCTATAAGAAGGATTTCAAGGCTAGAAGTATGGGTTAGCAAGTTAGATAATTTTTGTCGAGTCTAGGTGAAGTTGTAGAGCAAATTGTAAAGTCTAATGGTTTTAGGTAGAAATGCAATTTAGGTTTTGAGTCATTCTGTAATAGGTTTTGAGTTCATGGGGATTTAATATTGCATAACAGTACTAGCATTTGAATTTAAATGATAAATTCAAGCTCATGTCTCTCCATTGTACATGCATATTTGAACTTTGAATAAAATAATTAAGGGTTGTTTCATTCATCTCACTATTATGGTGTGTATAATTCTATTTTAGCTTTAATTCAAGGAATTAATTAAAATCCTTGAATGGGATTATAGGCAGGTGTGTACTGTATAAGGATTTGATAAGTAGTATTGAGTCAGAATACATATTGATGATATTATAATGCAATGTCATCAAGGATTTCATATGTTATGTGTTAAACTTGTCATATACCCTTAGATGCTTATGAATTTGACTCCTCCAATGGATAAATGGCACTGATCTAAGTTGTAATTACCCATATGATTCAATATTTGTTTGTCTTTGCCTAGAGCTTGCTACAAATTACAAATCAATGACTATCTTATACTATGGATTGTGTTTAGTTATCTCATGCTTCAGGTAGTTGATATTATCGATGAACAACCGATTCTATTCAATATTATCCTATCATGTTGAGATATTAAGTGAGATTATCTGTTATTATTCATGTTGTTTATGATAATGGTGCAAAGGTTGTAAACACATTAAGGGATCACCCTCCCGAGTCTTACAGAGCCTGAACTCTAGGAGGCTTTTTAAAGCCCTCATCAGTTGGTCCAGGTCCTTCGAGCTTCCCTTGATTAGAATTGGCAATTCCATAGGTAGATTAGAAGACCAACCTGGTTGTAGTGTTGAAAGGAACCAACTAAATGGCAACTCTACTAGGGAGCTATGTTTAATATTTCTTGTCAATGTGTCGATTGTCCATTTTGCATAGAGTTTTCATAGTGTTTTTGTGATTTGATGGTTGAGCCTATAATTATGTGTTAGGTTTTTCCACTTCTTCTATTTTCATAAGCGTTAAGAGTTATGTTGTAAAGAACTTTTGTGTGTTGTGAGTACGAGGTTCCAAAGGTTTTCATTCTCCACCACGTGTCTTTAGGTATTTGGTATTCCCAAGAAAATTTGGTGATGACTCTGAAGTCTCTGCACCAATGTGCATTTTATTTTGAAAGGTTTATTATAACTAGAAAGAACTTTTGGACAAGTATGAAGAATGAAGAACACTAGGTCATTCATGAAGAATCATCCGAAACAGAAATTGGAAGGTGAACTTCCCAAAGTGAAGAAGAAGGACTGGATAAAGAAAAAACCAGAATCTAGTAATGCTTCTCCCACATCACAGAACTTTGTATGCCAAGGTACGAGTAAGATTTTACACCCTATCCTTGAGAATCTTGAAGAGGTGTCTAGAAATTTAGAGTAAGACAGTTGTGTATTTTTTGATTCATTATTTAATACACCAGTTCAAGAAGATGTGACATGTCAGAATAAAGGGCTTGTTAGTGTCAAATATGCTAAAAAGCGAAGAGGTAGGAGTAGAATTCAAAGCCATCACAGATAATGCACTGGTGATGTGCCTTCTCCTCCTATTGAAAATGATGTAAACCCTTTATTATCTGAACATGTAATGGAAGGGGTCAATTTAATAGATCTAGATGATACATCAAGTTCTGATGTGACTTTGCCTAACCTTGATGATGTTTTTGGAGACATTAATTCCTTGAAATGGGAAATCCAAGAGGAAGCTGAGATCAGGAGGAAAAGAGAAAAAGAAAGGGAAGTAGAGTTGAGGAATGGTGTGATTGAAAGGGATAAGTTGATGAGACAGTTGGAAACAATGAAGCTCCTAAACCAAGACGAACCTAAACCAAGTGTTGAGGGTCTGGTTGTACAAAAGGTTGCTAATAAGGAAGCAAAACCTATGTCTAAAGAAAAACCAGTAGGCAACATTGATGTCCAACCCAAACCTGCCAACCCAAAACCCTCAAATCATGTTAAGTCTCAACCGAGTAATACAAACCTTAAGCCTATCATGGATAAGGGAAAACAAAAGGTTGAGGGGATTAAAATAAATGAGAAAGTGACTCCCCATTCCACTTAACAAGATCTCTAGCCACATGTGTCATTTCAAATAGAATCTGCCTTAGAAAAGGTTGAGAGTGAGGCTCTAGTAGAAGAGTTGGAGAGAACAAAGATTGAGGCTGCAAATGCAGAAATGAAGAGGAAAATAAGTTTCATAAAGATGTCAAACATGGATGAGGCTACACAAGCTGCAACCTCATCAAATCACCAAGATGTTTTAAAGGGAAATCCTAAAACTAATCCAGACCCCACCATAAATAATTCTAGCCTCAAGACTCATGCAAATACGTCTATAAATCCAAATCAAGATGGTTCTAGAGTACAAGATTTAGGGTCTAGTGTTGATCCTTAGATGAATGAAGGATTATTTTAATGATGACCTATATAGTTGGAAAGGTATAGGCCATTATTCTTTGATGGTATCCTTGGTTATCCAAATCCCATCCCTGCTAACTTAAGAGAAAAGATGAAAAAGTTTGCTGGCAATAATGTTGTGACAGTAGAGGAGCACTTGAAAGCTTTTATGGATATGCTAAATGATTATGAGGTAGAACATGAAGATGTTGTAATGAAATTGTTTATACAATCTCTGGTAGAAGATGTGAGGGATTAGTATAGAGGTCTACCTAATGCTAGTATTGGTTCATGGGATAAGTTTGAAAAGTGTTTCAAGGAGCAACATGGTGATAAAACTAATGCTAGTTTTATGTTAAATGAATCTAATAACATCAAGAAGTCATTGAATGAGCCTGTGACAGAGTTTAATTTAAGATTTCATAAAGCAATGTATAAATTGTTTCAGGTTTTGAGGCTTGATGAAAATGTTTGTTTAACTACATATTTCAATGCTTTTGATGCTAAAATGGCATATCTCCTTAGAGATAAGGACCCTCAGACTATGAGGGATGCATTTAGGGTGGCTATAAATATGAGAGTAATAGAAAATCTTTTGGGAAGTATGGTAGGAGAGAAGAACCTACACTTTTAAAAAATCCTAAGAATAAGACTAAGAAGATTCTAGCTGCAAAGCCTAAGGATGATGAAAAGTGGCAAAAGGTTTACAATACTCTGAAAGACATAAAGAAAACTATTGCTAAGCAAGAGAATGGTATAGGAAATGAAAGGCAACCTTATAATAAAAATGATAGGCCACTCAGGTTGCAAAATTATCCTTATAATACAAATTGGAAAGATGGAAAACCAATTTTCCCTAGCTAGAAGCCTAAAAATGATCAACATACACCAGACCCCTTGCAGAAACATTCAATGAATGTGGTAGTAGATAGACCATGGTGTGAAGTGTGTGAACATCCACATGATAAAAATTATTGTGGTGTTTCTCAATTGCTTGTTGTTGAGGAAGTGGAAGAGGATGTTCATGATCAAACATCAGAATATGAGCAAGATGATGTAGATGTTTGTATGGCCAGATCATACATTGATGAGGCAGAATGTTCTTTTGATGATGAAATACAGGAAGTTGATGTGGATAATCAGAGGCAAAGAAGTGAGATGTATCAACAAATATTTTCTGATGAGGAAGGTGATTTTGATCATAATGCTTGCAATATGGAACAGGCTGAAGATTCAGTGTACTTAAGGAGACCATTAGAAGAAGAGATTGCAAGATTGATGGAAGAAATGGCTGCTCAAATGAGAAGTTCACTTCAATTGAGAAATAGAACTATGGGTGGTGAATAGGGTAAACCTGCTAGCCTATTTATTAAAGAACAAAAGGATAAAAATAGAGGTGTTAAGGTTGACAACAAAAAGGATACTATAAAATTCAAAGAAGTTAAGAGTGATAAGGTTTGGGCTAAAAATAATGAAACCCCAAAGCCTCAAGAAGATGTGACTTCGTCACTAGTGAAGACCAAGGTGATTACAAAGGTAGTTGAACCTGTTGTAGAAGATAAGAAGCAAAAGAAGCTAGGAGGAAGTAATCAGCTAGAAAGAAAAGAAAATGATGAAGGTATGATGTCTAATTTTCCTAAATATACACTTGTGGATATGTTTCATGTTCTTTCTTAGGTTAAGGTAACCGTACCTCTGTTAGAAATTATGAGAATCAATGAACACAAAGAAAAGACAATAGCCTTGATCACAGATGTTGCTAGTAATAAGACTAAGCAAGGAAGTGGTAAAGAAGTGAAGGATAAAGAGAAAGAAAAGGAAGTGGAGGGAATTGTATCACAAATTCCTCCTGTATATTTAGGAAATTCTATTAACATGTGCCTTGAAAATATAACCCCTTTTTTCTTAAGTGTGGATATAAATGGGAAAACTTTTAAGGAACTGCATGATAGATTCAGGGGCATCAAATAATGTTATGCTAGTCAAAATAATGGAGGCAATAGGTTTGACAGTAGATACTGCTCAAGGTAAATGTTATGCAATGGATTCAAGAGAAGTGCCAGTTATTGGAACTATTAGAGCATTCCTTATAAATTGACTCAATACCTTGACAAGGATTTAATCATGAATATATTAGTTGCAGACATCCCACCTCATTTTTGAATTCTTTTGTCAAGAAAATGGAGTGCATCAATGGGGGGTAACATGCAATGTGATTTGTCACTTGATACTTTCTCTGTTGATTGTAAGGATGTCAAAATTGAAAGAGAATCAAAAGTACCTCATATGATTGAGCATGGCCTAATTGAGAATATGACATGTTTTATTGACAGTGGTATAGATGAATTTAGGGTTGAGGAATTCCCTAACAATTGTGATAAGCCTACTGCATTGATTGATACAAAAATAAAACAATTGTCAGAATCTAATGACTTGTGGACTATGTATTTTGATGGTGCAAGTTCAAAAGAAGGGTCTGGTGCAGGTGTCTTGTCGCAATCACCAAGTGGAAAGACATTTAGGTTTTCTTTCAACCTGTTATTTGAATGCACAAATAATGTGGTATAGTATGAAGCCTTGTTATTAGGGTTGAGATTGGCTGAAAAACATGGGATCAAGAAGCTCAAGGCAATTGGGGATTTTGAGCTTGTGGTCTCCCAAGTTAGATCCAAGTTTGTATCAAAGAACAAGAGGTTGAAATAGTATAGGAATTTTGTTTGGGATGAATTGGAGAGCTTTGATGAATTTGGCATAGGATGGATGGAGAGAGGTCAAAATAAGGTGGCAGATTTATTAGCTAATATTACAGTAAAACCAGATGATATGTCTTATGCTGGAATTTAAAAGGTTGAGGTGCAAACTAGGCCATCTTTTCCTGATAACATAAAAAATTGGCAATTTTTTGATAATGATGATGATATATTAAGATTTTTGAATTGTGTGGGTGAATATGAAAATCAAGAAATTGACTTTGGAGCTTTTGTTGAAAATATTGATGGTAAGGATACTATATTTGGAAATGAGGTCAATCAATTAAAGACAAACACAATTCCCAAGGGTCTAGTTGTATTAGAAAGAGTGTTTGATAATGAAGATAAGACAAAGGCTAATCACATTGCTTCCCATCCTGATGACTTGGAAGAGATAAATCTTGGAATAGAAGCATCCCCAAAGAAGGTTTATATTGGAAATAAAATGTCACCAAAGGTGAGAAGGATACTAATTGAATTATTAAGGAAGTTTAGGCATGTGTTTGCATGGTCCTATGATGATCTTAAGGCATACATGGAGGATCTTTTCCAACATGAGATTCCTTTGCGTGATGATGCCAAGCCATTCAGACGAAAGCAAAGGCCTATTAATCCCACTTTAGCCCCTAAAATGCAAGAAGAATTAATGAAACTAAGGGGTGCAGGAATCATCAAGCTGATCAGACATTCATCCTAGGTGTCAAACTTGGTACCAGTACGGAAGAAAAATGGAGACATCAGGTTATGTGTAGATTTTAGAAATTTGAATGTGTCTTCATTAAAAGACAATTATCCATTACCCAATATGGAAGCCATGTTGCAATGAGTGACAGGCTGTGAATTAATGTCTATGATGGATGGTTTTTCTGGTTATAACCAGTTATTGTCAAAGAGTATGAGAAGTTTAAGAGAACTTTCACCTCACCATAGGGAACATATGTTTATGTAAGAATGTCATTTGGTCTAACAAATACAGGAGCTACTTTTTAGAGAGACATGGATGTGGCATTCTCAGATTTCATTAATTTGTTTTTGGTGATTTACCAAGATGACTTGGCAGCATATTCTAAAAAGGAAGAGGATCATTGTGAGCATCTAGAGAAGATATTCATTAGAGTTTTGGAGTATGGTATTTCTTTGAATCCAAAGAAATGTGTGTTTGGAGTACTAGAGGGAAAATTATTGGGACATATTGTTTCCAAGGACAGAGTAAAAATTGATCCAGAGAGGGTAATTGCAATTGATAAAGTTCCACAACCTTGAAATGTCAAAGGAATACAACCTTTCTTTGGACAAATAAACTTTTTAAGGAGGTTTGTGACAAATTTTGTTGAGATAGATTGCCCCATTTCCAAAATGCTCAAAAAAGAAGCCAAAGTTGAATGGGATAAGGAGCTTGTGTAAGCTTTCCAAGCCATTAAGCAAGCAATAAAGGAGGCTCCTGTGTTAAGAACCCCTGATTTTTCCAAACCTTTACAGATTTTCTCATTTGCTTCATTCCACACAATTGCAGCTGTGTTATTGCAAAAGAATGTAGAAGGTTTTGAACAACCTGTAGCCTTTTTCAGCAAAGCTTTACAAGCTGCAGAACTTAAGTATGATATAAATGAAAAATAGGCATATCCACTGGTAAAAGCAGTAAAGGATTTTAGGCCTTATTTAATGGGAGCTACTATAATTACCTATGTGCCTAGTGTTGTTGTTAAGGACATCTTCACACAACAAGAAGTGTCAGGAAGAAGGTGTAGGTGGATAAATAGGATTTAGGAATTCAATATTGAGGTTCAGATTACTAAACTTGTAAGAGGACAAGGATTGGCCAAGCTTATGGCCCAAAGTAATCTAGAATCAAATCAGATAAATTTGTTAGAAGAGGAGAATAGATCACACATATGTGATATGGAGCACTCTGAGTGGTATGAAGATGTGATATATTATTACAAAGAATGAAATGTCCTAACAATTTAAGTGAAAATGAGAAAAGGACATTGAAGTTACATGCTATCAAATATGTTATCATAGATGGAAAGCTTTGGTGGAGAAATGGAGGTGTCATGTTGAAGTGTGTTGACCAAGATCAAGCAAAAGAACTTTTGAGTGAGATGCATGGTGGAGTTTGTCGAGGGTCCATTATATGGCTAAAACAACTGCACATAAGATAATGAGGGCTGGATTTTGGTGGCCTACAATTTTTAAGGATGCACACCAACTAGTGAAGACATGTGATGCTTGTCAATGTTTCTCTGGTAAGTTAAAGTTTTCTAGTAACTTGCCTCTAAAACCAATTATAGTACAAGCTCCATTCTAGTAGTGGGGTATTGATTTTGTAGGAGAGATAGCATGTAAATCTAGTGGAGGCCATTCATGGATATTGGTGGCTACTGATTATTTTACCAAGTGGGTGGAAGCAATTCCAACAAAGAAAGACACTAGTAAAGTGGTAATTGACTTCCTGATGAGCAACATATTGACTGGATTTGGGTGTCCAGAAAGGATTGTATCAGATATTGCAATTTGTTTTAGGTCTGAGGAATACATAAAATTTTGTGAGAAGCATGGCATCCAAATTTCATATTCATCACCATACCACCCACAGGGAAATGGACAAGCAAAATCAAGCAATAAAATCTTGATGAAGATTCTTAAAAGAATCATGGATCAGAATAAAAGGGCTTGGGATTCTAAGTTGAGATTAGCCATCTGGGTAGATAGGGTAACTATGAAGAAGGAAATAGGTTGTGCCCCATTTGAATTGGTTTATGGGATAAATGCCAGGTTGCCCCAAAATAACTTAATGGAAATGTATAAGTTTATCCATATGTATGATAATAAAATTGATGATGAGATGCAATTGAGAGTGGAAGCTCTTATAGAATTGGATGAAACCAGGAGGGAAGCACAAAAGAGAAATGCAAAGTTGCAGTTGCAAGTAAAGAATTTGTATGACAAGAGGGCAACTGCTAGGAGTTTCAAAGATGGAGATTTGGTTTTAATGTGGAATGCCAGACTGGAAGATAAAGGGAAACATGGGAAATTTGATGCAATCTTGTTGGGTCCATTTTTGACTAATGGTAAGTGGGGTGAAGATTCGTACTTCCTCCAAGATATGACAGGGAATATTCTTGAACTGCCAGTTCATGGACATTTCTTGAAGTTATACTTCACTTGAAGTATTCTTTTCCATGAACAATAGTTTAGGTTTGTATATTTTGTATATATTTTGTACATAGTTTGGGTTGTTTTGTCTGAATAATCCCTTTTTGTTCGTCTCTGCATCTTGGTCTACTCTACCTAAGATTCTAAATTCTCACTTTATTCCAATGGAATGAATGTCCCCAACTGGAGCCACTGATGGAACTTCAAATTTTTGTTCCTTGCATTCCATTCCTACCCTATTGGTGTTACTGGTCTTTCATAGTGTTGGAAATTTCTTAGGGTTGGGTTTTTAGCTTTTCCTACATGTAAAACCCTTCTGTTTATTTTATGCCATGGTTGGGATCTATTTCGTTGTTACCCTTTGAGGGGTTTTAAAATTACTTATGTCATATCGTTCTGTCTAGGCTGGGTCCCTTTGGTCTCAAATATTTTATTTCCTCCATTGGGTTTTATTTTCCTAAGTCTTGGTTGGCCCCGTGTTTCATCATTTAAAAACAACTTATGTCATTGTTTATCGTTGGCCTAGTGATGTCCCCTTGTCCTTTTAATAAATGTTTTATTTTGCATAGGGATCAAATTCGCATTGTCGTTGATCAATTACCTTTAGATATCAATGGTTGCCCACCATCGCATGATTGGGAATTATAGGATCTTTATTGATCGCGATATCATGGGCGGGCACCACATTCCCTTTATGAAGGATGAAATTCATGTGACCATTGATCAACTGTCATTTGATCTCAACCATTCCCCATCATCCTGCGATGGCCCCACCATAATGCTTTGGTTGATTATGATATCACGGGCGGGCGCCACATATCCTATCTGGAAAGGCCAACGGGGATAGAGTTTGAGTGACCATTGATCAAATATTGTTAAGATCAAGGGCTTCCCGCCATCACATGATCGGAAGTTACAAGATCTTTACTAATCACGATATCACAAGCGGGCACCACATGTCTCATCTGATGAAGCCGAAGGAATAAAGGAAATATTGTGGTACATTACTCCAGCCTTAAATACATTAAAAGGAGGGTTACTAAAGTGATCTTAAGGTGCATGTGTTTTAAATCAACAGATCTGTTATAATCTTGGTGGGAAAGCTGCTTGATGGATAATGATACTTGGTTTGTGACTATGTTGAAGGAACGAGAACATTGGTGCTCAAGATCTATGGTTGCCCGCCATCACATGATCCAAAATTGCAAGATCTTTATAGATTGTGATATCGCGGGCACCCGCCACATGGACTTCCTTGGTAGCGTATGGTATGGTGGGCCCCTTATTTGCCATGTTGGTGATTGTGACAACTTATTTTGAAGATGGTTGTTCGATCATTTGATCTAACTGAAGGATCAACGGCTAGAATTTAAATCTGCATCAAATATGGTTGGATTCATTCATGTAACGCGCAAGTGAGCTTTAATGGCAAATGAGACGCTTACTGGCACGATTTAATCAATAAATTAGATGTTGTGGTTACAATAGTTTCCTATTTTGCTTTGATGGCATTCTTGGTGTGGGTTTCTTGTGGTTTTTTGTTATTGCATCAACTTTTCTCAGCTGGCATGATGAACAAGAATATTCTCTAGGGTGATGGTTGTTGTAACATTTTTTGGAATATCGCTAGGTGCGCCAATTGGTTGGGGACATGTGTACTTTCTGGCTCGATGCTTGTTTGCTCCTTCATTTTCTATAAGAAGGATTTCAAGGCTAGAAGTATGGGTTAGCAAGTTAGATAATTTTTGTCGAGTCTAGGTGAAGTTTCAAAGCAAATTGTAAAGTCCGATGGTTTTATAGAGAAATGCAATTTAGGTTTTGAGTCATTCTATAACAGATTTTGAGTTCATGGGGATTTAATGTTGTGTAACAGTACTAGCATTTGAATTGAAATGATAAAATCAAGCTCATGTCTCTCCATTGTACATGCATATCTGAACTTTGAATAAAATAACTAAGGGTTGTTTCATTCATCTCATTGTTGTGGTGTGTATGATTCTATTTTAGCTTTAATTCAAGGAATTAATTAAAATGCTTGAATGGGATTGTAGGCAGATGTGTTTTGTATAAGGATTTGATAAGTAGTATTGAGTCAGAATACATATTGATGAGATTGTAATGCAATGTCATCAAGGATTTCATATGTTATGTGTTAAACCTATCATATACCCTTAGATGCTTATGAATTTGACTCCTCCAATGGATAAATGGCACTGATCTAAGTTGTAATTACCCGTATGATTCAGTATTTGTTTGTCTTTGCCTAGAGCTTGCTACAAATTGCAAATCAATGACTATCTTATACTATGGACTATGTTTAGTTATCTCATGCTCCAGGTAGTTGATATTATCAATGAACAACTGATTCTATTCGATATTATCCTATCGTGTTGAGCTATTAAGTGGGATTATCTGTTACTATTAATGTTGTTTATGATAATGGTGCAGAGGTTGTAAACACATTAAGAGATCTCTCGAGTCTTGCAGAGTCTGAAGTGTATGAGGATTTTTAAAGTCCTTGTCAGTTGGTCTAGGTCCTTCGAGCTTCCCTTGATTGGAGTTGGAAATTCCATAGGTAGATTAGAAGACCAACTTGGTTGCATTGTAAAATAGAACCAACACATAGGTCGAGCTTCAACCTTTCCCTTTACCTCTTAACTTTAATTTGGTAAGAGGTAAACCTACCGTCTGACCCCCAATTCCCATTTTCTCTTCGAAATATGAGTAAGTGTTTACCTTTCGAACATTAGGGATCGAGTTTCCCCTCTACACTCTCCCTCTTCCTCATTTTTTCTTTCATTTTTTCTTCCCCCCAAATCCTAAAAGTTAACTAAGTGTGAATTTTTTGGAGGTGGTTTCAACCCTTCCTTTTAAAGGTAAGACATAGTCATTCCCCCTGGCCCTCAACTTCTAACATTCGATTAGTCCTTTTGGACTTCAATGTTCACCCTTTCCTCGTACACTTTCCATTGATTAGCGGTATGCAGTAAGTTGGATGCTCAAAAGGTCCAATTCCCAATGCTAATGTAGATTTCAGTGTTGATAAAGAATATGGAGTATAAGGTATCGGGATTCCCAAGCTTTGACATCTGATGGAAATGATATTGTTTTTGACTTGACAGGTCATTTAATGATTTGAAAGGCTCTCCTTTTAGGCCTAATGGCCCAATCATCCTCACATTTGGAATTTTTTCACATGACACCATTAATCTTACAACGACACTCTCCTGCTTTCTTAGTTTATATTTTCTTTAATGTTTACTGCTTCATACTTGAACTTAAATGAGAACAAGTGGTGTAATTAGTGTTACAATCCCTTCCCATCTATATGAAGCTTATCTGCTTTACATATAGGGATACCCACCTAGGTTCTATAGAGCATGAAGTGCAGGTGAGAAATTTTTTAAATCCATCTCCTATTTGTTGGCTCCTAATATTGAATTCCTTGAGCATGAGATTTGGTTTCCCTTTAAAGGGTCTTCAAGGTTCAGTGAGATAAAACACCAACAAAAAGCACAACGTCACAAAATAGAGGCACCTTTCTATGAGATAAAGTCACAGCTTTGTGCAACAAAGGTACCACTTTATATTTTGGGACCAGAAAATTCTCTCTTTATTACAAAAACTCCAAAAAAAATCCAAAAAGGGAACTAAAGAGGGATGTGGGTCCCACTAGGCATGCCAAAATGAAGAGGGAGCAAATATTCAAGGAAAACAAAGAGAAGATAAAGAAATACAAAGAACAATACCTTCACCTATACCCTTTTCTTCTCTCCTTGATTGTACGTAAATAGAGTGCACCCTTATTCTATTTGATTTTCTCTTTGATATTGATATGTGAATTGCTCGATGCTCTAGCATAACCATGATATAATTTAATAATGATAGCATGCAGGTATGATAGTAGATTCTAGATATGAAAATGAAGGATCCAATCCTTTAAATATAGAGTCTTGAAAAGGAAAAATTAATGGATAGAATGATTGATGACAAATGGCTAAGATTGTAGGAGGATGAAGGCTTGGATCAAAGGTGTAGTCATGTGACAAGTGCCACATGAAATATGGAATTTAGGTTTAGGATCAGGATAAGAATAACAGTCCTTTTGGCAAAGACAAGCATTAAGAGGTTAAATGAGATGAATAGATAAGATAAAAAAGTTAGTTTGAATTTTGGGGAGATGTCTAGGTTCAATGAATCTAGAAATGGAGTCAGTTAGACATGTGAAGGTTATGCTCGATGAGAACTAGATGGACAGAGATAAAAGATAAAAAGAAATTAATTAAATAAAGTACTTATTTATTTAATGGGATCATGTGAAGAGATAATAATTAAATAATAATAAATATTTATTTAAATAATGGGCTAGGAATAGGCTAAAATTAGGTGTGGTTGGGTAAGGTTAGATTTTAGCTATCTACACATCTAATCTCAAACATTTATTATAAATATATATTACATATTACATATTTATTTACACATCTATTGTACATCCTACTTTGCGTCTCTTCCAATTTTTGGAAATCAATAAATCCATCAATGAAGGGGAAGTTAGTACACTCAGACATCCAATATTAGTAAACTATAACAATATATTTTAGTGCCACCATATTTGCATAGGTGTGATATATGTGAACATTTATTGTAGATATGAAATTCAAATTTAGCTTGAAGTTCAAGGTGGAGAGATGGTTTGAGGACTTGCTTTTTGGGTCAAGGAAATATGTGAAAGATGGGTTTTACTTCACACACAATTTCAAATTTCATAAAACAAAATCATATCAATTTACCTGTTCCAATCTTTTCTTAGATTTTACATACTAATTTTTTTTCATGATCAAAATAATATCCCTCTCAAAAACTCCAAGATATATTCTTAATTTTTTTTAAAAAAATTCTAAATCCAATCACATACACATTTCAAAAGTCTACTTTTACATCTAAATTACTTATTATTATAATAATTAATCAATCTAATTAATTTATTTATTTTAATTCTTCCATTTCAATAATAATATCTTAATTATTTGCTTAAAAATAGAATGAACAAATCGCACTACATAATATCCTTATCACTTATGGATCACAAATGAATTAACTTTAAGATCATAAAGGGGACACCAATTTAGCCTTCAATAAAAAGGATTAATTTTAAGATCAATAAAGAGGACACCAATTTAGCCTACAATAAAATGAAGTAATTTTAACATCATAAAGGGTACACCAATTTTAACTACAATAAAATGAATTAATTTTAGGATCATAAAGAGGACACCAATTTAACCTACAATCAAATGAATTGAAATAAAGATAAAGAAAAGTAACACCTTGAATTTAACCTACAATATGATGAATTAATTTTAAGATCATAAATGAAATACCAATTTAGAACTACAATAAAATAAATTAATTTTAAGATGATAAACAGAAAACCCATTTAACTTACAATAAAATGAATTAATTTTAATATCATAAAGGAACATTCATTTCAAAAGATTTGACACAAATAACCTATATAATTCCTCATAATTTCACAGGATCAGGAAATCTCTGTATCAAAAATCAATCCAGGAGCATTTATCAGCAATCTTCTCATTTCAGCCCACCAAACAAGAATTAAAACAAACCCAATTCAAAAAGAAAAACAGATTAACATATTTGAAAGGTCTAAAACCAGACGAAATCACAACATTGGTGATATCACTTATTACTAGCTATATTATCAGCGCTCGATGAAAACATGTATAACCGTTTTAACTGCCACCAAGACCCTTTCTGATTTTGTTCACCTCCTCCTCAGTAATCTGGAATGACTGGGCAAGAAGGCTAGGGGGAATGGCCGGATTGGAAGCGAATGTGACCAAGGGAGTAACAGACACCCCTGGATTCTGACTGTTAAATGCAGCTATCAAACTTGCAGGACTGTCGCCCTGGTTTTGAAGGAAATGAATCGTTCCCTTGGGAAAAACAATCACATCGCCGGTATTGACAGTCAGAGAGAAAAATTTGTTCGAAGTATCAACGAAGCCCCCGGTTAGTTTTCCCTGCACTACGAAAGTAATTTCATCGCCTCTCACGTGTGAATGGGGAGGCACCAGTCCACCCACTGCCACATCTGCACGAGAAATTGTTATTCCCAGGGTGTTGATACCCGGTAACACCTCTGTAGTTGTAAACGCCACACCAATCCCGAACCGGTTGCTTGTATTCGTTGGGCTGTTCAGAACCGATGTGGCAAAGTGCTTTCCGGTGACCTCACTGGGATTCAGGCAAGGCAACCCATTGAAGAAATTTGTGGAGGATTTGGTATCCGCTAAGCAGAAATCCTGCAATGCATCTGGATCTGCACTTACAGTGGAAATTAAAAGCAGTAAAAGGAGAGGAATGGAAGACAGAGGTAGTGAAGCCATTGGAGTTAAGGAAATCGCTTTGCAAAGATTTTGCGTTTGAGATTTGTGATCACTGCAACTTATATGGAGCAGTATTTATAGCCGTTGTCTTGCCGAGATGGGGCGCAACAGTTCAAGGCTATTTTTGGTAGATGTTCTAGAGAGCAGATAAACCGTTCTGTGTCTATTTTCTATTTGATAATAGGTAACAATATTTTAGTTATGTACCGGCTGTTGGGTCCGTTGGACTGAGTCACATGAACACCTGTAGTATAAAAAAAAAAATTATTTTAGTTTTTTTTTGTTAGACATTTAAAATTGTTTCGATTGGTAATCATATTTTATTATTTTTGGTATTCTTTGTATTAATTAAATAAATTTAAATCATTTATTTAATAAATTTATCGTTTATCCTTTATTTTAATATAGTTCACTCTTAATTAAATATTCAACATTATTTAATTAGATTGATAGTTTATATTTGCATTCTTTTGCTGTTCAAGGCTATTTTTGGCAGATCTTTTGAAGAGTAGATAAATTGTTTGTGTCTATTTACTATTTGATAGTAGTTGATAATATTTTAGTTATTTTTTGTTTGACATTTATAATTGTAATTAAAACTAAGAAAATCTAATTTCTTTACTTTTTTCCACTTCATGAATATAAACTTTTATTGTAATTAAAACTAAAAAAAACTTTCTTTTTTCTTTTTTTTCACTTCATGAATATAGTCTTTTATTGTTTTTTTCTCTAAAATTTTATTTTCCTAGTTATTTTGCTTTTAATAGCACTTCAAATAATTTCTATATATTTATTTTAAATAACATCTTTTATATTACAATATTAATTATGAAATAAAATATTAGCGATTAAATATTTATTTATATGTTATTTGATTATATTTTTTTAATAACAAATATATTTATTCTTTTATATTATATCAAATATTAAATATAATAAAATATGTAATAAAATTATTTTATTATTTCAATTAAATTGTATATCATGTAAATTATAAATTACCTTTATTTACTTGTTTTTTCCTTTCACAAAGTTTGAATTGGTAGTGAAAAGATGCTTAAAATAACTAATTAAGTTGGAAACATGGAAACATCATAAAGAAGAGGCATGCCTACAAAACTAGAAGAATATTTTAAAAGTCAAATTATTATGATTAAATATTTACTCTCTTTATTATTATTTAAATTAAATTTAATATATATACTTTTAAATATCTTATAATTTTAAAGAAATAAAACAAATATCTTAATTTGTTTATTTATTTAATTATTTATTTATTTTCTCTCAAGAAATTTTGGATAATTTTTTTAATAAACAATTACTAATAAGCTTCAAAATTCACTCATGTATTCTTTTAGTAATATCAAGTATTTGTGTTTCATAGAACTGGAATAAATAAATTCATAACTATTCATCTTAGTTTAAATGTTTTTAATAAAATAATTTAATTAGATTTAATTGTACTGCAAACATTTAAATTTTATTTATTGCAAAAACAAAGTTTCTATTTATGCATAATAATGTTGCTAAAACTTATCAAACACAACTAATTAAAACATAATTATTCTATAACTTTGTAGCTCTTGTTAGTTCCTGCGAGGGAATTATAGGCACCACCAAGATCTTAACTAGTTATTAATAATTCTCTTTCTGACCAATGAGTGCTCAAACATTTTTTCTATTTAAATTTTTATTATCTATTATCAATGTATACATGCCAATTATATAAAAAAACATATTTCAAAATTCAATTCTCTTCAATCTAATTGGTAGACAAATTTCACCCAATATAAGCGATTAATGTAAGGAAGCAAAGGTGCGTGGAATTGCTTCCTACGCTAATCTTGAGAGGATGATTATGCAAATTCAACTAACTATTACAGAGATTTCGATGGAAAAATAAACATGCATAAATGAAATATCACAATAAATACATAACACAGTAATTACTATGGGGAAACCCTTCCAGGAGAAAAACCCCACCCTCCAAAACTCGCACAATGTATTATCAAATCAAGAAGATTACAATACACTTGCAATGCAAGTTCTTATAGAAGCGCATCACCACAACTTGAACTCGGACTTAGAGAGAATCCTTCTAGCACCCAGACTTGCAAATTGAACTCGATGATTCAAACACCTCCACAAGCCCTCCATTTATAGTGATTTACAACCTGGAAACCATTTTTGGTTTTACAAAACCATGGGCCAAAACCATGGGAAAAACAACCATGCCACATGTTACCCACTTGTCATTTGTAACTCCAAGATGGAAAAACAACCAAGTTAAAATAGCATTTTCGTCCATAATTTTGTCCTCTAGTTTAGACCCCCATAAAAGTTATACAATGAGTTGTTTATACTCTAAAAATAGCCCTCCTATATTCTACTACAGACAAGGCACATTTTTAACAACTCATACACCTTTTTCCAACACATAAACATGTGGAGAACTACCACAAACAAATTCTATTTTTTTTTTTAAAAAGCTTTGCAAGGTTGAGACACAATTCTCAACATTCTCCCACTTGTCGAACACCTTGCAAGAGTCAAGGGATCCAAAGTGTCATGGACTTAATTCCTAGGGGCCGAGAGCCCCATAGACTCTAAACACCATCTGAATTTCTCTGTGCTCATTGGCTTAGTTAATGCATCAGCAACATTCACCAAAGTCTCCACCTTCACCAGCTTCACCTTGCCATCCTCGACCATATCTCTCACAAAATGATATTGTACATCAATGTGCTTGGTCCTGGCATGAAATGTTGGGTTCTTCGCTAGGTAGATTGCACTCTAACTATCACTATAAATTGTCACTGCACCATGTTTGAACTCTATGTCTGAACATAATCTCTTTAGCCAGATGGCTTCCTTGCAGGCATGAGTAGCTACCATATACTTTTCCTCTATAGTGGACAAAGCGACCACAACTTTTTGCTTTCTCATCCAACTAATTACACCACTGAATAATGTAAACACATATGCACTGGTGGATCTTCTTCTATCAACATCATCGGCCCAGTCTGAATCCACGTAGCCTTGAATATCCAAGGAATGCTTGTTTCTTGTTCCATGAAAACATATAGAGTACTCTGAGGTACCCCACAAGTATCTGAAAACTCTTTTTACTGCATCCCAATGTGCTTTTCTTGGATTAGACATGTAACGGGAAAGTACTCCCACTGCTTGGGCAATGTCTGGTCTTGTACAGACCATAGCATACATCAAACTTCCAACAGCACTCTGATATGGTACTCGACTCATCTCTTCCATCTCCAATAGGGATGTAGGACACTGTGAGCTAGAAAGCTTTGTTCCCATAGTAACAGGAACACTCAATGGTCTGGAATCCTGCATATTGAATCTTCTCATAATAGTACAAACATACTTACTATGGCCTAGCCAAATCTTTATGTTTTTCCTATCTCTTATAATCTCCATTCCCAGAATATGCCTTGTTGCACCAAGATCTTTCATTTCAAACTTTGTTGAGAGCTGAGATTTTAATTTTGCAATCAAACCTTTTCCTTTTCCAATAAACAACATGTCATCGACATACAAGGGGGTGCTCTCATAATAGTGGTTTACAATTCTTGAGAGGAACAAATTTTAGCTGAAATCACATATTTTTAGAAAATATAATGATTTAAGCCTTAAAAAGTTCCATTTTAAGGATTCCAATTGAAGAGGGTTTGATCAAATAACATTAGATCAAACCCTCTTGGAAAGAACTTCGCTAGTTTTAAAACATACCTATAAATGCGTCTCCTTTACACCTATCAAAATGCTAATAAAAAATCACTTTTGATTTAGATTTTGGGGGATCAAATGAATTCATTTAAAATTTATTTCAAATGATTATGGTATTACTCATAACAAACTATCCAACGAATATAATTTTAATATGTTTTGGTTTTGTTATGTATTTGTTTTGTAAGTTTTATTAAACATAGGCTTTTCATCGAAAATGAATTTTTTTTTTTTTCACATGTGGAAAAATATAAGATTATCAAAAACAAAAATTGAAAAATAAGAGTGCACCAGATATTGAAGTCCTTCATCCAAAAAAAAAAATTAAATTAAATTTTGACATATACAAAAAAATTACACGTTATACAGTCGCGCTGTGTCTGAATTATAATTCGTTTGAATTTGAAACTTGATTAAGGAAAAAATACTCAATAAAAAACTATCTAACCAAGTGGAAGCACTAGATATCATAGTTACAAATCTAAATTTGAAAGAATTAGAATTTTATCCTTCATGGAAAAAAAATTATGTGTTATAGGTAATAGTCACTTTTTAAAAATGTTGTTTTCTGAAAAAATCAATTTTCGTGGAGATGAAAAAGAAGTCCAATTTGATTCCAAAAATTTTGAAAAAATATTTTTAGAATCTATAGACAAAATTTGATGAGACTCTAGTTTGTACCATCTTCAAATTCCTCACAGTTTAGCCGCTATAGGTGCTCGAATGTGAAGATTTAGTTAAAAATAATAATTTCAGTGTCCAATTTGGCCAAAAATTGTAAACCACTATTATGGGATCACTCAAGGTAATAACTAGGAAATAATCACCATCAGACTTGTAATATATATAGTGATCAAATTTAGATCGCAAAAATTCCAAACTCAACACATATGTATCAAACTTTTGGTACCACATCCTAGGACTTTGTTTTAGGTACCACATCCTAGGACTTTGTTTTAAACCATACAAGGATTTCTTCAACTTACAGACCAAATGACTTTTACCTTTCACCATAAAGTGCTCTAGCTGTGTCATATAAATTTCTTCCTCCAAATCACCATGAAGGAAAGTTGTTTTCACATCCATTTGCTCAACCTCTAGATCATAAGTAGCTACAATAGAAAGCAAAAAATGAATGGATGCCATTTTTGCTATAGGAGAAAAAATTTCACCATAACCAACTCTTGCAACCTGGGAGTAACCTTTTGCAACCAAACGTGCTTTATACTTCTCAGTACTTCCATCTGAACCCATCTTTCTTTTGAACACCCATTTACAACCAATAGGCTTTCGTCCTTCAGGAAATGGTACAAGGTCCCTTGTGTCATTCTTCTTAAGAGCTACCATATCTTCTTCTATGGCTATTTTCCAGGACTCTAAATCATTCATACCAAGAGCCTCTTCTACAAATCTCAGTTCATCAATATTAGCATTCAAAGAAAATATACACCTCCAATCATCAGGAGAATATCCATACCTTTCTAGTGCTTTCCTTTGTCTACTAGACCTTCAAACAAGATCTGGTTCAAGTTTAGGTTCAGGTTCTCCCTCTTCCTTTGATGATTTAGAACTCGTAGAGCTCTCCTCAACATCTTGTCTTTCTAAGGGCCTTGATTCAACTTTCTCAGGTGTAGCAGGCAGTTGAATCACATCTTTCTTTTCTTCCACTTGTTTTGGCTACACTATAGTAGAAGAAGGCTTAGTTTCTCTAAAAATAACACTTCTGGAATAAAATACCTTTTGTGCAATAGGATCCCAAAGCTTGTATCCTTTCACACCATAACTATATTCGATCAAGATACATTTGATAGCTTTGTTGTCCAATTTTGTTCACTTCTCCTTTGGCACATGAGCATATGCCTCACAACCAAACACTCTTAGATGTCTAAGTGAAGGCTTGTGGCCCGAACATGCTTCCATTGGTGTCTCATCAACAAGAGTTGATGTAGGAGACTTGTTTATCAGGTAGTAAGCAGTGGCTACAGCTTCAGCCCAGAACTTTTGTTCTAGTCCAACTCCACTCAACATACTCCTAGCCTTCTCCATCAAGGTCCTGTTCATTCTTTCTACAACTCCATTCTGCTGTGTCTAGAGTACAGAGTCGTCTTCTCTCTTTTAATACCACAATCTTTACAAAATGTGTCAAAATCATTAGAGCAATATTCACCACCATTATCAGTTCTCAAACACTTTATCTTCTTTCTAGTCTGCAACTCAACCATTGCTTTAAATTCTTTGAAACGACTAAAAACTTCAGCTTTACTCCTAAGAAAATAAACCCATGTTCTTCTACTGAAATCATCAATGAAAGAAACATAATAAACTGGTCTACCAATAGAAGAAACATCAACTGGACCAAATACATCTGAATGGATAAGATCCAAAATACATGAATACTTATGTGAACTCGAGTAAAACTGAATACGATTTTGTTTAACATAGATACAATGCTCACAAAAATTGAACTCAAGATTGCAGTCATTCAACCCATCAACAAGGTTTTTATTTTTCAAGGTCCATAGACCCTTCTCACCTATGTGGCCGAGTCTTTGGTGCCATAACATGGTCTTCTCTGCAGGCAACTTTGATTCGGTAGATAGAGCACCCTTGGGTACCCAAAAACCATGACCATCTATTGAAAGAGAAACCCTCTCCTTCTCCAACAAAGTAGTCCTTTTCACAATCTTATCAGAAGTACTATTGCACTCAACCATGCATGCATCAAGCTGGTACAATGTACCCAATCTACTTCCTCTTGCTATTACCATAGCACCTCTCACCATTTTCACACCTGCTTCAGAAAACTATACAAGCACACCTGCATCTATTAGTTTGCTAACAGATAACAAATTTCTTGCTAGTCTCGGGATATGCAAGACACCATCAAATCTTCTAATTCTACCATCAGAAAATTTCACACGAATACTTCCACGACCAACAATATCAAGAACTGAGTTATCACCCAAATACACCTTACCACCATCAAAATTTTCATACTTACTAAACCAATTTCTATTAGGAGTCATGTGGAAAGATGCACCTGAGTCTATCAACCATGCATTGTCACCTGCATGAGTGGCCAAGGCTGCGATGAAAGCATCTCCATCTTCCTTCTCGGACTCAGAATCAGAATCTTGCTTCTTCTTCTTCTTCTTCTTCCTCTTTGCAGTCCTTTTGGAAGTGTCCAGGTTTGCCACAATTCCAGCAGATTGCCTTGGACTTACCAGGAGATTTTGATCTCCCCTTATTCTTGGACTTAGAATGGCCATGCTGCTTTTCATTCTTGCCTCTTTCTTTTGGTCTTCCTCGAACACTCAAAGCCTCTTTGGCATTCAGAGAGACCTTCCTTCTCATCTCCTCAGAAAGTAGAGAACCAACAATGTCCTCCATCTTCAAGACAACTGAAGTGCTCCCTATGGCCATGACAAGGTTGTCCCATGAGTCTGGCAATGAACACAGCAAAGTTTGGCACCTTTCTTCTTCATCCATCTTAACCCCAACTGAGGTCAACTGAGTCACCAACATATTGAATGTTTCAAGATGCTCAGAAATTCATCCACCTTCTTCCATTCTCAAGGAATACAACTTCTTCCTCAAGAAAATCTTATTCACAAGTGATTTTGCTTGGTAGATCTCACTTAGCTTCTTCCAAAGCTTCTTTGCAGTAGATTCTTCATGGACATTAATCAGAATTGAATCTGCAAGACACAATCTGATGAGACCTTTAGCTTTTCTATCAGTCACATCATATTGTGCAGCTAAAGTTGGATCTGCAGCCTCAGCGTATTCTCATCCACCGCATCCCATAGATCTCGATCAATTAATAGATCTTCCATCTTCAGCTTCCACATCTCAAAGTTTGTGCCAGAAAAATTTTCTACATCAATCCTCCCCGATATGCTTGCCATCTTTGCAATCCTGCAATACAGAAATGAAAACCTCTGCACAAGCTCCCACTCAAACCTTGATTAGCTCAAAAAACCCTGTACCCAACAAATAGAACCAAAACTGGCCAGGCTCTGATACCACTTGTAAGGAAGCAAAGGTGCATGGAATCGCTTCCTACGCTAATCTTGAGAGGACGATTATGCAAATTCAACTAACTATTACAGAGATTTCAATGGACAAATAAACATGCATAAATGAAATATCACAATAAACACATAACACAGTAATTACCATGGGGAAACCCTTCCGGGAGAAAAACCCCACCCTCCAAAACCCGCACAATGTATTATCAAATCAAGAAGATTACAATACACTTGCAATGCAAGTTCTTACAGGAGCGCATCACCACAACTCGAACTCGGACTCGGAGACTCCTTCTAGCACCCAGTCTTGCAAACTAAACTCGATGATTCAAACACCTCCCCAAGCCCTCCTTTTATAGTGATTTACAACTTGGAAACCATTTGTGGTTTTACAAAACCATGGGCCAAAACCATGGGCAAAACAACCATGCCACATGTTACCCACTTGTCATTTGTAACTCCAAGATGGAAAAACAACCAAGTTAAAATAGCATTTTCGTCCATAATTTTGTTGTCTAGTTTAGACCCCCATAAAAGTTATACAATGAGTTGTTTATACTCTAAAAATAGACCTCCTATATTCTACTACAAACAAGGCACATTTTTAACAACTCATACACCTTTTTCCAATACATAAACATGTGGAGAACTACCACAAACAAATTCTAGAATTTTCTGGAAAAAGCTTGCAAGGTTGAGACACAATTCTCAACAATTAATGCGCTTCTGTTACTTCCATTACTTCCATTACCAATTATTACGGAATGGTGGGTAATAAAAAAATATTCAACTAATTTTAAGAAAAAATTTAAACTCTTCAAAATTTATTTACTTGTTATATTTTCCATTCTATTAAATTCAAATATATAAAATAATCTAATAAAAAATTCAAATAAATAACATATTTTTAATATATTATATTATTAATTTAACAACAGATTATAATATATATATACTATATAATACATATGTAACATATATAATATCTAATATATGATTTTAACATCATATTATAATATTATAATATATATACAATATATATGTAACATATATACCATCTAAAATATAATTTAATATATTAGATAATAATATTTTAATTTTAAATTACGTAATATATAATCTTTTTAATAATTTAATATATATTTAATATATTATATTATTAGATATTTTTAATATATATTATATTAGATTATATATTAAATTAAATTAACATCTAATATATTAAATTAATCTTGTTAATTATATCTTTTGAAAACAAAACAAACATATTTTGTCTATTTTTTCTTTTTAATGTTAAAAGAGCAAAAGATTTATTTTTAATAATAAAAAATATATAAAATATGGTTGATCTCAATTGCTATTAGATAAAAAAATTCAACATCTCGATTTCAAGGAAATAATTTATCATTTCATTACAAAGTATAAGAAAAGTTACAATGGCTCAACATTTTCCATTTATAAAATATATTAAATTATATATTATTTCAATAATGAATAAATTTAATGGTATGAAAGATAAATTTATATTATGATTATTTTAATTAGATAGTGATAAAGTATCTTTCTATTTTAAAGTTTGATACAAAGTTGTATTTTTTTTAATAATATATAAATAAAAATAAATCTAATGATATATTAGTTTGATTATCATTAGATAATCAATAAAAAAATAATGGAGTGGATATATAATAAATAAATTAGTATAGATATTTTAGATATTAAATATATATCAATTTGGAGGAATCTATATAACATATGTCACACAATTAAGATAGATATTTCAATATAGATATATATCATATCTTTCAAATAAATTTATTTTAAGAAATATATGTTAATCATGAACACTAATAATACTACTATAGATATCTTAAATAATCTATTTAGAAAATATTTAGATATATTAATCTCCACTTAAGAGTTATTTTATTTTATGACATAATTATTTTATTTATTGAATGCATACAAACACATTTTAATTTTATCTAAGAATTATTTTCATCTATCTGAACTACTAAATAAATAAATACTTTCATCAATACATAAATATTTAAGTTGATAGATAAAGAACACACAATTAAGATATATATTTCAATATAGATATATATCATATCTTTCAAATAAATGTATTTTAAGAAATATATGTTAATCATGAACACTAATAATACTACTATAGATATCTTAAATAATCTATTTAGAAAATATTTAGATATATTAATCTCCACTTAAGAGTTATTTTATTTTATGACAATTATTTTATTTATTACATGCATACAAACACATTTTAATTTTATCTAAGAATTATTTTCATCTATCTGAACTACTAAATAAATAAATACTTTCATCAATACATAAATATGTAAGTTGATAGATAAAGAACACACAATTAAGATATATATTTCAATATAGATATATATCATATCTTTCAAATAAATGTATTTTAAGAAATATATGTTAATCATGAACACTAATAATACTACTATAGATATCTTAAATAATCTATTTAGAAAATATTTAGATATATTAATCTCCACTTAAGAGTTATTTTATTTACATGCATAAAAACACATTTTAATTTTATATAAGAATTATTTTCATCTATTGAACTACTAAATAAATAAATACTTTCATCAATACATAAATATGTAAGTTGATAGATAAAGAAAAACAAACACTATTCATATTTACTCAAGAATTAGTTTTATTTATTTTTTAGAATTTTTTTAATGTTGTATAGTAATAAAATAAATAATACAACATATGCAAACAATTATAAAAATTTAATTTCATTCTTTTTTTGCTAGATATTTTTTTCACTTAATACGACATCTTAATTATTAAATGATGTCCTTATTATGTTTATTATTAAATATTAATTATTTACTATGTAAATGACTATAGGTGTTTTATACACACTTGTGAAGTGAGAGCCAATTTCCTTATAATACACTTCTCAAAATATTAGTCAATAAACTAAACACTTGTTGAAAAATAAAAAAGTGTGTGTAACTATAGCTATTGTATATGATAGCTAACCTATATTATATGAGTAGAACTATAAAAAATTGCATGTTTATTATCTTTTTTTTAAAACATTTTAAATTATTTATTATAAAGTAGCCTAAGTGTGTGAACAAAAGCTATTAAGGAGTCACATACATGATTAATAAAAACTAAAACACACCAAACATATAAAAATAATAAAAACTAAAATACAACTAACATATATATTTCAAAAAAAATTACATCCCACAAAAGTCAAATATAAATAGTGCTAGTTAGTAGATTATTCACTATTTGAAATTTTCAACTTTTTTCTCTATTGTTCAATCATATAAATAATTACTAACCAACAGTTGGGTAAATTATTTCTATATGGAATAATTTACCTCTAAATTTTATGAGGTACAACTCCCTCCTTTGATAAGAGAATAGAAATAATTTACCTTTGAATTTTATGAGGTACACAACTCCCTCATTTGAGTTCTTCTCTGAGTTTTAAAAAACTTTAATATGGGTATGATTTTAACTAGAAAACAAGAAAGGTCAAAATAATAAGAGAAACACAAATCAATAAAATGCTACCAGTGAATCTTTTATTGAACAAAATGTAATTTGTAAGAAAACAATCAAAACATAGAATAATTTCATTCCACAAAGCATAAAATAGTAAACTTATCAACCAAAAATAATTCTAAACTCGAGAAGATTAGATACTAGAAATGGTTCTCACATTCACACAAAAATGCAATAACCAATGAAACCAATCACAATGCATAAACAATAACATGGATTTCATTTCATTCATTTATCGAAAACTATAAGCTCACAAACATACAACCTCCTCTTCCCATTTGAATTACTTTCTATCCATTTCTCTTTTTCAAAAATTTCTCATAAGAAGTTCTTTTGGCCAATGGGTTGAGTAGAAAGGTTAACAAGATATCTTAAATAATTGGTTAAAGCATTAACCTATTATTTTAACTAGTCTTTTCTCTAGTTGTATTTCTCTATCATTTCTACAAGCCTAGCAGTTGACACCTAAAAATTGTGGACATCTCAATCTCTTGTAGAGGGTCCCAGATTAATCCTAGTGATACTAAAATCACTTGCAATCATTTGACTAGCCTCTTTTTGAGTGGAGAGATGAGCAACCTCAACATACATATTTCCCTAGGAGGGATCATTCAACAATCAGGATGTGATTTTAGGTTTTTTACATGTGGCATTCTTTGGATTAATTGAGATACAATATCCTTATTAGGTAGACTCAAGTAAACCACCTTTTTTTTATTTGTTAAATATTGTTCTAACCATGAGATAGATGAAGGTGTGCGAACATTACTAGTTCTTGGAAAATAAGATTGAAGTGACCTTTTGAGAGGAGATGTATTAGATACCTCACAAGCATTTTCCAAATTCCTACTTCCTAAGGGATCCTTAAAATCATCTCCACTACCTCTAGACGTAGTCTACTATGTTGTGGATGCCATTTTTTGAAGTGGTGAAGACCTCCTCTAACTAATCTACGATTTATTTGTAGCTTGCTTAGCTTTCCAAGGAGCATGATTTTTCATTTTAGCCTTATTTTTCATTACCCCTTCCTTTATTCACCTAAGTACTATTTCCATCTTAGCCTCAATGATTTATATTTCCTTAAAAATCCAATATATTGGTAGGATGGGTTGGATTTGTATGTGTTCTATGAAGATATGATCGACTAGATTAGAGTCATCATCTTCGATACCTTGGATATCACAATTTAATTTGAAAGTTACAATCTACCTTAGTGAAAACCTCATCCATCCTCTTCTCCTTACATCATATTTGTTTACACAATCTACCTGATATTCTTCCAAATTCAGAATGTGAGCTTCAATTGAGAGCTTATAATTATTTTTGAATGAATTTTTGACAAATTTTCTCAAGGTTGTGGAAACCTTATTGAATTTTTCAATAGAGGTTTCAAAACTTCTAGAAAGTTCCAGAATTAAACTTCAATGCCTTTGATCTTTCCAAACTTTTATAAGAGCTCATGGTGGAACCAAAGTATTAAAAAAATTTGACTTTGGACTTAGTTGTGGAAACCATGTCGAGTCTTGATGATGGTTGTGAAACCATAGAAGCCAAAATAAAATAACTCACTATCCCAAGGATGCGGCAACCCTTTGGAGTTTAATGATGTTTCTAAAAACTTTCGAATTATAACAAAGGTTTCAAAACCTTCAATAAGTTCCTAAATGCTTCTTTATTGTCTTCAATTTCTCCACTTTTGATTGAATGGGTTAACTTTCCCTACTTGTGTTGACTTTAGACTAGGTTAGGAAAACATTATCGAAACCCAATGAGGTTCTGAAAACCTCATCAAAAGCTAATGATATTATTATAACTTAAGTGATGACCAACACATCAGAAATAATATGAACCTGTAACAAGTTGTCAGGATAACACATGGTTAGCAAAATGTTGTCAAAATTGACAAGGTTCTGAGAACCTTATCGAAACCAAATGACTAATGATGAACTTCTCCAAAGTTTAGCAAGGCTCAAAAAGATTTGATGAAACATGAGGTAAAAATTGGCTCTAACTGGGGACAAATACTATAAAGGATGCTAAAAAACCCAAAACACAAGATTTATGATTGTCCATGGGTAATAGAGTCACTAGTTGTGAAGTATAAGAAAACATGTGATGGACAAAAAATTAAAAGAATGAAGCAAACTATAAGATAACAAACCCAAAACACCTAGCCTACTATTTATAGAGGGTGGAACATACACACTCCTATTCCCTGAATATCACCTCCTACTTAGTTCTCTTCCACTCTATTATGTAGTCCTACCGTACTATTTACAAAGGAATCAACATACACACTCCTATTCCTTGAATAGCAGCTCCTACTCAGCTCTCTTCCACTCTATTGTGCAATCCTCTCTACTTTCATTGGTGTGGATTGTTTAATTCTTTTCCTTTTATCTCCTGCTCATGAGGCACAACCTCACTTCTCTGTGACACCTCCAATCTGTGCAACCCCTAAAAACTATTAATTTAGATTTTAATGATACCCCCTTATTCGCCATCTCAATTCTCCTTTTGTGGTGTGACTTCTTCCTCCTACCAGGCATGTTCCTTCCCATTTCTACCTTCAACATAGCCCTCCTTACTACCTAAATTGGCCTTTTTACCCCATCCTTATTGCAATTTTAATTTCTTTTGCTCATGAAATCATGCATTATTTAGAAATCTTTCATGATATGTCTATGTATTATTTTGAGGTCAATGCTTCTACCAACATCGATCAGCTAATTAAAAGAAACTTTTAAAATATTTAATGTTCTTCAAACACTATATCTGGAGACTTTGAAGATATATGATTACACCTGTTGTATTGTCAAAAATTACCTACTTTGGAATTTCCTGATATTGTTTATGGTATTACATGTCACCATCTAACAAATTTCAAGATTACTATTAAGTTGTTATAATATCAACAATGTTGCTAAAAAATAACAAACACAACAACTAAAAACAAGACTATTCTTAAACATTTAGGTAGGAACTTTGCTACTCTGCAGCTCTTGTTTCATTTGCTAATCATATTTTTTTTATGGAGGGGGCTCAGGAAATGGCAGACTTGGAGGAGGTTGCAGATGAGCTCCTAAATTCTATGAACTAATGGTGGTCGGGCCCTACTTCTTCTGTTTCCTGGTGTTTCATTGGCTTCTTTTAGGCTTTTTGTTGCTGCCTGTTGATGCTGGTTTTATTTTCTTTGGTAGTTTTTTTGTTTTTTGGACAGCTATTTCGGTCTTCTCCTATATTGTTACTTTGTGGTTTTGAGTCCCTGTAAAACCCGTTTACCCCCCTTTTATCAAAAACATTCATTAAATATGATCAATTATTTAAGAAATATTTTTAAATATTTTTTAATTGATTAAATAAATTTAAATAGCTTATTTAAAATAAATTTATCTTCTATCCTTCTTTTTGATATAGTTCACGCTTAATTAAATATTCAACATTATTTCATTAAGTTGATGGTTCATATTTGCATTCTTCACCTATAGATACCCTAGCAATATGGGGCAATATTTATAGCTAGTTGTGATTGGGCACAATAGTTCAAGGCTATTTTTGGCAAATCTTTTGGAGAGAAAATAAACCATTTGTGTATATTTACTATTTGATAGTAGTTGATAATATTTTAGTTATTTTTTTGCTATACATACATTTAAAATTGTTTCATATGGTAATCATATTTTATTATTTTTGGCATTCATTAAATAAGATCAGTTATTTAATTAATATTTTCAACTATTTTTTAATTAATTAAATAGATTTAATTAGATTATTTAATAAATTCACTTTTTATCCTTCTTTTTAATATAGTTCACCTTTCATTAAATATTCAACATTATTTAATTAATTTGATGGTTCATATTTGCATTCTTGAAAAATTAAATAAGTACATCTTATTTGTTTAATTCATCTAAAATTTCTTTTAATTAATTTGGTGATTAAAACTGAGTGATTAATCCACGTATACATTCTGAAAGATGCTTAAACCATGGTTAAACTTGGCATGTACTTATCCTATTCATTTGCTTCTCTTAAAATCCTCTCATAAAATCTTATCTACTCATTTCTCCAAGAAAATCCTCACCCTTGACATATTTTCAAGAAAAACCTTTTAAGATTTCTAGAAAATGCATATATTCAAAGGATCTCAAAATGAAGAAAGGCCTAGATCTCCTAGAAAACATGCAAGGAACCCTAGTTTGAAAAAACCCTAGAAACCCTAATTTTTGCAAGAAAAGAGTTGAAAAACTTGAAAACATAAAGTGTTATTATGATGAAGTCCTTCAAAACAAGGTTTCAAAGGTAATTCAAACCCTAGATCTAGCTCAAAATGATCAAATCTAAAGAACAGAGAAAAAGCATAGTTCTTGGTGATGAAAGCCCAACTTCACAAAATAGAGGCACCTTTCTATGAGACAAAGCCACAACTCTATGCAACAGAGGTGCCTTTATATGAAACAATGGTGCCAATTTATAGTCTGGGACCAAAAAAATGCTTTCTTCATAATGAAAACTCCCAAAAAAATTACAAAAGAAAGGTTAAAGAGGGATGTGTGTCCCACTAGGTATGCCAAAGTTAAGAGGGAAAAATATTGAAGGAAAACAAAGGGAAGATATAGAAATACAAAGAACAATTCCTTCACCTATAGTAGACTTGCTTCTCTCCTTGATTGTGTGGAAATGAAGTGCACCCCTATTCCATTTGATTTTCTCTTTGATATTAGTATGTGAATTCCTTTATTCTCTAGCATAACCTTGATGTAATTTGATAACGATATATCAAAATGATATCATGCAGGTATGATAGTAGATTCTAGATATGAAATTAAAGGATGAAAACTTTTAGTTATAGAGTCTTGAAGAGGAAAAATCAATGGCTAGAATGATTGATGATAGATGGCTAAGATTATAAGAGGCTTAAGGCTTGGATCATAGATATAGTCATGTGACAAGTGTCACATGAAACATAGAATTTAGGTTTAGGATAGGGATAAGGATAAAAATATTTTTGGAAAAGACTAGGATTAAGAGGTTCAATGAGATGAATGGATAAGATAAAAAGTTAGTTTGAATTTTTGGGAGATGTTTAGGTTCAATGCATCTAAAAAAGGAGTTGGCCAGACATGTGAAGGGGACACCTATCACATGAGGATAAATCCAGATTATGCTCCATGAGAATTGGATGGAGGGCTAGAATTAGATGGATAGGGATAAAGGATTGAATAAATAAGTACTTCTTTAATTAATGGGATCATGTGAAAGGATAATAATTAAATAAATAGTAAATATTTATTTAATTAAAGGATTATGATAAAGATGTGAAAGGATGAGAATAATTAAATAAACAATAAATATTTAATTAATTAATGGGATAAGGATAGGCTAAAATTAGGTGTGGTTGGGTAAGGTCAGATTTTAGCTATCTACATATCTACTCTCAAACATTTATTATAAAAATATATTACATATTTAATAGTCATTTACACATCTATTGTACATCCTACTTGGTGTCTCTTCCAATTTTTGGAAATCAATAAATCCATCAATGAAGGGGAAGTTAGTACACTCCAACATCCAATCTTAGTAAACTATAACAACATATTTTAGTGCCACCACATTTGCATTTGTAGGTGATATATGTGAACATTTATTGTAGATACAAAATTCAAATTCAACTTGAAGTTCAAGGTGCATAGATGATTCGATGACTTTTTTTTTGGGTTCAAGGCCATATGTGAAAGATATGTTTCAATTCACACACAATTTTAATTTTCATAAAACACAATCATCTCAATTTACTTATTCCAATCTTTTCTTATATTTTACATACTAGTTTTTTGTCATAGTCAAAATAATTCTCCTCCCAAAAACTCCAAGATATATTCTTATTTTATTTTTATTTTTTATATTCCAAATCCAATCACATACACATTTCAAAACTCAACTTTTACATCTAAATTACTTACTATTATAATAATTAAATAACCTAAATTATTTATTTATTTTAATTCTTCCATTTCAATAATAATATCTTAATTATTTCCTTAAAAAGAGAATGAACAAATTACACTACATAATATCCATATCACTTATGGATCACAAGTGAATTAATTTTAAGATCATAAAAGGGACACCAATTTAGCCTGCAATAAAATGAATTAATTTTAAGATCATATTGGAGACACCAATTTAACCTACAATAAAATGAATTAATTTTAAGATCATAAAGGGGACACCCTACAATAAAATGAAATAATTTTAAGATTAGAAAGGAGACATCAATTTAGCTTGCAACAAAATGAATTAATTTTAAGATTACAAAAGGGACACCAATCTACAATAAAATGGGTTAATTTTAAGATAATAGAAGGGACACAAATTTATCCTACAATAAATTGAATTAGTTTTAAGATCATAAAAGGGACACTAATTTAACGTACAATAAAATGAATTAATTTTAAGATCATAAAGGGGATACCAATTTAAATCTACAATAAAATGGATTAATTTTGAAGACAACAATTTAACCTACAATAAAATGAATTATTTTTAAGATCATAAAGAAATACCAATTTAACCTACAATAAAAGAAGAGCTACAAAGCAATGAAGTTCCTACCAAAATGTGCAAGAATAGTCCTATTTTTTATTTACTATGTCTCCTATGTTTTATCAACAGTGTTGATATTATAACAACTTAATATAGTAATCTTGAAATTTTTCAAATGGTGACATGCAATACCATAAACAATATCAAGAAATAAGGAAAGTTGTTACAAATAGGAAACATGTATTGTCCTTTCAAAATTAATAATTTGTGTATTCAGATCAAATATAACAAACAACCTGCCCTGCTTATTATGAAATACAACGAACAACCACAAAACTATATTTCCAACAAGATGCAGCATACAAAACTTATTAACAGATGTTAGGATATCTTAACCCAAATAACCCATCATAACCATGGAATCAAATTATGTGTGTTATAAAGATCACTACTTTGAATGGCCTCTAGATAGACAAAAATTGATGAGGAAGAGAGAATTCTCATCAATGACTTCCAAGGAGAAGCTGAAGACTATTGAATTTTGTTCAAAATCTTTTGATCATCCATTCTCTCAAAGAAAATACATTTCAATGTTGATTTTGAAAATGGTTTGAAATAACATGGAACCCAAAGTGTTAGTATCTACATTCCATAATGGATTTAGGTTTCCATTATAATCAAAGCTTTAGTGGAGGTAATGGTGAAGGCTTGTGTACTACATGGAGGAAATAGAGGTTCAAATCTGGAGTAGAGTACATGCACCCTAGATGAACAATATTCAAGTTAAATTGAAAAATATCCCCTTGCAGTTTGCCACAAGGGAGGTCGTATACATGATATTGGTGTCTTGCTTGTCGTTGGATTAAAAACTATCTTTATTTTTCGCTATGCCCCATAATTCAAACAAAGATAACTACCAAACAGAGAATATAGTTGTCAAGGCAGGTTTCAATATGGAACTTGGACAGTAGTTGATTCCCAAGTGTCTAAAATGTAGAGAGTGGACTTCCATTATACAAATTTAAATCAAGGTTGATTCTCATTCTGAATGGAATTTTGAATATATCAATGCATTCACGTGTCAATATGGTGTTTATGAATGGTGGTTATATTTTTATGCATGATGAGAACCTATGTATAGATCTAAGAGTGTGGATGTAGACTTGGAAAAAAAACGTTATTAAATTTTATAGAAACTTTGGGATGTAGGAGGACCTAGACTCAAAAATTTTGATTTTTAATTACCCTTGTGCATGTTTACTAGGAAATTGTTCTCTCTAAATACTTAAGGGACCAATTTAGCTTTAGGTGACTTAGGGTGCCATCCCACCAACTCTAAATTTAGATCAACCATGATATCCCTGTGTGGATAGGACTTGCAGGTTTTTTCCACTCAACGAGATTGAATTTTAGAAGCATTTTTTTGTGAAAGGTATGCCATTTGCCAATTTTCAATATCCTAACTAGAGGTGTTTGGCAGATGGCATCTCTCAGTGGATAATATCCCTCTGTGGATAGGACTTCCAAGTTTTTTCCATTCAACGAGATTTAATTTGAGAAGCATTATGTTGTGAAAGTTATGTCATCTATCATTTTTTATTATCCTAACTAGAGGTGTTTGGCAGATGGCATCTCTTAGTTACTAGAATCTTCAATTGTCTAGGAAAATCTACTTGATTATTGCCTTCTTGTGATCTCCTTTTCATACAAGTAGTATGAAACATCAAGAAAATTAATTCATAGATGGATATGTTAGTATAACCATAAAAGTATGACATACCATAAAGCTTCAAGTTTAACCAACACTCTTTCAACATCCAGTTTGCTTTTAGTCATCAACATTAAGATAGAAACTTTTGACACCATCAAGATAGATAAATTTTCCCACCAAATATACATTACATAAACTACAATAATGGTGTACCATGTGACAACTCCAGGTGTTAATAATAGTAATGTCTAACCCCTTTTAGATTATGACATTCACCTAACAACATTTTTAGATTATGACATTCTCAATGGAGATTAGGCAATCTATTGATAGACACAATCAAGGATACTTATAAGCATGATATAATGATTTTACTTCAAATGGGAATGATGACATGGGTACATTAGGTCACATCATCATTTGCAACATTCTCATCTAGGACTACATCAAAAACAAATTCATGCTTCTCTACATATGATATCAAGTCCACCTAAAGGAAAACATTTGTTTATGTCATAATACAACATTCTGGTCTCCAAGCTCAATGCTACTATAATTACTTTCATAATCTAGGGAAAACTAAGTTGCTCAAATTCACTATGTTATCCAATAGATATAATTTTTGAAACATTCTAAGGATGATCATGCTTGAGTTGTCAAGAGATAATATTTTGATAAGATTATAATCTTGCATGATGCTATGGATAAGAAGCATAATTGTACTTGTTGTGCAACCAAAGAAAATTTGAGGATGAGGCAGTTGATTTTTTATAGTTTAGAATGAACACATGTGGATGAAAGGAATTGAGAGGAATAGAAACAGTTTGTTAAGTAAACACAGTAACAAACAATTTGCACAGTTTGTCGGATTTTCCTAATTGATAAGTAGGTATCTACTTGAATATGAACATATAAAGCTGAAAGGAATTGAGATGAATAGGCACAACTAGTTAAGCTTTTATACTTAACAAGTAGAGGGTTCAATTAAAGAAAATATAAAACAAAGATTTCTTAAAAGTCTATATTTGACTCAAATATTAAAATGCATATATTTAATTTTTTATGTTCTTTGAAAATTAAAATCTATTTGAAAATCCTTGAAAATAGTTTTTTTTTCTAAAATAAATTTCTTTGGCTCAAACCCATATTCTTATGAAAAGATTTTGAAAGAAATTATGTTTTTGTTATAAAAAAAATAATCTAATAATTAAAAGAATTTTTGTTATGTTATTTCCTCTAAACTATTTTACTCAATCAATTTATTTACAATTTTTAAAATCATATATGTTTCATTATTTCAATAAATTCAAGTTTAATATTTTATAATAATATTTTTATTCAAATATTAATATAAAAAAAGAGAATCATATCAATTTTAATTTATATAATTACAAATAAATATATTAATAATTAATACATATATAAATATAATAATTATATATATATTTTAATTTAATATAAATATTTTAAAAAATATTTTGGTGTACCGTGATAAAGTAGTGTATGGCTAATGACTCATTACTTATTATAATAATAATAATACAATAATAATAATAATAATTTAATTTTATTGTTAATTAATACTAAAAATATTTTTGGGGATGGCTCTGCAAGCGCTGCATGAGGCCGCAGCCATCTAGGCTCGGCCTGCATGTAGTCTTTTGGTGGTTGCATGTGTAGTTGGGGGTCGGATTTGTTCTCTTCTTCTCTGAAGCTTCTTGGGGGTGGGTTTTTTTTTTACGCTATTTGGGGGGAGGCTCTTTTCTTTTGCAACAGGTGTGTATTCTGGGGTTGGGGGGTTGCGACCTTGGTGTCCAGTGGAGTGTGCCTTCTTCGAAGGGCTCTTGGTTTTATTTGGGCCTTGCTTGCTCATCTTGCGTTGTGTGCTCTTTGATGGATACTGGAGACTCTTCTAGGGTTTGTCCCAATATGGACTTTCGTTCTGCTTTTGGATCGAAACCCTCTCCACAGGGTTCGAAGATTTTTGATAATAATCTTTTCTCGGTGGAACCTGAGAAAGTCGAGATGGGCTCGGTAGGGGGGCCTAGAATTCCGAAGATTAATGGGTGCCTCGAACGGTGTAAAGAGAGGCCGAGCGTAGTCATTCCAATGGAGATGTTGGCTGAAGACATTGATTATTATGCACGACATTCTCTTTATTGTAAATTCTTAGGTTTGAAAATTTCTTTGCAATTCTTGGAGATGTGGGCTCAAAAGACATGGATGCCTGAGGGAGAGATGGAGATCCGCCTCCTGGCAAATAACTACTTCATGGTTACTTTTGAGTGTTTGGCTGATCGGAATAGGATTTTTGAAGGGGGCCCGTATTTTTATAACCAGGTGGGCTTATTTATTAAGCCATGGCATGCTGGCTTCAACCCGGCAGAGGAACTTCCGAATCGGGTTCCGGTTTGGGTCCGCCTTCCAAGGCTCCCTGTGGAATGCTGGCGAGAGGATGTGTTGTGCCTATTAGCCTCGAAGCTGGGGAAACCTGTGGGTTCTTCTCAGCAAACACAATTCAAAAAGGTAATGACTTTTGCCCGGTTTTGTGTAGAAATTGATTTAAGTAAGCCATTTCCAGACTCGTTAGAAGTAAGTGCAGGAGATTATTCATGGGTGCAACAGCTGGATTATGAAACACTTCCCTTCCGTTGTCATTTCTGTCATGAGTATGGTCACCTCCTGCGCAGATGTCCAAAGGCCAAGCCTTTGGAGGCTCATTCTTCTCAACCTTCAGCTAATCCACCTAGGGTGGATAAGGGCAAGGCCCCCATTCAGGGTTCTGGTGGTAGGGAAGATGGATTTATTCCCGTTAGAGGCCGAAACAGAAATAAAGGTCATAAAAGGACTTTGAAGGACAGGCAGGAGGAGGACACCTTCAACAGGTTTGAGGTGCTAGAGGATCTTAGCCAACAGGAGGTGAACCCAGGATTTTTGGATCTAGATCATGGGACTCTGGATATTGATTAGCATGGCCCTTTAGTTGAGGCAATGCTTACTCCCCAACAGGAGGGGGGTATGGGAGTGCCATGCTTAGATGAGGTTGGGAAAGATTCTAGTCAGGTTTTGCTCAACTCAGAGGGGATTATGGCTCCGCTTACTGATGGGACTTCGGCTCTAGGGACAGATCGTCAAATGGAGGTTCAGGTTGAGTTGGGTGGTAGTGTTGAGGTAGTAAAAGATAGTGTAGATAAGGTTCACCTCTTGCAAAAAGTTGGTCCAGAGGTGGGCAAGAAGAATATTAAGGCGTCCTCTCAGTTGGGTGTTCTGCAAAAAGTTCTCAAGAAGGGGGGGCCGGAGAAAATTTCTAAGCTGGGAAGGAAGAAGGATGAGGGAAAGATTAAGATGATAGGGGAGACTTTGGTGGAGTCAGGGTCAGTCAAGACTCTGGATTCGCATTTTTCATGCCCCTCGAAATGATAGTTCTCTCTTGGAATGTTAGGGGCTTGAACAGTGGCCCTAGACAAAAAGTTGTTCAGGATTTGATTAGGTGTCATTCGCCTGATGTTCTTTTTTTGCAGGAGACTAAGCTCTCTGTGGAGGGTATGATGGATCTAGTTCCTAAGTTATGGGGGAATGGTGGATGCCAATGCATTGGTGCTCAAGGGTCTTCTGGTGGGGTGGCATGTTTATGGAACCCGCGTAAGATTTGCCCCCTTTGGTGGGTGTCTTTCAGGTCCTCCCTTTCCATGGTGGCCTCTTGTTTTATGTCAGGGGAAATTGCTCTCTTCTCCAATGTGTATGCGCCTGTGGAGTTGCAAGGAAAGCAACTTTTGTGGTCCAACATTCGTTTAGTTCGCAGCTTATTTCCCTACCATCCTTGGATTATTGGAGGCGATTTTAATGCTATCACGGAGCTTGCAGAAAAATGAGGTGGTATTGCAAGGTTGGAGGCTTCTGCATTATTGCTCCAGGACAATATCTCTGCTTTGAATCTTGTGGATATCAAACCTGGCAATGTTCTTTTTACTTGGAATAATAGGAGAATTGGCGATGCCTCTATTTCTGAAAGACTTGACAGATTTTTGGTGTCTAGTTTTTGGGTGGGGGACAGGTGGTTGATAAGCTCTGAAATTTTGGATGGTCGTGGTTCTGATCATTGGCCTATTAAGCTAGTGGTTGATGTGCCTCAACGGTGTGCTAGACAGACCTTTAAGTTCCAACTCATGTGGCTTAGGGATGAATCTCTTCATGTTTTGCTCCCTCGTTGGTGGGATCAGGGGAAGCCAGCATATGGCACTGCCATGTACTCTTTCTCAAAGAGGCTCCAGTATGTTAAATACAGATTGAAAAGATGGAATAGGCAGCATTTTGGTAACTTATTTCAGGAAAAGCAAAAGGCGCGAGATAATATAGACCTAATTACCAGGCAAATTCGAGATCAAGGCCTCTCAGAGGAGCTGAGTTTATTAGAGGTTGCTGCAACAAAAGAGCTTGAGGAATGGGAGTTAAGAGAAGAGATTTTTTGGAAACAAAAGTCTCGTATTGAATGGCTCCAGGCTGGGGATCGAAACACTGCTTTCTTCCATAACTCAGTTAAGGATCGGAGACAAGGTAATGCTATTTCTTCTATTCTGTTGCCTAATGGGGAATCTTTGTCCTCTTCAGCCTCTATTTCAGCCGAATGCATTCGATATTTCTCTACCCTTTTCTCTGAGGATTCGCCTCCTGCGGAGGAGGATGAAGCTAAAATTTTAGATTGTATCCCGAAGCTGGTGACTAATGAAATGAATGAATCATTGCTTGCTCCTATTACCTTGTTGGAGCTTGAGAAGGTTGTATTCCAAATGAAGAAAGGTAAAGCTCCTGGGCCTGATGGATTCCCCATTGAATTTTTTCAGGAGTTCTGGGAAGTGGTTAAATTGGACCTTTTAGAGGTTGTCCAAGAATCCTTTAGGCATAAACAAATGTTGAAGTCCCTAAATGCTACATTTTTAGCTCTTATTCCTAAGAAGGTGGGAGCTAACTCCTTGGATTTGTTTAGGCCTATAGCTCTATGTAATGTTGTGTATAAAATTATTACTAAGTTGATCGCTGAAAGGCTGAAGCCTTGGCTTGATGACTTAATTTCTGAAGAGCAGGGGGGGTTTGTTGCTGGAAGACAGATCATGGATGGGGTAGTTATTGCTGCTGAGGCCATCCATTCTATGGAATCCTCAAAAGATAACTCTATGTTTATCAAGTTAGACATGGCTAAAGCATATGATCGTGTTAAATGGAGTTTTCTATTTAAAATCCTTGGGGCTTTTGGCTTTGCTGAGGGTTGGATTGAATGGGTTAGGAGTTGTGTCACTTCCTCCTCCTTTTCGGTGCTTATCAATGGTGAGCCCACTTGTTTGTTTGGTGCTTCTAGAGGCCTTAGGCAAGGAGATCCCCTATCTCCTTACTTATTCATCCTCCTTGCGGAAGGCCTGGGAAGACTCATTCGTGCTCAGGTTGCTAGTGGATTGCTTCAGGGATGGAGTTGGGGAGATGGTATTCCCCCTCAGTCTCATCTGCAATTTGTAGATGATACTGCCTTGATGGGTAGGGCTAAGGTGGAGGAGGCTCTCAATTGGCGCAGTGTTTTGGACAGTTACTTGGCAGCTTCTGGGCAATGCATAAATGAGGGGAAGTCCTTCATATATTTCTTCCACACTCCTAAAGGTATTCAAAGGAGAATTGCTGGTATCCTTCGGTTTCAAATTGGTTCGCTTCCTTTTTCCTATCTTGGAATCCCTCTTGCTGTTCGCTCTCTCCCCAAAAGGTTTTGGCAAGAGACTCTTGATAAGTTTCGAGGATTGGTCAGTCATTGGACTTGCAGGTGGCTTTCTTCAGCAGGTAGAGTGACTCTTTTAAAGTCGGCGGTCCAGGCTCTTCCTATTTATAAATGCTTTGTTCTTTCTGCTCCTTCAAGTTTTATTGGAGATTTCGAGAAATTGTCTCGTCAGTTTCTGTGGGCTGGTAATCTTCTTCATAGAAAATGGAGTCTTGTGAAGTGGGATGTTGTTTGTAGGCCAAAGCAAGAGGGGGGTCTTGGTTTACGGCGGGCTGATTTGAATGGGCAAGCCTTGGCTGCTAAGTTGTATTGGCGCTGGTGCTCTCAACAGCATATGTGCTGGGCTAAAATTCTGACCTTCAAATATTTGGGGGCAGTAGAAAGTAGGGAGGTATCAAGGTTTAGTATGGAGGGGAAAGGCTCTGTGATCTGGAGTACCCTTAAACGTGGTGCCAAGTTGGTTAAACAGTGACTTTTTTGGATTTGTAATGGGGGTCGAGATGCTCTTTTCTGGTATGATTCTTGGGATGGATACCCACCCATTGTGTCATCTCATCCCCATCTCCAAGATTTGTGCCAGATTTTTGTGGAGGCGGGTTGGAGTCATGTGGAAGATTTTAAATCTCAACAATCTTTGGGTCAAATTTCTGTGTCTAGGTGGAAGAGCCCCTTGGATTGGCCTCCTGGTGGTGCAGTGGAGGATCGTCAAGAGCTTGCTAAGATTTTATCGAGTCGTCCGCAGAATTTCCAAGGGCCGGCGCTTGCTTTGGGACCCG